>CM053770.1:303978699-304025592 GCA_028658325.1 Potorous gilbertii | reverse complement strand
CACACACACACACACACCGTACACCTTCGCCCCGAGGCACACCACACACACGCACACCCTTCTCAGGTCGCCGGCCCCGCCCCCTGCCCCGCCCTGCCCTCTTTTCTTCGCGGTCTTTCCTTCCCCTCCCTCTTGCCCATTCTCCCTTAGGCGGCGATGGTGGCGGCTGTAGGGCGCGAGCTGCAAAGGCCCGGCAGGTGGCTCTGTGGCGCAATGGATAGCGCATTGGACTTCTAGTGACGAGAAAGCAATTCAAAGGTTGTGGGTTCGAATCCCACCAGAGTCGCTTTATTTTTTTTTCCCCCTCGGTCTTTGGCCAGCTGGGCGAGCGAGGAACTGAGAGGCCCATTAAGATGTTCCCCCACTCCCTCCTGCCTCCCCACGGCTCTCCCGCCCGTCCTCTCTCGGCTCACTTACCTGTCAGCTCGCGGCATGGCCCGGGGAGGGGGGAAGGGGGGGACGGAGGGGAAAGGACGCGGAGAGAAAGGGTTCGATCACGACTTTATTCCATGCACTAGGGGGCCGGGGGACGCGGGGGCAGGCGGAGAAGGGGAGGGACTTGGAGGAGCTGAGGGGAAGGAGGAAAGGAACGGGGGAGGAAGGGACAAGGGAAAAATATATATATATATATTTATATAGATACTATATATAAACAGAAATCTCGACACGACCACAGCACCCGCTCTCCCCACCTCTCCCGCCCGGAGCCCTCTCTCCCCAGACGGCATGCGTTCCCGCCCCGGGACACCCGGGTCCAGAAGAGGATGCACCTAGACACGAGCCCCTCCCCCGCCCTCCAAAACGGAGTCTTTTCTCTTTCTCTCGCCCCACCCTCCCCACCACTTCCCTGCGCCCCTCTACTCCCGGCCCCCCTCCTCCGGCCCCCAGCGCCCTATCCCCCTCCCCAAAAAACTCAGGGCCAAGGTCTCCAGAAGGCGGGCGGTGGGGCAGGCGGGGACTTGCCCCCCGGCGGCGCCCTCTCTTGTCTCTGTGGAGGGCGGAGTCCTGTGTGGGGCGCCCGTGCGCCCAGGTTCCTCGGCCAGGTTGTGCTGAGCGTCTGGGACCAGGCGGAGCGGGGGCTGGTGGGGGGCAGGAGAGGGTGACGGTGGGCGGGGGCAGGCATCGAGCCTGGCGGCAGGGCGGCGGGGTCCAACGTGGGGCGAGGAGGCGGGCAGCGGGGCTCCCCGGCGCCGGGCTCGGGCCGGCTCAGCTTGGGCCGGAGGTAGCTGTGGAGGGTGGAGAGGAGCTGGGCTCGAGATGCCGGGTTGGCTTCGTGGACGTAGGCTGCCAGACGAAGGAGGCACTCGCGGAAGCCGGACAGGTAGCAGCTGGTCAGCGCCTCGGAGTCCTGGGTGGGGGATCGGGGGGCGCCTGGAGCGGGGGATGGGGGAGCAAGGGAGAGGGGGAATCAGGGCAGGGAAATAGCGCCAGTATGGGGGGAAGACATGGGGAGGGGGGACGCATGGTGACGTGCGATGGGGAGGCAGAAGGGGAGCAAGGAAACATGGGAATGGGGAGGAGGTCGACACCGCCACAGAGACAGAGATAGATGAAGGGGAGAGGTGGGGGGGCGTATGGAGACAAATGGGGAGCATGCAGACAGATGTGAGGGTGCATGGACACAGATGAGGGACGCATATAGAGAAAGAGACCATAGAGACCAAAGAGAAAAAGACCATAAAGAGAACCAGGGGCGTAGAGCCGTGGGGAGGAGACAGAGGGAAGGGGTCGTAGGATCAAGGAGAAGGGAAAACCAAACGGAGAAAGGAGGGCACCAGGAGATCAGCGGATCGATGGCAGTGAAACACGTAGACAGAGCCCGCGAGGGCGAGACACAGAGACAGACAGACGTGTGTGTTATTCGTTATCATCACGATTACCTTCACCTTGAGGGGGGAGCCCTGGGGGACACACCACCTTCCCACCCTTCGGTCCTTACGTCCCTCTCTCCGACCCCCATCCCCTATCTGCTCTCCCCTTCTCTGCTTCTCCCCCGTTCCAGCCCGCTCTGCCCTCCCTGTCCCCGCAGCCCCGGCCCAGCGCGTTGTACCCGTTGTACCCGGGGACTCGGCCCGGCTCCGGTCCCTCAAGTAGCCTACGGCGAACTCCAGGATCTCAGCCTTCTCCACTTTCGGGTTCCGCAGGTTCTAGAGGCATGATGGAGTAAGGGGAGAGAGACAGGGAGGGGGGAGAGAGGGGGGAAAGTGGGAGGGGGAAGAGAGAAGCGGGGCCCAAGAACGGGGATTCATTCCACCGGGACGATATCCACTGCAGCAGAGCAGAGGGGGGCGGGAGGGGGACGGAGAGGAGGAGAAGGAAAGGGAGTGGGAAGGGACGCGCGAAGGGGGGCAGGGGCCCGGGGGAGGTCCGAAGATTGGGATTCCGAAACTGGGCTGGGGGGTGGGAGGAACAGGGTTTAAGTCACTGGGAGACAGATTTTTCTGGGGTGGGGGTTGGGACAGCGAATTAAGTTGGTTCCCCAAAGGAAGAAAAGGAAAATGGTAATACGGGGACTGTAGCTGGGTTACTGAGGAAACTAAGAATTGGAGGGACACAAGTGGGGGTTCCTTTAGGGTCTGGGAGGACTGACTCCTGAGTCCCTAGGAGATCTTGAAGACTGGGAAGCAGACCTTTAGATCTTTGGAAGTCTCTAAGTGCTAGGACTAAGGATCGGACACATGGGACCCTGAATGTTCTGAGACAGGGCTAGGAACAAAACACCTGAGTCCCTGGGGATCTTGGATATTGGCATCCAGGACACCTGGGTCCCTAAGGGATAGGTGGAGGAAGGGAAGGCGACTTCACTGACCTGGTCCCGGGTCCTCTCCAGCAACAGTAGCCTAAGCTCCTCTAGGCTCCGATTGATACGATCCCGGCGCCGCTTCTCCACTAGCGGTTTCAGCATCTGTGGGTGGGAAGAGGGGAGGCCGGACCGAGCCATACCCGAAACTCAGCCACAGACCTGCTGCCCCAACTACCCGCTCCGAAATTCCTCAGGGCCCAGAGGCATTCCTACCTAATAACTAGTCCCAGCATTCTATACCCCTAAGCTCTCCGTGCGCTGTCCACCTGCCTCCCCTATTATGAGTCCAGGAGTCAGTAGTTCGTTCCCTTCTTGGCTCCCATTCCACCTATCGCAGTCTTCTGTGCTTTCACCTCACCCTGTACTTCCCCCACCTCTCCTCCTCTTCCCCAGTCTTTATTCTCTCCCCCCCCCCCACTCGTCTGCCTTCCTGAACTTCCTTTCTATATTTTCATCTTCACGTTTCTAGTTTCCTCTTCTCTTTTGTCTATCCCCTTCCTTTTTTTGCCCCCACCCCGTTTTTCTCTGGTTCTGTCTTTTTAGTTTTCTTCCCCTCCATCTCTATCTTTTCAGTGTGTCTTTCTCTGTCTCCCTGTTCCTCTCTTCCTCCGTCTGTCTTTTCCTTCCTTAAAATGGTAATATTTTTCTTCCTCTTCCTCCGTCTCTCTCTACCTCTCTCTACTCTATATCTATCATCAGGCAACAAGCGCTTGTTCTATGCACAACACTTTTTCTCCCTCTGTTTTTCCTCCTCATTTATTTCCCTTAGCAAGACTCCCCCTCCGCCTTCTCCAACCTTTTCACCTCTCCTAGGTTCCTCCTTCTCTTTGATCTTTCTCTAAAACTTATTCCTAGTTTCCCATCTCCCTGATCCCAAACCCTCTTTTCACTCAGACCCTCTACCCACCATCTCTCTTCCTAGCCATCGTCTCTTTCTCTCCTTCCTATCTATTCTCTGGCTTTGTTTTTTCTCTTGGTCTCCCCTCACCTCAGTTCTACGGTGTTCCCTGGGATTCTCAGGTCTTACCTTGTGTTTCTCTTTCTTCCCTCTGCTCCCCCTCTTTCCTTGCTGTCTTTGTCCTCTGCCCCCTTCTTCCTCTTTTCCGCCTCCATTACTTGACCCCAGGCTCTATGGCCATGACCACCTTGCCTTCTCTTTTGGGTCCTTCTGGCCCCTCCCTCTAAAAGTATCCCCAAAGTAGGGAACTTTTCCTCTCTGTGTCCTCCATTTGTTTTTCAAACGGCTTGGGTGCCTCCTCTTCCTTCCCCCTCTCCCTTACCTTGGGACTATCCCTGTTCTCTGCTCGATCCCGGGTCACCATCTCGCATCTGGACCTTGGAATGGAGCTGGTCAGCGTCCTCCCAGTGCTTTATAGCAAGACCGAGAGTCCCCGGACACCGCCTCCCTCCAGCACCGCCTCCAGGACCCCATCCTTCTCTCCCCCTCTCCCCGCCCCTTCCAGGGCTTATAGTGCCGTCGAGGTGTGAACAGCCAGCTCAAGACCCCCCAGACTAGGGACACGAGGCTACCGGAAAAAAAGAAGGTGTGAGGAAAAAGAGACAAACGGAGCTGAAAGGGGAAAGGCAGCTTGCTGGAGACTGCTTTCCCCCAAGAGAATTCGTGAGAATAGGGTAGGCTTGGTGTTAGAATCAGGAAGAGTCTTAGTTTAACAAATAGGTTCCAGGGAGGAGGTATGGTTGCAGTGAAGGACGGATATTAGCAAGTACCATTATCATCTCATCCTTTTTGGATGGAGTTCAGAGAGAAAATAACACATCCAGCTCTTACTTTTTACGCAGGATGGTTTGGATAGATACTTTTAAAGTCAGAAAGATCTGAATTCGAGTTCTGCCCATACTGGCTATTTGATCCTAAATGGCACAATTGGATGCTGCTTAAATTTGGGAGGGGAAATTCTTAATTGGAAGCTCCCAATACCAGTAATCTACACACATATTAATATGTAGGCATATATTCCACATAATAACACTACACATTTCCATAGCAATATCCTCCCAACAACCCTGTGGAGCAGGTAACTCAAGTATTCTTATAGTCACTTGCAGATGAAGGAACTGAAAGGGAACAGAGCATCTAAGTGCAGATAAAGGTGGATGCCACCTTCCCCAGCACTTCCACCAGGGTCCAGGAGTACAAGTAGCCCCACTGACCTTGATACAAAAAGAAGCCTTTCTTTTCCCATGTCCTTTATCCCAACCTTTTCTGATACCTGTTCCCTCATTTTGGAAAAACCTCCCCCTTTCTCTGCTTCTCTTCTTGTAATATCTTTCTCTAGATTTTTTTACTTAAAAGCTCACATTTAAGATAGTGCTTTATAGTTTACAAATCAGGTGTCTCCAAATCACTGCTTCCCAATCTCATTCCTCAAAAATACTTCCTAGTTTTCCCACCAGCAAGCCACCCTCCTCACTTCCATAGTGATTTTCACAGGACAGGTATGTACTTTTGAACCCAGCTGGGCTGATGAAGATTCATGGGGTCAGAAAAGCAGTGCTCATGTCTTTACTGTGTGATAGTGTGTATATAGTTACCCGTGATACCCAACTGTAAGCTCCAAAGGGCAGGGATGCTCTTATTTGAACCCAAGCCTGTCTTCCCTCCTCCTGTGCTAGCTGAATTGTATTCCAAATCTTTAAGATGATATCGAAAGGAGCCACTGCCTGGCCCTGTCCCCTTTCAATGCATGCATGCCACAGGTAAGGACTGGGATGAATAGCAGCTAAAATGTATATGCCAGGCCCTTTGCTAAGGGTTTTACAATGATTATTTCTTTCATTCCTCACAACAACCCTGGGAGAGAGGTATTATTATTTCCGTTTTGCAGATGAGGAAACTCAAGCAACCAGAGGTTAAGTGACTTGCCTAGCATGACATAGCTAGTAAATGACTGAGACCAGATTTGAACTCTAGGCTTTCTGTCTCTATATCTGGCACTCTGTATACTTCCATAGAATATCATATAGATATATAGAGCTCATATATTTTATGTATAATTCCTATATATTCATATAGAATATCAGAGCTGAAGGAAATCTGAGAGCTTATCTAGTTTGGTCTGATCATTTTATACATGAAGAAACTAGGGTCCCCCAAAAGGGACAGTGACTTGGCCAAAGTCACATAATTTGCAAGTGCAGAACCAGAAGTCAAACCTAGGTCTTTGGACTGCCAGTTGAAAGATCTTTCCAACCACCCTATCTTTCCCATCCAACCCAACTTGGTCCAAAAAGGAAAAATTTTATTCTCCCTTTTGGAGAGATTAAAAAGAGAAAGAGACAAAGACAGATACAAATAAACAGAGAAATAGAAAAACAGAAAGAGAAATGTAAGGAGAAAGTCAGTTTTCTCCAGACCCTTCCTAATACTCATAGTAATCCACAGCCTTGTAAATTCTGCAAAGAGCATAAATCTGGCCTCTTGAAAACGTCTCAGCTAGTATAATCAGGGGTGGGGTGCCCTCCAGACTATAGGCTCAGACTCCCCAGTGAGGCCAAATGGGATCGCACAGATGTTAAGGGGGGAACCCAGTTGAAGGCTGAGACCTTCCCCACCCCCCTGGGAATTTAGGTCAGGTTTGTGGTTTCCTTTACACCAGAGCCTGGTAGAGGAGGGAAAGGCTATTCACAACCAGGTGTGGGTCCAACCCCTGGCCATATGGGGTGGCCTTAATGACCCAGAGCAGCCTGGGTTGGGAGCAGGGGGCCAGGAAAGGGACCTTCTCCTCTCTCCCATCACACTCCATCATCAGTTCCTTCCCAGACCAGTAGGGCACTTATCAAAGTGCTCCGAAGTCTCTGTCTGCAGCCTGGGACCCAGTTCTGACTTGTGCTCAGTCAGGCCCTACCTATCTGCTGGGACCAGGTTCCTCTAAAAGGGAGAAAAGACTTCAGAGTACCTACCTTCTCCCCTCAATTCTAACCCTAACTTTGACATGTTACAACCCCAAACTGTGTGTTTCCTCTGTTTGCATTTGTTTGCATGTTTTCTCGCCCATTAAATTGTGAGGTCCTTAAGAGCAGGAACTGTCTTTTGCTTCCTTTTGTATCCCCAGAAATTAGCACAGTGCCTAGCACATAGTAGGCTCTTAATGTTTTTTGAATAACTGAAGGAAGGAAGCACCTCTCAAATCACTAGCCCTACTGCCTCCTGGGGAACTGTGTGTCCTGGACCCAGCCCTAGCCTGTGGATCCCCTACAGCCTAGATGTCACTGGAGACACTTTGGAATCATTTATTTATGGAAGCAGCAGGTAAACATTTGGTTCATTGGTAGGAGACCGATTTCTATTATAAAGGAGAGCTAGCTTTGGTTCGTGTCCAGAATATCATTTTTTATCTTTTTTTAAAAAATGAGAAGTATTTTTTTAAAAAAAACTTTATGTTTTATATGAAAGTCAGACTTCTATCTGGCTCCTGAAAATGGAAAGGAGAATGCTTTTTTAACCAGTATGTTGTAATGGATAGAACACTAAATCTGGAGCCTGGAAGTACTGGTTAAAAATCCCATCTCAGACTCTTAAGAACTGTATGACCCCAGGAAAAATCACTTACCCTCTCTGAGTCTCAGTCTCATTTGTTAAATGACATAGTAATAGCAACCAACTTTCCAGAGTTGTTGTGAGATAACAAATGGAACCTTAAAAACCCTAAAATAAATATCAACTATTATCATTAACCTCTTTCTCCCTGCATTTTTGCCCTTGGCTCTCTTTCTCTTCCATCTTGTTATTTTCCTTCCTTTTTCTATGTCAATCGCAGTTCCTCACTTCTTTCACCCTCACCCCATGCCTTCCTCAGGTGTAATTCTGAGAAAATTCCTTCTCCTCTGATCCCCAGCCAGAGGACAACTGGGCGGGAGTGGGGAGGGGTAAAGCAAGAGGGGGAGGAAGGTGATTAGGAGAATGGGCACCGGATGCAGAGGGGCAGTCAAAGGGTTTTGCCCACACAGCTGCAGACTCTGCATTGTTTCTTTTCTAGGGAGTTTTCTCCCAGTCTCTTATTTTCTCTCCTCTCCTTCCTCTCTATCTCCTTTTCATCTCAACTCTCTGCATTTTTGCCTCAGCCTCCCTTCCTTTTTCTGCCTTCGTGTTCCAGGTATCTCTCAGTCTCCCCTTTTTCCTCTCTCTCTTTTCTCTCCAGGTATCTATCTCTCTAGCCCTCTCTCTCCCAGGCTCCCAGCCTCTGGCTTCCCTGGGAAGGTTATTGACACTGGGAAGTTATTGACACCTTCCCTCCTGGCAGCTCTCCAGGTCTCTTTGATCCTGCACGCGCCTGGACCCCAGGCCCACGGGCCAGATGTAGCGACCACTTGTGAGAGCACAGCAGGCAAGCCTGTGGGGAAAAGAAAAAGTTAGAAGGATGTGGGAACAGAGAGAGACACCCCAGCCACGGAGCATCCCCCCTTTGTGTCTCTGTCTCCCTCAGCTTCTTTCTCTCTGTCTCTGACTGTCTATTTTTCTTTTCTCTGTGCTCTCTCTTTCACACAGACTGTCTTCCCTGCTGCTGCTGCTTCCCAAGCTGCTCTTTCCACGCCGTGAGAACAGTTTATTTGGGCAGTAAGGTGTGAAACAGGAGGTCCTTGACTGAGGGTGGAAGGCAGAAAGAGTGAAGGGGAAGTCACCAAATGGGGGATAAACAAATGGGGCACACTAGTTGGAGAGAAAGGAGTGGTAGAAAGAAGGAAAGGGAAGGAGAACAGAGCGAAAACAGAAACAGAAAAATGGAAAGTGGGCTAGGCAAGAAGAGCCTTAAAGCCTGACTGAGATTTTCTGGGAAGGAACCCACAAATTGAGGCCACAGGGAACCAGATAGGAGCTGACCTAGAGGCTCCTCTCACTGGGACTCCTGGCTCCAGGCTCCAAACTCTGAGGCTGCTTTTGGTCTCTCCCAGGCTAAGATCAAAAAAAGGTCACTGTCTTGGGGTTAGTAAGGGGCTGTGATAGGGGTAGGGATTGACTAATGGAGTCAACAATGATCTCTGACTTGCCTTTCAAGCACTGAGACGCCGGTCCACACTTCTGAGTTTTTGCCTTAAGCAGTTTACATATGCAAGCAGTTTACATATGCATGGTTATATTACAGCCTCCCTGGATCCCAGACACCTGGCGGGTGTCTTTGGCAACTAGCGGGGATGGGGAATGCAGGGGAGGGCTGTAAGCTCGTGTCCTCCACGCGTAGGGCACTGCAGGTCGGAAACGTAGCACAGCTGGTCAGGTGTCACCAATTTCCCCCTCCCTCGCTGTGAAGCAACTATAGGCTAAAATTCCCAGGCCTAACTACTCCTCGAGTTTCGGTTCTTCAAAGGAAGGTTAATGCAAGGGTGGGAGGACCTACTTTTTTTCTCTGTCCCTAGAGTCCTGGTTTCCCTGAAAGTCTTGGGAGCTAGGAGAGTGGGGGGTAGGAGTGGGAGGGGATGGGAACCTATAGATTTAGTGCCACATCCTTAAATGTGAGAAAGTGCAGAGTGAGTGCTCCTCCCTACCCTGTCCCCTGGGAATAATCCCCTACAGCTCCTTCCCCATGATTCTTCATCTTTCTCTCGGCTCTCTACGATCTCCCCTAAACTCTCTGTGGCAACCCCTTCCTGTGGGATCCCACAGGACTGAGAGACCTAAGTGGGGAGAACAAGGAGGTGAAATTCCTATCCACTGGGATGAGTGGGCTGGGATGTAAGTCACATCTCTATAGCAATTCCATTGTTTCTCATGTTGCATTTAAATGAATGAGGACTCTTAGAGAGGTAAAGGCAACTTGTCTTGTGGTAACTCAGCTAGTAGGTGGCTTCGTGAAAATATTGTGGGGGCACATAAAAACACCATCACTAGGGCAGTAATGAGGGCAGAGGAAAATTCCAGCTGAGACCTGGATGTTCCCTATATGACAGTTCTCCTGCATCCCCTTAAGTCTCCCTCTAACCCATTGCGATCCCCTACAATGCTCTAATGTGGTCACAGTTCTGGACCTGCCATCCTTGGCTCTCCATGTCATCTCTTATATAGGTAAGGCCCTGAAAGTTAAGAGCTGGGGGATGGGAGCTTAATATTTGGGTACCTGAGACTTAAGAACTTGCAGGGAACAGGGAGGGGCCCAAGAAAGGAAAGGATGAAACTGAGGTGGGGGGGAGGGGAGCCCAGAGCTCAGTAGTTATAGGGTTTCCCACGGTCTGAATGAGATCAAAGTCAAGGAGAGAGCCACACTGGTGGGGTGCAGGGAGGAAATGAGAATCTGGAAGAATGTAAATAAAGTAATAGGATCTGAAGACAGGACACTGGATGGGAGAATGCTAAGGGCTAACATAACAATAGTTTTGGAGTTTGTATAGCACTTTACAAATATCTCATTTTACCCTCACAACAACCCTGGGTTGTAAGATACTGTTATTTCCCCTATTTTATAGATGAGGAAACTGAGGCAGACTGTACTAATAAGTGACTTGCCCATGATTACACATATATTTCAGCTGTTCAGATTCAAACTTAGGTCTAACTGCAGGTCCAGTGCCCTATCAACTTCTCCACCTAAGTGCCTAAAGATAAAGCTGAATATCCAAATTGTCAAAAGAGGTAGTAGGATATCATTTGGAAACTAAAAGACCTAAAAGTTTGATATTGGATTCTGGCAAAATATTAGAACATTATTAAAGTGATAGTTTACAAGGATTTAGAAACAGAAGCAGTGACCATTAAAAGTTGACTTCATTAAAGGTCAGTGCCAGATTAACCTGATGGGTTTTTTTCCTCTGAACAGGTTTAATAAAGTGGTAGATCAGAGTTTATCTTTAATAATAACCTACTAAGGTTAGCAGCTTGGCAAAAAACTCTGGTATTTGAAAATCTCATTCCTTCTAATGCATGAGTGACTTATCTTTCTCAACCCTGTAGCTTGCAAAGACAAAATCAGAAATCTTTTGTTAAAAGAGTAGTGCCCTAACTTTGTATTTATCTGGCATGGACATGACTGTAATCAGGACATTATGAAGGACAAGCCAAGAGGCTCCTGGAATTAATGGAAAATTATGGACAAATTATTTTTGTTGTAGTTATTGGGTTGTTTGGGTTTTTTTTTTTTAATGTTCCATTTTACTCCCCAGCCATTTTCTCACCAGATGTCATGCTGCCTAGTATATACCCTCAATCCCTACCACTCAACACCTTTTCTAAATCCTGAAACCTAATCAGATCAACTCCAGTCTTGAAAATGGTTTGTCATTTTACTCCCCTATGGATCCAGCTACCATCCCTGTAACTCCCCTTTGCCCCAAATAGCAACATTTTCCTACCATTCTCCTATTTGTATTGCCTACCCAATTTGAGGTCAGGGAGTGTTTTTGGTTTTATATCTGAATTCTCTGTGTTTAGCACATGGCAAGTACTTAATAAAATTAATTAGTTTTCTCATGCTATCTTTAAGAACAAGCTATAATAGTTCAGGCCAGGTTACAATTAGGTGGATTCAGGTCTGATTCCCAATCAGACACCCTTCTGTATATATAGTGATGTGCCTCAGGGATCTGTCCTTGGTCCTCTGTTGTTTAATATTTTGAATAATGACTTTGATGTTTATCAAATTTGTAGCAGATATGAAGCTGAGACTAATACTTTTAATGACAGAATTCAGATCCAAACTTTTCTTGATAGCCTAAATCTAATAAAGTGAAATCAGACAACTCTGCAGGACTATAAACCGCAGGACACTTGCCAATCTGCATTAGAAAAAAGGAGTTTCCTCAATGAGAGCTCTTCTGTAACTCCAACCCCTCCCCACCCAAGTAGTAAAACTTGTATTCAGAAAATTCCCTACATATACTGGAACAGGAGCTGTGGAAAAGATTAGGGTAGAAGGTAGAGAGCTGTGAAAATCTGAGTCAATATTGTGACAAAAGAGACAAAAAAGCCAACACAATTTTATATTGCATCAAGCAAGGCATACCTTCTAGAGCTGGGGAATAATCCCGCTGTACACTGCCTTGGTCAAGCCATATTTGAACTGTTGCGCTCAGTTCTGGAAGTCACTTTTTTGGAAAGGAAGAAATCACTGTGGTGGTACAGGAACTGATTGAAAAGACGATTTAGGTGGAACATGATACCTGTCTTCAAAAATCTGAAGGGCCTTCATGTGGTAAAAGGGTTAGACTTGGTCAACTTACCCACAGAGGACTCCAAGTTAGGGAGGAGGAGGAGGGAAAGTTCCTAAGAATTACAGCTGTGTAAGAGTGAAAGCAGCATTCTCAAGACCTCAAGATGTTTCCCCCACAGTGGAAGACTTCAAGCTAAGGCTGGATAACTACTTGCAAACTTTGCAAAAGGGATTCCTGTTCGGGTTCAGATTGAACTAGATTCTAAATTCTTTCCAACTTTGGTATTCTAAGGTTCTGGAAAGGTGGATCAAGGAACTAGGAAAGTAGTTTCCACTTCTGTAAAATTAATGGGCTGTACAAAAATATTTATAACCCCTCTTTTGTTAGTGGCAAAGAGATAATAAATAAGGGGGTGTTTTTCAACTGGGGAATGACTGAACAAATTGTGGTATGTGAATATAACGGAATATGTGACATTTAAAAATATGTGACAATGGAGTATTGTGACTTTTTTTAAAATAAGGAAAGGGTTCATTTCAGAGAAACCTGGGAAGGTTTATATGAACACATGTAGAGTGAAGTGGGCAGAAACAGAACAATTTATGCCTTATGCCATTGTAAAGACAAACAATTGTGAAAGACTTAAGAACTCTGATCAATGCAATGATTAACCATGATTCCTGAGGACTCATGGTGCACCATGCTATTTCTTGATAGAGAGATGATGGACTCAATGCTCAGAATGAGATAAATGTATTTTTGGCCAAGGCCAATTCAGGAATTTGTATTACTTTACTGTGCATATTTGTTACAAGGTGTTTTTTTTTCTTTTTCTTTTTGTAAGAGGAGAAAGAGAGAGAGAGAGAGAGAGAGAGAGAGAGAGAGAGAGAGAGAGAGAGAGAGAGAGAGAGTTGAGAGGGAAGGAAAACAGAATTTTGTTAATTGGAAAATTTAATTTAATTTAAAAAAAAGAAAACACTGCATTTGGATTCAGAAGACCTGGGTTTGAATCTCTGTTATCTATTACCTGTATAACTTGGACAAATCACAGAACCTCATTCCTCAGTTCTTTCTCTGTGCAAATATAAGGGTCAGACTAGATGACTCTGGTGTCCTTTCCAGGTCTGAATGAAAGATCCTTTTGGCAGAGAGGTGGGGGACTATGGGAGCAAAATATTGCATTTATTGACTCCCCGTAAGTTAGTTTTAATAACTTTTTTTCTTGTTTTAAGGGAAGCTTTAAATGCTGGAATGGGTGACAAGGATCTATCTGGAAATGACTGATGTAAATAAAAGAAAATAATCACTATGAACATTTTCATCTTCATAAAGGTTGAAGAACAGTCTTTCTTGACAGAGAGCTCTGCGATAAGGGTAGATAGATGGACGTAGGCACCCCTTCCCGGGGAGTAGGTATCCGAACGATTTATATCCTCAGCTCTAACTAAGGAGCGCTGGAGAATACAGTATTGATATTACAGCAAGACACATCAGTCAGGGAAGCTCACGATTATTTCCCAAAACAGCCCGGAGCCGCTGTGAGCAGGATTCGAACCTGCGCGGGGAAACCCCATTGGATTTCGAGTCCAACGCCTTAACCACTCGGCCATCACAGCTCCACACGCGTGGGTCCTCCCCATCCATACCAACCTATCAAAGCACCTTCTTCCCACTCCCTCCTTTCTCTCAGCTTCATTCCTTAGTTCTTGGGGGGATCTCTGCGGAGACGTCCTGGGTCTCCATCACCGACCAGTTCGCTCCCAGCTCATCCTGTACAGCCCTGCCCAGCGTCTCTAGCGCCCTCCCGCGCCTCCATCAGTCTGCGAGGCGTTCCCTGGGCAACAAGGGCGGGCACACACGCGCGTGTGCACTCACGGTGTTGCTATGACAACGGAAGCTCGGGGATGCGTCCAGTCCTGCACTTTCCCCAGACCTTCTCACTCGGGGCACCAGGGTGGGTCTCATAGGCTTGGGTCCCGAGGTCCCATGAACTGAACTCACCCATCGGGGCGGGGAGCCCTTGCCCATCTCAAGCTGAGCCGCAGTGTGCGTAGTTACTGCGGCCGCAATACACCAGAGACGGCCTTCACACCGAGAAGCAGCGCGGCCGGGCTTCGAACCCCCGGAGCTGTCATTTCTTAAGCAGGAGCGTAGAGGGGGAAAGGCTCATTTTGCAGATTGGAGGCTTAGGATTCCTGGAGAGCTCGAGGGACGGTCCAAGGGCTCCGGGGAGCCTAGAAGTGCCCCGCGCATGGTTGGCATTCACTCAAAGTGTTTCAGGACCCCAGTGAAGGCAGTCCTTTCAAAGCTCCTGTCTCTGCAGGGGTAGCTCCGTTGCCAGTTTGAGATGTAGGGTCATTTACTTCCCTCTCTCATCTTCCCCCTCTCCACACACATACACTCCCCCCATATTCCTTCTCCTCTGGGTGACAGGACCTTCTGTCGATTCAAGCCACTCTCACACTTAAGGAGAATTTCATGCTCCCTCCCTGCTCTCATTGGTAGATTCCCTTTCCCCTTTGGGGGCAAGTTTTGGGGCCGCTTGTTCCAGAGCCTACCCTCCTCCTCTCCAGTTAGCACGTGTTAATTCTGAGGAGGTGGGGGTATGTCAAACATGGGTAAGTGGAGTGGTGTTTTTCATGTTTGGGTGAGTGATTCAGAGCAAAAGGTGGCCCAGCATCGCAGTGATTAAGTAATGGATCTAGAATCTCACAATGGAGAGTTGCCCCCTGGCTTCTGGGGTCTCAGGAAAGTGTGAAGGATGTTAAAGGTGGGAGTCCAGATCCTGTTAGGAAAGGAAGGCAGGAGGCTGCTCCAGCACAGGTCTCCTCAGCAGGCTCTTGCTGCCTGCAATCATGGCCAACCTCCATCTACTTACGTCACCAGAGGCAGAGCCAATGGGCCCTGCTCCTACTCACCTGAGGGTTTGTGCTGAGTGTGGTGGGAGGTTGTGGTCACAGTTGGGCCACTCTCTAGCTGTGTAGCCTTCAATGAATCACTCCCTGGGCCTCAGTTTCAAGAATCTCAGCCCCCTTTCAGTTTTAGTGAAACTATGATATTAGGAACTTTGAAACTATGGGTATTAGGATGTGGAATCCAGTTTTTCTACATACCCAGCCCCTCCCCCCCAGCTAATTGATTTTTTCTCTATGCAGCATTAAACTTCAGGAACCCCAGCCAGCCTAGGCTACACACACCCCTCCCCCAACTAGATTATAATCTTGAAATTATCTGCCTGGTAGATATTTAAATTTTTGTCAAATTGAAAAGCCCTGGTTCCCAACAGACTTCATGCCACAATGTGTAGTTACAGATTTTCTGTTTTATATCAAAAGAGACAGACATGACTATCAAAAACACAAAATTATCACTATGAGGAGTGAGGGCACAGCTGGACACCTGGGTCCCAACCTTTGGGGCGGCAGCACCAGGGGGTGCCAGGGGTTTGGATACCCAGGTCTTGTCTGGGACTCAGGTACTCATTCCTAGCTGCCCAAGGGAGGGGGTGGTGGAAGGGAATCAGGCCTTTGAGAGGACAAAGGGAGAATTCCCAAATAAATAAGTATTATTAAAGTCCCCACATCTGAAGCAGCAATCAATGCTCCTGCTCAGCTGGAATTTAGAAAGATATCCTACTCTTCAAGCAGGATTTACTCTTTTGTTTGTGGAAGTGTCTCCAACAAGATGAAGAGGGAGACCTCTACTTCTGGCTGGTCCCTAAGAAGCCCTCAGTTGTCCCTACAGAAGAGGCAGGGCTGTGACTGTTCAGTTTGAGAGGGCCAATTTTCAGGGAACCTGTCCCTGGCTGCCTGAAAGGCAGAGGCAAATCTCAAAGTTGGAATTGGTATCTTGAGGACGAAGCTTCTCATGTATGCCTTCCCCTGTTTCACTGACAGGTAAGGCAAGGACGCTCTCAGCGGCCCCAAGATGGGAGTTTAGCTGGTGGTTTTCGGGGCAGGTAACTCTGAAGGAGCTGGCTCCCCACCTTGTTCCTCTTCATCCATGGCTGTGTCTGGGGAGGCCCCACCCCCATCTTCCTCCATTGGCTCTAGCCCCAATCCATCCAGCTCAGGGAAAAGTGTGTTATCCGGATACTGTGGATCTGGAGTGCTGCTGCCACAATCTACACAAGCCTAGGGAAGGAAGAAGATGGCATCAGGGCTCTCAAAACCTCTCTCACTAGTCCCCCGTTACTTCCAACTCATAGAGAGGTTACCCCTCTTTCTCACCATCACATCCAGGGCCTGGGGCAGCTGGCCCTTCCGCACCCAGCCATGCACAGCACCCAGCTCCCGACGCTGCTCTTCTGAAAACCGAGGCTGTTGTTTTTGCATGGCACGCAGTCTCTCTCGGTCCCGTTGCAGCACTGAAGCCATATCCCTACAAAAATGGGAAAGGATAGACAAAATAAGGTTGTAAGTGTAGGGTCTAGAAGCCAGACCACTCACATCTTCCAGAACTTAGGAATGTGTGGGTGTCTCCTCCCCCTAGGACCTTACCAGTTCTCTCTACATAAAACTCAACTTGCCATTGCCCTCACCATCCTCTAACTTTTCCCTCTTCATATTTTATTCCTCTTTCTCCTCAATTCCTCCTCCTTCTAGGACTGACTTTCCCCTTCCTCCTTTTGCCCAACCCAGGTTTCCTACCTGGAGGGCACTTGATAGGTCATCATGACCCTATGGTCAGCATTAGCCATGAGTAGCCAGATGGGATCTTGCAGAACATACTTAATGACCTGTTCACCAGGCCCTGCCCCTGGATCTACCCCAACCTGGGTCCCTGCTGGCTCAGCCTCAGAGGAGTCAATACTCCCAAAATACTTGCTGGTGTGGCTGCTCTGGCTGCTGCCTGAGGAAAAGGGAAAAGAAGAGTCAGAGAAGTCAAGTCTTCCTGTTTTAAAAGGGAAAGAGAAAAGAACAAATGACTTCAGGGGAAGTGGCGGGGTGTGGCTGGGGAGCCAGGATTGTTCATCTTAAAGGAAGATGACTAAATGATGACCCCCTCCTAAAAAGGAAAAGAAGTCCCCTGCACTTACGAGTGATACTGGCTGAGGTGCTCCCATGATGGGAGCCAGAGCCAGAGCCAGAAGCCAGGGAGCCCGATGCGGCTGAGCCAGTGCCAGATCTGGAGTCCTCCTGGAGCAACAGCTCCAGCAGGTCACTGGAGCCTGACAGTGCATCCTGATTGGAGGATTCATTCATCTCCACCTAGGCAGGTTTGGGGAGGGAACCAGGAATCCGAGGCTTAGGCCTGGGGAGGGGACAGGGCAAGCTCTTCCTCCCCTCATGCTCCTCTTCTCCCCCACCCAATACTCAAGTGACCCCAAACTCAGTATCCCCTACCCAATTCAAGAAGCATGTCGTAAGCAACATTGTGACACTGGGGATACACGGACAGAAAGAGAAACAGTCCATGGCCTTGAGGGATTGAGGAATTAACATGCTTAAATCTGTTCTCTCCAGATTCTCAAGAGAAAAAGAAAAAGATTAAGGGACCAAAAAAGAAATGGGAGAAAAAAAGGAAAGAAAGGAGGAAGGCAGGGGTGGGAAACACAGAGGAGAGAGTGAATGTGTGTGTGTGTCTGTATCTGTATGCATGTGTGTGCATGTGTGCGTGTATATCTATATCTGTCTGTGTGTCTGTGTGCATGCATGTGTGTGCATGCGTGTGTGTGTGTGTATATGGGGGGCACTAGGAGAAAGACAGACTGGCATGAGAGTAGAAGGGAACAAACAACCTGAAAAGGGATGGAAAACAAGAGAGAGCAACAGATAGATCCAAAGACCCTGAGTTCGTTACTAGCAGGGAGATGGAAACACTAGAAGGGAACAGGACACAGAGAAAGATCTGTGGGCAGATGCTTACCAGTCCAGCTTCTGGCTGTGCAGCCTCCTCGCCAGGAGGGGGTGGCCTGGAATTGGTCCCAGGCTCCCCAACTATGGCTCCCCCTTCCCCCCTGGTAGTCTCCTCAAGCTGCAGCAGGTTCAGCTGGAGTGGGGAACTGCACCGTGAATTGAACAGGGGTGAATCAGGGCATTGGGGAGGGCTAGGGGGCAGAGGAGGTAAAGATGGGGAAGGTGAACAGGGTGCAGGAGTGAGAGGCCTATCTGACGGAGCCTGAGGAGCCCCATAGGGGTAACTGGTGGGGGGAGAAGGAAACAAATAGTTGGGTAGGACCAAGGCCACCATAGGGGTTACTAAGGGGGAAGAAAAGGGAGAAGGAGATGGGGTAGGAGCTGAAGGTTGGGGGCAACCTCTGGTTGAAAAAATGGGGAGGGGGTAGGTTTGCACCACTGTTGGGAAAGCAGCAGATGTGGGTGGAGTGGGTTGAGAGGGCCATGGAGTGGTCGGAGGTGTTGGGGAGGGATGGGAGGCATAGCCAGGAGCCTCAGTAAGAGGAAGCTGATGGTGCCTCGAACGTTTGGCTTTTGATTTGCCGTGGTGGCGGCGACCAGAAGGAGTGGGACCATGGCAGAAGCCTGTGAAAGGGCAAGAGAGAGTGAAGTTAGTGGACCGGCCAACTCTTCTGGTAAATGCCCCCCACTCACTACTGCTACCATCACAATGACCATCCATCCATTCATTTGCATTTGATGGTTTACAAAGATTCTTTATAACAGCCCATGAAGTTGGAAGTTCAAGTATCAGGTTTTACAGATAAACTGAGGCTAAGAGGGATTAAATGTCCTTCTCTGGGTCACACAACTAGTACATATTGGAATTGATATGTGGATACTGGTCTCCTGGCTTGAAGTTCAGTGTTCTTCCCACTGTACCCACTGCCACTACTCTGACAAGCCAGGGAAGGTCCAAAGAAATATCACTTTCCAATCTAGACAGGTGAGGAGAGTGGTTCTAGGGAAATGAGGGGCCAAATTAGGAGAAGGCTACAGAAAAGTCATAGAAGGCAGTGTGAATGGGAGGTGTGAATAGGAATTCATTAGGAAAGAGTAAGAATGGTAAGGTGTAAAATGGATAATTTTGGGGGGGGATTTTAAAAAATTTATTTAGCATTTTATTTTTCCCTAATTACATGTAAAAACAATTTTTAACATCAATTTTTAAAATTCTGAGTTCCAAATTTTTCCCTTCTTCCCTTCCCACCCTCCTCATTGAGAAGGCAAGCAATTCAGTATAGGTTATACATGTGTAGTCATGCAAAACATACTTCCATATTCCTCATATTGTGAAAAAAAACACAGACCAAAAAACAAAAAACCTCAAGAAAAATAAAGTTTAAAAAGAATGTTTCGATCTGTATTGAGACATCATCAGTTCTTTGTCTGGGGATGGCTAGCATTTTTCATTATAAGTCCTGCAGAGTTGTCTTGGATCACTGTATCGCTGAGAATAGATAAGTCATTCACAGACAGTCATCTTACAATATTGTTGTTACTTTGTACACAGTATATTTCACTTTGCATCAGCTCAAGTAAGTCTTTCCAGATTTTTCTGACAGCATCCTGCTCCTCAGTTCTTATAGCATAACATTCCATTACAATCACATAGCACAATCTGTTTAACTATTTAAAATCGATAATTTTGTAAATTAAAAATCAATAAAATAAACCAATAAATAAAACCAATGTAGCCAAGATTAAAAGAAAAGCATAAAATTGGGGGAAAACTTTTTTACAGACAGTTTTTCAGATAAAGGTCTCAAATCTCAAATATATAGAGTACTTTGTTAAATTTATAAGAATATGAGCCATTCCCCAGTTGACAAATGGTCAAAGGATATGAACAGGCAGATTTTGGATGAAGAAATCAAAGCTATCTATAGTCATATTTTAAAAAATGCTCTAAATCACTATTGTAATGGCATACTGCTGTGCCAAAAAAAAAAAAAATGAGCTTGTTAGTTTTAGAAAACTCACAGGAAACATTAAGTGAAATGAGCAAAAACCAAGAGAACACTGTATACAGTAACAGCAATATTGTTCAAAGAACAACTTCTTAGGTTTTCTTCTACTAATAAAAATCCTTCCATTATCTCCTGCTGCAGTCTAGGACCCTTCCCCTCCAAGTGAGAAAGCAAGGGACAGACTGGGAATGGAGATGTTCTCTTTCCTCAAACCACCCATTCTCACAAGCTGGGGTTCTACCCTCTCTTCCAAGTCCATCTAAAACTTTTCTTCTTATCCTAGGCTATCCCTGTTTCTCTACCTCACTACCTTTTAGTTCTGATGAACATGAAGTTATGTTAGACACCTCATGTTTCCTAGGGCTCCAGACCATATTACCATTTCAGATATCTCCTCCTTCTGGAATAAATTTATGAGTTGGTAGTGGGGAGCGGCTGAGGGATAAAATTACCTCGATCAACAGGGAGTGAAGGTCCCATGGAAGGGGTATCAAAGACACGGAGTCTGCTAAGATCCCGAAATCGTGTAAGGAAGGCCTGCTCCTCCTTTTGTGTGTGAAGTGACAGTACAGCTTTGGTCAATCCCACAGGGCGGTAGGGGTCAGGAGTGGGGTCAGGAGTGGCCATTGTTGGACTGGGAGCTGGACCAGAGGTCAGACCAGGTAATTCCTCCATCATGACAATATCTGCACGAGGTTAAAAAGAAGTAAAGGAGAAGAGTTCAAACACGATTCATGCCTCGCATATTCATTCACCATTTGTCTTTACCCTCTCTCTTCTCATTTCTCAAATGTCCCAGCCCCCTTACCTCTGCCCATCCTCCTTACTCCAAGTCAATATCCTAGCTCCCTTTTTACCCACAAGAATCACCACCTTCCCTCCTCCAAACACTTCAATCTGTTTACATTGGTCAAATGTGGGACGATGAACCTTGGGTCTAGCCCTGAGAAGGAGGGTGTCTTCCCCATGCAGAGCTCTCTAGGGAAAAAAGAATCTCCTGCTTCATTCCAGCAGTCTTTATCCTATTGAGAATGTCTCCTTATGGCATCACTTTTTCCATCTCATTATGGGTTTACACATTTTTTCAGTCATCACTGGAGGGGACACCATCTTGTTATTTCTTCTCCAGTTCTAGCCACTGTTACTTTTCTGATCTTTGATCTCCTGCTCTCTATCACAATAGTTTTAATGGATAACAAATTCATAAAAAAAGAGAAATGTAAACAAAATGGGTAAGGGGTGGAGATTGGGAGAAGGCAAAGGCCACAGATAAGAAGCCACAGCCATACAGGGTTATGTTCTGAGGCTGAAAGGAGGAATAAGGAGAAATCCTTTAAATGAGAGGAAAGTAAGAGCAAGGATTAACTGAGAGATAAAAAAGGTGGAAAGTTTGGGGGAAATGCCAGTCAGGACCCCATAAGATATCCCCATTCCAATAAATTGATTCAAAATTGCATTAGAAATTATCAGAATACATGGGGGTGAAAGAAGAAAAACAGAAGGGCAAATATTCCACCCCAAAAGCATCAGAACCTAGAACTTGCCCAGCCAACCCATGGCTCTAGCCCACCCTCTTCAATACCCCACCCCACCCCCATACCCGACTCCGGGGGCTTCTTGTCTCCTACATGGACGATAGTAGAGCTGAAGCTACACTGACTGGTGATGGATACCACACTCTCCGCCTTATTGGCAAGGGTGAGTGGGGTCAGTGGACCTCCCACCACTGGCTCCTTCTGGAGGGGGGCCCCCTCCCGAGACAGTTCTTCTGGTGGATCTGTGCAGAGAGATAAGCACCAGTTAGAAGGTGCAGTGGGATGAAAGTGGGTATGGGAAAGGAAAATGCATTAATGGAAGAGGACAAGGAACTAGGGAGCAGATTCCAAAGTGGTAGTAAAGAGGGACCACCAAAAGGGTTGTTGGAGGCAGTATGGGAAAACCACCTCCATGAAATGTATGGGGAAGGGAAAAGAAGTAGACCACACAGAAGGAAAGCAACATGAAGGAGCAGGGAAACCAGGAAGGAACAAGGAAAAGAAGAGGGAAAAAAGATGTCCACAGATCAGAAAGGATGTGCTACTGGGAACGGGGGAAAAAATAGAGCAAGACTGGGCACAGAGTCAGAAACTGGACAAGGTGCATGGGGTGGGGTTAGGGGAAGAAGAGAAGAGGCCCATGTTGAGAAGGCCGGGGGGAGGAAGAAGGTGGCTTCCCAAAGCCGAAGTACGACTGCTTTACCTTTCTTGGGTACTCCAGGGCTGTGGCCTGCCTTCTGTCGGTCATCATCAGAGGTAGAGGATGCCGTGTGGGAAGAGAAGGCACATTTCCTCTTCACTGTGTTGGGGACATTACAGCTCTCTAGGTAGCTGAGGGGATGGAGAAAGAAAATGAAGCAAGCTGGAGTTGTGTGTAGGGAGAGGCAAGTATAGTACATGGACAACTTAACAGAATGATATAAGGATGACACAGTGAGAGACGGGGACAGGAAAAGGCAAACCATCCTAGGGGCCTTAGAAGCACTGAGAGATGCAATGTCCATACCGGATGATGCTGTCCAGGCAATTGATCTGCTGGTAGGAACAGCTGGATGGCTCTTTTCTCTCTGAATCCTCAGGGGCAGTACTAACCACAAGGGGCTGAACCTGGTTCAGCTCAGGACCTGGTTCCAAGGGTCTGCCTGGGAGGTCTCTGGTCTTGAAAGTACCTTGGGCTGGAAACAGCACAAGTAGAAAGTTATGGTAGGTGCGATTGTCCCCATCTGGTCTCGGGCTCTGTCCTACCAAGCACAGCCATTTTCTTACCTGAGCATGGGGGCCAGTTGAGTTGGGACCGAGAATCAATGAAAAGCTGCTGACCCTGGTGTTTTACAAGATGCACGTCTTTACAGATCTGCTGGAATGTCACCTGGAGGGGAGGGCCATAGAACTGGGGTTATTTGGGGTATACCAAGAAAGAACACACTGTAAAGAGAAGAGAATGACCCTTGAGATGGGCAGTTGGTGAGAAAAGAGAAAGACCAGGAGCCACAAAGAGAAAGTGACCAAACAATGCTCTATTATTATTGATTATCAATGTCATCATCATCGATACTAAGGCAGGAGCAGGGAAGGCACTCACTGGAGCAGGGGGCCCGGGGTGATCCGCATCTCCACCATTGCTGTCACTGGATGACTCAGGGCTCAGAAAGGGACCTGGAGAGGTTGGAGGGCCTAATCCACATGCCCCTGTGGGACTCACACTATGGACTGGCTGGGGAGAAAAAAGAGAAGACAGTAATGAGAAAGCTTAAAGCTTTCAAAGTTGGGGTGGGGTGGGGCATCTAAGCTCACAGCAGCTCCATTATAGTTCTATTTCCTCTCACCTGCAGCAGTAGCCGGTGGATCTGTTCTGAGAGCTCCTGGATGTCTGGGTCCATAGCTCTTGAGGGGATGGGGACAGGAGCAGGGGCTGGGGGAGTGAATACATCCTCATTGAGGGGAGCCCTGGGGAGGAGTAAACAGAGAATCAATCTACCAGGGGAAATACAAGTTCACAGATACATGTTACTCACATACTCACACACACACACACACACACACACACACACAAAATGGCAATCTGGCACATGTGAGGAAGGATTGGATTCCAGACAAGGAGGACACCCTGGACACAAAGGTAGGAGATGGAATGTTATGTCCAGAGAACAGCAAGTAGTTTGGCCAGTGCACAAAGTACAAGAAGGGGAGCATTGTGCAATTATCATGGATAAAATAAAGTAGATGTGGGATGTACAGAACTTTACAGATGAAAGGTCGTGGTTTAGACCAATGCCTTTATATTTGACTCTATAGGCAATGGACAGTCACAAGCTTTTTAAACAAGTGAGTAACACAGTCAGTCCCTTAACTGAGATATGTTAATTTGACAGGTGTTTGGAAACAGGGAAATCAATTAGGAGGATTAGTCCCAGTGATGAGGGCCTGAATTAGGGTGGCTGTGATATAAGTAGAGATAAGGGGAAGGCTGCAAGAGATGTAGAGGTAGAATCAAAAACACTTAGCAAATGATCATCTGTGATGGGAGATAGAATAAGTAGGAGAGTTAAGGAAGACGCCTAGACTGAAAATGATATTGCCTTTGACAGAAATATGGAAATCAGGAGGAAAAGCAGAGTAAGGAGAAAGATAATGAGTGCTGTTTTGGACAGATGAGTTGGAGATGCCTCAGTAGAGTTTCAGACAGAGATAAACATCATGCATGTTAATAAAATAAGGAAAAAGATGTGGGTTGGATATACAGATCTGAGTGTTATCTTACATCAAATTAAAGTTGAGTTCAGGTGAGCTGCTGGGATTAATGAAACAACACAGAAAGAAGAGGGAAGGACCAAGAATTGGGGTCTGGGTGCACCCAGGAGTAGAAAGGTCAGATAACAGGAGTTACTCAGAACTGTCAGATGGAAAGGAATGAGGAGTGATAAGATAATCAACAAGAGGTTCCAGAGAAGTTATCGTAAAACTGAACTGCTAAACTAACGGGCCTAGATTGTGAAGGGGAGAAAGTGAGGCTAGAGCAAGGGCGACAGCTCAACGAAGCAGTGAGGATGGAGAGAAGCTTTAGAAACGATAAAGGACAGAAGAAGTAATGAGTGTGGAGCTAAAATGCTGAAGAGCTCTTGACCCCAAATTCTTCAAGTTTGCTTAACTTTTGGGATCTTCTTCTTACCCATCCCAGACTGCCCCTTCTAGCTTCTCTTCCCTCCCTCTCCCCACTCTATCATTCCTTCACCCTAACAGGATACTCACGTTCGAACTTTATGTCTACCCAAAACAAAGGCCACTTTTCGACTCCAGGGATGGACAAAGCCCGCCCAACTGGTGTCCATGGTGACATATTCCCCATTTCGGGCACAGAAGCGGATGGGGGAGTGGTCAAAAGGTTGGCCTGATAGCTGCAAAACTGTAGGATGATCAAGAGGGAAAATAGGTTGGTGGAAACAATAAAGAAAGTAGAGTTATCTGGGGGTTGTAATATAGGGAGAAAAAGCATGTCAGAGGCAGAGGTGTGCAGGGAGAGGAGCTGCTGGAAAAAAGGAGGAAAAAGCAGAGAGCTAGGCAGCAAAGACTAAGAAGTCAGAGAATAAGACCTGAAGGAGACAGGACATAAGAATGGCACCATGCAGGGAAGCACTTTCAAGGGAAAGAAAAGGACAGTCCTCTTTGGGAACTTACTCTTTTTGTGGATTGCCAACATGAGAGGTCGGTCTTCAGGGTGTAAAAAAAGGAGCACTGGGGCCCCCAGCAGATCTTGGGGCAAGTATCCCAGCAATGGGGCAGCCCTGGAAGTTGAGGCATCATTGAAAGAGGATCCCTCAGTCCCCAAAGCTTTATGCTGCTAAACACCTGATCTTCCATATTCCCAGGGGACCCCACTGTCCAGTCTTACTTAGCCCCAGGATCTTTCGTTATCATTCTACCCCATCTATCTTCAAGGATCTTGGCACTATATCATATTGCTTGCCATCAGGCAGAGTGGGGATGGGAGGGAAGAAAAAAATATGGAACTCAAAATCTTATAAAAAATGAATGTTGAAAACTACTACATGAAAACATATAATTGGGGGGAAAATACTATTTAAAAAAAAAAAAGATCTTGGCACTAAGTCCCTCCCCCTCAGGCTTCACCTCTCATCAACATCTTGGAACAGACAGCTAGGTGTGTGCCGTGTCGTGAAGATCCTCTTGTCTGGGGGAATCCTGGGAGCTAGAAAAGGCAGGAAGGATCATCATCATCATCTAGAGTCTTCTCTGGCAATAATTCCAACACCGACCTCTCTAGTCCTGTATCATCTCTAATAGCCTCTGCTCTCCTCTTAGAACCACATCTTAGAGCTAGAAAGTAATTCAAGGGATTATGTGGTCTAATCCTTTACCTTGAAGCTAGGAGGGTCTTATTATCCTTCAATGTATAGATAAGACCACTGAGGCACAACAGACTACTGGACTTTCCCAAGGTCACAGAGCTAATGGGTGAGAAAGGGAAGATAGAAAGTCAGGCCTCCTGACTTCTAATACAGCATTCCAATGACTCTTAAGGAAAAAAAACAACCAATGAGAGTTGAATTCACCAGCTTTCAATGGTTCCTTCTATATTAGAAACCTGATGCATTCTCTTTTGTCACACATAACTAGATCTCTTTGGCCACAACATTGTGTGCCCCTGATCTTTATTACCTAATTCTTTCTTGATTTCCCTGTTCTCTTTGCCTCTTTCCCTCCTGGGTTCACTGCCCTCCCCCCCCCCCCCCCCCCCCCCCCCCCAGTATTCCTTTCTACTTACCCTCATAGCCAGAGTGAATGCGTTCAGCAATGAGCAGACAGCATGGCTGTGCTGGGGCTCCATCTGAGAGCTGGATCTTGGTCACATAGGGGGTCAGTCGAAATGGCTGGTATCGGGGACTTGGTTCCCGATCTGGGCCACCTCTGGTTTTGGGGGAAAATGGGCAACAGGTAGCATCACAAGAGAAACAGGGAGAATGAATAGATCCTATTTCTCCCTACTCTCCATTCATAATGTTCATCCTCCCAACCACCTTAGACCACAAGCTTATAACCCCTGAAACCAAGAGACAAACAGTCACTAAATAAATAACCTTCCTGTTCTGCCCACCAAGCTCTGTTTTTTCCTCCAATTTACCTGATCCTGCAGAAGACTGATTTCTCCTGTGTGAAATCCATGGGACCTGAACCTGGGGAGACACAGGGAAGCAGGGTAAATGCTGTTATGCCTCCAACTCCCAGACCAGGGATGCTGTGTCCCCTCTCGCTCTTTCATGCCTGAGACTCTTTACCTGCCTAGAAATTTCAGAGTCAATTAACCTTCATTCCTACTCTAGTTCCTTGACTTGGCTCTACTACTTCATTCCACATTTCACACTGGTACCACCTCCAATCCAAGACTTTCCCAGTTCTCACCAGCAGAGGCCCGGGAACCCCACGTGGGCAAGCGAGAGGGGGCAGTGGAACCATAGAAGACACCAACATCCTGAGGGGCCAACAGCTCTGAGAACCGGGCACCCCGGAAGACTTCTTTCTTGCAGCGCAGAAGAATAGCTGCTTGATCCGAAATGTAGACAATCCGGCCAGTGAGAAAAGAGACAGCCACTGAGAAAGTGTCCTGCGAAGAAGAGAAGGCAACAACAAAATGAGTCAAGGTCAGGAGCTGGCCAACTCAGTCATACACACAATGCTGCCAATGAAGGGAAGGAAGAGAAAGGAAAAAAGAACTGAGAGGCAGGGAGAGAAGGAAGGAGGAAACAAGCATTTATACAGCAAATGCTACGTGAAAGGCATTGTGCTAAGCGCCGGACCAATATTCTCTCATTCGATCCTCGTAACAACCCTAAGAGATGGGGGCTGTTATCATCCCCACCTTGGAGTTACAAGAGACACCAGACAGGCAGGGACCAAAAATATGTGAGAGAGGGAAAATCAAGACAAGGAGGTGGAAAAGTAGAGGGAAGAAGAAGCAGAAACTGAGGTCAGGTCTAGGGGAGGGGTAAAAGGACTGAAAGAAAAAGAGGAAAAAGAAGGAAGGAGAAGAGAAGGCAAAGGACGAGGTGCTGACCTGATTTCGAAGAGTGTACTCAGAGGTAATATGTTCTAACTCCTCCAAGGTATAGCTGGACATGTCCATGGAGCAAGGCTGCCCCTCCTCTAAGCTCCACTGCTGGTAGTAATCTTGATTGGCTGCAGAGGAGGTGAGGTTAAAGTCAAGAGTGCCCCCTTCCCATTGTGTGCCAGACGCTGCAGGCCTCTGCTCTTCTACACGTCCCCTCGCTGCTGATTCCCTTGTCCCCCCATTCCTTCTACTCCTAGGCCCCTCTTCAGCGCATTGTCCCTCAACGTCTCCTACTTCCTTTCAAAGCCCTGGATTTGTTGCTAGTACAATTACTGCTCTACAGTCTAACATCAATATCCCCAAGTTTTAGCTTACCCTGGACTTGTTTAACACAAGCAAGTGCATATTGCAGTGTGGCCAAAGTCCCTGATCGACCCTTCCCTCGGCGCTCTGGTGGGAGTCTACGTTTCAGCTCTCGGAGGGCAGTCATCAGCTCCTTCTGTGTTCGAGCTCGGGCTGACTGCTCACTGCTGCAAAGGGGAAAAGTGGTAGAGGGAACAGGAGACATCAACTACCAAGAATTCAGCACCCTATTACATCTAGGAATAAATATAAAGCTCTTCCTTCTGGCAAAGCTCTTCCTTCTGGCATACATTCTCCAGGAATCCAGGTCTACTCAATCCCTATTCCCATCATTACCTGCAGCCACTGGTTGATGGGTTATCCTGCTCAGAGCTGGCACTCAGGAGGCTGTAGGCAATGGAACTGCTTGGAGGGGATGGGCTTTGAGAATTGGTGCTGGAGAAAAAGAATAGAAAACATGAAAGTGTTCAGTCACTCTTCATCACACAGTAGGTAGCATCCTAGTATGACAAGAACCTACTAACAAATACCATCTTCTGCCCCCTCCCAAGGTATCTGACTGCCATTTTCCTAAGTTTCTCTGATTCTTTCCTTAGACTCCTCAACCACTTCCATATTCATTATTCACATCTCTCATGATACCTAGATTCCATCACCCATCATCCTTCCTCTTACCTCTTGCTGCTCTCTGTCGTCTCCAGCAGGGCAGAGTCCTTCCCATGGCCAGAAGAAGAGCTGTGAGAACTATGCTGGGAAGTACCCTGGGACTCCGGTCCATTGGACTCATTGCCACTTGAACCATTGCTGTTTGCATCTGTATCATCCGCGATGCCAGGACCAGGGCAGGGTCTGTGTTCGGGGGGTCCAGGGGATTGGGATCTCCCTGAATCAAACCCTTCACCAAGACCAGGGCCTGATCCCCCTGCCCCACTGCCTCCCTCAATGGCTCCATTCATGGTGGTACCATGGGGAGGACAGAGGGAGAAAATCAGTGAAGGGGAAGAGGCCACCACGAGGGAATACAACAGGAGTTTGCTTGTTCAGGAGAAGGAAGGGATGAAGTGGCAAAAGGTGAAGTCAGTGAGGACTGTGGGGAGGGAGCACTGCTGGAACCTGGAGGATGGAGAAAGAAGGGGAAAAGAAGGAGGAAGAAGGCTTCTCACCCTCTCTCTAACTCTGCTTGGGCAGCTGATCACTCTTCCCACCACTGTGACCCTCAGGTCACACATGGACCCAGGGTCTCCCAATATCTAGTCCCCTCAATCTGGGACCCAAGCTTTACTCTTCCCTCTCTATTTTCTTTATTGGCATAGCAACAGATCCTGCTCTGGACACCAAGGAAGGGTCTTCTCTAAACATACATACATTCATCATAGATCACAGGCTTTAGAGCTGGAAGAAACTTTAGAGTACTAATTCAATATCCTAATTTTATAGATGAGCCATAGAGGAGTCTAAACAATTTGCTCAAGTTTACAGTTAGGAAACAGAGCTGATATCTGAACCCAGATCTTCTGACTCCAAATCCAGTACTACAGGAAACTATTATGCATATACACACACACACATATGTATACAATGGTCCAAGAAAGATGATACTATCTATAATTAATTTTGCGAACCTTAAAGTCATATATAAAAGTGACATTCTTTCCCTGCTAATTTTCAGTAATGCCTGAAAAACTTTATTCCAGAACTGAGACTGAAGGGAGACAAAGAAGGGAAGCTGAAAGCTGATGCGTTAAAGGCGTTGGAGAGCAATCAATGTGGCAGTGGAAAATGGCTCTGGGATGGGTTCAGATCCTCACCTCTCTGTGATCTCTTAACTGCCCAACTGAATGACCTTTCTCTTCCTTCCTTGCCTATCTGCATCCACTGACATCAATGATCCCCTGCTCCTCTTGGATACTCTCTCCTCCAAGTTTTCACTGCTCTCACTTACTTCTTGCTTGACCACTCTGACCACCCCTCCTTCGTCTCCTTTGTAGGAGTTTCACCTAGGTCACTCCTGCCAAACACAGATGTCCTCCAACAGTCTGTCCTTCTCCCTCTCTACTATCTTGTTTGGGGAATCTCATCAGTTCCCACAGGTTCAATTATCCTCTCTACAGATGATTCCCAGATCCATATATCCAGCCAGAGTCTCTTTCCTGAACTCCAGCCATCCACTGCCTCTTGAACTGGATGTCTCTCAGGCATCTCAAACTTAACGACTTCTCTTTACACTCAAATCCTCCCTTCTTTCCAACCTCAACCTTACTGTCTAGGGCAATGCCATGTTCCCAATCATCCAGGCTCGCAATCCTCACAACCCTCACAGTCCCTCTTGGCTCCTCACTCACACTCACCACATATATCCAATCTGTTGTAAATCTACATGTTTCTCTTTTCTCCATTCATTCAACAGTCATTCTCATCACCACGCCTCTGGACTACTCAGTTGTCTTGAGTCTCCCCTTATTGCAATCTACCTTCCATTCAACTGCCAAAGTGATTTTCCTAGAACACAGATCTGACTTTGTCACTCTGCCCTGCCCCCAAACTCCAATACCTCCTTCTTATCTCTGGAAACAAATATAAAATCATCCGTTCAACATGGAAAACTCTCCAAAGGCTCCTTCCTACTCTCCTAGTGCTGATACTCCTGATGATCCAGCCACACTGGCCCAGATACCGCACCATTCTTTGCACGAGCTGTCCCCATTCTTAGGAGGTTCTCCTTCCTCACATCCACTGATTAGTCTCCTTCACTTCCTCCAAGGCTCAGCTCAAATTCTACCTTCAGAAGGTCTCTCCTTCCCACCTCCTGCCTACCTTCCATCTAGTACTATATATATAATATATATGCATATTATATATATATATATATACATATATATATATATACACATACATATGTATCTTATATCTACCTAGTTATTTAGAGGTTGTCTCCCACATTAGAATGTGAGCTACTTGAGGACAAGAAGATAGCATGCACTTAAGGCAAATCACAACCTCCTGGGGCCTCAGTTTCCTCATTTCTGAAATGAGGGGATTGGATTAGATAATCACTGAAGTGCCTTCTAGTTCTCTATCTGGGATTTTATAATCCTTTCTCCTGAGGTTCCTGACACAGCTAGTCTGGCACGAATGAGGGAGCTGAATAAGAGCATCTTTTCTCAATTCTCATTAACGTACTGACTTTGTGATTGGGTTATCTGTGGAGAAGAATCCACCTTTATTTGAAAGGGGAGTGAAACTGGGAGAAGAGCTCCTATATTTAGGACTCATGGGCTAATTTTATCTTGGGAGAGGGAAGGAGATTGGGGGTGGGGCTGGAGGAGGAGCCCTTGGTCTCTAATGAACATGCGCACACTACACCAGCCACATACTTCAGCTAAAGGCTCTCTTGTAGCCGGGGCAACCTACGTCAGTGGCTGAGCTCAGCGGTTGCTAGAGGAACCAAGAGGCCCTGAAGAAGGAATGGAAGAGGGAAAGGAGGAGGAATAACAGGGTGATTGCTTTTCTTCTTTCCTCCCATTCTGTGGGATACAGGGGATCACACCCCAACCCATGTGCCTCCTGCAAATATGTGTAGGAGCAGGCGCATAAGTGGGAGATATGATCCAAATACAGCCTAAGACCCCAAAGCATTCCTAAGTAACAGTTAGTAATGAACCTTGTACACAACCCTTACTTCCCACATTTCTCAATCACTTCAGTGTACACACCATTTTAAGTGGAGAGTAGGACCTATGGTAGACTGTGTTGCCTTGAGTCTCTAAAAAGCAGAAATAATGAAGGCTTGGAGAGAAGGTTGAGAGTAGATTGTAGAAAAGTGGGGAGAGGATAAATGCTTGGGTTCCAAGAAAACTCAGCTAAATCTTTACTTGAAAAAAACCCCTATCCACTCCTCCACAAGGTTCTCCACCCCAGATAATCACAGACTATGTTAGTGGCTATTTGCTTTTCCTTATCTTCTAGAAATTCAGCTCTTATTTCTGTAGCCTGTATAGATTTCCCCACTTCCTTTTCTCTATCTCTTCTAAAACCAAGACATTAAATACCACTAGGTCTGGAGTGGGAAGTTACAGAGCAAACCTCTATTGTCTGTCTAGCTTCCCTTTCTGCCCACCCCCTACTTTTCTGTTTTCTAACCATGTTTTTCTCTCAACCCCAAGTATTTTCGAAACCAGAGCCAGGAGAAGGAAGAAGGCTGCAGCCAACAGCAAGAACTAGGTCTGGGAACGGGATGTTCTAGCCTTAGCCTGAGCTGACATCACAACCGGCACTGGGCCAGAGATGGGGAGAAACTGCCAAAGGGAGTTCCTGGTGCAGTAACAAAGCCAGGGGGCAGAAGGGGAAGGATCCAGTAGAGGAATACTACTTCTTGGGGTCCTAAGAAAAGTTGAGACTCTCACATAGATAGCTGTGAGCCTGGGGTAAATGGGCTTCTTTCAGGGTAACAAGGGTCATCAAGAAAATGGGGGGGGAGGGTGGGAAAGGGAGGAGGTGGTTCAAGAAGATAATTTGGAGATTGAGAGACTAGATCCTGAAGAACGGAGTTGTAACTCTTAAAAACTGGTGCTGGAGGGCAATGACTACCACGGTCTTATGAGTCTAGCAGGAACATTTACAGTGTTGGAGATGGGTGCTGAGGGCTTAGGCACAGGTTAGTCATGCAGAAGTTCTGATGGGAACAAGGACGCTGAAGGGAAGCTTGCCAGGGACTGAGGCGGGTAGAACACTTGGGGATTCAGAGAAGGGACAGAAAAAACAGACTTACTTGTAAGGTAGAAACCCTGGATTCCCAGACGATTCCGGAAGTAGCCCAGGAGCTGAGGCCCCAAGGTAAGCTGCCAGGGTGCTGCCGGGTGGTTCTAATCTCTAGTGCCCCTACCTGCCTAGTCCTTTTCCCTGCCAGGGGCAGAAGAACTTCTCTGAAAGCAGAGAGGCGGGTTGCATAATGACAGGCATTGGCCATCACTGGCTTCCTGCCTGCTGATGCAGAAGCACTAGTTCTGATTGGCTGAGGATCCCGGCAAGGTGCCTGGTTGGCTAGCCACCCCCACTGAGGTCAGGGCTGTTACACACACGGCTGCACGTGGACCTGGGTGCTGCCACTTGGGCGGAAGGGCCCAGTACACTGGGATAATATATAGTTATAAAGCAAAGCAGAGACGTGTGAGTGTGAGCTTGTGTGTGTGTGTGCGCGCGCGCACGCGATCATCATGGCTTTGCAAGATTAGCTAGACACCCTGATCCTGGAAAAAGGAAAAAAAAGAAAGGGGAACAGAGATTCGGATTTAGAATGGATAAGATACTGATTCAGGAGAGCATAAGAAAAAACGCATCCTTTGTCAAGAGAACAGACTGTCCACTTCAAGCTCCTCGGGCCCCAGGCCAGTGAACTGGAGAGGCTTGGAGGAGTGAAAGGTAATCCTAGCTAAGACCCCTGAGTCATCTCCACTCAGGTATGCAGGCGTGGGCAGAGCAGACACAATATAAGGGGCATCTCTAGCCAATCAGGAGTAGAAAAGGGCAGCTAGAACCAATCAGGGTTTGATGTACGTATGTGGGGGGGGGGGGAGATGGTGACCGGTGAGGGGCATCTAAAACCAATCAGAATACAGTGACAAAACATGCCCTCCACCCCCACTAGGAAAGGCAAGTGTCCCAATGGCCTATCAGAGAAAAGGTCTCTCAGCTGCCCACTCAGTGACTTCTGTTCTCTGCTTCTCCAGGACACCACACGGAGCCCGAGAGGGCTGGGAGGTTAAGAGCAGGATGTGAGATTTGCCAGGGGTGAAAGTGAATGGGATCTGGAAGTAACCAGAAGGGGAAAAACATTCACTGCATCTTTTCAGATTTTTTTTAATGTATTAATTCATTTTGCTAATTTGTTCTCTGTCTTCCTCTTTTTGAAAATACTCTTTGCTATATGGAATGGCTCTCTGCAAAGGGGGAAAGGGAAACAAACACACTGAAAACAAAAAGATATCAATAAAATTTAATTTTTTTAAAACAAGAGGAGAAGCCAGTGACAATACACATGTGGGTCCTTGAAGGTACAAAAAGAGGAAACTAAAAACCGAAGAAAAAGAGTGATCAGGAGTCAGAATGCTAGAAATAGAAGATTTTTTTTTCAAGAATGTCTGGGTACCAGGAATGAATTTGGGATTTGGAAGGTTGTGAGAAATGGAGGTTAAGAGATGGGGAGGGAAATAAAGTACGAGTGCTAGAAAATCTGCTTTTAAGGACTGAAACCACCCCCAGCACCGGAAACACGGCCATATGTGGAGAAGGCCCCGGAAATGCTGACATAAGTAGGCATGGGGTGCACCGATCCCTCACTGTCACATGTGCTGCGCTTTCCTTAACAATGGTCTCCTTTCTATAATGGGGGGGGGGGGGTTGGGATACAGGAATCTTGAGGTCTCTTAAGATAAAACAGAAGTTCTGAAATTATGAAGCAATCCTGCGAGTCTCAGAAGGGTACAAAGAGAACTCAGGACCCTTAAAGAAATTCCCTGTACCCTAACACACACTCTCTCCAATGTTCCCCTTCAACAACTCCTCTTCTCTCCTGGGACCCGGTATTTTATCCCCATCAGAGTCTCCTCCCCACTCCCAATCTTGGCTCGTTTTAGGATCCTATCACTTCCAGACTGGGGATTCCCCCTCCCCCCCCCACACACATACATCATATCACATGAGATCATATTTGTAAAGGTAGCACAGTGCCGGGCACACAGTCGGCACTCTATATATGCTTACTCCCTTCCCTTTCACTTCCTCCCCCCTTATCCTCCTCCACACTCGCTCCCCCCAATGCCCAGTTTCCTTCTCTTCGGTCTCATGGTTCCCACAGTAACCGAGCCCAGCTGCCATCAATGAAAGGAAAAGGGGCAGGTAAAGGAGTGACGTCAAAGCAGAGGAAGGGGGCAGGCTGCAGGCGGGGCCAAGTGGCTTGAAGAATGTGGGGCAGGGAGCCTGGAAGCCTGGAGAAGCAGTGGTTTGGGAGGCAGCCAGTGGGAGGGCGGTGGCCGGGGCAGTGAGAACATCTTGTTCTCTTGGCAGTCAGCCTAGGACATGCAGCCGTCCCGTCCCAGCTCTCGCCTCACCCTCCCGAGCCCCACCCCACTCCCTTCCTGTCCCAAAGCCAGGTGTTCCTGGAGAGGCAGAATTGGGGGAAATGGGTGGCCAGCTACAGGACCCAGTTGTCAATCCTTTTTCTCCTACCATGAACCATACCAGACCTTCAAGTTCTATCATCACTGTCTCTAAACTATACCCCAAATTTGCTCACGTGGTCATAGGGTGTGGAAAGCTGGGTTCTCTTGGACGAACAAGGCTTTGCTTCCTTGCCTTCCAAATGCCGATTACAGTAGCAATCAAGGGTTATGGGACCGAGGTATAGGTACAAGATAAGAAAAAATAAAGAAAAGTGCAGACAGAACAGCTGGAGAGACTTAGAAGATCAAGGGATCTTCTACTGTTCTAGCTGGAAGTGAATCTGGAAGGAACCTGATGGAGAAGAGATCTGGCAGTACAGAGCATTAGGTTTAATTAAGTATCCGGAAGAAAATAAGTAGTTGGGAATGGGGCTGAGTGAAGGGTGTTTCCAGGAAGAGAAGGCAAGGGCTTTCAGGAAAGACTTAGGATATTTGGGTCTTAAATACTACCTTGTTCTAAATCCTTCACTTCTGTTCCTTTATCATGTTCGTATATATGCAGGAACGATGAGAATGTCCTTCCCAAGTGTAGGGCCAAAAAGGAGTTCCCAACCCTGCCTCTGGTCCTATTCCATATCTAATACTCTTTGACAAAAGTTCTCAATTCCAGTGCTCATGGAAGATGTCACTCACCTCTCTAATCTTTGTCTCTGGTATATACCTAGGATTCTTTGTCATCTGCTTAATTTTCAGCCTAGTTCCTGGAACCCAGGTGTCCAGTCCCTCTCAGCCTAGGGACAATACTGTATGATACATCCTTCCCCAGACTCAGGAATCTGGCCCTTTGGCATCCAGCTCTCCCTTACTACACCCTGAAGGACCCAAGAAATTGTCTGTTCCCTTCTACTAGACTCAGAAGCTAAGCTGTTCAATCTCTTCTCCACATCTATAGTCACTATCCTCCTTTATCTGGAACCCTGCACTATTATTGTAATTTTCTATACATTGATATAAGTATAGATCCCTCAACTAGTGCTCAAACAAATAAGCCCTGGGATGTGGATATCATCACTGACTGCCCCCCAAAGCAAAGTAGCTTACTGGACTAGAAGTCAAGACCTGGTTTCTAGCCAAAGTTCTGCCAAAAATTAACTATGCAGCCTGGATCAAATACTTACTTTCTGTAGGCCTCAATTTTCTGATCTGTAAAAAGGGGGAGGGGTGCTGAGACATTTTTCATTCTCCTTCCAGGTCTAATATTCTATTGATTCTATTATTATCTTTTCCCCTAAACACCAACATTTCACCTGGTAAACTTCCTTCTAATCCCATAATTAAAGAATTAGGATAAAAAAAGGTATTTACCCTGAAAAAGTATTTCCATTCTGTTAATCATATCTCATATATCTCCATTTTCCCCACCTTGTCCCCCAATCATCTCCAAACATAAGACTGATACCTTCTCAAGAACTCCATTTAATTCAACCTCCTACAAGTTTGGATATTAGAACCCATCAATATTGGATTTATGCATCCCATGAGTTCATCTCTAATAGTATAATAAATAGCATGCTTTTCCATGTTTCAATATTTTTTGCTCCATTGCAGAGGAGGTATGTATACATACACATATGTGTGTATAGATGGCTAGGATACATACATGTACATATTGTATACACACACATTTTTTTTAAAAAATTGTATGATCTCCTGAAAAGAATAAAATAGAATTAGGAGTCAGGAGAGGCTTTGGTTTGAATTCTATCCCTCAGGCTTACTAGTTGTGTGTGGTCATATAGGAAGGTCATGTCTCTGAACCTGTTTCCTCATCTATAAAAGGAGAATAATTCGTTCTATAGTACCTATCACAAAGGGCCACTGTGCGGATGATAAGAATAGCTAGTGATTTGCGAAGTGCTTTACAAATATCTCCTTTTATCAAATGAGATAATTTATGATTATGTTAAAACGTATTGTAAACTTTAAATGATAGATAAATCAATTATTATGCTACTTCATAACTTCAGTTTGATGCTGAAGGAACTTGCCCAAGTGCTAAGATGGCACAAGACACCCTTTTATTTCCCAGATCTCTATTTTAATCAGTCTTTTATCTAGTTCACAATCCACTCCAAGTCATTCACTTCTACCAAAAGACAAATACTTCACCCACTCCTCCAAATGACCAGCATACATCTGAACCACCAAATCCCACATAACAGTAATTGTTGCTGTTATGGGGCAGAGGAGGAAAGGTGTGTATCGAGTAATCCTACTCTCAAACTTCACCTACTCCTTGAAGTTTCTCCCAACCTGACAAGAATTTTTCCTGTCTCAGCACTTTATTCTTAGCTCTCATCCTATAACCCTGTATTATATAATTAATTACCTACTTACTTATTCCAATTTCCCCCACCGGCCTGCAAGCTTCATGAAGGGGGGGCTGTAGTGCCTTGTTCTGTAGAACCTCCCCCCATCTCCCCTGCCAGGACAGTGCCCATCATCACACAACCTGACTGTCACACACACAAAACCTGTGACACACACACACACACACACACACACACACACACACACACCCTTCCCCAATGGTGTCACACCCACTCCCACGGAAACAAGGTCGCCCTTTGGAAAGACCCTGCAAATCCCTACCCTGTACAGGTCACTCAACTACTCTATGCCTCAGTTTCCCCCTCCCCAGATAGCTTGGAAGAAAGCCTCCGAGACTGTAATAAAGGACGCGTTGCCTATAAGCGTAACCTGCTTCCCTCTGCGCACATGCTGGCCCATGCCCCACTCACCACTTTCCCAGCCTTCCCTGGGTCCCGGAGCTCCGAAGATCCAGGGTCTGGCCTCAAGCACCCCTTAATACTCCTTCCCTACAAGGATCCAGATCCGCTCCACTGAGGCCAACCCCCTACAGAGCCGGCGCGGGCCAACACCGCCCATAAGCCCCGACGCCACGCCTTGGATGCGCTCATTGGTCTGGGCGTGCCGACCCATGCCCCAATCCGCGTGCCGCTATCCCGCCCCGCCCCGTCCTTCCACGAACTGCTCCCATTGGGTTACGTCAGCCCCAGCTGTCTCCTCATTGGTCCTGGAGAAGCCGAGCTGCGTACACTCCACGTGCTCTCAGACACCCACCTCCTCGCGTTGATTGCTAGTTTCCCGACCGGAAATCACGTAGTTTTTACTTTCTCAATGGCCATTGGCAAATGAAAATTCCTTCGGTTTGCCTCGTCCCCTACCGCGTGAGGAGGTCCCGCCCCTAGACGGTTCTCATTGGCCATCTCTGGGAGGAGCTGGAGAGGACACGTGCAGGGCGCCTCACGCGGCCACTTGTTTACCAGTACTCAGCTGAATTTTTCCGTGACGTGCCCTGCACCAACGGCCCCAGGAATTAGCGCAGGCGCGGCTGTAAGGAGAGCGTGAAGGAGGAGCTTAGGGATGGAGAGCGGCAGGGCGAGGGCGGGCAGAAAGTTCTTAGGTGAAGAAGGCTGCCTAGTGGCTTCGTTGGAAGGGTGTAGTAGGGGGCAGCACAGGGGGCCGGGGAAGGGATACATTGGGCAGAATGGGAAGTGGAAGGGGCATGGCTTTGCCAATCGTAGAGGACTCCGCGACTGCCACCTACCGATCCAGCAGTGAACAAGCATTTATTAAGCCCCTACTGTTGTGCCACGCGCTTTGCTAAGCGCTGCGGATGCAAAGAAAGCTAGTGTCCATCCCCACGCCACGCAATTTCTTCTGCTCACGGGAGTTCACAGTCTAATGCAAATAGCTATGTACAAACAAGGTGTGTACAGGATAAATTAGGGATAATGTCAGGACCCGAGATTGAGCAGATGCTGACACTGAGGCTGCAGCCTCGCAGTGATGAGATAAAGTATAACCTTAAAAACAGCTGTTATTGGGGTGACATGTGACTCTGAGATTGGGAAGGCTGACAGTTCCAGCTATAGAGCTGTGTGAGTAAAGCAGTGAGATAACATGCCCTTGAGGGATTTGGGATGTGGGGGATGCTGGTGGTGGTGGGAGCGGTGTGATAATTAGGCAAGTGATGACTGGAAAACTGGGGGGCTCCGTCACAGGAACAGAATTTGTTTAAAAATCACCTGTAATTGAGCAAGTCTCTAGCAGTGTAGATACTTATATCTAGTAAGAACAACACTGTGCAACATAAAACCTTAAAAAAATTGCTTAGCAGCCACACTGAAACAAGTGTGACTGTGCCCGGGAGTTATATAGCCAGTAGCTGTACTGTCTTTAATGATTCTATTTACTGCTGCCTTTGCATAGTGATAATTAAGCTGAGGCGAGGTGTGATAACCTGAATTTGAGAGAGGGGTGGTGGAACTCAGAATGGGGAGCTTGGAAAGATCAGAAAATATATGATATGATCAAGGAGTGAAATGAACTAAGATTGGACTATTGGAGTGTGGAAATCACCAGGTCCACCTCAAGTCCTGACTCTCCCATTAGACAAATCTTACAACATCTCTCCTATCAGTCCTTTTATTCGCACCACCACCACTCTAGTCCCTCATAACCTGTGACCTGGGCTACTGAAATAATTTGCTGATTTGTCTCCCTGCCTCACATCTTTCCCTTCCCAGAACCTATACATATCTTTCAAAGTGGTACAGGGGTCTGACCATATCATTTCTCTGATCAAAAAACTCCAATGACTCACTGTTACCTCTAGTATAATATACAAATTTTACTATCATATACAAAAGTTTGGCATTTAAAGTCTTTCGCAATCTGACTCTAGCCTACAGTTCTAAATTTACTGCATATTTTTCCCTTTCCCATGTCCTGCAAAAAACATACTTGATGTTCTTCACAACATTCTAGCTCCTGCCTCAGTGGCTTCAAAAAGGCTTTTTCCCATCCCTGGAATTCACTCTCATCTATGCCTTGGTAAGGGACTAAGAGAAAGGAATGGACAATGAAGGCCTGGTTGTCAAGAGCATGCTCTTCCTGATGTAATGACCTTGAGTGGATGCTTGGTGAGTCAGCTTTTGGGCATCTGTAATGGAAACCCCTTCTTTCCAAATCATGGGTAGATATTCTATGGCTACTTTCTATCCATTTGCTATATGGTGAGGAGGAGACTTGATTTGATGCTGAGCCAGAACTTGGTGTTCATACAAAAGGTAGTATCTGGCCAAAGGGATCTTTTTCTTTCCCTGGCGATAAGCAAGGGAGATGAATTGCCTTGGGGGTCGTGGCTTCACAGCAGCTCCAGGTGCTGGTGAATGTTAACCTTCAGCCTCACCTGGAGCTTCCAAGAAGCCAGAAGCACATCTCTCTTTGTTGTGTCTATTTTTTTCCTGCTCTTAGGTGAAAAATGTCTACAACATTTTGAGCAAGTTACTAGAGGTCTAGAAGCTGGAGTCCATATCAGAATTTACCAGCAACTGAGCCAGATGAAGTGCTAGTACTGCCTGCCATAAGCAACCAGCCTGACTCAGCCCCAGCAGGGGATCAACTCAAAGTTGCCTTGTCCTTCTACATTAAGGAAACAGTGACTGTGACTAATTTAGAAATAAATTTAATGGGTGTGAATGCTTTATAGCAACCATTTTGAGTTTGAAGTCATTCTCCCCAAGGACTAAGGTGATAGAAGGAGGACTATGCCTCCCTAATGTTAGAAGAAATGTTCCTCTGATATTTGGGGAAAATGTTTAATTCTGTTCATATGTTATCTTCTCAGGAAATAATTCTTTGATACTAGAATGCTAATAACTAGATCAATCAGAGATAAAGGGAAGATGTTCTTTGTCACTAGACATGGATATGGGGAGAAACAGCCAGAATGAGGGTTTAAGCTGATAACATTTTAGAAGAACTTCATTTCCTTTTAGAATAGCCCTAGAACTCTGGAGTAGAAGTTAACTAGCTTCTTGGGAACCCAGCTTACCAGTGAGAGTGAAAGTTGGCTTGAGAAAACCTGGAGACTTTTTATGTGGGCTACACCTCTTAGATTACTTACTTAAAAAAGTGCAGCTCAAAAGCTACCTTCTACATTAAATTTTTCTTAGTGGGAGCTAGGAGATGCACTGGATAAACAATGGACCTGGAGTTGGGAATCCAGTCTCACACTACTACCTGTGTGACCCTAGATAGATTACTTAACTTCACTATCTACCTCAGTGTCTTCATTTGTAAAATGGGGATAATAGCAAAGTGCCAAGCATATAATTAGCAATTAATAAATGCTTTTTTTCCCCCTTCAAGCTTTTAGTACTCCCTCTCCATTACCTTTTATTTACTTATGCATGGTATTATACCCTGACAAAATGTAAGCTACTGAAGGGCAGAGTTTTGGGGGTTTTTTTTATCCCCAGAACCTAACATACATACCAGATTATATATGTGTTTATGTATACACTCACAGGTATATGTGTACATATATATGACACTTAACAAATGTTTGATTAAGTTGTGATAATGTGGCAAGAAGTAAGTGGGATAGAATATGAAAGGATACTCAGGCACAGCTGGGGAGCTTTACGATACTAAGGCAAGGCTTAAAATATAGAAATGATTGCATTTTGTCCAATAATGGAGAGCACATAACAAGGTTAGTAAGGATATAGTTGCCTGGATTCTTACACATCTAATCAAAACAGTTTAAAACTAATAGGAAAGAGAAAAGTAGTGCCTCTCTACTTAAGTTGGGTCACAGAAGGCCCAGAATGTATAAATTTACACATTTACAAGGTGTAAATGAGGTGTTTTCACTGTAAAAGATTCTTTTCTACCCTGGTTTCTTTAGGCGGTAACAAGGCCTCTCTGACTAAGTCAAGAAAGGAACAGTTCAATTCTGCATCTGTCAGACAACAGAGAAATCTATTTCAGATAAACAGAAACATAGATAAGTCCAGATACAGAGATAACAGAGATAAGTCCCCCAAGCTTCAAGGAGCAAGACATCTGGCAATATAGAGTCATGCTAAGGAGAGAAGCTTCCCCTTGAAGAGAGAAAGAGAGAAAGACTTTTTGAGCCTTGTAACATCAGGAGTTGTACGTTACCTTTGCTACACGTGTGTCCTGCAGGTGTGCCTCACTGCCACTGTACTTTAAATTTGAATCTATTCTTCCCTTGGACTCCATGTGTACTTGTGGAAGAGTGTACCCCAGGTTCATAGGAGAAATATTTGCATGCCATCTGAATAAATGTCCTTGCTAAGAGCTAATTGGCTACTGACTGTTCATAGAAAGCACACTAGCAGGGGCTTATGGGCTACAGAGTTAGGAGCAGTCATACAGGATTATCCCTATAATCCTGCCCCTAGTGTTCCCCCGCCTCTACCCCAACATGTGTCTAATCTGTCTCTTTACTGGCAAACTGTTTTCCTCTCTTTGAGATTAAACTTCTGTTTAATTCCTGATTCTGTATCTGACCTGCTCTGGTCATCCACAGTTTAGAGGCCAGTTCAGCCCAGTTGCCGTTAATTGGTTTCATAAGTGGGATTATCTAGAGGGTGAGCATAAAGGATTATTGTTATACCAAATTCAGGACACAGCTTGCTTGTTAGGCCTTAGCTCTGGAAAACAGGGTGTCTCCCAATATCTTGACTTCTGAAATAGCAGCTCCTCTCTGAAGACCTAGCCTTGAGTGGAAGTGCAACTTGGGGGAGTAGCCAAGGGGAGGTATTACAGTGAAAAGAGTGGAGTGACAGACTGCCTTCTCATGGTATCTACTAAGCTAGATAGCATAGAGAGAAGCTGCAATGTGGAAAGAAAAAAAATAGAGATGTACAAATTCATAGGAGACAAAATTCAAGAAAGGAGACAGCAATAAAACCCATAGTATGTGTGTGTTTGTCCTTTGTTGCCAAAGAAGACCATGCCATCAGAGAAATGATGACATGATTTGCACTTGACTTTGTTTTGAGTGAGGGAGAGCTGTGCAGGTCACCAGCCTCACTTATCCTCCAGAGTCATCTGAATCCAGTGACCAGATATTCATCAGGATGACTGGAGATGACCCAGGATGAGGAATTGGGGATAAGTGACTTGCCCAAGGTCACAGAGCTAGTGAGTGTCAAGGGTCTGAGGTGAGATTTGAACACAGGTCCTTCTGACTCCTACACTGGTGCTCTATCTACTGCACCACCTATCAAATATCTCTATATAAATGCACAAAGTATAGATAATAGAAAAGGAGAATTAGAGATTCTAAATGCAAGAAGCAAATTTGACCTCAAAAGTATTACTGAGACTTTATGGCCTGACGACTAGAATATGACACTGAAAGGACTAAATGTCCTTTATGTCTTATCCAAAATAACAGGATATATAAAGAGATACAGAGGAGCTTTATCTAGTATGTGTGTGTGTGTGTGTATGTATATATATATATATATTTACGAGGAAATACAGGGACTAAAGGGGAAGTAGAGTGGAGAAAGTTCATTCAGCATATATTTTGGGTGCTAGGCAGTAGGATTAAAATTTAGAAAAGTGAGACAGAGTCTGTCCTTAAGAAGCTTACATTCCAATCAAGGGATACAGCATCCAGGGAAATAGCAACAATAAGCACAGGATATGAGTGGAAACATAGCTTATCATGCAAGAACATTTAGGTGCTGATAAAGGATGACAGAAATAATAGTCCCATTGCTGTGTATTATAGACCACTGGGACAGAAAGAAATATAGAAGTAGGGTTCCCATCTGCACAAGCTTTATCATGGCAGGAATGTTTGTTGACATAGCTACTGGATGTGTTATATCTGCATCAGCCACTAGATGGCAATCCAAGGTCAGATTGCCTGGCCTCCCTCACCACTCTAGGTCCTGGCCTTTCAGTTAGTTGCTCTACATGTAGGATGACAGAATCCCTTTTCAAACCCCTGTCCTTGTTTCAAGCCAAGTCAGTTTAACCTAAGTGTATGAAAGTACTCCTAACAATAATTTGTAGTTTTTGGCTCAGATTCATAAATAAAACATTGACGACTATACTTTCAAAGAACTTGGATTCACTCTAATAGGGGAAGGAATTCAGGGAATTTATCTTACTGACACTTGAATCTCCTTCTCAACTTCCAATGAATTGCTAAAATGACTTGCTTTTATATTTATTAGGATATAATTACTGAATAGAATCTGGAGGTAGATTTAAAATCTCAGCTGCTCCTAGGTTTGTATCTTTGACTTCCTCTACCCACTCCTTTGCACCTGGGAATCTATACTCAAAGGCCATAATCATAGGGGATCAGTTCTCCTGCTGATCCCTTATTGGTCAATCCTCTAAGTGATAGGGAATTTGTCCTCAAAGGTAAAAAAGTGCGAGATGGTCTAATGCTCATTATATTTGCCTCTGGATGGACCTGTATTAATGGCCATTTGAATTCCTTCATGATATCTTCATTAACTTTGAAGATACAAAAAACCCCAGAAAAAACATTTCTACGCAACCACTTAGGGAAACATTTTCCCTCTGTGCCATGTTGATCTCTGGGTAGAACAGGCTCGGATTTGACACAGTTCCTGAATAGTATTAGTTCCACCAAATTTTATATATAAAGGTTGCATCCCTGAAGGTAAGTGCTGAAGGCCAGCTGCAAAACCCAGCATGAACTAAATTTCTGGACTCTTAGATTCTTAAACTCAATTTCTTGCCATTTTGAAACCCATAAGGTCATAGCTTCCAACTTCTTTCACCTAAAATGAGAGGACACATAATGACACAAACAAAGGGAGAAATCCTAAGGCCTTCAGCCTTCAGATGACATCATCTCTCATCTGATGTCATTAGTCAGAAAATGAGCTAAAGAAGTCAAATTAAGATTGCTTCATCGTTGTGTCCTCACTGTCCTTCAGTCAGAGAGATGAAGCAATGCAGAATATATTACCTACTGAATATTGCTATTTCTCTGCCCTTGTACTTGACCTCTCAGGAGCTTTTGATGCTGTTGTACATTTACTGCTCTTGAGTACTTTCCCATCCTTTGACTTTAATGCTACCCGTTTTGTTTTACCTGGTACATGCCAGTACCTTCAGTCTCCTTTTCTGAATGATGATCCATTCATCTCCTGCATCCAAACTATGTATAAACTCAAGGTGGAAAGAGTGATCTAGGCCTATCTTATTTGGTTGTGCAGTTAGAGAGCCTGATATAGCTGTGAAGGCCTATGAGTAGACTGGGCGTTGCTGAGCCAAAGAAACTATGGGTAAGAGAAATTTCTTTCTCATGAGAAAGGGACTTCTGTCTCTAAGAAAAAAATTACAAAGTACCTGATCAACTTGCTGTAATTATCCATTAATTTTACCTTTGCTCAAAATATCCCCCCCAAAAGCCACTTAGTCACCCACTGACTCAGCCACTTAACTGATTCTTCAGCTTTATGAATCCTTATCAATCACTTGATTTTTTTTTTTGTCTTTGTACAGGTTATAAAAGTTCAATCTTTCTAAAAGAAGGAGATTCTTCAAGATACTAAGACTCTGTGCTTCTATTTGTGATGCTACTTCCCTGCATACTGTCTTAAGTCAGAAATGCAACTATTGAGTGAAGTCTTCAATACCAGCTTAGTTCAGACAATGTTTTAGTGTCTCCTTCCACAAATTTCCAGTATATTTCTCTTGTATCCTCTTCTGGTGTCTTGTCCACAAAATAATGTGGCTCTATTTTTAATTATTTCCCTCCTGGAATGCTAATTTATTAGATATGAGGAGGATGGATTAGAGAAAGGAGAGATAGGAAATGATTTGTGAAGAGTAATGAAAGTTTGACTATCGGGTATGGGCTCTGTGAATAGAGAGGAGACAGATCGAGAGACATGGAACCTACAAGTCATTAGAACTTATTGGATATTCATGGTGAGATAGAAAAAAATGTGGAGTGACTACAAGGTTGTAAGATTGGTTACCTAGAGGTCATGGCCTCAATAAAAATTTTGGAAAAGGGAATAAGTTTAGGGGGAAATATTGAGATCTCTTGGATATTTTGAGTTTAAGATGTCAGTGGGCTAGTCTTAATAAAATGTCCAAAGGTGATTTGGAGAGTTCAGGAAAGATAGTAAGACTGGACATATACATTTAGGAGTCAACCTTGTTGAGAAAATATTTGAAACACTGGGAGCTAATGAGATCCCTGAGAGAGCACACAGAGAAATATGCCAAAGATAGATCCTTTGGTGGCAAGAGATGGATGATAATTCAGCAAAAGATGCTGAGGAACAGCCATGTACCAGGAAAAGCAAGAGAGCAATGTTGCGGAACCTGAGAAGACTTAAATGAATTGATGCAAAGTGAAATGAGCAGAACCAGGAGAACACTGTATACAGTAACAGTAATATTGTACAGTGATCAACTGGGAAAGACTTAGCTATCCTCAACAATACAGTGATCCGAGACAACTCTGAAGGACTTATAATGAAAAATGCCATCCACTTCCAGAGACAGATCTAATGGAGTCTAAATGCAGACTGAAATATTTAAAACTTATTATTTTTTTAATTTAAAATTTTAATTTAAATAAAATTTTATTTTAATTTTTAAAAATAGAATAATTTATAAATTATATATAATTAATACATATAAATTATATTTATGTACCATAAATATATGAATTATAAATAAATTAAGTTTAAAAAAATAAAATTTTAATTTAAAAAAATTATTTTTGAGTTTTTTAGTGTTTTCTTTTGCAATGTGGCTAATATGGAAATGTTTTGCACAACTACACATGTATGGTCTATATCAAATTTATTGTCTCCCCAGGAAGGGATTGGTGTGGGGAGGGAGGAAGGGAGAGAATTCAGAACTCAAAATTTTAAATACCAAATGCTTAAAAATTTGGCTTACATGTAATTGAGGGGAAAAAAATAAAAGGAATGACTAGAAAAATTCATTCTTGTGTTTGAAAGTCAAATTTTCTTTTCAGCTTTGGTCTTTTCATCAAGAATGCTTGAAAGTCCTCTATTTCATTGAAATACCATTTTTTCCCCTGAAGTAATATACTCAGTTTTGCTGGGTAGGTGATTCTTGGTTTT
>CM053770.1:303959821-303978199 GCA_028658325.1 Potorous gilbertii | reverse complement strand
ACAGCCTACCGTAGCGCCTCGTCCGCCGGAAGAGCAATTTCATAGGCTCTGGTGGAGCCCGGCCCCGCCCCTTGGGCTCATCATGGCGCCTGCCCCTGAGCAGTCTGGGGCGGAGTCCGGAACCCCACTATCCGGGTGCTCTCAGACCTCTCCTCTCAGACCGAGGCCCGGAAAGCAGCCCTCTCTTCCGCCCCCGGGCCCCGGATCCGGTGAGACCCCCGAGGAGGAGCCCGGAGTGGGCGGGCGCCCCCAGTTGGGAGGGAGCCGGAAGACTCCGAGCCTGCCAGCCTATGAAACACCCAGGCCCTGTGGAACTCCGCCCGGAGCCGGGGTCGGCTGGGGCCCTGGTGGACCAGCCCCTACGAGCCCTCGGCCCTTGGGCCGACCCGTCTCTGTTCCCCAAGGGACGAAGCAGAGGCCGGGAGGCAGCGCCCCCCGGGGCGCCCCGAGAAACAGCCGGATGAACCCGGAGGAGGAAGAGGAGGAGGAGGAGCGCGAGCCCGAGAAAGGGGGCCGCCCGTTTGCCGGACGCCTTCAGGACAGCCGCAGCCTGGATGGGCTGAGCGGAGCGTGCAGCGGCGGGACGGCTCCGCTTAGCGGCCCGGAGCAGGGGGCTGGCGGGGGCCGCCGGGCCACAATCTCCAGCGCTCTCGAGCTGGAGGGCACCGTCAGCCGGCACGGAGACCTCACCCACTTCGTGGCTAACAACCTGCAGCTCAAGATCCGCCTGAGCGGGAATCCGCAGCCGCCACCGCCGCCGCCCTCGGCTCGGCCAGCCCCTGTCCCCGCGCCGTCCATCCCGCCGATAGATCCGGAGGTGCTGCGGGACCTAGAGCGGCTGAGCCGGGAGCTGGGTGCCCGTGTGGAACGGCTGCTTCGCGGGCTCGGCGGCGCAGTGCAGGAGCTGACGGCGCTGAGCGTGGGGTGCATCCAGACCTATCGAGACGCTGTGGACTCTCTGGGAGAGGCGGTGGACATGAGCATCAAGGGCATGTACACGCTACTGGCCCGATGCGAGGAGCTGGAGCGGGCCCTGCAGCCAGTCCAGGGACTGGCGCGACAAGTCCGGGACATCCGCCGCACCCTGGAAGTGCTGGAGGCTCTCTGCAAGTGACGGACTGGAGAGGGTTGGGAGCACCTCCGCACTCAGGGAAGGGGTGGTTTGGTGTGTGTAATAGAGGGGTGAGACCACCAGGGTCCTGTCTCCAGTCTCCTGCACCCCCCCCTCCCCAACCTCAAACCCTTAGGCAGATGACCATTGCCAAGGAAAAGATGGGAAACCGCTCATTCTCACATGTGTCCAGTGAGCCTTTTCCCATTCTATGAGATTTCTAGGTTGCTCGTATAAGAGCCTCTTATAAGATGTACAGGGAAGCTTTCTTGTATACTGGGGAGGGAATGTCTTCCATATGAGACCTAGATCCTCTTAAGAGTGGTAGTTCAGTCCTGCCCTGCCCTGTCCCTAAGTGCTGCTCCTACTGAATTCTTACCTGAGGGGACATCCACCCAAGAGTGCTTTGGGACCAGGTGTGAAGGTGAAAAGACCTGGCCATGAGACAGGGCCAGAAAAGGGTCTTCAGCTCGAGCTGTGACCACCCTATTGTGGCAACTCCTGCAGGGGCTGACAGCTGGTGAAACTAGTGTCTTCAGATGAACTTATACCTAATGGCAAGAAACACCCCAGTCTTTCTACTGTTTCCCAAAACTTTGTCTTCACCCATATAAGGTTCGCTTTCAACAAGGGTGAAGAGAGAAAGGGCTCCCCATACCACGTCCTGAATATTTGGGTTCCTGCAGGGAGTAAGACCTGGGTTCATTTCTTCTAGGATTCATACAAGAATTGTTGATAGTTTTGAACCTGTTGTGGAGATTTCTGATCTTGGCCTATGAGCCAACATTTTTGACTTTCTGGGTTGTGTGGAATTAAAATGCTGCTTCTGTTAACAATGAAACTGTATCTCTGTAGGGTGTTGTGGGACAAGTAAAATGTGGGTTTCTGTGATGGGAGAAAATAGGACAGAGAGAACAAGAGAAAATTAGAGATGAACACACCTGCTGCAGGTGTTAGGGAAGGAGTCACTGTAGTTCTGTAATGGGGGACTGAATGCCTGGACCCGAGAGAGGCAAGTGTTAGCAGGACTGAACACCTCACCCTCATGCAGGGAAGGGCTGTAAAGGAGGCAGTATATATAGGCTCAGTTTTCCATAATTTTCTAGCCAAAAGCAGTGTTGTCATCATTCAGATTTCTTAATTCCCCTCAATCCTGCAAATCCTGTGCTCACCTGGAGGAATTCTGGAGTCTCCAGCCACTCTTGGAAGGAAGCTGGGAAACACTGCTGTCCCCAGAAAGAAGTTTAACTGACCCAAAGGGCTTGGATCTTGATTTGAATACATATCCTTGAATGAAGATAAAGGGTGTATCCCAACAAAAAGTGGAGGAACATATAAATAATTAAACAAAATTGAAAGTCAAAAACTTCCCCATTTTGGGAACCAGGCCTAATAAACTCACAGATTTTTAAACAAAGCAATTACACTAATCCGTTTACAGAAATTTCAGTTCTGAAATTCTGCTGAATTTTGCAAAGTAGGAAAATTGGGCTTCGTGGGCCCTCTGAAATGGATGGGATTAAGGATAAAGAGTAAAATCTGCTTAACCGAACTCTTGGGTTTCAGAAGATGAAAGCGGGTGGGGGGAGGAATACTCAAATTTGGAGGAGAAATTACTGGAATTTAGGGAATGACAGAAAGGACAGAACGAGGATGGGAACCCAAACCATGCAAGTCTACAAGGAGAAGAGATCCATTATCTCCTTCCTAGAATCCCTTTCAGGCTCCTGAACCCCGCCCCTTTCTGCCCTCCCCCAAGTTTTCTTGCCCCTTTCCGTCTTCTAAAGCCCCTTGAGAATGGCAGGGCTGGCATCTGCCAGGAGGTAATTCAGGGCGGAGGGGGCGGGAGCTTAGATAATAAAAACAGACCAGACACTTCGATTCGTTCCTCCGATAGAAAAAAAGAAAAGTGGAAGGAAAAGAAGCCCTCCAGGCACCGCTGGGAGTCGAACCCAGGATCTCCTGTTTACTAGACAGGCGCTTTAACCAACTAAGCCACGGCGCCACACGCTTTAACAAAAGTTTTGTGACCCCTTTTGGATCTAGAACATCGTCAGTGTTGAGGATCACAACAAGATATTTAATCAAGAAACAAGCCGTAATTATCGGCCACGAAGACAAATAGGGAGAGGAGATAGACGAGAGAGCTGCGCTGCCTGGGGATGCGTGTGAAAACTGTTTGCAATTACTCACCTTTTTAAAAATACATTGCTCTTCCCACCACTACCACCGACGAGGATGGGATTCGAACCCACGCGTGCATAGCACAATGGATTAGCAGTCCATCGCCTTAACCACTCGGCCACCTCGTCCTCGGACTTATCTTTTCTTAAATACTCCCTGGAGTCTGAGAAGCCCTTTCTGGAAAAAAGAATAGGAATGTTTCTTCTGTTAATCGCCATGTTTCTCTGAAAGCCGAAGTGTCCGCCTCTGTTCTGATAGGGAGGGAGTTAAGGGGAAATAATGTTTCTTAGAATAGAGTTAAGGTGGGAGGGCGGGGGCGGGGGCGAGGGTGGAAAAGCAATTTATTGATTCATTAACTTCCTAGTTTGTACTCTCCAGAAGGTAAAGTGCAAAAAAATATGGGGATTTCCCCACTTCCTTTCTCCCGCCAGTGGTAGCGGGAGGCCAACCCATTTTACAGTTGAGGAAACTGAGGCCCATAGAAGCAAAATGATTTGTCCAAGATGGCAAAGTTGTATTTGACCCTAAAGTCTGACTCCAGAACCAGTGTGGGGACTTCCTCAGGCTTCTGACTCATGGATAGCGCAGTTCAAACGGATCCAACCCAAGAATTCGGGGACCCTTTTCCCCACCTTTGCAGCCTCTCCACAACCTGATTCTCTCCGCATCTATCCCCGGGGAAAGAATGAATAAACGGATAGTCAGCTCTATACTCTGAAGCTGGGAATGAGGAAAAAGGAAGAAACGTGACATCACGTATCTTGACCCCGACGTGATTTGAACACGCAACCTTCTGATCTGGAGTCAGACGCGCTACCGTTGCGCCACGAGGTCGCCCGAGAGCGCGTCCGGACGTGCCAGCTTGTGACTGGTAAGCGGCCGGACCAGCTGGGGCCCTAGGACGCCAGTAACCGAGGCTGGCGTTGGAGACTGGTGGGTCAGGTGGTTCGGCCTGGGATAGTTCGATGAGATGGAGAAAAGGGGCAGAGATTTATAGATTTCGCGCTCCCCCTCGTGCTCACGTGAACCGAGAGGCTGGAAGTGTCCCAATTCTTGTACATCCCCGGAGGTCCCGGCCCCTCCTACCTGTGCCCCCGCTCCTGGACCACTCCGCCTCACCGGAGGACTGTTCTCTTTGTCTTTCACGTCTCGTTCTTTCCGCCTTTGGATCGGAAAGCAGAGGGATCCTTCTCACTCCTGTCTCCCAGAATATCTCTAGAGGAGACGCAGGAATCTCCCCAAAGACCGAGACTTCTTCCTCCGCCGGTTCCCCGAGGCCACAGCCGCTGGGGAGGTTCACCCGCAGCCTCTCCTCCACCCACTCGTCCACCGAAGGTGGTAAGGGTGCCCGGGAGGCAATGCCTCCGTCTTCCCGCCAGAGAGATCAGAGCTCCCTGGTAATGACGGGGGACGCCTAAGAGGGGGTCCGGGGTCCTGGAAGGGTCCAGGAAGACGAGCATCTCCTCGGAGCGAGGACGCAGTGCCCGCAAGGTGATTATTCCGGAGTTTGAAGCCAGCCTGCCGCCCCCGCCCTCCCCAGTGCCTTAATTAAATCACCTAAACGTAGGGAAAGAGAGATTGAAAAGTAGACAGAAAGATGGGGAGGGGAACGAGCCAAGGCCAGGGATCGAGGGCAGGAGCCGCGCAGTTGGTATTGCCAGAGGACCCCCTCTCCCTCCGAGATTGGATCCTCGGAAAGGAAAAGGGGTGGGGAAGGGTGACGTCGAGGGGATTTGGAGTACAGAAACAGGGACGGAGAAAGTAAAAAAGGATACACAGGAACTGTAGCATGGAAACCCCAGTCCACACATCTTACCAAAGGTGAAGCCCCAGAAGCATGAACAACACGTGCTGCGCGATTCTAACTTAACTTTTTTGGAGATAGTTATTGGAAGATTTGCCTGGTCACTCAGGGCCTCCCTTTCCTCTTAATGCACATCACTTATTGTCTTGCTGCATAATCCTTTAGGAGAGCCCTTGTACTTTAATGTTGCAGCTTGGTAGTAGTGGTTTAAAACACACACACACACACACAGTAGCAGTTTAAAACACACACGTAGGAGTAGTTTCAAACACACACATATACATACGTAGTAGTAGTTTAAAACACACACACACAGTAGTAGTTTAAAACACACATAGTAGTAGTTTAAAACACACACACACACACAAGCAACCTTGTATTTTTCTCTAACTTTAACTTTTCTTTAACGTGTGTAATCAGGATCGCTCCACCCCTTGGAGCATGTGTGGAAATGGACCGATACAGACCATCCCAGAATGCACTGAGCTCTTCTGACAACTTCTAGAGACACAGGTTAAAAGGTGAACAGATTGACATTGGAGATGATACAAAAAACTTTGGATGGTCCCTTGTCTCTTCTCTTCTGGGTGTCTGGGAAGGGAGGGATGAGGGTAAGAGATACTGCATCAATTAAAATGGAGAAAGTTTCTTCAGCCTTTCTTGCTTTCTTGCTCTCCAGGATGTGTGACAGAGAACTCTCCCTAGAAAATTACAAAATATTGTCTAATGCAGGTATCAGGTGAATGAGCCTTGTCCCTTGACACAGTAGAAGGCTGGATCATAATTAGATCCGTAAGAGACCTCCAAGATCATCTAATTTAAATTCCTCTTTTTACAGTTGAGGAAAATGAGATCTAGAGATATTAAGTGCATTGCCTAAAGTTCACCTCGGTGGTCCTCTCTCATCAATGATAAAGAAACAAGTATTTATTAATCATCTCTGATGTGAAGGCATTGTGATAGGTGCTGAGGTTTGGTTATCTAAAAAGTTACATAAGAACTACGTGTGTGTGTGTGTGTGTGTGTGTGTGTGTGTGTGTGTGTGTGTATACACCTCATATTAACAAGATGTGCAACAAAGCTGCAAATCAAGAGCACATTGTTAATCAATAAAAAGGGGAAAAAAAGTCAGAGATATATTTTCGATATTAGATCATAACAGCTTCAAAGACTGAAGAATTACAAATTGTGAAGAATTAAACAGTAACAAATGTAGCTGGTCACATAGTAACTCTTCCTAGTCTCTTCTATTATTTATTTATTTTATATTACATTTTAAGTTCCAAGCTGTTTCCTTCCCTTTCTCCCCATCCAGCAGTAGAGAAGGCCACCATTTGATGCACACATAATATTCACATATATATTTATGTGTATATATATATATATATATATATATAGATACATATAATATATACATATATGTATGTAAAAACCATATTATACATGTTTTTATTTATCAGTTCTTTCTCTGGAGGTCAATAGCATCTCCACTGTCCTTTGAAGTTGGTTTTAATATTTATAATACTCACAAATAGCGTAGCCTTTCATAGTTATTCTTCAAACATTATTGCTGTTACTGTATCCAATGTTGCTGTTACTGTATACAGTGTTCTCTTGGTTTTACTCATTTCACTCATCATTATTTCATTCAAATCTTTCCATGTTTTTCTAAAATCAACCTGTTCATCATTTCCTACTGCACAATAGTATTCCATCATAACCATATACCCCAACTTGTTCAGTCATTCCCCAGTTGATGGATATCCCCTCAATTTCTAGATTTTTACCACCACAAAGAAAGCTGCTATAAATATTTTTAGAACATATAGATTCTTTTCCTTTTTCTCTGATCACCTTGGAAAACAGACCTAATAGCAGCATTATGGAGTCAAAGGGTTTTATGCTTATTTGGACATAATTCCAGATTGCTCTCCAAAGCTGGATCAGTTCATAGTTTCACCAACAAGAGTATTACAATTCTGTTTTTTCTACATCCCTGCCAATAGTTGTCATTTTCCCCTTCTATAATTTTAGCCAGTTTGTGAAATGCTATCTCAAAGCTTTTTAAATTTACATTCTTTCATCAATAATGATTTAGAATATCTTTTCATACATAGTTTTGATTTCTTCATCCCCAAACTGCCTGTCTATGTCATTTATCAATTGGGGAATGACTCCTTCTTATAAATTTGACAAAATTCTCTTTAAAATATTTGAGATATGAGAAATTTATCTGAAAAACTGTCTATAAAATCCCTCTCCTCTCCCCTTCAGTTTTCTGCTTTCCTTCTAATCTTGACTACATTGGTATTATTTGTACAAAATCTTATTAATTTAATGTAATCAAACAACCATTTTATACCTCACGACACTCTCTATGTCTTGTTTCTTCATAAATTATTCTTCTATCTATAAGTCTGATAGGTCATATGTTCCATGTTCTTCTAATTTACTTATGATATTTCCCTTTATATCTAGCTCATGTATGTATTTTGCCGTTATCTTGGTAAATGGTGTAAAATAGTGTTCTATACCACATTTCCCAAAAATTTTTACCAAATAGCAAATTTTTATCCTAAAAGGTTAAATCATTACATCTTTCAGACATACTGCCTTATGATACAGTCTAAGATCTAGTATTGCTAGACCTCATTTCTTTACATTTTTTTCTCATTAATTCTTTTGATATTCTTGAGCTTTTGTTCTTTCAAATAAATTTTATTATTTTTTCTAGCTGAATAAAATAATATTTTGTGATTTAATTGGGATGGCACTGAATGGATTTGTTTAGGTATGAATTGTCATTTTTATATTGGCTCTATGTACTCATGAACAACTAATAGTTCTCCAATTATTTAAACTTGACTTTATTTGCATAAAAAGTATTTTATAATTATGTTCTTGTAGTTCCTCGGTTAATCTTGGAAGATACTACTTTTGCTCTCTATGGTCATTTTAAATAGACTATCTCTTCTCACAGGGTTTTATTGGTGATATATAGAAATGCTGATAATTTGTGTGGGATTATTTTATATCCTGCTACTTTGCTAAAATTATTAAATGTTTCAACTAGCTTTTTAACTGAATCTCTAGGATATTCCAAGTATATCATCATATAGTCTGCAAAAAAGAGATACTTATTACCTCATTGCCCATTCTGATTCCTTCAGTTTCTTTTTTTCCTCTTATTATTTGTTATAGCTAACATTTCTAATACCATAATGGTGATAAATCCTTGTTTACTCCTGATCTTATTGGAAAGGCTTCTAGGTTTTCCTTGTTACAAATACTTGCTGATGAGTGAGTGTTACCTCACCCTAAGTGAGTACCTGCATTGTGTTCATCCTTCATTATATTGCCAAAGAAGACCATGCCATCAGAGAAATGATGTCATGATTTGCACTTGACTTTGTTTTGAGTGAGGGAGGACTGTGCAGGTCATCAGCCTCACTTCTCCTCCAGAGCCATCTGAATCCAGTGACCAGATATTCATTTGGATGACTGGAGATGACCCAGGATGCAGAGGGAGACCTTGGGCTCTTTAGGCCAAGGTCTTTGCTGATACTCACTTAGGGTGAGGCAACACCCATTCATTGAATAGGCCTGTTTAAGAGGTGGCCAGATATGGGCCCTTTAATGAGGTCAAGAAAAAGAAAGAGTACCCCTTTTGAAGATGCTCCAAGTTCTAGCTACACAGCAAGTCTTCTCTCAATCATTTGATTAATAGACCAGAACCAGTTACAGGATAACTACAAATGTTCCATAGTCTCTCCCAGGCCCTGTCATTCCATGTCACCCCAGCTCTGCTGGAAGTAGGTTTCCCAGCGTCCACTTAGAGAGGTACCATCAAAAGCACCTTGCACAGGTACCAGGCAGGCAAGTAGGTGTTTCAGTAAGTGAGTGTCAGGTCTAAGAATCAGGAAAACCTGAATTCAAATTATATTTTAGACACTTAACTAGCTGTGACTCTAGATAAGTCAGTTAACCTCTGTTTGCTTCAGTTTTTAATCTGTAAAATGGAGATAATTATAGCTTCTATGAACTCCCTGAGATGTTATCAGGATCAAGTAATGATCAGCAAACTTTTGATTTCAAACCTCTATAAATTAATACTATTTTTTAGCATATACCACCATGTAGGTGGAATACCTGTATATTTATTATTTACAAATTAATATATAAACAGCGTATTCCTGTACTAATAATTATGTATTTAAGAAGCTTGGTAACATGGATGTTGTTAAACTTATACCAAAAAAATTGACATTTTAAAAAAAGATGAGATAACGATGAACTAATACTTTAAAGACTATATTATTAGTCATTAAAAACTTATTTCTACTAAAATTATTGATACTATTTATAATGAGAGTGACACGATTAAATGCGCTTCATTTTTGAAAATGTTGATTTAACACTTTGTGATGTAGCAATTCAAAGTTTAAGTTGATCTAAGTTAAGTTTCTTTCAATACTTGGGGTTTTAATGGCTGTCATAACTAACAAGAAACTGCACAAAGGCAAGTAGGTCCAAAGGCAAGAATTACTTCATTGATGTCAATCTTATAAACTAATCAGAAGGTATAGCGTTTCTATATTAAAAATAGGTTCAAAACTCCCTGAGATTTTCTCTTTGGAAGGTTTTTAACCAGGTTAGGAAAATTCTCATTCTGAGTTTTTAAAGTGTATTAATAGTGTATAAACAACACACAGAGAGGCATTAATTATCCAGAAGAAAAGTGGGAGGGGGTCACTAATGTGAAATGGGGCAGAAGTCAAAAAGGATGAGAGTTTCTAAAAGGCCATCAAATTGGGTAATTAAGTGATCATTGGAATCTATAACCATTCTGAAAATTGATTTGGAATTATACCCCTGAAAGTCACCAAGGAGTGAATACTCAGCAATACCTTTAGGCTTCTCACTAGCTGTGTGACCTGGGGCAAGTCACTTAACCTCAATTGCCTCATCCTGGGTCATCTTCAGTCATCCTGATGAATATTTGGTCACTGGATTCAAATGGCTCTGGAGAAGTGAGGCTGGTGACCTATACAGCCCTCCCTCACTCAAAACAAAGTCAAGTGCAAGTCATGTCATCATTTCTTTGATGGTATGGTCTTCTTTGGCAACGAAGGACAAACATACACACACACACACACACACACACATACACACACACATACCTTTAGACTTATCTCCTAAAGAGATCAAATTACAATAAAAATGGTCCATAAATACAAAAATATATATAGCATAGTGTTTTGCAGAAGTAAAGAATTGAAAGCTAAGGGGGTGCCCATCGATAGGGAAATGCCTGAACAAATTATGGTGTAAATGTACAGAGCATACATACTCTAGATCATATAACCAGAGAGGCTATATGTGTCCCTCAGGATCTAGAACTCTATGGTATTGGGAGGAGGGGGAATCAGCTTGATAAATAGGGAGCTAAATCCTTTTTCTCAGAAACAAGTGCTTTACTGGCCTCAGGCATATCTTCTTCCTGCTGTCACATTTCCAGGAACACATTCAAGGAAACTTCTCCTTGAGGGATGGAGACTGAGGTAGTGACCATAGAAGAGGAGTAAACTTGAAAGAAGGAGTTGATGAAGAGCAGCAACCACTCACAGGAGTTGGGAGTTTGGGGGATAGAGAGAGACAATAAATATTTCTGCATCACCAGTGGAGCAGGGCAGAAGACATTTCAAAAGGTCCATGTTAAATGGAAGGCAAGAGAAAGTCAAGTGTAGGGACCTACAGGAAGATTCTCAATAGCCCATGGTGGCTATATCAACTGGTAATATACTATACTATAGTACTATAGTATAGTATAGTATAATATAGTACATGGAAGTACTATAACTTTCATGACCAAAATGTTGTGTCCTGGCCACCAAATAGTCATCCTCTTCCATCACCTCCTCCACAGCCTTCTTACCAAGGGCTTCACTGCTCACACGTGCCCTGGTGGATCTGCATGGGGCCTGTTCTAATTGGGGATTGCCTCTCCTAAACCACTATTTCAGAAAAGTCCCAGTCAGTCTCCTCTTCACTCAGACCATCTCCTTCACCCTCCAGTTTGGGAACCATGAAGCATGATCAAATCAACTCTGCTCTATGACCCCCCATTCACTATCATGATAACTTTCAGGACCAAAGGACCCCGACTTGGTCACTGCCCCCTTATGCATATTGTCTCTCCCATTAGAGTATAAACTCCTTATCACTACTATTGACTATTGTACTAGAAATGCTAACTAGAGCAATGAAACCAAGAAAAAGAAATTGAAGGAATAAGACTAAGCAGGACTGCTTCCAGCCCTAATTAAGAAGAGAAATTATTATGGAGAAGGGAAGACCTTCTTGTAGATACCTTCCTCATCACCACCAGCCACAACTGTTGAGCTTTGGGAGTGGCCTGTTCTCTAAAAGAGTGGCTTCCTCAGAAGACTGCTGTGGGGGTAAAGAGCTCAGAATGCTCTATCACAGGTCGGGCACAAATGGTCCATGTGAACATCTGGGGTGGATTCTGTAATTAGCTCATCTTGTGTTTCTTTTGAACTGTTTCGATTCTACTTTGCTTATAGAGCATAGCACCTTCTCTGATCAGGGCATGACATACTGGACTGTCCTGTGCCGGTGTTCCCATATCACACAATTAATTCCATAGTTCTTAAGAGAGACAGTGAGAGAGTCTTTGTATCAATTTTTCTGACCACCACGTGAGTGCTTGCTCTGTGTCAATTCTCTATAAAAGTCTTTTGGGCAAGTTTAGGGGTAGTGCTGTTTCCAAGGCTCTTGGACCAGGAGTCTTAGGCTATCTCCATGTAAGTATGAAGGGACATTATAGCCCAAGTTGTGGTGGTGTTTTGGCTTACTTCCTCCTCCTCGGGGTACCTTGTTGCTTCAGAGCTAGGGAAAATAATAACAGAATTCTTATGAAGGAAAAAAGGTAAAATATCTTAAGGAAAATGTTGAAAAAAGTGGGAAGGAAAGAGGTCAGAGCAAGAGAGAGAGAGAGACAGAGATCAGTGGAATAAATTAGGTATACAACATATGGGAGCGAATATAGAAGTACAGTGTTTGATAAACTCAAAGACCCCAGTTATTGAGGAAGAACTCACTATTTAACGAAAACTGCTGGGAAAACTGGACAACAATTTGATGGAAATTAGGTTTAGGTAATATTTGTCACCATAAACCAAGATAAGCTCCAAATGGATACATGACATAGATATTAGAAGTCATATCTTAAACAAGTAAGAGGAGCTAAGAAGAAATTACCTTTCAGATCTATGAATGGGGAAGAGTTCATTACTAAACAAGTGATAAAGATCAAGTGAGATAAAATGGATAATCTTTTATATAACATTTAAACATTTTTGCACAAACAAATTTAACAGTAAATATGAGAGGGAAAACAGATAACTGGGGGAAAAAATCTTTGCAACAAGTTTCTCTAATAAGGACCTCATTTTCCAGATATATGTGGAACTGATTCAAATTTATGACTGAGAGTCATTTCCTAAAGATAAATAGTCAAAGGATATGAACAGGTAAATTTAAAAGAAAGAAATCCAAGCTATCAACAATCATATAAAATACTTTAAATCACTAATTTTTAGAAAAATGAAAATTAAAGCAATTTTGAGATCCAACCACACATCTAATCAGACTGACAAAAATTGCAAAAAAGGGTAAATGATAAATATTAAAAAGCCTTCAGGGGAAAACAGGCACACTAATGTAGCACTGGCAGAGGTGTGAAATTATCCAGTATTCTGGAAAGTAATTGGGAATTGTACCTAAAAAGTTATCAAATTGTGTACATCTTTTGACCCAATTATATAATTATTAGACCATCCCAAGGAAATCAAAGAAGAAGGATATATATGTACTGTCAACCTGAAAGTTTGGTTAAAAGAGGCAAACAGGCTAGGTGACATATAAATTCATATTGTTTATTCCCTTAAAGCTAGAAGAATACATGCATGGAGCCAGAACTTAAATTCTGACTGATAAAAAGAATGAGAAATCTTAAATACATTTTAAAACAGTCTCAACTCAGAATGTCTATGTCACTCGAATTTATAATTGCCATATATATTTCACCATAGTATAAGGAAGGGATTTTCTTAATTGAATAAATTGTAAATACAGTATAAGATAAGAGTTGACACTGTCAATTGAAATTACAGCCCAGGATATTGGTGTTTCCTTTACCATTAACATGATATAATATGTAGTATGTGTCCATAAGAAAAGGCCTATTATTCAAGATAGTGTCTTGAATTAAGGGCCTCATCCTTAATGGCCTTAAACAGAAGAATACTCTTAGCTTCATTTGGCCCTTGTAGTTGTTGACACAAGATGGGGAATCCTGGGTTTACTCAGAGATGGAAGAAGGAAAATGTTAGGCTGAGGTGCTTCTTCTGGTTGATTAGTTCAGGCTATGGCCTTTGCTGAGGTTCAAATGATTTGAAATGATTATCAGTACAAACATCAGTACAAATGTGAGAAATAATCGTCTCACCAAGAATTCCATTTGGCCATTAGTGAATTTAGAAAAAAAAGATTTTTATTTCACATCATTTTGGATGGGTGACCTGCCCTTTAACCCTTTGTGGAAAAGGGTACCTTAGTAGACACAGGCACACTTCAAGACAATTACAAAGTCATAGCCCATTCTGATTAGTATTTCCCTTTGCATCTCATTGGTCAGGCACTTCAGGGTTCACAGCATATCTGAAAACACCTAAACCCCAACCCCACATGGATTCCTGCTTACAGTTCTCATTTCCACATTTCAATCCCTTCCCTTTCATCTTCATTTTCTTTACACTTTATTTAATAAATGCTTTTAGTTTCCTCCTAGTTTGTCTGCACCAGATGTTATGATCATGAGATCATATAGCATGAGAAAAGAATTTTCTCAATTGCTAAGAGAATTGATAAAAGCTGTGAGTTGAATATTGGCCCAGGATATCCATGAGAAAGAGTCACATTATCTAAGACAGCATCTGGGTTAACGGACCTCATCCTTAGAGAACCACAACTGGCCAGTTTTTGATACACTGGAAAAAGGCCTTCTCAGAACAAAAGAAGAAGAGTCTGCTTTTAGATATGTTGATTAACAGGTGGCCAACATCCCCCCATTGCCCTTCCACTACAATCAGTTTTGCCATCAATATGACTTCTTAGGTTTCATATAATATCTGTGGAAACAAAATTCAATCATCCCTTATAGTTCTATTATGGAAGACAAAAATTGGAAGGAGCAGGTCCTCCTATTGATGAATGACTACACAAATTGGGGTATATGAATGTATGGAATACTATTGTGCCATAAAAACAGTGAAATGGATGATTTCAGAGTAAACTGGGAAGACCTCTCTAAACTGATAAAGAGTGAAATAAGCAGAACTGTTGAGGTCTAGGGCTTCTGGGACCCTGAAATTCAAGGGCAAACAACTCTAGGGTCCTGCCTTAAATGAATTAGACTCAAGACTTCTTTCAGTTAGAAATAAGGCTTATTAGAACATGGTCTAGGTGGGCAAGATTTTAAGAATCTGCCCTATTGTGACACTTGTATTAACAAGAGGGCCAGACTGAATATGAACATTGACCAAACTTAAAGAATCTGAGACTTTTGTATTGATAATGCAAGTAGGGCAGATGGGTATAGGCTCTAGAAGTCCCCTTGGACTTTCCGTGAGTCTTCCAACTTGATCTAGTGTTTGCCTGAGGTCAAAATCTGTTACCCTTAAACTAGCCCAGCCTTCCATAGTCTGCTACCTCCAAGTAGTCTTCAGCTACTTCCCAACTTAATCCTATTCTCCTAGTTCCTGGTGTTTGACTTCTAGTTACCCTAGCCTACTGACCAGGCCATTTCCATCAAGACCCTCTGTAAACCCCTCCTCTAGTCACCCTAGACTACTTGGCCACCTCTAAATTCCCCCCACAGCCTTTTTGTATATGAGATCCATCTTGATTCCATGAAGGTACATTCTGGCCTTCATCACAAGGGCTCAGATTCTCTCTGACTCACAGTTGCACAAATGCTCAGATTCCTTAAGAATCTATCCAATATGGCAGATCTTTAATAAACTTTGTTTTTCTTTGGCTGAAAGAAGGTATGGGTTGAATTCACTCAGGCAGGACACAGTGTGTTGCTATTTCAGGGTCTCAGAACCCCTAAGTCTCAGCAGGGACAGATTCTTAAGGAATCTGAGCAATTTAATGGGGGGCAAGATGCACCTTATATACAGAAAGACTGTGGGAAGGATCTAAGAGAGACCAAGTAGTCTGGGGTGACTGGGAGGTAATGATGTGGTACAGACTCTGGGAACCACCTTGAATCTTCCCACTTTATCTGGCCTTTAATACTCAAATCTGTTCCCCTTAACCTAGAGGGGTCCTCAAGGTTACCCAAGGTAACATAGTTGGTTACCTCTGGATGGCCCCACCTGCTTCCTACCCTGGCCCTCCATTGTCTGATACTTCCCAATTGCCTCCAGCTGTTTCACATCCTGGATTACATCACTAGTTACCCCAGTCCCATCAAGATCCTCCTTAGACCCTCCTCCCAGACTACTAGACCACCTCTAGATCTCTCCCATGGTCTTTCTATGTATAAATTCCATCTCACCTCCATGGAAGTGCTCGGATTCAATCCAGCTCAGACTCTGTCTAATTGAGATTGTATCTGGCCCGCTTGTTAATAGAGTGTTACAAATGCTTAGGCTCTTTAAAAGTCAACCCAATATGGAGAATTAAAGATTAAAGAATTAATAAACTTTGTTTTACTTTGGCTGAAAGAAGGCTTGAGTTGAATTCATTCGAGCAGGACCTATCATGTTGGTATTTTGGGGTCCGGAGCACCCCGAACCTCAGCAGTAAAGGAGAAGGACCCGGAAGGACTGAGTGCCCCAGGCACATGCCAGAGACCTAGGCCACCTGAGAAAATCCCGGGGCTTTTCCTTTTGGGGGTCCAGATCCCAAAGACACAGTTTTCTCCTTTTATGTATTCAGATTCCATCCCCATCAGAACCAGAGAATAATTTATATATTGTTAATACCAATAAGGGAAGACGACATTGAAAAACTTTAGAACTCTGATTATTACAAGGATAAATCACCAATCCCAAACAATGAAGATAAAATAAGACACTCACCTCCTGACAGAGGGATGATGAACTTAAAATGGCATTAAAAAGCCATATATTTAAGTGTGTGAAATTTGTTTTGCCAGACTATGTAGATATATATTGAGCAATTTGTTTTTTGGTCCGATTGTATGATTTTTTTAAGATGCCCAAGGTGGGTGGGTATTGGGAAGGGCAGATTAATGAAACAACAGCAAAGGTGTTCTGTTTTTGTTTTTGTTTGTTTAAAAATGAAAAGGCAATCTGGAAAAGATCGTAAGCCCCTCTAGCTCTGGCACTGTTTTCACTTTTTGTATTCGCACAGCTAAGCCCTTTTTCATTCATTCATTCATTCATGACGTCGTCACCTATTAGAGTGCAAATTCCTTAGAGTATGGGAAGTCTCGTCTTTGGTTTCCCGTATTCTCAGCTCTTAACTCTGCCAGACTCTTGGGGAAAACATAATATTCATTCCTTCGTCAGTCATTAAACAAACCCAGCTAGGATTTTGGGGTACGTGTAGATCAAGCGGTTCCTAGCCCTTCGGGAACTTAGTTCAGTGGGAAGATGGCAGTAACAACGACACGTAAATGAATTAGAGTGACAAGAGTGTAAAGAGAGAAGGAACGTGGGTAGATGGACTGGAAATGGGCTCGGTCGCTCCAAGGGAAGGTTCTGTGGAGCGGGGAGCCCTAGAGCTAGACCCATTTATAGACGGGATAAATTCTGAAAGGCCAAGTTTGGGGGGGAGGTCATGCACCCTTGTTTCTAGGGAAGAATCTACCAGGGATGGGGAATCAGCGGACTCAGTCAAAAGGCCGCACCTAGGGACCTGGAGGGCCTCGAGGTCGCAGGAGCTCCAATGCTGCAAGTGAGGGCAGGAATTCTGCGCTAAGCTACGGGAGGGCCCCTTTAAATTCAATACCTCGCAGTGCATGGCTACTTCTCGCGAGATTTCTTGAGTAGTGTAGCCAACCCTAATGGTAAAAAAATAACAATATTCCCTGGTTGCCCGTGGCAACTCGGAGGCGGCAGCGAGGTGCGGAAGGAATCGCGGACCCATGTTCTCGGAAAGCATGGGGCGGATCACCGGGTTGGTGCCCTCTCGTTTTCTGACGCTGCTGGCTCATCTGGTAATCGTCGTCACCATCTTCTGGACGCGGGTAAAACAACTCCCATCACAGCTTTTTCCCTTCGCTTCCTCGGGGCCCCCTTTCTTGGCCCAGGGTCTGAGCAGTGACGCAAGTCGCGCGCGCCAATGGTCGCCTGAGCGCCCGCTTTCCCCGGCTGCGCCTGCGCACGTGACCCCTCTCCCTTTACATCCCCCTAGCTTCTCCTGCGCCTGCGCCTGCAACTCTTAATCGTTTCTTTACGGAAAGGCTCCCGTCCCCCCCCAACTTTTACCCCCTGAATGAGTTACTTTTCCTGCCCTCCCCCAGCGCAGGCCGGAGCATCCCGAACCGGTCCTACGTAGGAGTGAGGAAATCTAGCTTTAGGGTTCAGTCTTTACGTTGTCTGACTTTAGGGACTGCGGGTCCATGGACCTCGGTTTCCTCCCCATAGTGTTTTATGAACCGGTGGTTTCTGAAGGCCGGCTCTGTAGCGTCTACGCTCCGTGGGAAGAAGGGGAAGGGACAAACCCTGGCTGCCCTGCAGCTACCGTTTGTGTTCCATCCTGGCTTAAAAACCCTGCTTTACTCCTGCTCTTCTCTGCTCCCCTTTCCTAGGACATCAACGTCCAGGCCAGTCTGCCTCCCGATTTCACCTCCGAGGAGTATAAGGAGGTGGACTTGAAGTGAGCCAACCAGGGGATGGGCGGGCCCCTGGGGGAGGCTTTCCCCTCCTCCACTTCGGGGTGGGGTGGAGGAGTCAAGCCATCCTGGACAAAGAGCCTGGAGGAGGGAGAAGGCCCCTGGTTGCGAAGGGTAGACCCCAGGACCGCTTTATCCCTACATAGGATGGTCACTGCTCTCTCCATTACCCTGGGCCTCTTCCTGATAGAACTAGCAGGTTTCTTTTCAGGCGTGTCCATGTTCAACTCCACCCAGAGCCTCTTCTGTATCCTTTCAGCCTACTCTTTCCCACAGTGGCCAGTGGCGTGGCTCCCCAAATGGAAGAGTGCTACGCCTCGGGGATTG
>CM053770.1:303940825-303952172 GCA_028658325.1 Potorous gilbertii | reverse complement strand
GGGGAGGCTTGGCAGAGTCTGCTGTGAAGGGCTGGATGTCCTTGTGTCAAGACACTTCTGTCACTTACACCCTCAGGTCTGCTCCTGCTACTGCCATGCCTCCTGCTGCCCCAGCAGGAGAAGGGGGCCCCCCTGCTGCTCCCCCAAACCTCACTAGCAACAGGAGGCTGCAGCAAACCCAGGCCCAGGTGGATGAGGTGAGCCGAGAAATGAAAGGAAGGAAAGGGGGTTAAGGACGGTTGGCCTCGTGATCAGTACCATGGACAGCTCACTGCTGTGTGTCAGGAGATAGTACATTACATTGGGGTGGGAGGGAGGTTAGGGTAATACGAGGCACAAATGTTTCGTGTCAGCAGTGTTGGACAGCGACCTGTGTCATTGTTGTCATGCCTCTGGCCACCTGGTAAGCTAGTTGGCGTTGCTCCTTTGCTTTACCCTTCGAGGTCTGGGCCTGGTGTGTTGGGCTGTTGTACACTAGGCATGTTGGAGGTTTGTAGGTAGTGGGTAAATCTCATTGTTTTATGCCTTTCTGTGTAAAGGGGAGGTTTCTGACCTACACCCAGTGTGTCAACGAGTTCTGCTAATATGTCTAAGGCATGTACCTGGATTATCTGCTGGCATGCCCTTGCTTTGTGTCCCTGGTGGGTCCTGTGTATGCATTATGCCTTAAGCATGTGTCCCTGGAAGTATTTACTCTTATGTGTCTGACAGCTCCTGTACATTAGGTTACAGTTAGTCCAAGGTTTATGTCCCAGTATATGTCAGATGTATGTCCTTGGGGGGTTGTCCTATTTGTATGATGCTTGAAGCTTTCTCCTGGCATAGTTTGTGACATATCTTTGGTATGTTGCTTATGTGAATCTGTGGCATAAACATATCATCACTCTCACCCTCCATGGTCTAGGTGGTGGATATCATGCGGGTGAATGTGGACAAGGTCCTAGAGCGGGACCAGAAGTTATCAGAACTAGATGACCGTGCAGATGCCCTCCAGGCTGGGGCTTCCCAATTTGAGACAAGTGCTGCTAAGCTCAAGCGTAAATACTGGTGGAAAAACCTCAAAGTAAGGAGGCTGGAGGAGGGCATGAGGGAGGTTCTAGAAGCTGTGTTAGCTAGGAGTCTGAGAGAATGGGGTAAAGTGTTCTCCAGGCCTGATCAACCCTAAATCAAAACTGGGTGACCTTGGATGAGTCACTTCTTTCTGAACTTCAGTTCTTCCTCTAAAATGAAGGAGCTATCTTAGGTGGTCCCTAAGGTTCTCTCCCCCCACCCCATATACTGTAGTTTTTCAGGAAATGGCTTGGAGGGTGGGAAGTAGGCAGAGCTTGGTACTCTGACCTTTTCCCCTACTAACCTGATTATCACCCCCCCATCCCTCTTCTCTCTTTTCTGTTCTCCTTCCTCACCCTTTCATCTCTCTTTTCTCTTCATTTCCCCTTTTCTTCTTTTCCTCATCCTCTCTCTACCTTCTCATCTCACCTTTTTTTCTCCCTTCCCTTCCCTCTTTCCTTCCTTCTTTCCATCCCACCCTCCCAGATGATGATCATCCTTGGAGTGATATGCGCCATCATCCTCATCCTTATCATTGGTGAGTGGGGAATTGAGGGAGGAGGTTCAGATACTATGGCCTAGGAGGAAAAAGAAACAGTTCTTTTCCATCTGCCCCTTGTAGGATCATTGGGTTCCACCAGCATCCTCAGAACTTACCCTCCTAACTAAGGCTGATGAAATTCCATCTGAGGGTGGGAGGCTGGGCAGAACTGAGGAGGGCTAAATGTAGGTGAGAGTTCCCCCAGCTGGGAGATATGGACCAAATCTGACCCTAACACTCTTTGGGTCTCTCCACAGTTTATTTCAGCACCTAAGCCCACAGCAGGAGCTGCCCCTGCCCGGGAGAGGGCCCCCTTCCCTTCATGGCTCTCCCTCTCTCAGCCATATCTTCCAGCCCCTTCTCCTGTCCCACCTCCGGTGTGTCTGCGTGTGTATCCCCCCTTGTAAATAGCCAGCTGTTATTTATACATATATAATATTATATATATTTGGTCTGTTTGTAGTTTTATTACTAGAAGATTTTTTCTGGTTGTTCTTAACTTCTCTCCTCGGCCCATCACCTTTTTCTTTCCCCTAACTCTTCATTTCTCTCCTTTTCTTTTGACCCACAGTCCCCTCATGTGCATTTGCTATGCAACATTCTCTATTCTTCTCCTTCCATCTTCCTTTTTGCCCAGATTTAGCTGTTCATCTCTCCCATCCATCTCTCTCCTCCCAGGAGCCTGGGGCACCCCCTTATTTATGGACTATCCAATCATTATGGACTGTGACAAAGATTCCCTTAGCCACCTTTCCCTCCCCTGTGTCTCCTGGGAGCTCTGAGCACTTAAATTAGCATGTCATTTACATAACCACACCCTTTTTGGTTTGCTTTTCAGTCATTCCTGCCTCCTGACCTGTATTGGGCCTCCTCACCTATTACTAAACACACCTATGGGTCCTTCAATTTTACCCTTATTTGCACGACATTTACATAAGTGAGGGGTTCTTTGCTTTTAACACATGGGGGCCTGTGGCCTCCCCCCATTCCATTTTTTTCACCATCCATTTCCTTCTAACTCTTGTCTGTCATCATCCTTTCCCAATTCCTCCTTCCCATAAATGCCTCCCCAACGCTCAACCCCACAGCTGGTATGTAAGTGTCTTAAAGTTAAATGTTTTGATGGACCAATAATTCTGCCACTTGGGGGTCTCCACATTCCTACTCCCCATATTTGGTAGGGGGGCTCACTGACATTCTCAAAAGGGTCCCCCTCACCTGCCCCTCCCACCCCAGCTGGGATGAATTGGGGAACCCTGCTACATTCCGATTCTTATCTAGGAGGGGAGGCCACCAGCCAATAGGGGCTGTCACTGCCGTGGGGAGTCTGGTAAGGGGGCTGAGGAACACCTCACAAGTCCTCCATGGACCTCCTCCCCTCTGAGCCACCTCCTTGTGGGGAACAGAGCTGATAGCCCACCCTGGGATTCCAGGGAGGGTTTGCAGAGTCCTGTCATTGCCCACCTCCCTTGGATGCCCCCCTGAATTCAAAAAAGGGGGAAATAGTCACTGCCAGAATGTGTTGTTGGGGGAGGAGGAGACATTTTATCCCTTCCTCTCCCTAAGGGAAGAAGGGAATGGTTCCTGTGAGGTCCTCTAGACTGAAGGGGGATTGGTGGTTGAAGGAGGAGGGTCAAAAAGTCTCTTTAAATGGCACAATTTGGGGGGAATGTGGAGGGGAGGATATAGTCCTTTTACTTGCCACTAGATCTCCGTGTTCCCCCATTCCACTTTCTGGGAGGTTGAGGAGAAAGAGAGCTGCCTACTGGGTTGGGGGTGGTGGAGATGTGGGGGTGGGGCTTTGTTTTAGACCCCCCCCATTCCCTATCCCTACCCTTCCCCCTTCAGTGCCCCCAATTCTGTGGCAAATTCAGATTGTGAAAATGTACAATAAATAAATGTGTGATGAGAAACTAGATCGTGTGTGTGCATCTTTGTTCAGGATGGGGAACTTGACTTTCTAAACTGAAGGGGATATAGGTTGGCTATGTATATATGCAGAGAGTGAGAAGGATTAGACTCCAGCAGAGGGAGGGAGAGGTGTTTGGTTTAAGGCTAGGAGAAGGGGTTGTTGGGAAAAAAAGCTAGAGAAAATGGGCAAAGCAGAAGATAGGCCCTGACCTGGGCTGAGGAAAATGTAGCTCCAAAGCTGGCCACAAGGAGACTCCATAGAATTGTGTAATGAACAGAATTCCTTACATTTATAGTTTTTTTTCATAGTCATTAACTTATATGATTTCCTCACCCCACCTCCAACAACTTTTGAAGTTTGTAGAGGAGGAAACAGGTCCATGTAGAAGATAGGATTGGTCCAGAATCACAGAGCTATTTATTGTCAAGACCAGGATTTGGAATAAGACAGGATCTAAAACTTGAAGGGAACTTAAGAGAGAATTTAGTCTACCATTCTCCCTTTGCAGATGAAGAAACTAGTCCATAGATGTCCAGTAATTTGTCCAAGATCATACAGATCGCCTTGGCAAAGAAAAGATTCATAGCATATATTTTTAAAAACAAATTCTAAGTTAATTAACAGAGACTTGAAGAGACCATCTTGTCCAATCCATTCCTGAACAAGAATCCTCCAGAAGAGGGATTCTTAATCTTTTTTGTGTCACAGACTTCTCGTAGTCTGGTGAAGCCATTGAACTCCTTGACAGAATAATATTTTTAAAATACCTAAAATAAAATGCTTAGGATTTAAAGAAGTCAATTTATATTGAGTTATCAAAATATTTTAACACAAATGTCATGAACTCCTGAACAAGAACCCTTGTTCTACAGTATCTCCAGGTGTGTGTGTTCGTCCTTCGTTGCCATCAGAGAAATAATGATGACTTGCACTTGACTTTATTTTGAGTGAGGGAGGGGTCACCAGCCTTACTTCTCCTCCAGAGCCATCTGAATCCAGTGACCAGATATTCATCAGGATGACTGGAGATGAGTCAGGATGAGGCAATTGAGGTTAAGTGACTTGCCCAAGGTCACACAGCTGGTGAGTGTCAAGTGTCTGAGGTGAGATCTCCAAGAATTCCAGAGAAGGCAAACTCACCACTTTTTTTTTTTAAGGCAGTCTGTTTCACTTTTCATAGCTCTAAATTGGGTGATGTTTTCCTTATATAGAGTTGAAATCTACATCTGCAGCTTCCACCCATTGTTTCTAGTTCCAAACTAGGCTTCTTAATGCCCTGTTCAGTGTTCTTTCTATTATATCACAGTGCCTCTCTGTGTGATGGAGAGAGATTCACTAACCCCACCCCCACTCCCAACATACAGGCTGCTTTGTACACAAGAGCAGAGAGAGAGAGTCTAGAGTAGAGTCTTACAGGGAAAGGACCTAGATAAGGGAACCCTTACGACACTGAAAAACTGCTTTTCTCATGGGCCTAAGGATTTATCTTGTCCTCAGTTCCTGGTTCTCAGACCCTTCTCACTCTGTAATCTCCTGTAGTTTCTAAGTTTTGTTGTTTAGTTGTTTCATTGATGTCATAACCCCATTTAGGATTTTCTTGGCAAAGATACTGGAGTGGTTTGCCATCTCCTTCTCCAGCTCAGTTTACAGATGAGGAGACTGAGGCAAATTGTGTTAAGTGACTTGTCCAGGGTCACACAGTCAGTATGTATCTGGGGCCAGATTTGAGAAAATGAGTCTTTCTGAATTCTATCCACTGTTCCACCTAGCTGCTCAGTTTCTAGGTTATTGGGCCACAATATATACCTATTTATTTAGGGTACATAATACATACTTATTTATTTATTGATGAGTACCTCAATTCTATTCGGTTTACCTTTAGTGGATATAGTGCATATTGGTATACGTACTCTGCTGTAGGTGTGTGTGTGTGTGTGTGTGTGTGTGTGTTCGTCCTTCATTGCCGAAGAAGACCATGCCATCAGAGAAATAATGACGACTTGCACTTGACTTTATTTTGAGTGAGGGAGGGCTGTGCAGGTCACCAGCCTTACTTCTCCTCCAGAGCCATCTGAATCCAGTGACCAGATATGCAGCAGGATGACTGGAGAGGACCCAGGATGAGGCAGTTGGGGTTAAGTGACTTGCCCAAGGTCACACAGCTAGTGAGTGTCAAGTGGCTGAGATGAGAGTTGAACTCAGGTCCTCCTGGCTTCTGCACTGGTGCTCTATCCACTGCACCACCTAGCTGCCCCAACCCTCAAGTTTAATTTTATAGGAGAAGACATCATGCACATATATAATGTATAGAAAATATAGGGAAAAAATGGAGGCCTGGAAGGTCCTGAGTTCAGTTTTGGATATAGAGTCATAGTTTAGAGCTAGAACAGACTCTGAGGCTGTCAAGACCAACACCCCTCATTTTATAGATGAGAAACTAAGGCCAAGAGCTCACTCAGGATCACACAGCTTATAAATAGTTGAAGTAAGAGTTGAATCCAAGGCTTCCTGACTTCAGGTCCAGTACTCTGTCATTTTACTATACTATCTCTCATAAAAAGCAGCTTCTAGAGAGGCTGGTGTTGAGTTTGAGATGTCCACAGAACACTCAGTTTGAAATGTCCAGAGGAAGTTATTGGTGTGAAATTAAAGTTCAAGAAAGAAATTGGAGCTAGAACTATAGATCTGTAGGTTTTCTGCAAAGAGATGCCACTTAATCCCTTATATGCCTGTAATTCACTCCTTTCTCACTTCTGACTCTTCAAATCCTTAGTTTGTTTCAAAATTCAGCTCAATTGGCACCTTATACATAAAGCCCCATCTGATTCCTCTGGGTATCTCCTTCCTGCTAGGTAGGTAGTCTAGGATGAAAGTATGTGTAAGACTGCCCCTATGTCCAAGGGCCTACTGGTTTTGTCGGAGAGGTTAGAGAAACTCAACTCTGACTTCATCAAAACACACAGTAAGCGCAAGAAGGCAGAGTGTCACAGGGGTTCAGAGGAGAGTACTTTCTGCTATTTGACTTAAAGAAGAGTTCATGGAGAAGGTGGCATCAGAGGAGGTAAGATTGGTAGGATTTTTACAAGCAAAGATTTGAGAGGGAAGGATGAGAGAGCAGAGAGAATATTATAAGAGAAAGAAACTGTGTTAGCCGAGCTTTTTCTACTAAGGTAGAAAAAGGCTAGACTATTTAGACTAAGTGTAGTCCTGTTTCAATAAAGCAAAAGATATGGGAAAGGGAGGCTAGAAAAATAGAATGGAGCTAAATGGTGATAGTTCATGAATTTCAGTTTGAGTTTAGTTTGGAATCTGTAGGCAATAGTGAGTCTCATATCTTAATCAGTGGAGTAACCTGATCCAAGCTATGCATACGGATGATTAACGTATATATAGGCAAGTAATGTGGAGATAGTACTGGTTCTGGAGTGAGAAGAGTCATAGTTTGCAATCTCATTCTCACACTAACTGTGTGACCATGGGCAAGTAAATTACAACCTTTCTGATCCTTAATTTCCTCTCTGCAAAATGGAAATATAATCTGTAATAATTAGGGCTCCTGTGAACATCAAATATATGCTTTGTAAATATCAGTTATTATCATTCCCTCCTTAGGGCTGCCTCTTAGAATTCTTAGCTTTCTTACAAGAAATCTCTTAGAGTTGGGGTAATACATAAATTTTTGTAATGTAAAACAAAAATACATCAATAAGACTCAAAAAAAGGAATTCTTAGCTTTCTTTAAGCTTTAACTCAAATACTGTCTCCTATTGGAACTATTCCCTGATCCTCCCGGTTAGAGTTCTTTCACTTAAAAAATTAACTTGTATTTATTTATCTATCTATGTGCCTGTTGAATAAACACAAAAATACACATCCATAAAATGAGACTCTTAGAGAACAGGAAAACTCCTTGGGAAGCAGGAAAACAAGAATACCTCCCCTCCTTTTCATCTTATGGCCACCACCCTACTTCAGACCTTTATCATCTTTTGCTTAACTATTACAGTGGTCTTTTACCTGACTTCCCAGACTCAAGAACCACCAATTACAGCTAGAAAGCATCTCATCCTGGTCATATCCTTCCATAAGGAGAAATCCCACCACAAGGAAAGTATTCCACATCACAATACTGCTTACATGTCTCAGATGAAACTCATTCAATCATTAAACATTAAGTGCTTACTATATTCAGATAATATGTGAGTCTATACAACAAAAACAACATTCCTTACTGTTTGTTGTTTAGGAGCTTAACATCCTATTCAACCTGGGTGTTTTGGTTTTATTTTCTATGATGAACAATCTTTTGCCTAGTTCAGCTCCTTACATATCGTAACCTGTAAGATGAAAGCATTGTGTGGTTGCTCTGTAAATAGGGATGGGAGAGATGTCAAGGCCCCCTTGCAATTCCCATTATTATAAATATCTTAACCCAACTAATGACCCAAAGAAACAATATACAAAATGATTCAGGAACTAAGTGGGTTTCTTGAGGCCTTCCCCTATTAGACTGAAAGCACTTTTTTTCACTTTGACTACAAAGGAGGTAAGAAAAGCAGCCTGGTATGCTGAATGGGTAGGTACCAGGGTTTGAATTCTGCCTCAGAACATTATAGCTGTATGATTATGGGTAAGTCATTTGAACTCTTAGATCTTTAGTTTTGTCATCTGTAAAATTGAGAAAATAACACTTGTACCTCTTTGGGCCTTGGTTTCCTCATCTGTAAATTGAAGCTCTTAGACCAGAGGACCTCTAGATCAAAATCCTCTATAGTTCACGTGGCAATATAGGGTCTGAACCTATTAACATTGAAAAGAAATCCCAAGTCTCAGGACATCAAAAGTATCATTGGCTTGTGTTTCTAGATTTAAAGGTATAAGGATTGCAAAGGTAATTCAATCCAACTCCTCTCATTTTACAAATGAGGAAATGGTACCATTAAAGGTAAGTGATTTGCCCAAGGTCACACACTACTAGTAAGTGCCAAACCTGGATTTCAACACAAGCCTTTTGATTCCAAATCTGATTCTTTTTAATATCCTGACATTTCAGGATAAAGCTATGGAGCTAGTGCTAGGTATGTCTGATTTAGTCTTCAGGGATCCAGTAACTGTTACCATATTTGCTGATTCATGGATCTCAACTAATAAGAGATCTTAAGTCTCAGGGAGTCAAAGGAAACAGAAAGCATTCACTGAAGAGAAGTCACATCCATTTGAAGTCTTGAGCAGATCCATCAAAGATACTGACCCTTATGGCATCAAAGATACAGATAGAGGATCACCAAGAACAGATTCCAAATGTGCCTTGTCCCTTGCCACTTTTGGAATGGGGCTGTCACTGAGTATAAATTCAGTCCTCCCTGGAGTACCTGTACAACAATGATTTATTGACCCAGAGAACCTTCTGGTTTCTCTGATCACTTACACCACTGACTTCCTTGTGTTTGGAGTGACTCACCTTGGAAGCAAATGGTGGCATTCTAGCACAAGGAGCTCTAGGATCATAGGACCCTTGAGACTCGATAGCCCAATTAATTTCTCCTCCCAGCTTGAAGCAAGCAAACTCCAATCTTCTGCTTCCCTTTGATTCAGAGTTGCTCTTTGATGAAGGAACAATCTCTTCCTCTACAACCTTCTCCTCAATCATCATCCTCATTGACTTAAGCCTTCTTGGTTCATATACTTCTCTGCCCTCCCATTCTATTATACCCTGTAGACCTCCCATTGTATTCGCACAATCCTTTTTCATGTTTTTGGATTTTCTGGAACCAATGGAAATCTAGCTCTGTCCATAAGACACTATATTTTTAATAAAATGTAGCACCTCAAATCTATTTTGACCAGATTTAATGCTCTAGGGAAGCTCTATGAAACCCACCAGCTTCCAATTTATTCTATGTCTTTTCTCAAAGAATTTAGTACCTGGTTCAGTCTTTCTCTTCACTATGACTACTGTTCTAATATTGGTGGACTTCAATATACATAATAATGTCCTTTTAAACACCTCAGTTCATCAGCTTTTCAACTTCTTTAAGAGAAAAGACCCAACCTCCTATGCACACAGTGATCATTTTCAATGTCACCGTTGAATAGAACTGTGGTGCCATCATGAATTTGAGCTCTGAAGATCTTCTCTGCAATCATAACCTCCCATCTTTTCTTTTCTCCCTTGACTTTTCATTCAAACCTCCATTCTCTTTACCCCTGCCTCTTCTCCCAATCCATTGCATTTGCTCCAGCCTTACTTTATTCCCCTCATAGTCTTAACCATTTCAACCATGTGCTGTCCTCTATTTCTGAATGCCTTGGCTCCTCCTTCCTGTTGATAGACCTTGCCAAGGGGCAGCTAGGTGGTGCAGTGAATAGAGCACCAGTGCAGGAGTCAGGAGGACCTGAGTTCAAACCTCACCTCAGACACTTGACACTCACTAGCTGTGTGACCTTGGGCAAGTCACTTAATCCTAACTGCCTCATCCTGGGTCCTCTCCAGTCATCCTGATGAATGTCTGGTCACTGGATTCAGATGGCTCTGGAGGAGAAGTGACCTGCATAGCCCTCCCTCACTCAAAACAAAGTCAAGTGTAAATCGTGTCATTATTTCTCTGATGGTATGGTCTTCTTTTCCAACGAAGGACGAACATACACACCTTCCCAATCACTACACCTAGGTTACCTCATCTCCCCTAAACAACTCCCATCTCCACTCCTACTCAAAATTTGAGCTCTGCTGAAGAAAATCACACAACTATCTCAGATGGATTCACTACAAATTTATGTTTATGTTATATTTATCTGATCTCAACTGCACTCTCATTGATTCATGCAATCCTTTTAATTCTTTTTCTAGTTGAATATCACTCACCACAGCAACTGTTAAAAAACTTAAGTCAACAATATCCTCTCATTCCCAGTGGAGAACTTCACATTACTGAAAAGTTTTAGATAATGTCTTCTCCTTTATCTGACATTGCAAAATCTAGCTACATAATACTCCATTCTCTCCTACTTTGCTTCATTCTCTCATTTTGTCTCTTCTTATCTACTGGCTCTTTCTTGCTGGCTATAAATAACTCATGTATCCCTCATTCTTTAAAAAAACAAACAATAAAAATTTTACCTTGTATGTACTGATACAATATGATTTTTATTTTTTGCTGAATTGCATTTCCCTCTTTCTGTTTTCTAGTCATTACTTTTATTTTTCCCCCTCAATTTTTCTAGTCAGAAGATGGCGGAGTAGAAAGACACACTTATGCTAGCTCTGAAACCACAGTCTATAAAATATCTGTAAAGAAGAACTCCTAACAAATTCTGGAGCAGTGGAAGCCACAGAACAACAGAGCAGAGGAGATTTCTGTTCCAGAAAGACCTGAAAAACCCTCACCAAAAGTCCGTCGCGTGCCGGACCAGAGCAGTACCCAGCCCTACCTTGGCCACCAGCCCTACCTTGGCCGCCCAGCCCCAGGAGGAGCAGATCTGAGCAGGCTTCAGGGATGGAATCTCTGGTGGCCGCGGGGGTCCCTCCACCCACAGATGCACAGGTCAGAGAGAGAGACTTCCAGGCTGGCCAAGAGGGGAGCAGGGTGTCTCCATAACTCAGGCCCCCTCAGGAGGCAGTAGCAGAGGCAGCGGCAGCCAGAGGCTCCCAGAGCAGGCAGGAACTCAGCAGGAGCTCCATTATGGAAGGTCTCTGCATAAACCCCCTGAGGGAACTGAGCCTTGGAGGCAGCCCTGCCCCCACCTGAGAACCTGATTTAATCTTGCCCTGAATAGCAGTTGGGGCTGCCACTGAAAGCCCTGAGGCTGGGGAGCAGCATTTGAATCACAGACCCCAAGCACTA
>CM053770.1:303920079-303940325 GCA_028658325.1 Potorous gilbertii | reverse complement strand
TTCTAGCTTTCTTTTATATGTTTTCTTCCCCATTAGAATGTAAATTTCTTGAAGCCAAGCAGTATCTTTCTTTTTGTCCATACTGGGATTCCCACAGCTTAGTACTATACCAGTCATAGAGTAAGCAATTGTGGACTGTTTGCCTAAAATGGAGTAATGTAGATGTGAGGTAATGACTTTTTAATGTACTGTTACTTCATATGGAGAAATTTGTTACTGAGTGGTTTGCTTTGGCAATCACTTACTTGACTGGTGGGAGTTCTAAGAGAAACAGTTGTTAGTTCTGACACAGTCGTTTGCTCATTTTAAATGTGACAAGTTGTGTAGTATACTGCAATGTAGCACCGGAAGTCTTCTCTGATTATGGGGCAAATGTAATTTATTTGATTCTTTATTGAAGATGATTATTAGCGTAGAATAAGTTAAGGAGAGGTCATTCACAGAGATGACCTAGAGTCTGAGCTGAGTAAGATAAGAGGAGAGATAGAGGTGAAAAGACTGATTTCAAATAAGCTTGAATCTGGAAGTAATGGATAATAGTTGTTGATGAGGAGTAAATCCAGCTGAGCAGAGGATCTGCTTAAAAGTAGACAAAAAGAAAAGTCATACAATGAAGCAACTAGTTTGACTGAGATTCATGCACCGATCAACACAGAAGTTACATACATCACAACATTTTACAAACATTTTCGAAACAAAAAGAAGATACTGAAATTTATATTTCCAGGGTTGTGAGTTACTCTTAGCACATGGATTTTCTTCACTCATGTGCCTTCTTGGCAGATTTCTGTGTTTGCCTACTCTCCCTCACAGATATGGAGTGCCACTAGTTGGAAAGTGTGACTCAAGTTTATGTATGCATTGTTTATTGCATATGTTTATTATCCTTGCATTTGTTCTGAGTACATGGGATGATATTTGTCTTCTAGTATTATTAAATATAACCCAACCCCAAAGCTCTTTTGTACAGAACTCTCCTAACTAGTAGCATCAATGCCTTGTGCCTGCATGAGAAGTAGGGTAGAGTTAGTGAAAGTGAGAGAGAAAAGAGAATCTCTTCAGTCTCTTTGGATGCTTCCAGCTACCAACTTCAAGAGAAAAGATGAGCCACTCCAATTTCTCCCAAGAGAGAAGAAGCCAACATGTAAGACCAATCAGGATCTCATTCCCAGCTTGTTACAGTAGAGTTTGGGGGATTTCCCTTTAAAGGATATCTGAAATTCTCTCCCACAGTTGAACTGAGAAATCTTTTTCCCACCGGGAAAGTTCCTTTGGTCTAAATAGTCTGGTATAGACATTTTCATATGTATACTTTCTGATATCTGCTTTGGCATCAACTTGAATAAATGGGCTTCTTTACTATTTGCTAAGGGTGTTCATAGTGGTATCTGATGAGGAGACCAAGCCTTAGATATAAAGGTTGGGGGCCCCATTCTCTGGTAAAGAAGTGATTAGGAGCTGTAGCTTGAAGCTAAAAATTATTTTTCCTTTTATTTTAAGGAAGAGAGAATATTATAGCCCACTTTGGAGCCAGATTTGAAGGACTTTAAATGCAAAACATTATAGGTAGTATCCTAAGTTGATCCTAGTGATAATAGTGAGCCAATGGAGTTTGTTGGCAACATAATGTAAGAGACCTGTGATTTTAAAATATCACTATGGCAGTTATGTGAAGGATGGATTGGAGAAGGAAAGATTAGACACATGTTATCTGTTGCAATAGTCTACTGTAGATAATAAGATCTTAAACTAGGGATGATGACTACATGAGTAAAAAGAAGAAAATGGATGCCAAAACCTTTGGGGAGATACACTTGATTGGACTTGGCAACTGAATAACAACATTTATTTAGCACTTACTACATATCAGGTACAATGCTAAATGCTGTATAATTACTATATCACTGGATACAACAGTCCTTGAGGTAAGCACTGTTATCCCCATTTTATAGATGAGGAAACTGAAGCAAACAGAGATCAAATGATTTTTCTAGGGTCCCACAGTTAGTAAATTTCTGAGGCAGGTCTTCTTGACTCTAGCACCAATGCTCTATCCACTGTACCACCAAGCTGCCTCTGATGGAGTGAGGGTGAGTGAAGTTTTGGCAAAGGGTGATGAAATCCTGAACAGAAATAGGGAAGTTTAGGGGCAGGGAAAAGAATGAGTTTTAAAGTTGTTGAATTTGAGAACCCCAGGGGATCATTTTGAAACGTCTAATAGGCAATCTAAAGCAAAGGAGAGAGATTAGGGCTAGATGAACAGATCTGGCAATCATCTGTATAGTGATACTAACAGAACCCATGGGAACTTTTGAAGTCACAGAGGGAAAGACTATAAAGGGAAATTAAAAGAGGGCTCCAGACAAAGCCTTTGTGATACTCCCATGATTAGCAGGTTGTTCATTCTTCATTTTCAAAGAGGACGGCTGATATCACAAATGTGATGTCTTGACTTGGATATGAATTGGATGTAAGTGAAGTAGAGCTGCCCAATGTGATCAGCTTCACTCTCTCCTCCAGAGTCATCGAAGTCCAGTGGCAAGACAGAAGTCAAGAGGACTGGCCATGGCCCAGGATGCAGGGGTGGGGTGGGGTGGGGGGTAGGGGAGGCCGGGGAAGGATAACCTTGGCCTTTCTCAATTAGGTCTTTACTAGTCTCAGTTTGTGTGAGGCAACACCCATTCAGTGACTAAGGGCTAGACCAAGATGGCCCAATTTACCATCACAAAACTAACAATTTGGGTAGGATATGGATGAAGATCCGGCAAAGGAGATGGAAAAGGAACAGTCAGAAAGGTAGAAGTAGACCCAAGGGAGAGCAAAGTCTGGAAAACCCAGAGAGGTGAGAACATCCCGGATGATAGGGTGGTCAACAATGACCAAAAGAAGGGGTTGTTTTATTGGTTACTTTTGCTAAACTGTTTTACTTTGTTACAAGGGGAAGGTTCAGTTGGAGTATAGGAAGTAGTGTGGCTATAGTGTTCAGAGATGACTGTCATGATTTGAAAGCATCAATACAATGTATTTTTTTAAAGTGGTATTCAAGGGAAGAACCCTGTGCATCTTATAACATCTGGCAAACAGTAGGGACTTGATAAATTGTCGACTGAATCTCAAAACATTTGAGAGAGAAGAACCAGGTTCAGAAGAGGAAGAGTTGCAAATGTCTAAGCCCCTTTATATCCTAAAGGCAACATAGTAGCCTATTTACTATTCGGCAGGAGGTTAATTTCAAAGTGCTCAGAGGTCACACAGATAATAAGGTTATTTTTTTTAACGTGTCAGTAAAGAAACGTCGTTTTGGTTAGAATTGGGGTCAGGCCAAAAGTTTTGACCCCGACGTGATTTGAACACGCAACCTTCTGATCTGGAGTCAGACGCGCTACCGTTGCGCCACGAGGCCACAGCGGCCTCCTTTTCTCACTCAAGTATATGGAAGGATGAGAGATGGGTGGAACTTCTCAAGTCCCGCCTTACCTTTCCTGGCCTCTTTCTCGAGCCTGAGTCCGCTAGGAGCTGCGGTGAAGGGAAGCCGTCACGCGCGCTTTAGCGCCTTTGAATGAACACTCTACCTCCATGGGTCTCGCAGCCCGAGATTTTCTAGACGGGATCGGGCAGGTCGGGCGTGCTCGTGTGTTCTGAGGCTGGTTGCCATCCCTTCCTTTCCTGGTCGGCCGGGCCACTCTGGGAATGGATCACAAACCCTATGGTCAGGCTGTTTGTTTGTAGGCTTGTTTGTTTTCCATTCTCTCTCCCCATATCCCTCCCTCTAACCGAGAATGACCAAAATATCCTATTCTCAGTCGCCCTCAGAGGTTCCCACATCAGGCTTCACAGGCAGAGGCGCTAAGTGCTGGGTGAGGAAGGAGAGAAGCGGGTAAAGTTACAAATCGCTATCACTTGGAGGGGAAACAAATTTAGGGGGCTGGGAGTGAAAAGAAAGGGTCAGTCGGGCGCCAAGTATTTACCAAGAGCCTATCATGTTCCAAACACTGATCTGAGTGCTAGGGATACAAACACATAAAAAAACTATTTATTTTTTATTTATTATTATTTTGTTTTGCTCTCTAGGAACTCACGGTCCACTGGAAGAGATAAACGTACAGGCAACTTTGTAACAAATAGGCTGTAGATTGCCATGTAAAGTGAAGGTCATTTCAGAAGGAAGACTAGAGGGCGCTAGAGGGAAAGGCTTCTTGTAGAAGATGGAGGTCTGCTGGAGATGTTTGTGCACAGTGACCGCAACATTGTAACATTTAAGTGTCAAAGATCTGGCTGCTCTGATCGGTAAGATGATCCAAGACAATTCGAAAGGACTCATGAAACGGGAGAACTGATGACTTCTGAGTGCAAAATGGAGTATGATTTTCTCACTTTATTTTACTTTTTAAAGAAAAAGTCTAATATGGAAATGTTTTACGTAATTTCACACGTATAATTGATATCATTGCTTGCCTTACGGTGGGAAGAAGGGAGAGAATTTGGAACTCAAAATTTAAAAAGAAAGAATGTTTAAAATAAATGATAGTTAACTTTTTTTAAAGGTGCAACCTTAGCTGAGATTTAAAGGAAACCAGGGGAAGCCAAGAGGCAGGGGGAAAAGGGTTTTGGTGTAGCGGGAGTGAAAAAATTATGGGTCACAGAACAAAAGAGCAAAGCTTAAATCCCACCTGTGTAGCCCACCTCCAGTCACCCACCCCACATCCATATGTGTGAGACTGACAGAGACTCTGACTCCAACACAGATCGCAGGGACGTCTGGAAAGTCACCCCTCTGAGCCTCAGTTTCTCCCTTCCTTTTACTGCTGATTCTCTGTCTTTCTATGGCTCTGGGTATTCCAACATTCTCCATCAAATCCCCCATTGAACAGAAGAAGATATCTTGGATATCTGTGCATATCTTTCCTGGTGGTTTCTAATTTGAAGAAACTGAATGAGGAGAGCTCTAGATTCTAAGTCTGGAAAAGAATGTCTTTGACATTCTACTTGGGGATATTACAGCTAGCTGTTACAATCCCCTGAGGAAAGCATGGCTGGAGCCAATTAATACTTGTAGAGCTCTTCTCTCTTTGAAAGCTGACAAAGGGCTCTACTTCTGTCCCCCTTCCCCTTCCTTTTTACTGACATAGAGGACAGAGCTTAAATCCAAAACTTTTTTTCCTTAAAGTTGTTTAAGTTCTCTTTTAATTAGCATCTAGGTTAGCCAGTGGGTAGGCTTCTGGAGGTGGGGTCAAGATCAGAGTTCAAATCCTGCCTCACATTGTGACCACTTTGACTTCTGTCTGCCTCTTTTCTCAAACTGTGAAATGTATATAATAATAGCACCTACCTCTCAGGGTTGTTGTGAGGAGCAAATGAGATACACTGGTAAAGCATGGTGCTTAGTACCACTGATTTAGATAAAGGATTTACTTCATTGTTTGTGAAGGGAAAGGCTGTGAGAAATGGGGTAGTGACTGGCAGATTATGAACAAAGAGATAAAAGGGCAGAGCTTCTGTACTAGTTGGGGGCTCCAGAACTAAAGAGAGAATCTTATTGACATTTACTATTTTTATGAATTCCCTGAACAACATAACATTCCAAGTGAACTCCAACTTCATGGTTTGTCCTGGGCACATGAGTTTAAAACTGCAACTGGATCCTGAAAAATCAAAGGAGAGATTAAAAATAATAATAATAATAAATAATAAGTAAAACTAGAAGCTGGTTTTATTTAAAAAACCCAATATGATAAATAAACCACTGGTTAATTTGATTAAAAAAGGAAAGAAGAAAATCAAATCACTAGTATTCTAAATGAAAGGGGTGAATTTACCACCAATGAAGAGAAAATTAAGACAATTCTTAAAAGCTATTTTGCCCAATTATATGCCAATAGATTTGACAATCTAAATGAAATAGATGAATATCTACAAAAATATAAATTACCCAGATTAACAGAAAGAAGAAATAAAATAAGTAACCCAATCTTAGAAAAAGAGATTGAACAAGCCATCAATGAACTTCCTAAGAAATAATCCCCAGGACCAGATGAATTTGCAATCAAATTCTACAAAACATTTCTTTAAATGAATTCCAATGCTATTTAAATTATGTGGGAAAATAGGTGGAATCCTACCAAATTCCTTTTACATCACAAATGTGGTGCTGATATCCACACCAGGAAGAGTCAAAATACAGTAAGAAAATTATAGATCAATTTCCCTAGTGAATATTGATGCAAAAATTTTAAAATAAAATACTAGCAAGAGATTACAGCAATATATCACAAAGGTAATACAATATGACCAGGTGGAATTTATACCAGGAATGAAGGGCTGGTTCAATATTAGGAAAACTATTAGCATAATTGACCACTTCAATAACAAAACCAATAGAAATCAAATGATTATCTCAATAAATGTATAAAAAGCCTTTGGTAAAATACAGCACCCATTCCTATTAAAAACACTAGAGAGCATAACATAGGGAGCATACCATAAAAGGATAAGTAATATTTATATAAAATCATCAGACATTATCTGTAATGGGGATAAGCTAGAAGCCTTTCCAGTGAGATCAAGGGTGAAGCAAAGATGCCCATTATCACCTCTATTATTTAATATTGTACTAGAAATGTTAGCTATACCAATAAGAGAAGAAAAAAAATTAAAGGAATTAGGTAATGATGAAACAAAACAATCACTCTTTGAAGATATGATGGTATCTATACTTAGAGAATCCTAGAGAATCAACTAAAAAACTACTTGAAATTATTAACAACTTTAGCAAAGTTGAAGGATATAAAATAAACCCACATAAATTATCATCATTTCCATATATTCCATATATTCCAAAAAAGTCCAGCAGTAAGAGACAGAAGGAGAAATTCCATTTAAAATAACTGTAGACAATATAAAATACATGAGAGTCCTGCCGAGACAAACTCAGGAGCTATATGAATGCACCTATAAAACATTTTGCACACAAATAAATTCAGATCTAAACAAATGGAAGAATGTCAATTGCTGCTCATGAGCAAGCCAAAGAATGTAACAAAAAAGACAATTCTACCGAAATTAATCTGTTTATTCAACACCATATAAAACTATCAAAAAAAAACTTTTATAGAGCTAAAAAATAATAAAATTCATCTGGAAGAACAAAAGCTCAAAGATATAAAGGGAATCAATGAAAAGCAAAAGAAGGTGGTCTAGCCGTACCAAACTTCCAATTGTATTATAAAGTGGTAATTATTCAAACAATCTAGTACTGACTAAGAAAATAAAGTGGTTAGATCAGTAGACTAGCTTAGGTACAAATTACATTATAGTAAATTACTATTATAATCTAGTAAATGATAAACTCCCAAATCCAAGCTTTTAGAACAAAAACTCATTATTTGATTAAAAACTGCTGAGAAAACTGGAAAACAGCATGGCAGAAACTAGGTACAGACCAACATCTCACATCATAAATAAGGTTAAAATGAATTTACATGATTTATACATAAAGGGTGATACTATAAGCAAATTAAGAGATTATGGAATAGTTTATCTGTCAGATTTATGGATAAGGGAAGGATTTAGTACCAAAGAAGATATAGAGAGCATAGCAAAATGTAAAATAGATCATTTTGACTATATAAAATTAAAGAGTTTTTGCACAAACAAAATCAATGTAACCAAAATTATAAGGAAAGCAGAAAAATGGAGGAAAATTTTTGCAATGAGTATCTCTGGTAAAAGCTTCACTTCTCAACTATATAGAAAACTGAGTCAAATTTATAAAAATACAAGACATTCCCCTTTTGATAAATGGTAAGAAGATATGAACAGGCAGTTTGCAGACAAAGAAATCAAAGCTACCTATAGTCATAGGAAAAAAAATGCTCTAAATCACTATTGACCAGAGAAATACAAATTAAAGCAACTCTGAGGTACCCCCTTATACTTATTAGAGTAGCTAATATGACAAAAAAGTTAAATGTTGGATGTTGGAGAGGATGCAGGAAAACTAGGACACTAATGTACTGTTGGTGGAGTTGTGAACTAATCCAACCATTCTGGAGAGCAATTTGGAACTATACCCAAAGGGCTATAAAACTGTGCATTTGATCCAGTAATACCACTGCTAGGTCTATATACCAAAGACATCCAAAAAATAGGGAAAAGGACCTATTTGTAAAAAAAAAATATTTATAGCAGCTCTTTTTGCAGTGACTAATAACTGGAAATCAAAGGGATGCCCATCAATTGAGGAATGACTAAACAAGCTGTGGTATATGATTGTAATAGAATATCACTGCACTACAAGCAATGAGAAACAGGATGATTTCAGAAAAACCTGTAAAGACTTACATGAACTGATGCATAGTGAATAGAACAAGAGAATGTTGCTTGCAGTATCAGATATTGTATGATGAAGAACTGTGAATGACTTAGCTATTCTCAGCAATGCAATGATTCAAAACAATTCCAAAGGACTAATGATGAAACATACTTTCTACAAGAGAAAAAACTGATATTGATTGAATACAGACTGAAGCATACTATCTTTCACTTTCTTTCATTTTTTCTTTCATTCGAATCCTTTTGTACAAAATAATATAATATAGAAATATTTTACATAATTGCATATTGCTTACTATCTCAGGAAGGGGTGAGGGGAGGGAAGGATAGAATTAGAAACTCAAAACTTTAAATAAAAATGTTTTTAAAAAATTGGGAAAAAACCTCAGCCAAGTTCACTTCATACAATGTGTCTCTATATATACATATATGTATGTATATGTGTTCATATATGTATGTATATGTACATATATGTGTGTACATACATACATATATATATATGGGATTGCTTCAGAGAATAAAGAAAAGAATTAAGGCAAAATCAAACATCTGAAAGTAGAGTTTGGGAAAGGGTGACAGCCAAGAGAGTAGTGGTACCTAATGGCCTTTCCTCCCATCTTCATCCTTCTTGACCTCTCTGAAGCCTTTCACACTGATAACGATCACCTTCTTAATATTCTTTTCTCTCTAGGTTTTCATGACATGTTTCCCTGGTTCTCCTTCTCACTATTTGATTGCTCCTCTTCAGTCTTCTTTTCTGGTTTTTCATCCTGGACATGACCAATTAATGAATCAATAAGCACTTATTAGTGCCTACTATATTCCAAGCACCGTGCTAAGTGCTGAGGATACAAAAAGAGGCAAAAGATAGCTCCTCAAGGAGTTTACTTACAATCTAATGGATTGTAATGGGGGAGAGACAACATGCAGACTTATACATATGTACACACACACACAAGATAAACAAGGTACTAGAATTAAATTGACTAAAGACACTTTGAACTCCACATTTGGTGAGAAGAGCTGCTTTCATTGGAGGAAAGCTTTGATGGTGGTTGCTGATTGGAGAAAACAGAATCCTAAAGGCTGACTTTCTGTATAGTACTACTTGTTATGGTGGTTATTGGTTGTTGAAGAAGACCATGACAACAGGGTAGTGATGTCATGACATGTAAGTAAATTGATTTTAAGTGAGAAAGGGCTCTACAAGGTCACCAGCCTCACCTTCTCCTCAAAAGTCATATGGGTCCAGTGGCTGGATGTAGATCAGGACAACTGAAGATGGCCCAGGGTCTCAGTCTGAGTCAGTGCCCATTCAGTGATTAAGGCTTAAAAAGAAAGGAATAACCTAGAGCTTGTAAAAAGGAACTTCTCCTTCCCCCCAAGTTCCCTGCACCCTTCCCAAATCCTTCTCTGTGGTTCAAGAGGGAGAATTTCCTCAAAACCAGAGAAGTGCCTCAAATAGCTTTTCAGATTCCAACTTAAGCAGAAACTGCTTTTCATTGAAAGTACATACTGTTCCCTAAACTGGGTTGTAAAATGATCTGGGGACATGAATTTCCCTCGCCTTTGAATTTGTGCCCACTCACCCGGGGATATTGTGACCTTGATTCCTGGGTGGATTGTTATAATTTTACATTGGTTGGTCAGTGTTTATTGATTTAATGTGAATGGTACCATCTTGGTTGATTTGATTAAATGGGAAGGACATCAGTGGAAATCTAGGAGTTATGTTTTGTTGTCCGGTAGTTTCAGTAGGGTCTGACTCTTTGTGACACCATTTGGGATTTTCTTGGCAAAGCTACAGGAGAAGTTTGCCATTTCCTTCTCTAAACACCATTCCCTTCTCCTTTTGGAATTAGAGTAGTGACTAGTAGATGTCTTTTCCTTTTTCAGCCTCCCCACTCCCTAAATGTGTGCTTACCCCTAATACTGTGAGAGTGAATTGTAGCTGTATAGCCACCCTCACCTAGGAAACTGTTCCAGTCTGCTAGTAGATGTGCAGGTGGGTGATCAAACTATCTCCAACCCAATGAAAAAGCCTGGAGAGAGCTGAGAATTGGTGTCATGCTCCACATTTACTATACACATAGCAGAAAGTGTTCTCTATCTGTACAATGAATCATGTCCATCCAGAAAACCTACCCAATGTGTTGTAGGCCTTCCTACAATTTATTTTACATTTCCAGGGTACTAGTATAATTAGATATAAGTGACCCCAACTCCTTTCCCACCTATATATTTTCTGTGTGATTTGTTTCTCTTTTTGCTAATCAGGTTCAGGATTTATCTCACGAAAGGGTTTATTAGTTGGTTGTTGTCATTTGTCTTCGAAGAGGACCAAAATGACATCACCATTGTAAAGTGAAATTTCAGTGTGTCCAACTGTGACTGATTAAACCAATAAGAGCTCGGAATGCTCTACCACAGGTTGGGTACAGATAGTCTGTTTGAATATTTGGGGTGGATATCCCAAATTTGTGCATCCTGCATTTACTTTGTGCTGTCTCAATTCTGCTTTGCTCAAAGAGCACAGCACCCTTTCTAATGTGGGCACGCCATGCTGAGCGATCCTGTGCCAGTGTCTCCCATGTTGCACAGTCAAATCCAAAGTTCTTGAGAGAGACCTTGAGTGTCCTTGTATCATTTCTTCTGGCCACCATGTGATCGCCTGCCCCATACCCGTTCTCCATAAAATAGTCTTTTTGGCAAGCGTACATTTTGTATTCAAACAACAAGGCCAGCCCATTGGAGTTGCTCTCTCTGAAGCATAGTTTGAATCCTTGGCAGTTCAGCTCGAGCAAGGACTTCAGTATCTGGTACCTTATCATGCCAAGTGATCCTCAGAATTTTCCTAAGACAGTTCAAGTGGAAGCGCTTCAGTTTCCTGGAGGAAACCTAGAGGGTTTATTAAGTGCTAAACAAACCACCCCATCCCAACAACCAAAAGATCTGAACCCGAGATGACTAACAGTGCTTAAAGCTATCAGAATTGGAAGAAATTTCAGAGATTATCTAATTCCAACCCCATCACTCTCTCTAACTACAAATCAGGTAAAATTTTTTTTGAAATTCCTTCTTTTCTGAGGAGGGACACCAAAGATGTGGAACACAAATATACTGTTAGATTCTGTTGATGTGCTGATTATTTTTGAACTGGTTTTTTTCCTCTTTCTTTTATGTTCTTTGTTATAGGAGTCATAGAAATGATTCCTGTCAGAGAGGGATCTATTTAGAAATGTGGTGTAAAAATAAAAATTAATTTTTTAAAAAGTTTATAATTGCTTAAATTAATTCCACATTGAAATTAAAGAGTAAAATCAGAATATGGAAATTAACTTGAAAAGTTAGGGCAAGAGAGTGGGAGGGAGGGAATAAGCATTTAAAATAGAGCTCACTAAGTGACAGACTCTGTGCTAAGCACATTACAAATATCTCACAACAACTCTGTGAGGTAGGTGCTGGAAAGTGGTTTCTCAGGCCAGGATGTTAACTCAGATTTGAAAGTGGAACAAAATGAAACACTCATAGATCATTTGACAGTTATCAAAAAAGATACTCATGCAAAAGAATCTCAACAAATAGACAGACCTCAGTTTCTTTAATTTCCTGAGCCTGTATTGTCCACTATGGGGGAAGCTTCTGGGACTCCTTGTGACCTTTTTGTACTCAGGTGGCCAAGAAGCTTTGTCAGCTGCTGGAACCTTTAGTTTTCTGAGTCAATTTTTTTAAGATGGATTTTTAAAAAATTTGTTTGGTGGGGCAAAACACAATGGAGTGCTGAATTGGGTGGGTGGGTGTAGGCCAAGGGATAATGAGTTAGTGGATTTCTATGGAGATGGATTGGGGAAAAATATCTGAAATTCTTCCCAGTCAGACATTGAAAACCATGTTACTATGAACTGCAAATATCTGCATGAGTAGCAATGAATAATAGTTAACATTTATATAATGCCTTAAAGTTTGCAAAGAACTTTACAAGTATTATCTTATTGTTGTTATTAAACTCTAAGTTTCCCATTTTACAGATGGGAAACTGAGGCAGACAGAGGTTAAATGACTTGCCCAGTGCAGGTGAGTAAGACTGAGGCAGGATTGACTCTGTCAGCATTCAACTGTGCCACCTAGCCTCCTCTATTAGAAAGGATTATAAAATCGTAAGAGCACTTTATTTCCATAATTATAACTGGTCTCCCTGCATCAAATCTTGCCCCATTCCAATCTATTTTCCACTCAGCTGGCAAAGTGATTTTCCTCAGGCAAAGATCTGATCTGTAACCATGTCATCTTCTTATTTAATAAACTCCAGTAACTCCTTATTGCCTTCAGAATCAAATATGATGTCCTCTATTTGGCATTTAAACCTTAACCATTGGGCCCTTTTCTACTCCATGGACTTGAGAATCCAACTCCATTTACCCAGGCTCTCCCTCGTGACTGGAATGCTCTTCCTCCTCTTGGCTTTTTTTCAGTACTCAGCTCACATCCCACCTTCAGTAAGAGACCTTTCCTGGAAAGACCCAGATGCTAGTCCAACTGTCAAATTACCTTCCATCTACCCCTGTCTTCCCATACTTATTTATGTGTTATCTTTCCTCTCTCACCCTAGCAAAATGCAAGTGCTCGAGAAATGCCAGGATGGTACAGTGTGTCAAGAGGAATGCTCTTGAGCAGTCAGATCTTGAGCAGTCAGATCAATCTTCCCAAAATATTGAGTTCATTACATTGTCCTTTGGGTTGAATTGGTTCCCACTAGCTAGAGAATAAAGCACAATATCCTTAGGCTGACATTTAAGACTTAATCACAATCTGACTTCTTGTTATGTAGCCAACCTTATCTTTTACTATTCCATCTCAGGAATTCTCTGCCCCTCACTATCACTTATGATCACTTTTGCTATAACTGAATGCTTCCAATCTCTACCCAAATTTCTTTTTTTCCACATATTTCCACTTAAGTCCGTCCTCAAGACCACTTCCCAGCTTCTTACTCTAGCACTCATCACCACATTTCCAGGTTCCCTGGAGTCTAATAAAAAGTGAAGGATCAAAAATGGGCTCGTCCGGGATTTGAACCCGGGACCTCTCGCACCCGAAGCGAGAATCATACCCCTAGACCAACGAGCCGACAAGATATTCGGACCAGAGAGAAACTTCTGAGGCTGTGTGCAAGGGGTGTGTGTGCCGAGGAAATGAATTCCTGGGGGCTCTAGATAAAGGGCAAAACTGCAGAGCAGAATATTGGAAATACGGGCGCCTGGCCAAGAGCTCAGATTCCGGGCTACGGCTCCTCCCAGAAAATAGCGCGTTTAGAGAAGTTGGAAGGAGGGAAAGGGTCCTCAACTCGGCCCCTTATGTCTTTCAGTCCGTGTGTGTGTGTGTGTGTGTGTGTGTTTCTATGTGTCTCTGTCTGTCTGTGTCTGTCTGTCTGTCTTCCCCTCAGGTACACATCTCTTTACATCATTCCCTGTTTAGCGTCCTAGGACGCCCAGATGGTACCTGGCCTCAGTCCAGCTATCCTTTATCCTGGGATCTCCGTATTAAAGTCCCCTCCCCATTCCACCCTCTTCTATCTCTGTCCTTTTACCTCCATTCTAGCTATTTCCCAGGATCCCGGCTGGGGGGTCCAGCTCCTGTCTCTGAGTGCTCCGAGTACTGCCCCAGTTTCCACAGATGACCCTGACCTGTGAGGATGTGATCATTTATTTCTTCCCAGGAGAATAGGGACTACGTAGTCTAACACAAAAGATCCTTTTCCTGGGCTTGATGAAGGAGAGTTATCGTCCTGGTCTCTAATTCCTATGTGAGTGAGACTCCCTCTTACTTCTCTCTTCTCAACCCCTCTTGAGGCCCTGGGAACTAGGAGCACCTAGAAAACAGACTAGAAAAGAGGACAGAGATAAAATGTGAGGGCTCTTTCATTCCTGTACATAGATGTTCAGTGCCAAGGATTCATACAAAGATACCTCGAAGACAGCCTTCATGGGACTGACAGTCTGGTTGGGGGGAAAGAGATACATACAGCATGAGAGGTATAAGATTAATACAAATATAGGAGAGGGGGTAGGTGGGGGAGAGACTAAGCATAGTGTACTAAAACAATCAGGGGAGGCTTAGGGTCAGGGATGACCCTTGGGCTCAGAATTGGTAGAATTTTGATAGACAAAAAACGGGCCTGGGAAAGGGCATTCCATTATCTTATATACCTACCTCTCTATCTTTTGCCCACATTAAGAGAACTTTTGGTTCTTGACCTAAACCAACTAGATTGAAAAAGGGGAACCAGGAACCCTCTTAGACTTGCCTCATCCTACACCCCCAACTTTCCTCACTTTCCTTCCACTGGAACAAAAAATTAAACTGTTCTACTTTGGTAAAGAACCTTCACTCAACTGTCACTAGTATCTCTCCAGGACAGTGAGACCAACCCTGAGCCTAGGCTCCCTGACTTCCCATCAAAGTAGAAGTTCATATTATCATTCTGTACTTTTCTAGTTCTTTGTGTCTGTTCAGCATAACACTTCTTGAACTTGCCAACAATCTTCCATCGCCCCAACATTTCCAATTGTCCTCTACTTTTCCTGCCATTAGAGAGTATGCTGCAATAAATGAATAAATAAAAGAATGAATTCATTTAAGAGCATTTATTAAACCCTTCTTGCCAAACACTGTCCTAAATACTGGAGCATAGTCAATAAAGCCAAGTCAATCCTTGCCCTCAAGGAGCAGACAACAAATACAGGGGATTGGTGGCCACAGAAGGGACCCTTTGTTATTGATAGTTGCAGGGAAAGTTATAGCAGGGCCATAGTAAATAACTGAGATACTTTTTTTTGGGGGGGGGGAATGACAGAGGTGATTTAATTATGGTCTCAGAAATAAAGGAGGAGAAGAGTGTAATGGTTATGAACACAATACCAGTAAGCTTAGGGAAGCTGTAGAAAACATGGAAAGAGAATAGGGAGAGAAGTGGAGTGCAGTTGGGGCATTTCTGGAATGGTAGACTAGGAAAGCCATTCACTAATAAAGACAGAGGAGCCCTAGAGTAGAAATCCCAGAGATTAAAGTAGAAAGTAGTATAAGGGGTTTGGGCTCACTTTTAGCTATGTGATTGTGAGCAAGTTATTTTATATCTCAGAACCTCAGGTTCCTCTCCTGTAAAATAGGAGATTATAGTATTTCCTTAGGAGTATGGCATCGTAAATAGAGAGTCAACCTTGGAGTCAAGAGAATCTAGTTTTAATCCCACCTCTAACCAATACTCATTATATGAGAAGGCACATAAACCTTATTATTATTAAATTAATTATATATTAAATGTGTGTGTGTGTGTGTGTGTGTATAATCCCATAATTATATGAGGTAACATATACCCCAGTAATCCTATATGAGAGTTGAACAACTTCACTATGGTGTTTCCTATCCCTATGGAATCAAGAGAGAACAATGCCTTTTTACAAAATTTAACAACCCCACCCCCCACCTCCCAGCCTTAATCCTTGTAGGAGATAAAATGAAAAATTGAGTTATAGAGTCCGAGCATGGCAACCCCAAGCTTCCTTTTGCTCGACTGGGATGCCAATTTAATATGTTTGGAAAGGAAGGAGGCAAAATATTTCAACCAAGGCACTAAGTGCAATTAGGGATACAGTGGATGAGCATGTCAATCTGCCTTTGAGTCTTGCCTTGAGGAAGATCTTTGTTCATTTGAGGCCTCAGACACTTACCTCAGATCTTGAACAGGTCACTTAACCCCCATTTGTTTCAGTTTCCCCATCTTAAAGGGGGGACAATAATACACTAGGTCTCAGGGTTTTTGTGAGCATCAAATAACATACTAATTGTAATAGCGTCTGGTACACAGTAGAGCTATGGGAATGTTAGCTATTTTGTATTATGCTAGTTCTGCCTTGAGAGTCAGAGTCTACAATTTTGAGTCTTACACTCTGAGTAACTATAGGTTCATATCCTTACTTAACCTTGCCTCAGTTTCCTTATCTGTAAAATGTAGATAATATCTACTGAGATTGTTGTAAAGATGGAATGAGATAATGTGTAGCCCTTACTTTAAATGCCTATATCCAGAGATTACAGGCGATGCTATTGTAGCTTCAAGAAATGCAATGTTTGGAGAAAACAGTTTGTTTTGACAATTTGAAGAAGGTTGAAAAATGGTTTGATATACAACACTTCTCTCTATGGAGTGAAAGAAAAGATGTAGGTTTTCTCTCTGATCCCTGAAGAAGTATGAAGAATTTGTACTATAGCATACTTTTTGGATGGAGTCAGGGAGTATATATATGCTTATCTGTGACCCATGAGGATACATGTAGAATCTGTGCAACATATTTGTTACAAGACTTTTGTCTTTTTGTGAATTAGGGTTGGGAGAGGTGAGAAGAAGCTAGGGATAACATTTTTAAAAAAAGATAATTGAATCACTTTTTTAAATGCACAGAAGAGAAAGATCAGAAGAATTAAACAAGCAGAACTACTTAGAATTGATGAAATTACAATATACTTTAAAAAGAAAGGCAAGTTGTATATAATATTCAAAGTTTCATGTACTAAATAATAAAAGAGGAGAGTGGGGGAAATACTTTCATTATCTTCTCTCCCAAAAAACTAAGAAGTAAAGAAACTTTTTAAAAAAATGAAAATTGTTGTATTATTTCCTGAGAAAATCCTGAAAAAGAAAAACATCAAGCAGTGTATGTAAGGCACACAGTAGGGCATCATATTGCTTCTGTGGTACCCAATCTTATCTATGGAGGAACCAGATCCAGCTGAACTTCCCAGGGAAATACAATCAATAAAGATTGTTTCTCTTGCTGAGGAGATTTTGCTATGGAGTAGGTAGAAGTTTCATCTCCAGAAAAACAGGTCTCCTGCTAAGATTCCCCACTTCCTTGACTCTGTTGGCACCAGAGAAGTCCCTGAATATATAGAGTCTCTTCTTTTCTTTCTTTTTTTTCTTTCAGACTAGATCTTCCGATTTTGCCCAGGCTTAAAATACATTTACCACTGAGTCAACCTAGTAGCCTTCTCCTCTTAGGGGTTCACTATATTCATGCCCATCTCATTGTAAATATCCATTTGGCTTTAACCCTCTGAAGTTCAGAATTTCCAAGATCAAGCAAGCCACCAACCAAAGTCTTCCAAGAAGTAAGAACTACAGTTGTTTTCCACCATGCCAAATTTCTTCATCATCATCATCATCGTTTTGTAATTATTTATTTCTGGGAAGAGAAAAAGAAAGTAAGAAGGAAAGGAAAGGGGAAAAACAGGGTAGCAATACAGCACATTTTGGTAAAGATTGTTTATTGAAGTGAGATCTAGTTGTGCAATGGAAAACTAAACCTTTCTATTTCTCTTGCCCAGACTCACCCATAAGACCCGTAGTCGTTCCCTTTCCAAGTGGAACTGCAAGGGCAGTTTTTATCCAGAAATAGAGCTTGTGCAACCACCTGCTAGCTGCAAAATTAGAGTATTCTCTTTTCTATGCAGTAGGTGCCAGAGCAGTAGGTTCTTTGGTCCTCAAAGAGAAAAAAAATCAGCAAAACTGATCAGTGCATTGAAAGTGTCTGAAAATACACGCAATGTACCATACCCTTGAACCTCTCATCTCTACAAGAATATAAGTCTTGTTTATCTAGTCCAACTCCTTCATTTTATTGGGAAAGTTGCCTTAACCCGAACCAGAATAATTCCTTCACCTGCCCGGACCTCAGTTTCTTCCTCTGTAAATGTATGAACAGGAGTGGGGAAAGGAGAGAGGAATTTCCATTGATGAGTTCCCACAGATGCTGCTTTACAAAGGATGGATACCTGTCTTCTAGACATGAATTACTGTAAATTACTGTTTAAAATTAGGGTAACTGAACTAAATGACCTTAAAGGTGTCTTTCAGCTCCGGAATTCTATTAAGTATTAAGTATAAGTTGTCCTTGAAGCATTAATTCACCCTTTACTGCACCTTCAGCCTCTCTTTTAACTTCTTCAGTAATGGGAAGCTCACCATCTAGTGAGGCAGACCATTCAAATTCTGGATAGCTCTGAGTGTTGATCATGAGCCAAAATCTGCTTCTCTGTGATACAGGAAAATTACAAACCCTGTACCTAAAATTTGCCTTCCCTGCTTTCCCATGGTAATTATAGTTTTATGTTCTGTATGTTGAAAATATTCTAACTCTACGTACAAAATTGTTTCCTGTGTTAGAAATAAGAAGAATCTTATTTGACCCATTTTATGATGAAGAGAGAGAAAATATATGGAGGTTTGCAAAACATAAACTGGGTTCTTAGATTGCCAAGGCATTGACTGTCTTCCCCTTGAGTTTCCATAGATGTTGGCCACCTACTTTTTAGATATGAATAACTGCTTCCTCTATCTGCTTCCATGTAACACTCTTGAAGATGCCCTTATCTCATTTGGGAAATTGAGTTACACAACCTAGTCCCAAGGTTCTCTCTTTCCCAACACCAGTTCCCAGATTGTGATCAAAGAATGAGATCACAATGTTTTTGAGGGCTCCTACCTTCTCCCCGCTTCTGATCTCACTAGTCACTTGTTTCCCATCCTTACATGACTTCTCATATGTCTGTAATCATATAAACAAGCAATTCTATTTGCTAGAACTTTGGGATTCCATTTCCCTGAAAAGAGAATCCATCACTGCTATTCACGATAAACTGTGATTAATTTATCATTTAATTAGATTTGTGGTCATTGTGTCATCTATAACTTCTGCCTTTTTGCCTAGTTCTACCTTTAGGATAACAGAATCAGGTTTAGAAGTGGAAAGAATCTTTGAAGTCATCAAGTCGCTCACTTTCATTTTACATATGGGGAAAATGAGATACAGAGGTTAAATCTGTCTTTCACTTGACAGTTCACCCATGTGACTGTCATTTTCTCTGTCTCTTGATTTTGACTCTAACCAGTTGTAGACTTCCTACACTTCATATTTGTGTTTCAGTCTTGCCCCTCTTCTCACCAAGGCAGTTCCATGAATGCAGGAGAATTTGTCTTCCTTCCAGGTCCACTACCTTCCCTTCTGTCTTTGGTACCTAGAACTATTGTAAAGGAGGGACTTTTCTCTTAATGTTTGTGGAAAGTGTTTGCAACTGTTATTGTGTGTCTAAAAGTAATTTTGATGTCATAAATCTGTGGCAATGAGATTCTGCAAAACCATCCCCTTGTTGACACAGCCCAGGACAGATATATTTCTTTAACATTTCTTCACTGAATTTAGAGCTGGGAGGGACTTTGGAGTCCAACCCTTTCATTTTGAAGTTGAGGAAGTTGAAGTCCTGAGATGCATGACATTATGCCCAATGTCACAATCACATGAAGTTGCTAGATCAGGATTCAACCAAGTAAGTCCTTCTGGCTCTGTGTCCAGTATACTCTACAAAAGTGTGAGGGGGAAAGGATGGGGTGCATCTCCACTAATTCTGATCTATATCTTGCCACTGCACCTAGATAGAGGAGAAAGTGAGGTTGGTGACTTTGCACAGCCCTCCCTCACTTAAATCCAATTCACTTGCAAGTCACCTTCCTGATGTCATGGTCTTCTTCGAGAAGGAAGGAGGAACATGAACAAAAGTATGAATTGCCTAAATCACATAACCAGGAACAGAGTCCAGTCATTACCAATTACTCTTTACCAATCTCAGCTCCCCTGAGAGAATTTTAAAATAATAGCTTATTATAAATAAGAATTTAAAAATTGAAAAGCTCTTTTAAAAAGCATAGCACTTTCAAGTTTGCACTTGTAATATATCACATATATATATCATATGTATATGTTATATATGGGGATTATGCATAATATTATTATATATGCTTCCACATCTCTTCCCATCAGAATTCAAGTTTTTTGAAGGCAAGAACTGATTCATATTGATTTTTA
>CM053770.1:303901184-303919979 GCA_028658325.1 Potorous gilbertii | reverse complement strand
GGCATAGACGAGATTCTCAGAGAATGAGAAGGCGCAGTCTTTTAAACGCCAGTCCAGGAAAAGGATTAGAGTAACGCCTCCAGTCCAGTCCTATGTAATTGGCCGGCGGCCGCGTCACTCAGCCCAACCTCGGACTCCTGCCTCTCCCATTGCCTCTTGGCCCAGGAGGCGGGCCCAGCCAATCAGAGCGGAATAGAGGCAGCCTCAGCCAATACTGCTGGGGCGGGATATTCGAATGCGTTTACCGGCCCGAGTGTTGCCGTCTCCTTACATTGAGGTGGTGGCTCCTCTGAGAAGGAGTGTTGGAGGCTCGAACTGTAGGTAGTCCTGCGGTATGGCGGGCGGGCTTACGTGCGGGAGTGGAGCTGGTGAATCGCGGGGCACTAGGACTGGAGAGTGAGGGAATCGGGATGGGGTGGGGGAGGGGAGAAGCGAGTCCCTGCCGCGCGCAGGGCTGTTAACCTGGAAGCGCGCGCACTGCGCAGCTGGCGCGCGTCTGCCTCTGCAGACTGGCACCTACCTCTGCCCAGGCCCGAGGGCGACGGGGTTCCTGAAGGGGAAGGGGCAATGGAGGCCAAGGCTAGGGGAGCTCTTCTGAAGGAGCCAGGGGCGTCCCTCTTAGAGGGGAGCAGCAGGAGGGGGCCACCGCCCGCCCTTAGAGAGCCCTTCTCCCCCTACTGCCCCTTCTCCCTCCTGACCCCTCCTCTTCCACCCCTGCCTTACCCTCTTTCTCCCTCCCCTCCCCCCCTCTCCTCCCCTCCCCTTTCCGTGCTCTCTTCTGCTCTTTCCCCCTCCTAGGCTACCTACACTTCATTAATACGGTCAGAACCTGGAGTCAGGTTCAGGCTCGTCAATTTCCTCTCGTGGTTGGAGCCAGGACTTGCCATTCGGGACTGGTCTGTCCCAAGAAGAGTCCAGTTTTACCTATAGGGTCGTTTGTGATGTCAATTTGGTTCCATCCCAGATGGATGTGGGGCACAACTGCGGGAGAAGGGGGCTCCGTTGTCCCCCCCCCCCACTCCCTTCCTCTCTCTGCCAGCTAGGTGGTTAGAGAGAGCTGGACCTGGAGTCAAGAGGACCTGATTCGGCCTCAGACATTTACTAGCTGTGTGATTCTGGGCAAGTCTCTGTTAACCTCAGTATCCAACTTTAAAATGGGGAATCATAATATAACATCTATCTAGTAGGTGCTTAATAAATAGTTCCTCCCTGGGGCGTACACTTAACTATGGTCTTTGTGAGGATAAAGAGCCATCCAAGGGAAGGATGGATATATGCATTAATCTGGGCTTGGAGAGGGAATGTCGGAGTCTATGTAGCATGGTGGAAAAATCGAGGTGCTTGGGTTTGAATCTCACCTCCAGTGCTTGTGTGGACAGGGAAGATCACTTAAACTTCTCTGAGCTTAACTTTCCTAATCTGTAGAATGGAGATGATAAACCATTTATCCCAGAAAGTTGTTAGATATGCAGAAAAGAACTCTATTTAAGGTGCTTTGCTAACCCTCAAAGTGCTTTGTATATGTCATTATTAAGGCTAGATGGCTCGATTTATAGATCATAGAATGACAGAAGTGAAAAGGACCTTAGAAATCAGCATCTGTTCCAGTTGCCTCTTGATGAATGAGAAAATTGAGCCCCAGGAAGTGGAAATGACTTTTATAGGGTCACTCCTGTTAGAGTCAGTCAGATGGAACCCAGATTTCCTGAATCCTTGGTCCAGTATGTTTTCTATGGTTCCTTTATGTCTCTCATCTTTCTTTTTCCTACCCAGAATTCCCTCCACTCCCTTTTCCTTTGCAAGATGTCAGAGAAGAAGGCCCATTTAGGACCTCACAGCACATCCTTGGTAAGGGACAATTGTGGGAAGTTCATATGTGACATCTGAGGGAAATATATCTAGAGTAATGTTTTCTAACACCTGGGTTACTCTCAAGGGCCTCTGGGTAATTTTATTTCATTTCATTGTTTAAAATATGTAATGTTTAAAAAGTTTGAGGGATATAGTTTCTGGGTAGTTAATCATTTTATTAGTCATGCTGGCAAATAATTAGTAAAAGGGATCAGACAGTCTTAAATGCTAAAGACCCCTTATGGAATCCATACAACCCTTGGAAGAGTAGGTGTTCCTGAGGGTGTATGTTCATCCTTTGCTGCCAAAGAAGACCATGCTGTCAGAGAAATGATGACACAACTTGCACTTGACTTTGTTTTGAGTGAGGGAGAGCTGTGTAAGTCACCAGCCTCACTTCTCCTCCAGGGCCATCTGAGTCCAGTAACCAGATATTCATCAAGATGACTAGAGATGACCCAGGATGAGGCAATTGAGGTTAAGTGACTTGCCCAAGGTCACACAGCTAGTGAGTGTCAAGTGTCTGAGGAGGTGAGATTTGAACTCAGGTCCTTCTGACTCCTGCACTGGTGCTCTACCCACTGAACCAAATTGACTGGTTAAATTAACAAAGGGAATGATTATATAATGAAAGGTGGAACTCTTTTAATGAGGGGTTGGCTTACCAGACTTTTATCTTGGCATTTATTTCCAAAACACCCCCAACCTTGGGCAGTCTAATCAAAGAATTTTTCCCCACCCAAACCTAAGTAGAACACAATGGGTTTGCCCACCTGGATTGAATCTGAACAAGATTGAAGAAAAAAATTAGTCCAATTTTATCAGCAATGTTTTTCAGATACTGGCTTGGCCTAGTAGAAGGTTTCAGAAGGGGATAAATCCTATATCTCCCCACTATTAACAATTAGTTATTTAATAATCATTTCTCTCAAGTAAAAATATAACAGATCTGAGGATTAAATCTCTACAAGGCTTATTGCTTTGAAATGCCAGCAAGCTGTGGGAAAAGGAAAACATGGCAGCATCTCCTGGTCTGTTAATTGATTGGATCAGTCACAATCAATCTGTTGGAAACGTTTGGTGTAGGTAAACTTACATACATAGCAGGATGTGAGAAAAATTGCTACAAGCTAAATCCAACAAGCATCTTTTTTGGGCACTTTCTATGTACAAGACACTGTACTGAGTGTTGGGGATATAAAGACAAAATACGGAACAAGTCCCTTCAAGTTGGTTAATTTTTTATATATTTTATAAATAAAGATAAGTTTAAAATGGTTTAAGTAGATTAATGTACAAATAGCAATATAATAGATTAATAAGGAGATATCCTTAACATTTTTGAGGCTTATGTTTGGAAGGGTTTTCTCACAGCACATCCCTTAGTATTGTAAGAATACTGGGATAGATGAACCATTAGTCAAACCTAGGTTATAATTCATTCTTATGAAACCTAAATTGGTAAGGAGAGAAAGAGAAATGAGCTAAACTTGAGACTCCATGCCATTTAGTGGAGCTACTGGCCCAAATATTGTGAAGAGTCTGCATGTCCTTTCACACACATCCTGAAGACTGTATAATGTTTCAAGAGTGAAGACTAGGTGCAAGGGCACTCATCATCTTTGCTATGTGAGTTAGAACAAGGGACTTGTGATTTTTAATGGGAAGGTGTTTGGGTGAGCCTCCATCCCCACATTTATACATAAAAGTCATGGGGGACACCCCATCCCCCACTCTGGATTTTCAATAGTACCAGAAATATATCTTTATATGTCTTTGATTTTGCTTTAAGTCATTAAGTACAAAATATATTTGCTCAAAAGATTATGTAGGCCTTTGAGAGCCTGCTTTGATGAAGTATATGGAAATTTTTCATCACCTTGATACATTTGTAAAATAAACTTTTCTTAGTTCTGCCTTTAAGAATTTGAGTTTCTGGTATCCTTGTTTGTCTGTTGGTGCTTGGGGACAGGACATCTTGGTTAGGGCTAAGAGCTTATTGAAATACTTATGAATCAGTGGTACAACTCACAACCTACCTATCCCTACCTTCTCATCTTATGAGAGATTTATCTAGATGTTTCTTGAAAGCAGGGCTTCTTAATCCTTTAGTGTCATAAAATCCTTGTAGCCCCTTCTGTTTTTAAATGAATACAATAAAATATATAGGATTAGAAAGAAAACCAATTATATTGAAATACAACTTTTGGAATATTTTTTAAAAAGTACAGAGACCCCAGATGAAGAACCCTTCCTCTACATCCTTCGCAGGAGGTCCACCCAAGATCTCTCTACTGGTGGATACCAGTGCTCCGTGACTGATCTACTTCCTTTTCTAGTTATATACCTCTTTAATATCTTTTACACCTCCTCTTTCGTATAATTCTTCATTGTTAATGTGTTGCAGTCTATCTGTGTCCACATTGCACATTTCCATGACTCACAGTGATACAGTATGAATACTGATAAAGAATATTGATAAAGCTTTTTTTCCCTACAAATAAGTTGAGTGTCATTAAAAGGTCTACGCAGTTTCTCAATGACAATCCAGTCTGCTTTCCTCCTATTACTACTCAATTCTATCATCATCTACCTGATGTCATGTTCTTCTTCGAGAATGAAGTATAAACACAATAACAACCCAATTCTGGGGGACAGTCCTCTGTACTCTACCAAGCTATGTATGCTGATAGTCCTCTATAGATCCCCAGGGCATTGCCCCTTGCCTTTTTTGGTTCTCCCAAAGAACTACCAGGCCTTTCTATTCACCTTTCAGCTGAACTCTCCTATTGTAATGTCTCTAGCAGTTAGGCTGTGAGCAGCTTGGGAGCAAGGATTGTCTTCTGTTTGTACATCCAGTGCTCAGCACACACAGAGTAAGTGTCTAATGAATGTTTTTTCATCCATTCATTAATGGACAATAGGTACTCTTCATTCACTTGATGAATTCACCATATGAATAGTTAGACTGAACTCTCAAGTGTTCTCATTTTAAGTCTCCTGCAGTATTCCAGATCTTGATGCAATTTGCAAAAATAAGTATCTGGATGCCCTCACTATCTATAGGAAATGTGTCTTCCATTTCAACTCTGCAGTGGACATCCTCCATGTCAGTGATAAACATCTTTATTGAAAGTTTCTCTGTTTAATGTTTTGTTCAATTATTAATAATCAAAAGGTAAAACAAAATTCTGTCACATCCTTGAAAGAATCTCATATGATTTCAAAAAATACTTGGCCCATTGTTGGAAGACAACTTTTTTTGTTTTATTTTGGTTAGGTTCTTTGTTACATTTTGTGTTTTTGAACCACAGTTGTTTATCCTCAAGAAACTAACAATGGAATCTTGTATTTTCTGCATCTTCGACTAATTGTGTATTACTGTGAAGGTGATGTCTGTAGCAGAATCTGCAAAAGCTTCCCTATGGTCTCTTCATCAATGATGTCCTTAATACCAGTGCAGATTTCCTAGTCCATCCACTCTACTATGTATGGTTTTCCTCAGTGCTGTTCCTATTTCCACAAATAGCACTTTGAGAACTGTAATGTTAGTTTCTAAAAAGAGTGGCTTCATTGTCACTGATGAAAATAATTTGTAATAGAAATCTCCAGTTTTATTCTTAAGTTCTCTAATCCTGACTTAATTGGACCTCTTGCCAAGCTTTCTATGATTTTTCTCCACTGTCCTTTTTTCTTTAAATGAGATAATTCTCATGATATTCCACGATTTTCCTCACAAAGATTTTACAAATGTGGCTGCAGTGGTTTCTCACTTCTTTTGATCTCCTGGTAATGTATTTACATTAGTTAAATTTCCTTGTGTTCTTTTGGTATTGATTTAGATTTTTGTTCTAACTGTACACGGTGAATTATTGGCAACTACTCCTTTCCTGTCTGTTATCATGTGAGTAGTTCGTGTTTGTGATTCTATTTGATGTCTGCCATGTTCAACACCTGCTCACTTTCTTCTTGAAGACAGTACCCATGGTGTATTCTTGGGCTATAAGGGGTGATAAACCTTCAGGGGTTCTTGTTTCAGTCTTGAGCTATGATTTCCAACATAATTTTTTTCCATCTTCTGATATGCTAACTTTACATGATATCACTATTATAATACATTTTGAGTATTATAGTACAAATTAAAATGTGGAGTTCTTTGTAGAATTTCTTTACCTTCTCATTCTCAGCAACAAATGATGGCATATATGCTTCAGTTTTTCATGGTCTTTAAAAATGCTTATGAGCACAGCAACATGAAACTAGCAGATGTGCCACAAATTGATGTTTCTTACTGCCTTTGGACACAGGATAAAACCAACCTCACTAGCTCCTTCATTTGCCTCTCCAAAGACAACTTCTTTTTGTTTTTAAGTAATGTGGGGTGAAAATAGCCCATGACTCATGTTATCTAGATAAATGTAAGTGTTAGGAGCTGCAGCTTTGAATTCTACTTACACAGTAGAATTGAAAGGAAATTGTAGGCTTGAAAGGAGTCTTAAAGACCATCTGGTTCAGCCCCTTCCCAAAGCAGAAATCATTGAAAAGTGAGTATCCACTCACAACTTTAAAGACTCTTAGTGATAAATAAGGAAGTGCCCTATAGATCAGGGATTAGTTGTAGGATCCCTTAAGAAATATAGAAGGAGAACACACAGGGGCTTTAACATCAGGGATTGCTACCTTTTCTTTACATTTCTATCTGGTAATGAGGCATGAAGGGATGTACCTGCATACACACACACCAGCTAACCCTCATCCCCAAACTCATGCTAGTTTACTTTTCTGACAGTATCAGTCCAACCTGAATGCCCTGTCCCTACGGATACTCGGGAAAGAGTTAGCCACCCCCTCTTCAACCCTCCTCATGAATCGTTCCAGACCTGTTACAGAGCCTTCAAGCACCCAGCCAGCAGGTACCTTGGAGTTTGGGGGAATACTCTGGAAGTGGAAGGTAACATAAGCTGGGTGAAGATATAGTCCTGTAATGTGAGGGGTTTGAAATTGGGCAGAAGATGATCAGGCCAAAAAAAAAAGGGTTATTGGCCTTTTATCTTCACAGCTGTACCTGGCAGGATAGCGGTGGAAAACAACAATACGAAGAGCCTCCCAGTGTAAGTATGCCAGGCCTGAGGATTAGAGCCATAAGTATGGATGAATTCCTAAATTTGAAGTGGGGGGGTTGGAATGAGGGATACACACAGCTGAGGGAAATAGAGATAAAACCACAGAAGAATCATGGGATAGTATGTCTTGAATAGTAGGATACAGGTACCTGAGTCTGATGAGAGGGAGGCCTGGTCACAGGAGGGGAAAAGGGATGAAGATGGGCTTGGCAGGTTAAACAACGGCCCTCCCTCTAAACTGGATTTTCCCCTTCTCTATCAGGCATCAATTCAAAATTGATGACTTTGAAATTGGGCGGCCACTGGGTAAGGGCAAGTTTGGGAACGTGTACCTGGCTCGGGAAAAGAACAGCCAGTTCATTGTGGCGCTGAAGGTTCTCTTCAAGTCTCAGATGGAGAAGGAGGGTGTAGAACACCAGCTTCGAAGAGAGATTGAAATCCAGTCTCATCTTCGGTACGTTGAGTTCTTACTGAAACTGCCTTCCCCTTCCCTGTTAGGGTTACTCTCTCTCCTGGCTTCCTGTTCTGAACCAGTACCCCCATTTCTCCCTCTCCCTTCCCACCGCCCCCACTATTCCTTGAATCCCATTTTTTAACACCCCTACCCCAATATTTATCCTTTTAAGGTGCTGTCTTTGTTTCTACAGGGGGGAGGGCCTCTCGGTCCTACTCTATCCCTTGCTCTTTTCTACAGGTTTGTGAACTGGTTTGTAATCAGTTGGTTCCAGTATTGAATGCAGCTTTCCCAACTTGGGGCCTGTCACTGGAAAATTTATCCCATTACTTACATGATCTGTTCCCTATATTGAGCCCCTTGTTTCCTAGTATTTGGTGTGGTACAGTCACGAGAAAAGGAGACAGTGGATTCTAGGCTTAGAACTGGAAAGGACCTTGGAAATTATCCATTCTAACTCCCTTCATTTTACAGATGAGGAAACTGAGGCATAGAAAAGAAAAAAATTTATTAAGCACTTCTTAGATACCAAGTGTTGTGCTAAATAAACACTGGAAATACAAACAAAAAGAAACAGACTCTACCCTCAAGGAGCTTACATTCTAGCAGGAAAAGACAAAGGGAGCTAAAAAGTACGATGGAGAGGGGGGAAAAATGGATCCAAGAGTGAAGGCAAGGCGAAAGATCATCTGGGGCCATGACAGGTTTGAAGAGACCATAATGGCTAGTGTGATGGAAATGACTTGCCCAAGGCAATACAGGTTGTAGGTGACAGTGCCAGGATTAACACCCAAGTCCTCTGACTCCACATGCAGTGATCACCTCCTCCCCCTTAGGAAGAAATTACTTCATAAGTCGTTAAACACTACATAAATATTTGTTGCTGTTATTACCCAATCATTTTGCCTCCTTTTCCTCAGGCATCCCAACATCCTTCGCCTCTACAATTATTTTCATGACCGTACTCGGGTTTATCTGGTTCTGGAATATGCACCTCGAGGTGAACTCTACAAGGAGCTGCAGAAGAGCCATACATTTGACCAGCAACGCACAGCCACGGTCCGGAAGTGCTGGGGCACAGGGTGTGGCTATTCTGAGGGGAAATTGAACATAGACATATTGGACTGCTAATGATTAGGATAGGAATATGAGTTAAATTGCTTGTCTGATCCATTCTCTCTTCTGCTTCTAGATCATGGAGGAGCTGGCAGATGCCTTGATCTACTGCCATGGGAAGAAAGTGATTCACAGAGACATTAAGCCTGAGAATCTACTCATGGGACTTCGAGGAGAGCTCAAGATTGCTGACTTCGGCTGGTCTGTCCATGCCCCCTCCCTTAGGTATGAGCAGAGGAAAAGGTACTGGGAACCATACTGGGACAGGGATATATCTGATGATATATATTGATGCAGATGTTGACATAGGAGGTCTAGAGAATGGTAGTAATTCTTCCTGTACCCTTTCTTGGGAATACGTCTTTAGGTGTGCCTGTTCTTTTCTTATCTCATTACTTTTAGCCAAAGACTAGGAGAATGGAGAATTTCTCCATTTCTGGTACTATTGCCCAACATATTCCCCAATTTAGGAGGAAGACAATGTGTGGGACCCTAGACTATCTTCCCCCTGAGATGATTGAAGGACGTACACATGATGAAAAGGTGGATCTTTGGTGCATTGGAGTGCTGTGCTATGAACTATTAGTGGGAAATCCTCCCTTTGAAAGCTCCTCTCACAGTGAGACCTATAGAAGGATCACCAAGGTATGGGTAAAGGTGGGGTGATGGGAGTCACCAGTAGCCTAACTGCTACATAGGGTTGGAGTTGGGAGGGGGATGTGGAAAAGATTCAGTTAAGATCCTTAGTACAGTTACAGTTCTGAATTGGGAACCTGAGTAGCTTCAAATCTTTAAGCAAAGTCCTATATAATTTCATTTAATTTCTCCAGTGTTGTGGGTACCTGATGTAGATCTGTTAGCTTGAATAATATCTCATTCTGCCTTCATTTTTCTGCTTTAAAAGGTGGACCTAAAATTCCCTCCGTCTATGCCTCCTGGAGCCCAGGACTTGATCTCTAAGCTGCTCAGGCATAACCCCTCAGAACGACTTTCCCTCAATAAGGTCTTGGAGCACCCCTGGGTGCAGGCCCATTCTCGGAGAGTGCTTCCTCCTTGTTCTTCTCGTCCTGCCCCTTGAACATAGGCCCTTGTAGCAAGATTCCAATGAGAGGTTTCATCAGGGGACCCACTCAGTTGAACAGAATGGCAGAGTTCTCTGGCCAAAAAATTATTGTATAGAAAACTTTGACACATTTCTCTAGTGCCTTGCCAAATTTTGTTAAAGATATTATGTATAGATTTATGTATGTTTTGTATGTTGAAGGGAATAAAGTGGGAGAGGGTAGATCCCTGACTTCTTTCTCTTTCATCATTATTTCCTCTAACTTCAAAGACTATTTAATAAAGACTTAAATGTTTTTTGAATGATGAAGATTGATTATGAAGTTGGAGCATAACATCCCACCCCCTCAGTAATTTAGTCTGAAGGAAAAGGTCTGTACAAGCCAGAATCAGGGAATTGGAATCCATGGCTGATCAGTCAATGCTGCCCTCAAAAAATTCTGGAATCTAGATCAGAAGTAGGGAACCTGTGTGAAGTATAGTTTAGTCAAAGGGCCACACTTGAGGACCTAGAAGGCCACATATGACTCTGAGGCCCCAGGTTCTCCACCCCTGATCTAGACCTTCTTTGTCAGTTCTATCCCTGGGTTACTGGCACCATCCATTGTCTTTTCCCTTCTCATGCCCAGAATAGAGGGGTAAAGTCATAGACCATATAAAACTGGCAACCTGTATAATCATGTTAATTTCAACTAGATCCCCAATACTATTTGATAATTATTTTATGATTTAATTATCTAACATGTTCCATGGCAGCTCTGCCACCCTATTCAAGCCTCTAGGAAGCCCAGCTTTTCACGGACAATTAACCCTCCCTCTTAAACTGATGAAAGAAAAGCCCTTAGTTCCAAATGTCTCATCCAACCATCTGTCCTTTTGACTCATTACCTATTGCCACTACCCTAGTCTAGGCCTACATCACCTCTTATTTTCTCACATTTAGTTTCCATCAGCTGCTTCCCTGACTCCAGTCCTCTCTCCCTGAAACCAATCTGTTAACTGAGTTATTGAATGAACTAATTATGCTCAACACTGACTGTATGCTCTGGGCAATAGAAAAGGTAGAATCCCCACCCACAGGTCTAGAAGAGGAATGCCCTTGACATAATTATGATACAAGAGAGTCTATGATGAAGTGTCATATCAAGAGGTGAAACCAAGTCTAAGAACTGGAATCTTCTTGCTCAATTCCTGAAAGAATCTTCCAAGTAAAAATGCTCAGGAATGTCACAGCTAAAATCCATAGCTTCCAGGTCAAAGAAAAAATACTGCAAGAAGCCAGAAAAGTTTTAAGTACCATGGATCACAAGAGATTGAAAGGCTAAGAACATAAAGAAGAGAGCCTGGAAGTATTATCCTACAAGGGGAGAAAGGGATCTTTAATGACAGAGAGGACTTTTAAGCCTTCCTGATAAAAAGTCGGAGTTGAGTGCTGTCTCGTTATAGCCCCATCTGGGGTTTTCTTGGCAGAGACGCTGGAGTCGTTTGCCATTTCCTTTTCCAGCTCATTTCACAGCTCAGGCACAAAGACAAACCGGTAAGTGACTTGCTCAGGGTCACATGGGACCTATGTGAGGCCAGATATGAATTGTTGGCAAAACTGGAAATCAATCTGGCAAAAGTTGGGCATAGACCAATATCTTACACCATTTAACAAGAATAAGGTCAAAATGGATACATGATCTAGATATAAAGGGAGATATTTCAAGAAAATTTGAAGAACACGGAACATATTACCCATCAGACTTACGGACAGGTGAACAATTTATGAACAAAGAAGAAATAGGAATATTGTGAGATGATTGGTTTTGATTACCTTAAATTTGAAAGGTTTTGTACAAATGAAGTCAAGATCAGAAAGAAAACGGAAAACTGGGGAAAAAATTTCATAGACATTTCCTCAGATAAAAGGTTCCTATCCCAGATATATAAAAAACAGCGTCAAATCTAGAGCAACGCAAGTCATTCCTCAATTGATAAATGGTAAAAGAATATGAAAAAGGCAGTTTTCCAAAAAAGAAATCAAAACAATTTAGTCATATGGAAAAATGCTCTAACTCATTATTGATTAGAGAAATGCAAATTAAAACAGCCTTGAACTATCATATTACACAAATCCGAATGGCTAAAATAATAGAAGAGGAAAGTGACAAATATTGGAGGGGATGTGGAAAAATTGGCACCTTAACTCATTGTTGGTGAATCTGTGAGCTGATCCAGCCATTTTGGAGAGAGTTCAAAGAGTTATTAAACTGCCTGTACCCTTTGTTTTAAGAATAACTTTGAGCAACCAAGTCATTCTGATTATAATAAATACATAAACTAACCTCAAAGATCCTATGGATGAAGATGCTGTATGAATCTAGAAAGGAATATTTCTGTGGTGTAGGAAATGATGAGCCAGTTGATTTAGAAAAACATGGAAAGACTTGGACCTATGAAGGAAGATGCTATCCACCGTCCCAAAAACAAACAGGAGAAAAGAAAAATAGTAAGATCTTACAAACATATGAATGAGTGTATATTTGTATATATGTCTATATAGATCTCTACATGTATATGTATGTGTGTGTACATGTGTGTGTATGTATGTATACTTAATTGTAGCTTTCTTTAGGGAGGGGGGAGGAGGGGGAAAAATAAAGTATAATGTATACAGCAGAAAACAAAAGAAAACCTAGAAGGAAGCAAAGAAAGGCTAGGCAGCATTGAAAACAATGTATAGTATTTATTATATGGGTTTTCTTGAAATGGAAATTTGTTTTATAATGAATACTCACTCCCTTATGGTCTGCTGTCTACATGACAATTTTTTTTTCTTTTCTCCTTTTGTATTTAGATGTAAAATTAAAAATTTACAGAAAAAGAATTGATGTTCAAAGAACAAATCATATATAGAATAGATAATTCAGCAACAGCATACACAAAAATAAAAACAATGTTGCAAAAATAAAAAGAATAAGCATGATTCAAAAGAAGAGGTGTGAGAAGACACCTTCATTCCTTCCCACCCCTTTGCAGAGGTGGGAGGTCCACAAAGGTTGTACATTTTACATATTTTCAAGTATTTCCAACGTGTTGGTCAGCTATTCTGATTTTTTTCCTCTTCTTTTTCTTTTCTGGTTTTTTAAAAAAATCCTACTATTTGTTATATGGGATAACTCTCTTTGAGAGGGAAGGAGAAAACAGAGGGAAAGTATAGCAGTGTAAAAAATATATAGAAATAAAAACTTAAGATAACAAAAATGAAAAAGTTAGCTAGCTTATTTAAAAAAAAAAAGCCAGGAAAAGAAAATTGCCAATATCCAAAAGAAAAAAATGGTAGAATTCACAACAAATTAAAATAAAATAAGGGAAATTATCAGAAATAATCTTGATTAATAATATACCAACAAATCAGATAATCTAGCTGAAATAAATGTTTACAAAAAGTTTAAATAACTAGATTCACAGAACAAGAAGTAGGGAATTTAAATACCCTAATTTCAAGAAAAGAAATGGAATACACCATAAATAAACTTCCCTTAAAGAGACTGAGGGAATTAGTTTTTTTGTCCTGTATTTTATATTTGATTTTATACTGTACAAAACCTGAAGTCTCTTCTCTGACGGTTGAGTGGAGAAGCTTATGTGTGCTCAAGTTCAAATCTCCTCTTCTCTGATGAGAGATATCAAGGATATAATGGTGAAGTTAAAGGAAAATTCAATTTGTTTGAGACATCTCTCATCAAGCATTGTCTCAGCATTTCCTGCAAGCGTCTTGTAGTTCCATCTTTAATAATTAAGATGGTCTTGCTGAATTCCTCAGTAGCCCATAAGTAAGCCCTTATTAGGGACCTCGGGGAATAGCTTGGACTGATAAATTTACAAACACATTCCTTAGAGGCAACGAGAGGTGATTCTCGAGACTTACAGGGTCTACGCCCACTTTCTTTGATGCAGTCGATAATGATCTTTCATCTCTGCGTGTCTGCGCAATTAGATGATTTCTATCCTTTGTTCTGAGAATATATTGTACCCTCAATTAGCAGTCTCTTGGACAAAATCAAGGACATTAGACCTGTCCTTTACCGTCGTGCCCCTTATGATAAATTATACCTAAGTCAGAGATTTGTTTACCCTTTTATGAAGTTTCAAATGAACCAGTTGGTATCACAAGTGGGATTTAGTTAGGAAAACCTCCCTCTCAGATCCTTATTAGAAATTTCCCTTCATTTTATTGGGCTCAAGGGTATGATTTTCCACAAAGGGAGTGTTTCTTCTAGAGACTCTGTGACTATGGATAGACTCTCCATGTGACTCTTGAGCAAGTCAGATCTTCTCCAGGCAAAAACGATGAATGAATAATTTTGTGCATTTTGTTTCGTATTTGTTTTGTGTCCTACTTTGAGTTAGAAGGTTGCCGCCTATAGAACTGGAAATATTTGGCAGTATTTAAAACCCAGGTAGGTTTCTTGGACCATTCTTTGAAGGGAATTAATTCATCCCTCAAAGAAATCTCTCCAAACAAGAGAAAATTATATTTATTATACTTTATGGAAAATTATATTTATTATATTTCTAGAAATTTTCATTTTCTAGCCAGAGCGCTTTAAGTGGTTGTACTCTCAGTGCTCTTCTTTCTTACAAGAATTGAGGGCCTAACCTTATTTCTAAAATATATAGAGAACAGAGTCAAATTTACAAGAATAACAGCCATTCCCCAATTGATAAATGGTCAAAGGCTATGAACAAAAAGTTTTCAGAGGAAGAAGCTAAAGCTATCTACAGTCATATGAAAAAAATGCTCTAAACACTATTGATTAAAAGATGCAAATCAAAACAACTGTGAGGTATCACATCAGATTGGCAAACACAACAAAACAGGAAGATGATAAATGTAGGAGAAAATGTGGGAGAGTTGGAACACTAATTCATTGTTGGTGGAGCTGTGAACTGATCCAACCATTCTGGAGAGCAATTTGGAACTATGTCCAAAGGGTTACAAAAATGTGCATACCTTTTGAGCCAGCAATATCGTTTCTAGGTCTGTATCCAAAAGAGATCATAAAACTTGGAAAGGGCCCAAATGTACAAAAAATATATATACCAGTTTTTATTTTTATTTATTTTTTTGTGGTGGCCTAGAACTGGAAACTGAGGGAATACTCATCAATTGGGGAATGGCTGAACAAATTGTGGTATATGAATGTAATGGAATACTATTGTGCTATAAGAAATGACTAACTATAAGAAATGACTTCAGAAAAGCCTGGAAAGACTTATATGAACTGATGCTGGGTGAAATGAGCAGAACCAGGAGAACATTATACACAGTAACAGTCACAGTGTTCGAGGACTGTCTCTGATAGACTTAACCCTTCCCAGAAATGCAAGGACCTAAAATATTCCCAAAGGACTCAAGGCAAAATGCTGTTCACATCCAGAGAAAGAACTGTGGAATTAGAATGAAGGATGTAGCAAACTATTTTCTCTTGTGTTATGTTTTATTTTGTTTTGGTTTTTCTCATGGTTTCTCCTATTCATTTTAATTATTCTATGCAACTTGATGATTGTGAAAATGTGTTTAATAAGAATATATGTGTAGAACTCATATAAGATTGCATGTCATCTTGGGGAGGGAGGAGGGAGGGGGAGAAAATTTAAGACTTATGAAAGTTGAAAACTGAAAACAAATTAAGTTAAAAAAAAAAGAAATGATGGACAGGTGGACTTTAGAAAATCCTGGAAAGGCTTATATGAACTGATGTTGAGTGAAGTGAGAACCAGGAAAACATTGTTCATAGAAACAGTCACAGTGTGCGATGATTAATTTTGATAGACTTAGCTCAGCAAGGCAAGGACCTAAAAGTTTTCCGAAGGACCGATGACGGAACATGTCATCCACATTCAGAGAAGGAACTAGGGAATTGGATTGCAGAGTGAAGCAGACTCTTTTCTCTTTTGTTTTGTTTTCTTTCTCATGGTTCATTATAATTCTTCTATGCAACATGACTAATGTGAAAATGTGTTTAATAAGACTTTATGTGTAGATCCCATATCAATGGAGAGGGAAAGGGAAGGAAGCAGGACAAAATTTAAAACTTACGGAAGTGATTGTTGAAAACTGAAAATAAATTATTTTTTTAAAAATAAGTTATTAAGGGAAAAAAAGAATTGAGGGCCTAGTACAAGAAATCTCAGCTTAGGTTGTCCGGGCTCCCTTATGATGTCTCAGAGGTTCTGACACAGGCAGTCTGGTTGACAAGGTCTACAACTCAAGATCCATTCAAAGGCTTTCACTGTTGGGGAGGAAGGGTAAAGGCTGTATTGCCAAAATATCATAGAAAATATGGAGTCCCCAGAATAAGAAAGGAAACAGCAGTGGTAGGTTCCTTAAGAAGCAGTAATGAATGAAGGAGAAGGGGGAAAGGTTGAGGATCTCAGACAGATTTTTTTTTCAGACCCCCAAGATCCTAGCTTGCATTTCTCTCCAAGTGCTCCCTTCACTCTCCCTTTTCCCGTCAATTTTAGTTCAATAGCTATCCTTTCTATTGATAAGAAACTTAATAAATATTAATTGACTAAATGAAACTGAGTATGGGAAGAAATTTTGTTCTAACTCAGAGAAGCAGCAGCTGGAGCATAAGGGTTTTTTTTGCTGCTTTCCAGATTAAAACTTTAATTGAAAATGATCTTGATTACTGAAAGTTTGTAAATCCAGGTTTAATTGAACTCCAAAAATAAAGTCTATAGATTATGTTCAATTCGAATCTTGGGAACTCTCTGACTTCTTGACCACCAAACAGAATTTTAAATGTTAACTATTTCATGGATCATGAAGAAGAAAAGCTTATTTAAGGAAGTGACTTGGAGATGTGAAATTTTTTGGTTTTGTTTCCCTAGAACCTGAGGTCATAACCCCAATTATCCATATAACGCTATGTTGGTTGGAGACTGACAAGGTTGGGAACACATTTGCTAGGTACTGAAGTATCTAAATTTTAAATGTTATAGGGGGAGGTGGCTCAGGGTAGCCTCAGCATCTTCCTAAATGATTTCATGAGTCCCCCTTTCGGGAGAATATTCCATTCTGCTTTTACCTAAATCCCCCTGTGAACTATTAGGGACAAGATCTATGCAAACCTAGGGCTATCCCAAAAACTGCCCACAGCAAGAGTGTTTGTCCTTTAAGGAACACTTTGATTAAATGTCTCTATAGTGGCTTTAAATACCATCAATTAACAATGTTAGCAATCTATGATAAAGATGTATGTTACTGTAATCAAAAGGGATTACGTAGGCTATGCAGTACTTTTACTTTAGGTTTGGATCTTAAGAAACAATGACACACACTAAAACAAGTTTAATAGGCAATTAAGTTTTATTCCTACAAATAGTGCAAGTTAGCAAGTGCATACATATAAACAAGAGAAAAAAGTTAAGAGAGAATAGAAAAAGAAAAAATATGCGTCACCAGCCAAGTCTGAGCCCCAATACTTTGGTACAACTGGGGAGGCTGAAAGAGGGGAGCAGTTAACAAAGGTCCTGACTGGGAGGGCAGAAGACCTCCAAAGATCCATCTCTCACTCCCTTTATACATGTAACTTCAGGGAAAAAGGACCGTGAGAACAGAGAAGGAACTCTGGTCAAAAGTTCCAGCGGTTGACTTTGATGTATGTGCCCAAGGACTGGCCAGGTCCTTGGATACAGACACCTCCTCCCTTAAGGAGTTTTATGACTCTTAAGATAAGGGTCTCTTTGCCCTGGCTACATGCTTCATTAATTTTACTGCTTCCTCTGGTACTCCCAGTTAAGCATAGCAACTGTAAATTACATTCCTTATGTTAGATCATATAGTGTTCATGCAAGGGGCTGGGGAGAATCTTCCTCAGTTTCCTCACAGTTACTATTGTGAAAACTATTTGTGTAAGAATCGTTAAGAATTGAAAAATGCAACTCTTGACTTGGAAATTACATAATATTAAACAGTAAAGAAAAGAGGTTAAGCACATTTTAACATCGAAAAAAGTGCTTATAAATTGCAGTGTAGCAGACCTTAATTGTTAATTGAGCAAGCTGTTAACCAGGGCTGAAGGAAATCAGACTCTTTCCTCCTGTGTTTCAACAGGAGTATAAGTCACTACAAGCCTCCAAAAGTTTTTGTGATTACTAAGGATATTTTAATGGATTTCTCAGACTTCTACATATATCAGGAATAGGAAAGGGTAGTACATTTACATTATATTTACAGAAACAGGAAAAGAAGCAATGCTAAAAAAGCTCCTTTTATACTACAATGTTCTCAATGAAAGGATTAAAATATATATATATAATATATATAAAAATGTATATATAAAATAGAGGAATTTCATTTTCATATGAGCAGGAAAAAGAAAGATTGAAAATACACAAAGAGTTAAGTATAGAAACATATTAAATTCAGCAGGAATTGCAAAAAGTGAAAGAATAATTGGTGATTAGGGGTGGTGATGGTGGTGGTGGTGGCGGCAGAAAGGTGAGTTTCTTCCTCCACATTCTTTGAGTATGGCTGCAAGGAGTGTTCATGCTCCATAATGAGGGCTGCCCTTCAGATCTCTGAGACTATGGACCATTGCATTCTTCACTCCATATTATCAAGTCACAGGTGGGGCACTCACCTCTTAAACTTCCTTACTCATAGATCTGGTCTTGTCACCTTGGTCAATTCTTTTTGCCTACAAAGGCATCCACCTCTTTCCACACTATTTTGTCACTCTCCAGTGAAAATGGACCCTTCTTTGTCTCCAGAGCACAGAGTTCAATTTCTGAGATTTTACTCTTGTCTGATTCCTTCCTTCCTTTTCCCTTCTACATGTGGAATTGCTGTCCAACTCAATGGACAACTTTCCTCATGAAATCTTAGGCAATTTTTCGAATGACCTTCTCTTCCCTTGAATTTCACCTAGAATTTTCGTTTTCACTCTTTTATATATAAGCTCTCTAGAGGGAAAGGAAAGATAAGGAAGTATGGCTTAGTTGGTTTTCAGAGGAAAGGGGCTTTCCTTTTGCTGTCAATGTGCTCACAAGGCCTTATGTAATTCGTTAAACTACTTTGCATCTTCATCTGTAAAATAAGGTTTCATCCTTTCTGGATCCATGATCCTTCAGGTACTAAGGTTATTCTTTGGACAATTTCTATATAATTTCCTCAGAATAATCGGGCTTATC
>CM053770.1:303883406-303900684 GCA_028658325.1 Potorous gilbertii | reverse complement strand
AGGAAATCAGGCAACTCAACTCATGACTGGGACTCTAGGTCAGCACACAGGTAGCTCCTATTTAACCTAATATTCCAGTTGTGGAATCCTCTGTGGAAAAGCAGATACTCATAAGAGGCTGACATAATGGACAGCCTGAGTCACCAATAACCTCAGGATTGAGGTAAAAGGCCAGCATATTTAGAGATAGTGAATGACATCCATAAGCTCAGAAAGTTCTGGTAGCAATTCTACAATTATTCAGCCAATGACCCAACTAACTTGTCATCCAAGAAAAATGAGAAAGGCAGTTATTCCATAGCCAATACCACAGAAACTTTATTTCATTATTGAGAATGCAATGGTGGTATGTTTGTTGATATGTGAAGCTCTGTCTATAGTACTGATATATGCTTCTGTGAGGCATATTCTATGTGTAATCTTAGAGATAGACTGCTGTACATGCGTAGCCTGTGTTTTTGTGTTTGTCTGATATACCAGGTTGCTATATGGAATTCTATTATGTACTCTATGTGTCATATGTGACAGAGACTTAAATTTTGGTTGTCTATATTGGGGATGCCCATGATTTAGATATCTGCATTGAGATTAATTGTGCTAGCCATAATACAAACAGATCTTAGTGTACTCCAGGTGATTTTCAGGGACTGAAAATTTTTCATCTAGGGGAGAATATAAGGCTGTAAAGCTCACTTCAGACTCTGAGTGGCTCATAGATTCAATGACTTTTTGGGAAATTGTAAAATGCTGTGATTTGTAGCTGGTTCAGCATCAGTGATCAAAGAAACAAAGAGTAACTTTCAGAACCCAACCCAGAGAATAGGGAGCAATATTAATGGTCTTATTTTTGGACTTGAACTTGGTGAACTATGTGGAACTGAGCCCACTCTCTCCCAAGACTGAGGTTGAGGGAAACAAGAGTGTTTCTGCCAATGTATTGGGCAAAATGTCTGTATTTTTTTCTTGTTTTATTTTTAAAAATAAACATGCCTTTATAAAAACTCCCTAATCCAAAACATTCCAAGTGGATACATGACCTTAATATTAAAGTTCATTCCATGAAAAACTAGAATAATAATTGCTAGCATTTATATAGTGCTTTAAGATTTCCCAAGCACTTAATTTAATCCTCACAACAACCCCGAGAGCTAGAGTAACTATTATCTCAATAGGCATCATTATTCCCATTTTACAAGGGAGAAAACTGAGACATACAGACTAAGTGACTTGCTTAGGGTCTCACAACTGGTAGCTGTCTAAGGCAAGATTCAAACTCAGGGGTTCCTGACCCTAGGCCCGACACTCTATTAACTGTACCAACTAACTGCAGATCATTTACTTTTTGCCACCATGGGCAGGAGATATATTATTCACAAAACAAAAGATAGAGGCAATTACAGAAGATATAATAGATAAGTTTTATTACATGAAAATGAAAAGCTTCTCCACAAACAAAATTAATGGACCTACCATAAGAAAAGAAGTAATCAAATGGGAAAAACATATTTTTATCAATTTTTTCAAAAAGATTTTGATATCCAAGATATATAAACAATATAAAATATTAGATAATATGATAGATATAAAACCAAAAGCCCTTGTCTAATAGATAAGTGGTTAAAAAACATATATAGTTCTCAAAAAGAGAAAGGCAAACTCTTAATAGTCATATGAAAGAGTGCTCCAAATCATTAATAATAAGAGAAATGCAAAACAAAACAACCCTGACATTTGCTCTCACTCTGCAAACTGGCAAAGATGATTAAAGATGAGAATAGTTACAGTTGGAAGGGTTATGGGAAGATAAGCATGCTAGTATATTGACTCATCAATACAACTACTTTGGGAAACAATTTGGAATTATGCAGAAAAAAGTTACTATGATGTCCCAGAGATTTCATTTCTAGGCTAATACCCCAATGAGTTCATTTTTAAAAATTAATTTATTTGCTTTCAGTTTTCAATAATCATGTCCATAAGTTTTGAATTTTCTCCCCTTCCCTCTCCAAGAAGGCATGCAATATTATATGGGTTCTACACATACATTCTTATTAAACACATTTTCACATTAGTCATTGCACAGAAGAATTAAAACGAATGGGAAAAACCATGAGAAAATCCAAACTAAAACAAAACATAACATAACAAAAGAGAAAATAGTCTGCTTCATTCTGGATCAAATTTAGGAAACTGAGAAGTAATTTCAATAATCACAAGTTTCTTCCTATCAACCCAAATTAATACTTTTTAATATGATTGTCTTTCTGCCCATGGTAGATGGCTCTGAATCCTGGAAATCTCTCAGAATAATTGAAATTTTAGATTAGTGGCATGATACATTGTGTGTATAAATAGTGACTTATGCATATAAAAAGTGTCTCTGAATATATGTACTTAATGGCAAAGGATGTAAATGTAGCAAGGGACATTGACAGCCAAGTGTGACTGTGATGCATGTTGAATATATAATTAATGGTACTTGAAGTACCTCCACAATAGCACTCTGATCATATTCTAGTAACTACAAAGTTACCAAGCCCCCCAACCAGATTTTCATTTAATTAGTTAGCCAGCAAAGGAATTTAATGTGTAATTTGTCCATCAAATGATATGTGATTTCAATTACCAACCATAGAGTTAGTTCTGGACAAGATGTTCCTAATCCTTAGGTAAAAGATCCTTTCTCCCTACCATTTCCTACCTGGAAAAATTTAGTTATCCTTGGTAGTAGCCTGGTTCAAAATTCATTCTAGGGTAAACAGAAATGGAATATTACTCTAAATTTTAAAAAAACCTGACAAAACTATAAAAATTTTCATATTCTGTATCTAGGAAATTTCCTTCAAATACAATGAACACCTTTATATGACTCAAGTAACCCATACTGGAACCAAACACATTTTATTTTTACAAAGGAAGTGAACATTTACCACATTAGAAAAAATAAACTTATTAAGAGCTGCTCAGTGGAGTACTCTGGCCAATTGCCTTCCACTGATCTTCACAACCACCCTTACTTCTCAGTGTGTGGAAACATCACTCCCACAACCCTTAAATTTATGGAAGAAAGATTTATACTTATGTGGCCCAAAATGTAGGGCGTTGAAAACGTGTTCAAATTCCAAAGAGAGTTTTATTCAAATCTGTTCTCTTCCACAAACCACAGTTAATACCTTCCATATTGCAGGAGTTAGTTCTACAGTGGAAAATTCGTTTAAAATTTTTTGACACTCCTTCATACCAGAGAAGAAGTCTAAATTTTTTCTTCTTTTATGGGGTGTTTATAGTACCTTATTGAAAAATCTGGGTGGAATATACATATATTTTATGCAGCAGTACAAATTTTTTTGTGTCATCTGCTGCTTCCTCAAAACTCCCCCCAAATTCCCATTTAATTATTTATGCTGGCCTGCGATATATCGAAATTTACAATGGGAAAAGTCACAATGTGGAAGGGAAAACTACATCTACTTTCTCCACCCTACCTGCTAAGATAGATACTTGAAGTAATAATGGCCACACCCCAAAATGTCAATCTGAGTATAGCAGCAGTGGCCAGCATGGGGGGGTGGGATCTGGCTGTAGTATCCCTCTTTTACTTCCTCCTTTCCTTCTCCAGCATCAGAACAGATAGAATAGTCAACTGGAAATCTTACTAGGGGCAAAGAAAAGAAAATTTGAGGATTTGGAGATCTTTATGCCATTTACTTAATATAGATTTTCCTCCATGTCTCTAATTTTTAGCGTCTCATGGATATCATTTTCCTGCCAGATTTTAGGAGTACAAGGAGGAGTGTACCTCTGCTACACAAAAAATATAATTCCTCCAGTGGATTGGGTATATCACTAGATGAATGCATAGATAGATAAGAAGCATGTGGGACGAGTCAACGTGGATGGGTAGCAATCTGTACTGGTAACTGTGGTGACTTAACCAAAGCCTCAGTTTCTGCATCCATAAAATGGGAGGGTCACTAGATGATTTCTGTTCTCCTTTAGCTATAAATCTACGATCCTATGCAGGAGTACCTATAGCACTGAGATTTTGGATCTATTATAGCATTGAAATAACTAAAAAAAAAAAAGCTACATTTTAACACTTTTCCTGGAGAAACCTTAGGAAAATGCACCTTCTCTCCATGCCCGGCCCCCCTCCCCTCCTTAGTAGAAGCAGAATCTTTAGGAATATTGCATATACTATCAACTACAATTGGGGGTTTAATTCATTTTGCTGAACTGCATTTTTTCTCTCTTTTTAAAACCTTTGTTACAAGGCAATGACTTGTCAGGGAGGGGAGGGAGGAGAGACATTTAGAAGTAGAGGTGATATAAAAACAAAATATATCAATAAGACAATTTTTTACTTAACCTGTGATTTTACTGGCATATGGAACTTCCCATGAGGAGACTCCTTTGTACTTGTTCTGGAATTTATAATCTTAGAATGCTGCCTGGGGGCAAGAAGAGGTTAAGTGACTTGCCTAGGATCCCATAACTTGTATCAGTCACTGATATGATCTGAATACAGGTCTTCCTGACTCTAAGATGGATCCTTATCCAGTCTAACCACATGATCTCTCATTCAAATAGAGGGAAGAAAGAATATTTTGTCAATAAAAATAAGGATGGGACAGAATTCTGTCTCTCACGTCAATAAAAAATATAAAAATCAAATCAAATCTAGGAAACTATCTTTAAAAAAGAAGTGAAACAATGTACCAATGTGCAACAAGTCTATTCAGAGAATCAGAAAGGATATAATTCACAGAATATCCCTTTCTCCCTTCCACAGGAAAGTAATCCTTTAAGCTACATAACTGCCTTTATCATGACTCTTTGTGCAAGGACACACACATATATAGGAGAGAAACAAAAGAGAGACTGTACTACAATATATGGTTGAATTAATTACTAATGTGCAGAAGATAATGAATAAAATCCTTGTGATGCTGGAGAAGGAAAGGAGGAAGTAAAAGGGGGATACTATTGTCAAGGTGCCCCCAACCTCCATACTAGCCACTGCTGCTATACTCAGATTAACATTACTTCAAACCTCCACCTTAGCAGGTAGGCTGGAGAAAGTACTGGATCAGAATTATATGTAGTTTTAAGTTAAAAAAAAACTAGAGAGTAAAAGAAACAAATATTTCCAAGACTAGAAGAATGGCAAACAAGAACAAAGAACTTTTGCACATCCGTGGTAGGAAGGGCCAACATCACCATTTATGTTGCAGTACTCTAAGCTAACCACTTAAAGAAAGTGCTTGGTAATATAACTCTGTTGTGGCCACTGTCCCCTGACTCCTTTGTCTTTCCAAGCATAACGATTTTGACCTTAGTTCCATTTCTCAACAGGATTTCTGTAGACATGCATATTCTTGAACAGCGGAGGTATCTTCCTTTGCTTGAGACACATACAAGAGTTCCTACATATAGAGATGTTGCAGACAGTTGAAGCTGAGCTACTGGGTATACTTACGTTCTCTTTTTCTAGCATCTGCCTACAAAATAAATATTTCTTGATATTGAATAAACGTGCTTTCATTCATACCATCTGTATAGTGTTCTGACGATTCAGGTCATTCTAAGTATATCCACCATTTCTTTTTCCATCAGACTCAATAGCAGGCTACATACTTGCATCACAAATTTGGGGGTTGATTGCCCTTCACACTGAATGGTATTGCTAAATTTAGAAATTACATCTTGGTATGACATGGTTTTAACGTTGAAGATCCCACATATAACCTAGGTGGGACAGTCACCTCTCTCTAACTGCTCATTTTTCTAAACAATCCCCATCCCAGGTTCTAAAGCAGCCAAGAGATAGGTTTTGAAATTACTTCACAAATTAATAGAGAAGCAAAATATTTCCAATTAACTAATCAATTAGCTCCAAACCCCCAACCCAGCTTAATTTTTTTTTGAGATTAGGTATCCCTAATTTGCCTGGGCTGGAATTACAATGCCACTTTTGGTCTTATCCCATTAGTGATTGGCATGGACACTTTGACATATGTTTATAACCCTTTTTACATAGCCAGTTGCATCACACCTGCTCCGGGGAACTCACCATATTGATAATGGACGTTAGTATGGATATTTGATGAGCTTAGCCTGCTGCAGGTCAGAACACTCAAGTGTTCTGCCAATTTCTTTCCTCAGTATTAGGGATTATAGGTATGTGTTATCATGCCTATCATGTGTTATCATGGCTCTAGTTCATTAAATAAAATATGAAATAAACTGGATGTATCTCTTCTCCCACGAGCTTTCACTCTCTTCTCTCTTTCTCTCTCTCCCCCTTCCCTCTCCCACTCTCATCTCACAGACTTAAATACCAAAGTTATGAGCTATATAATTCATTAGCCGTGCTACAAGTAATAATGAAAAAATTAAATATTTCAACGAAGTTGTTGTGTTTGTCGTTCGTTCTCGAAGAGGACCATGGCATCAAGATGATGGCATGACTTGTATTTGACTTTGATCTGAGTGAGGGAGGGCTGTTCATGGTCACCAGCCTCACTTTCTCCTCCAGAGCCATCAGGGTCCAGTGGCCTGATATTCATTAGGACAACTGGAGGTGGCTCAGCTTTCAACAAGGTATTAGACAACTTTTGGTGTAGAAGTCATAATGATGTTTCCATTGACAGTGGAGAGGTAACATAGCCAGGGGTTACTTCTTAACTGTCAATGGAAACATCATGAGAACTTCTACACCAACAGTGGTCTAACAACTCAGCTTTCTCAGAATAGCAGTTAAAGACTCTTATCAAGAATTCTCTTTGTAATATTTCTTCAGAAGAAAAGAGATAATTCTCAATCTTTCAGAAAGGAATTTATTATTTTTCTCTCTGCTCAGTCTCTCTGAATTCTAGACAGTTAATATTCTCTCCAGAATCACAGTTAAATAGCAATCTTCTCACAGAAAGTTAAATAATAATTCCCTAATATTTCATTCCTTTCTAAAGATAAAGTACCAGTATCTATAATTACAAAACAATTTAAATTAAATGTCACATGATTATAATGGTCAAAACTGGCCCCAAGGAAGAGATATAAGAAGTCAGTGCCTCCCATTTTTCTTGGCAGAATTAGAAGTATGCAATAATGCATATAAGGTCACACTTTTTGAACATGTTGAGTAATTTTGTTAAATTTAAATTTTTTTATTTTTGAAGTAAGGGGTTACTCTCTGGAAGGGGATGAGGGATACACTAAAAATGTAGGTAATGTACAAACAAAAAATATCAACTAACTTTTTTTGGGGAAAAATAATTACATTCATAGAAAGAGATTATTGAAACTGGTGTTACATTAGCACTTACTCTATTAGGAAGTTTTGTATGATTAACAGAGTCTGGTCATTCAAAAATACAAACTAAGTGGTTTCTCCTGATCTGAATCTCTTATAAATCACTATATATCTCCCCATAATTCTTTTTGGCTATTTTCAATGATTTTCTTAAAATGTCATTATTTTTTATTCAGGCTCCTCTCAGTTCTAGACCTCTATCACAATACTTATCAAAGAAACCAGTCTCTGTTACTTTCAGGTAATCATAAAATTAATATTGTACTCCGCAAACCAGTAATGCTAAACTAAGCATTAGATATATAGCATTGTGCAATAATAAAAATGAAGCAAGAGTCGTATGCAATTTACATGCAGGAAACAAAAGAGTAAGACAAATACACAAATGAATGGTATATACAAATGACATGCACAAAATCATTTGAAGGTTTTTCCATAGTTCCTGTGTTACATATACCAACAGTTAGTATATTAATAGGCAAACAATATCCACTAAATCTACATAAACACCTTATCAAACACAACAATGACAATCCCTTTGAATGTATAGCCTTAATAAGTACAGTTAGTTCACCATGAAAGAGGTAATATCCATAAAAGAAAAAAACAAAAAATCTAGAGGACTCTAAAAGTTCTGTGCTGTTTTACACTGGGAACGGCCACATCTGCCCTTCCCCTTCTCTGTTACTGGTTGTTAACTCTTTCTTTCCAGCTCATCCTCTAGTCTATGCTACCCACATGTCAGCTGCCTTGGCTGCTGAGGATGACTCTAGCCTGGTGATGAATAAGTGATTACTGAGTCCTTGTTCAGAATGGTCATGTGGTCAGAAGTTTCAGCCATACTGCCCACTTTCGTCCCATGTTGGTCTGCCCCAGTGACACACCAGCAGTCTGGCCTAGTTTGGATACTCCCTTCCATTATTTCCCCCACCCCCTTTATCTGTGGTGTTCTCCCTTTAGAATGTAAGCTCCTTGAGAGTATGAACCATATTGTTTTGGATTCTTTTTGTTGTTTTATATCTTCAGACCTTAGCACGGAGTCTGACATTTAGTGAGTGTTTAAGTACATTCTCTCTGTGTCTCTTTTTCCATCTCTCATTCTATGGCTCGTCTTTATCTATTTGTAATCACAATTATAAATGACTGATGGTGAATTTTCCCCACCTCCTAACAGAGGTGATGAAGAATGAGACACATTTTTGGACATTATTTTCCTGAACTATGTTTTCTTTTCACAGGGGTTTTCTTTTCTTTTCTATTCTTCTCCCACTCCCAGCTATGGGGAATATGGGAGGGAGAAAAAAATAAATGCTTGACCATTGAAAAACATACTTAATTTTTAAAAGTGAAGCCTTGAGAGAACTGAGTATTTTCTTGTCATGTCTTGAGATAAACTGGAGATTTAAATATAGATATTACTTTCCTTATAAAATTATTGTAACTTTTATCTTGATAAGACAATGAAGAAAATTTTTGTGGAAAATTTATTTGTTATTTTAAATGAACTAAATAGTATAGGACTGTGTTTTCAGGAGTAAAGGCATCTGCCATTACAATAAGGATTTTAGATTGATTGATCCCAGGCCCCATCATGTGGGGACATACCTGTAAGTGAGCATCAACTTCCAATATGTAACAGGACTACAAGGAATCATACCTTGCTCCCTGACTCACCCCTACGCCCAATCTTATCATTTCAAGATCTAATATAATCCAGATATTTGCTTTTATATTTCCTTATTAATAAGGAAATAGAATTTTAAATTAACATTAATATAATTTCATGGTTTCTCAATCAACTAAAGTGAGCCTCCATCAAATATTATTTATTTAATAAACCAAGAAACTTCCCAGTGATAGCAGCATTCATATCTCACTATATATTAAATCCCTTTATCTCCCAGAATTAAATATTGAATTTACTGAATATATCATATTAATACAACTCCAGTCCCAAAACCCATTGGTATGGGACTCTCTTCTTATTGGTGTAGGTCAAAGTCAACATCAGGGTCAGGGTAGAGTTGATGAGAACAGAAGAGAAGAGAGTTTTAGCTTTCTTGGGACTTTCATGGAGTGTGAGAGTCTCTTCAGTTTCTTCAGTCACTTTGAGTGCTTCTGTCTTCCAGCTTCAAGAGAGAAGATGGAAGATGCCAACTCCACTTCAGGTTGCTAAAGGAAAAGACACTGGGGAGAAGCCAACAAGAGAGCAGTTGGCAGTCTCTATCATGTCCCTATCCCAAGCTTGCCGGAGACTTCAGGGAACTTCCTCTTGGGTGAGCTCTCTCTCTTTCCCCATCCCCTTCTCCCTCTCTCTCTTCCTCTCCCACTCCCTCTCCTCCTCTTGTTGAATTAAATTACTTCATTCTCATAGGGAAAGCTCCTTCACTCTGTATTGTCTGTTATATATTCTTATATGCATACATTCTCTGACTTCCATTTTGTTATCAAATTAGATAAATAGGTTTCTTCGATAATTACTATGTGAGTTCATTGTGGAACTGGTATTTAATGGGAAGGGGGGGTCAAGCCCTGCATGTAAAGCTTGTCTTCCTCCTTCTTCCCAAATCATGAAATAATGATAAGAAGTTAACTTGAACCTATAAATAATACCCTCTACTAATAATATTTAAGGCAGCATATAGATATAATTCTAGCCTGGTAACCACTTTCTCTGCAGAGAAAAGACTGGCAGTCTCTGGCACCAAATTCCTGCTTCCCATCCTGGCAGGAAATAAAATCTCTCTTAGAGAAGGGTAGGAGAGGAGGTTAGAGATGTCTATTCTGTTTTACTTCGAGTCAAACCATGACACCCTCATCTTATGTGAGGAGACAGCTCTCACAACATTAGTAATGAAATCAATAATGAAACAGAAACAATGAAAATTATTTGCAACATTTTAGCTATGATGATAATCAAATCCAGAGTTACTTTGAATCCTTTCACTATAATAGCAGATTATTTCTTTCCACTTCTAAGAATACAGGTAGGGACTGAAGCTTATTAGTTAATGAATTTTATTATTGTATTTTTAAAACTTCAAATGTACCCCTGGATTACACTAGAACTCAGGCTCATGAGATGTGATGTCAGATTTGGCAGATATTAGGCATCCCACAAGCCTAAAAAGCTGCTCTGTTGAGACTCTAGGTAATGTATCTTTCTTTTTTGGGGGTTAGGTTCTTGTCAATTCTTTATTGTTAAAGTTATGCAATCAAGTACACCAGATTTTAAAGAGTTGTTAGAAACATTTCATGTGATTACTTTTTAATCACAAACTGCTAAGAAGAATTCCTATTAGTTAAGTTCTATATGCATATAGGTCAGAATCACACTGATAGCACAGATTCAAAGACAAAAGTTTATAATTTGTTGAAAAATGGAGCAGTAGAAAAAGTATATTACCTAGAATGGGAATGGAAATGGAAATGGAGGCCATGAATACAGGATACAAAAAAATAAAAAACCATATTATATCATAAGAAAACCAAAACTACCTTCTACCACAATTGGAAAGTAGATTGTCACATGCAGAGTGAGGGCTCTCACAAAGAAAATGAAACTGTACACTGAGGTCTAAAGAATCAACATTTGGAAACAAAGATGGAGCCATTGAAGGAGATTTCCTTAGACCTTGGAAAGAGTTAGAATGAACTTATCATCTGTTAGATGGCAACAATTTGATATAATTACACCATCAAGCTGTGATCAGAGAAATAGGAATTTTCTATTACAGCCATGGAGTAGTTGGCTATAAATATATCAGATGCAGTCAGGAGAAGACCTGGTTCAAAGGAAGCTGTTACCCAAGGTAATCTAGCAGATTTTCCAGGCAGCAAAGAGAATTGCTGAGAAAGGTGCCTCTGGGGAGTAAAAGCAGGCACTATGCATACACACCCAGTAATTTTGCTTATGGTTGATGATGATAACCTTGGTTCAAGCAAGGAGGTGGTGGTAGTGGAAGGATTAAATCTTACTTACCTCATATTTCACAGCTGCATCCTTAAGGTAGAGTCATATTCCATTGAGTAACAGTACACTGCTAGCTAGCCTGGGCTAGCTACAAGTTCAGGGCTACAGGTCTAATGAGAATTATGATGACCTGTATCATCAAGACACTCAGAGATAGAGGCACACAGGCCAATAGGTCATAGAAGAACTAGGTCAATCTGACCTGCAACAGTACTAACATAATGGCCCAGGGAAAACTGGAGAAGTAGTTACTCATGCAGTCAGATGTTATTCTTGTTAAAGAATTATTTCTGTTGTTACTATGTACTTTTTGAATCTCAAATGCAGTTATACATGTTTCTGTTCTATTTATCTGTTATTATTGTTTGTGCCTATTTTATTCTATTTAAAGTTTACTATTACTATTGTATTCCTTCGTTACTTAAACCACTCATTACATAAAGCACTGTCAAATGTGCTTAATAATGTCATTATGTGATATTGTATTTACCCTTAATGTGGATATGATGTTCTTAACTAACACTTACAAAGACTTTAGGTAGTGTCTTTAGATAACTAGCATGGCATATAACTAGGTAGAATCTGCAATAACTATAACCCTAGTATTAATCAATTATTTCCTACTCTACCCATCTGCAAATTCAAGCTTAAGGTATTATTTATAACTCTGCTGTTAACTCACCGGTTTCCTGTCTTACCTAACATAGGTCTTTCCTTTCTCCCATCTGATCTTTGATGTATAAATCATTCCCTTCCCCTTCTGCTTTCCCTAAAATTCCATTGTACCTATACTCCTTAAGAAATAAAAAAAAACTATATAAAATTGATGAAATTGATGTCCTGGGTTCACAGATTTTTTTGTTCATGGATTCCTGCACTCTGAGTATAATAAACTTAGTTGGGTTTTTCTCCCATTTTTTGCACCATTGATTGCACATCTGGCAGCAGTACTTATCAATGAATCACTGAACAACTTTTGTCACAAGCTATTATATCTTTAAGAGTCAAATCGAATGTCATGAGAAAGGCAGTTTGGATTTCCGGTTGAAAATATCACTTTATTCACAAAATATCACAATATTCACATTATGGAATCAGAAAGAGCACTGATTAATTTACATTTGTAAGGACCTAGGACATAAATTGTGGAGATGAGGCTTCTTCTGGGAACTATCAACTGTTTTTTTTTCCTCCAGCAACTTTATAAAAAAGAAATATATGAAATCTGTGAGGAATTAGCATTCTTATCTTGAGAAGAAATATGAAGAGAATTTTTTAGACACTTTTAATCAGTGTGTGGAGTGATATGAATGGTAAATGTGTTTCCAGAATACAAGGGAAAAGAAGTTATCAGCCATTATAGTGCAAGTTTGAGGTGATGCTGGCTGTGATTTTTCTCATAGCTAAAGTATTATAAATACTTATGTATATATATATAATATATATTCTAGAGTTCATTTATTAATAAATTACATGCTTAGTATTTTCAATATTCATATTTATTTAGTAGCCGATAACAACTGGCATTTATATATTAATTTGCTTTATATATGCAACATGCTTTACAAATATTAACTCATCCTCTTCTATTATTACTTTCATTTTTCTGAGGGGTAAAAATAATAGTAGAAGGAAATTGAAGAAGAAAGAGATTAAGCGACTTGCCCAGGGTCATATACCTAGCAAGTGTCCGTAGCTGGATTTGAATTAGGTCCTCCTGATTCTAGGTCCAGTTCTTTACGTACTGTGTCCCCTAGCATTAAAATTAAGGGATCTAATATGTAGAAATGAATAATGGATTTGGGGAAAGGGAGTTTCTCCAGTTTATTAAAGTGGTGTTGGGGCTCTGGTTAAAGTTGCAATTTTGTTATTAAATAAGAAAACATACAGAAATACTCCTAAGTTGTCCTAGAACACCAGTTGATAAAGATGAAATATGGAAACAAATCAAACAGTAGGCCAAAGGGTGACCTGCAATTGACTGTGGTCAACTCTCTAAACTTCGTGAATTTAAACTTTGTAAACTCCTGTAAATTCTTACATCAAAGAAATTTCATCTCACTTTCTATTTTCTGTCTTCTCCATCGTTTAATGTCATAGATCCCTACAGATCACAAGATAGAAACACACTGAACTTCTGGGGAGAAAAATCTCATCTAATGATAGTTAGTACTGTAATTCTTGGTGTCTGTCCTTAAAAAGAAAGTAAGAGTTCTTATAGCCCCAGTTGAAAAGACTTTTGAAACAGGTATTACTGACATATAATACACAACGGTAAATTATTATAGTAACCTTATGTTTGACAAATGCAAAGACTTAAGCTTTTGGGATAAGAATTCACTATTTGGTAAAAATTGTTGGGAAAATTGGAAAGAAGTCTGGCAGAAACTGGGTATAGAACACTAGCTTACACCATTTACCAAGATAAGGTCAAAATGGATACATGAGCTAGATATAAAGGGAGTTAGAAGTAAATTCAAAGAACATGGAACACACGAGCTATCAGACTTATGGATAGGAAAAGAATTTATGAAGAAACAAGACATAGAGAGCATTGTGAGATAGAAGATGGATAATTTTTATTACATTAAATTTAAAAGGTTCTATACAAATAAAACCAATGTAGCCAAGATTAAAAGGAGAGCAAAAAATTTGGGGGAAATTTTATAGATCGTTCTTAGATAAAAGGCTCATATCTCAAATATTATGTAGAGAATTTTATCAAATTTGTAAGAATATGAGTCATTCCCCAATTGATAAATGGTCAAATGATATGAACAGGAAGATTTTGGATGAAGAAATCAAAGCTATATATGAAAAAAAATCTCTAAATTATTATTGAATAGAGGAATATAAATTAAAACAACTTTGAGATATTTCACCTCTAGATTAGCTAAAATGATAGAAGGGAAAATGACCAATGTTGGTGGGGATATGGAAAAATTAGGACGCTAATATACTGTTAGTAGATTTGTGAACTTATCTAACAATTTTGGAGAGCAATCTATGACCAAAGAGTTCTAAAACCATGTATACCCTCTGACCCAACAATACCACTATTGGGTCTGTTTCCTAAGGCAATCAAGGAAAAAGGAAAAGAATCTATAGGTTCTAAAAATATTTATGGCTGCTCTCTTTGTGGTGGCAAAAAACTGGAAATTGAGGGGATGTCCATCAACTGGAGACCAGCTAAACAAACAGTGGTATGCAATTGTGATGAAGCACTACTGTGCTGTAAGAAATGATGAGCAGGTTGATTTTAGAAAAACATGGAAAGATTTGCATGAAATAATGAAAAGTAAAAAGTAAAATGAGCAAAACCAAGAGAATTTTGTATACAGCTGCAAGAAACTGAATGACTAAGATATTCTGAGTGTTATAAATACTTAAATCAACTACAAAGAACCTATGAAGAAAGATGCTATACACTTTAAAATGAACTGATAAATAGAAGTATGCATAATATGGGTTTCATATACATATTTGTATATATATTTGTGTATAAATAAATATAAAACATCAGTATCTATATCTGTGTCAAATGATGGCTTTCTCTAGTACATGGTCAAGAGGGAGACAACCTGGAATGTAAAATGTATCCCCCAAAATAAATAAAAAGGAAACAGGTATCTATCTATCTATATAAATATAAACATATAAAGCACTTTGCAAACTTCAAAGGGCTATACATATCAGTAATGATTATTATTATAAGTTTAAGAGGAAGGGATAAGTTTCAGAGGAAGTTAGAAGATACAAACTTATGTGTAGTAAGGTTTTAGCATCTGCTCACAGTTACCTATAGGTCACCTAACCCTTAGCCTGCCACAGCTACATTTGTACACTAGAACTTTATATTGATCTAGGGCAGTGGTTCTCAATTTTTTAGTCTCTTGAAACCTTTACACTCTTAAAAATATTGAAGACCCTGAAGAGTTTTTATGTGTTTATATTTGTCAGTATTTATCATATTAGACATTAAAACTAATACATTTTAAAATATTTATTGATTAATCTAAAGTAACAATAGTAAACCCATTCATGTTCATATAAATAACATTTTTTGAAAAATTTATTTTCCAAAACAAAACAAAAAAAAATGGCATGGTTTTACATTTTTGCAAATATAAATTGCAAACTGCATTTGCCCCATAGTTACATATATCAACACAGTCATTCTAGGATAAACTAAGACAGTCCAAAGAGTTATTCAACATTTTGAATATTTCAGCACTATTTATGTTTGTTGCCAAGTATAAAAGATCTTCAATGATTAGTTATTGCTGATACCAGACAAATACAAGCAAAACAGTAAGTTCTGGAAGTCTGTGGACTGGTCCATTTGTAAGGTAAAAGGACAATTCTGCAGGCAAGATAAGAACTCAGTCTTCATGTCTGCAGCCATAGCTTTAATTCACAGATAATGTACCCTTTGTGGGGAAAACCCCACTGTATATTACTGAAAGAATGAGAATTTTAAAAAAGACTAAATAATATCTTAGGATTATTATGAAAATAATTTTAATCTTGAGAGCTGAATTTTGAAAATGGTTGACCTAAGGGTATGTTCAGATAATTTATTTCTCATTAATAGCTTGCAATCTCTTAGCTAAGTAGCATCCTGGATAGAGCTGCTGAGACTGAAATCAGGAAGACCTGAGCTCAGGTTTGACCCCATACACTTGCTGGCTGTGTAACCCTCGGCAAATCACCTCTTGTTTGCTCATCTGTAAAACGGGGTTAATAATAGCACCTACCTTCCAGGGTTGTTGTGATCAAATGAGAACAACTGTAAAGAGCTCAGCACATTATAAACACTACATAAATGTTAACTATTATCTCCTCCTCATTACGTAATAGCTCAAACCTTGACACTAGTTTATCAAATATTAACTGTTTAATGAACTAGAGGAATTTCTTTTCTTAGTAGTATTCTTATTTTTTGTAATTCAATAAATATTAAAAATTACTGCAAATACAACAAATAGAATCAATAATAAAAGCAATACGCTTAAAATGTTTACACTATTTTGGTTATGACCAATGTCACAGGTCTCAAAACATCAGTGACTTTCCTTCACTTTTCTAGAAAAGCAGTTTCAAGTCATTTATCAAAATTTCAGATAATGATTAAAGTTTTTTAAAGCATCTTTTTCGTATTTCTTTGAAAGACTGGTTGTTTTCTCTTCGGTCTGTACAGCCCTTCCAAAATTCACTGTACTTAAAGTTCCTCAGACTTCGAGACTGAATTCTTTTCATAGATCCTCGTGGATCAGAGAGATGAAACACACATAACACCTTCTCCCTGACTCCATATGGAGAGGTTCGTCATATCAAATAATTTTCTCAACTGACTTAAAAAACTGAATTCAAAACTGCTTTTCTTCACAACCTTAGATCTTGGAATTACAGTTTCTACAGACTGTAGGAGTTCCACTGGAAACCAGGGTTACGTTATTGTAAGATTTAAAGCTGCAAGAAGACTTATAAAATCATTTGTGAGACAACCATGGACAGATAGGGTGGTGCCAGACAAATAGTGTTGCATGGTCAGAGGCAAAGTGACAGAGGATGGAGGGGGAGTGATAAAGGCTGAGTCACCCTAGAGGCACACGTAGCTTCTTTCCCATCAACGCTGATGCTGGGAAGGCATCCCTAAGCTGACCAAGTTATAAAAGAGGTCGTTCAGGGTAAACCAACTTCTAGTAGTAAATTTCTGACTTTTTTCAGATTGTTTCTAAACGCCCCCGCCTTTTCTCCAAAAAGTGCACGCCTGCTGCATCCCCTCGCTGGGACTCTTTCCATCACACTGTGCAATGTCGCGGGTTGCTTAGCAGGTGAACCGAGAAAGAGAAGCGGAGGGCCTGGAAGGCAGGACCCAGGACAGAAGCGGGGAAAGCCTGCGGTTTAGCGGTACCTAACATTAGCGATTTTGGAAAACACCGGTTTTTCTCTAAATCAAAGCCAAGAGACAGGAAGTCCCCCCGCCC
>CM053770.1:303815459-303877959 GCA_028658325.1 Potorous gilbertii | reverse complement strand
TAAATGCCTAATAAATATTTGCTGTTTCTGCCTAAATGTGAAGGCTCAGCTCTGGGGCAATGCTATCTATGTTCTCTTTCCTCACTTTCCTGGATGGGGCATTCTGCTGGGTGCTTTATCACCATCACTTTGGTGGTATTAGACTTCTTGGTAGTATACAAGCCTTTCCTCCCTAGCAGAGTAAGCTCCTTAAGGGCAGGGGCTGTCTTGTCTCATCCTTGCATTTTCAATACCAAGTACAGTGAGTCTGGAGGTTGCTCAGCCAAATGTTGGCTGAAGTGAGTTGAATGATGGTTAAAAGTAAGATGTTCAGAACTGGCTCTGTTGGAGGGCTGGATGCCTCCTTCCCTGCCTCATCTGACACCCAAGCCTTGCCCCCTTCCCCACCCCCAACTGAGAGACATTCACACAGGTCTCAAAAGAGGCAGCTTTGAGTTTTATTAAAGATAAAGTGCTGTGCCTGCCATGGTCTCGTGTTTCCTAGCACTGCTCTTTCCATTCCTGGTGCAGAGCAGAGAGATAAGGCACCAGAATGTGGCAAGGACAATAAATTAAGACAAAACTGGGCTTTTTCTTCTTCAACAAATCAAGAGTCAAACTGGAGCCCTACTGTAAGGTCCCTGAGTTATGGTTGAAGGGAGGGGAAGTAAATGAGGTAGATTCACAGAGAAGCAGGGATCCAAAAGCCTACATTCAAGTAAATGAAGAGTGGGTACATGCAACCCAGTTAGGTGGCAGGAGGAAATGGCATTCAGTAGGGCTAGAGGTAGAGCTTCTCTAGCAGTCTCAGCTACTGAAATGTTTGTTGATTGATTAGAAAGTCATCTATTACGTTACAATGGAGTTGCTATCTGTACTGCTGAAGTCCTATCACTGAATGAATTCAGATCCTTGATGTACTGCTTTGAAGAACGGACCCAGGTATCTCAGGAACTTAAGACGTGGGGGGCTTCAGGGTCTTTGAGAGAAAGGCAGGAAAGGCTGAGTCTGGGAAGCATATGAGTCAAGACAGGAATCTCACCAAACTGGAACCGATGTAGCCGAGGCGATTCTAAGAAGAGAAGATGGGGGCTCAATCCTCATGCTTCAATCCCCTTTTCATCTTTGATATCCTGGATCATCCCCTTCTACTCCCCTTGGACTGCAACATGTGGCCCCCAGCTGACAGTTTTCCATCCTCCCTGTTCTTAGGAACCTTAGCACTCACCTGATGGCACGACTCTGGTGGGTTTCCTCTCAAGTTCAAAAGTAAGAAGAACGGGTCGGAGGACACAGGAGCTAGCACAGAGCATCTGAAGGAAGGGCATCAGGGAATCTGTTTCACCAGTGAACTATGAAAGAACACAGCCCAGTCATTCAGGACCAAGACACTGAAATTCCCCATTACTCCATTACTACTACAGCCCCCCACCTCACCCGCTGGGACCCAGATTCTCCAGCAAGTCTGACCTCAGGTTGGGCCCCAGCTCTGGTAATGTTTAGGGCAACTCTCCCAGGTACCCTGACCAGCTCCATCAGTGAATCCCACTCGTCTGGACAGAGGCCCAGGGCTACTGCCACCTGCTGGTTGGTGCAGTTCACTACAGCTTCTGCAGTTCCATCTTCTACCAGGAGCCTGGAGATCATAGATCCTGTTAGAAAAGTTCTTAGAGATCATATGGTACAAGTCCTTAGAGGTAAGGAAAGTGAGGCCACATGAGGTGAAGTGACTTGTCAAAGGTTCCATTGCTACTAAATAGAGAAGCCAGGATTCAAAACTGGCTTATGGCTGTGTGTGTGTGTGTATGTTAAAGTAATGGCATATGTGGAAATGAACGTTGAAAATTAAAAATAAGTGAACATAAAAAAAAGAAAGACAAAAAAGTAGTGGTGTAGCCGTAAGGCTGGGGTGGTCAGAAGAGAGAGAGCAGGATGGAGATGGCGAGAGGGAGGTACTAAGTGTGAAATACGGGGTTATTAGAGAAGAAAAAGGTCTCTGTGAAATGACAAACATTTACTCTCCGGGACTCAAGCTACCTCTGTAGCCCAAGTCCTTATTTCTCTCTGCCCAAACACCCAACCCTCCTCTTACCTCATGTTAGCCTGGCTTACAGCTGCCTGCGTGGGACACGGAGGGCCCTGTCGACTACACTGTCCCTAAGAGGAAAAAAACAGCTCAAAAATCCTTGTCTCACTATGTTTTCCTTTACCACCTACTATTCTCCACCCACCTAGTTCAATACCCTAACCCCCTTTTCCCTTGTATTCCCTTCCTTTAGTGAATGTATTGTTTTATGGTTCTTCCACTTCCAGCACAGGCATGCACCAAAGAACAGGAAAGTAGTGAGGTCTTGCCCCAAGAATAGAGATGTCACCAATCTTGGAACCACAGTTGTCATTGCCACTTAGTCCCATGATAAATTCTTTGCCTAAGATCTCAGGCAACATACAGAACAGTCTATTTCTTGGACAGAAGCACCCAAGAACAAGCAAATTTACCCAGGCCACTAAACTCTGCAGGAGACCCATCTACACTGCTCCATTCTCAAGAGGCCTCACTCATCCTCCCTCCTGTCAGCCAATCCAGCTCCTTGACTTTATATGCTACTTTACAGAAAGTTATAGAATGAGAGACTGGTAGCTTCCTTAGAGTACTGATATGAACTAGCCACAACAGAACCACCCTGCCTCTCTAATTGTAGTGACACAGCTAAAAGTCTCCTGCAGCTCTGAACTTCTATGATTTTATTACTAGTCTTACCTGAACACAAATACTTGTACAATGTGCACAGATCCAGAAGAGCTGGACACTGAGGACAGATACTACATGACAGGAAGCAATGGCCTGGGTCAGCCCTGGGGAATCCCCCTGTAGTTCTGCCAGGTAGACATGGGGCAAGCTGGAGCTATGGAGGAAACACGGTAAAGTCAGAGGAAGAACAGGATGGGGGTGGAGGGAAAAAGGAAGGGAATGGGAGGAATAAAGTGGGGAACAGGGTGGCAGGAAAATGGGAACAGGACTGGGAAGGTCAAGGAAGTGAATGAGTATAAGGTAAATGTAGGGTCAACTGTTGGGATATAGTTGAAAGCAGAGCATGGGGAAGAGGACCAGTCCTAAGAGTCATTACTCTCCTAGAACTGTCTTTCCACTCACTCCTACATGAACTTGGGTCTCAGATAGTTGTCATCTAATCCCCTCTTCCTAAAATTCTACTTCCAGCTTCAGTGAGACAGTTGGCTTGAAAAAAAGCAGGAGGAAGTTTGAGCTAAGGAAGTCATTTTCATGGAGATTTACATGGTTTTGGAATTGTGGAGAAGGTCAGAGACTGACTTTGAGAGGAGTAATTTGGAAAGACTCACAGGAAAGGAGAATATGGAGGATTCAAGTAAGAAGAACAAAAAGTTGACAAATACAAGGAAAGAGGGCTGGGCCTGTGTGCTGAGGTGCTAATGAGGTAAGAGGGCACAAGGTGAGAGGAGTCCTTTAAGAGTTACTAGCAGAAATGACAAAAGTCTGAGGATCTAGCTTCTAGACAATATGGATGGGAGAAAGACTTTTACAGCTATGTATAAAATGTGTGATGTTCATATTTCTGCCATAACCAAATACTTATAGTCTATGCTCCTAGAGAAGAGCAGGGGGCTTGAAGAATGTCTCTCTTCCCTTCTCCGAGTTTATCAGGGAAAATGGAATACTTGGTCCTTAAGAAAACAAAAGGGAAGCAACGTGAAAATAAAGAAAAGGCAGAAGTAAACCCTGACCTGTGGCAGGAGAGAGCACATGGAGGAATGTGATGGAGAAAGGAAGGATCATCTGGAACAAGTAGGAAGTTCTTCCTAAAGAAGAGGGGACTAGACCCTTAAAATAAGCAGCAGTTGCTTGTCTTCCAGAGGCATGACAACATAGATCTCCAGAAGGAATCAGGCAAGATAGAAACCAGGAGAGCTAATGCCACCTCGGGCTGCACTGAGCCAGAAGGTCCAGGACTGTTGTAGCATTTCAACATCATGTTATGTGAGGACTAGCTAAAAGAAATGGGGATATTTAACGTGGAAAAGACTCAAAGGACCACAAGAGTGTTTAAATAGATAAATAGCTGTCAAGGAGAAGAGAGTGCAAACACAGTCTTCTTGGCTCCGAAGGGTAGAACCAGGTGCAATGGGGAGAAGTTACAAAAGGGCCTCTTTAGGCTTCATATAATGACGAACACCCTAATAATAACATTGGCCACAAATGGAAGGGGTTGCTGTAGAAGTTGGATGGCTACACCATTAGCAAGGACACTGCTAGGCAGAGACTGGACTAGGTGACTTTAGGGGTCTCCTCCAACTGTACAATTTTGTAATCACTAACATCTAACCACGTTACCTGAGGAAAAAAGCATGACAGTGGCAGTGATAGTACCCATGGGTATATGTATTTTAGATCTAGAAGCTTCTGCAAATGAAAAGGAATGACTATTTAATGGTAAAGTGACAGAAAGAAAATCTTCTATTTCATAATGCCTCAGAGTTACATGATCCTTAAAGAGTTTACAAAGTTGTTTTCTCACAATCACCTGAGTAGATTCAGTATTATGACCTTTTTACAGAAGAAAAGGTACAGAGGTTAAGTGACTTGCCCAAGGCTTAAAATGACTCACAGTATTCTGCTCTTTCTGCTATCTCATTTGGCCTTGGTGGAGAAATCCTGAGGCCTCAGCTGAGGCTACAGGGCTCAGCCTAGAGCAGGACCAGAGCACTGACCTGACTGGAACCTCAGTAGGGAAACAAAGGATTCGGAGGTAGCTGGATGGCAGGAAACGACAATAAACATTTTGGAATCTGCAGGTAGAGAGAGAAGGGAATAAGAGAGTGAGGGATCTGAAGGGGAGTGCTTATGGAACTTCCCACCACCCAGGAGAAACTGGATTGACCTCAGGAGGGTGATTCAAAACACTGAGGGAGGTACAGGTATTATAACTAAGTATCATCTACTGGGGAAGAGGGGAAAGAATGGGGACTGAAAAGGACAGCCTTGTAATTATGTACCATAATTAGTGGATTTTGAGGGGTAAGTAAAGCATACCACACAAAGACTGGGAAAAGGAACGGAGGCTAACTCATACAAAATCCTCACCTGGAGACTTTTCTTTCCAACTGCTGGAAATAGACTCGGGTCCCTGGAAGCAGCCCCAATGGTAAGGGGGGATGTGGAGCCTCTATATAGACATCTATGGGAATTCGAGAGGCTAAATCAGCATCATTCAAGGCCACAGTCAACTTCACCCCATGTTGAGAAGCCTGTGAATTTCCTAAAGAAAAGAGGAAATGGGGTCAGAACCTCATGCCACCCCACCACCTAAATTCCCATCAGATGGATTTTCTTACCTTGCTGGGCTGTGCCTGAAAATGGCACACACAATGTCCTGGACAAAATTTCAGCAGAGAAGGACACAAATGAGCCTGAGGAGCTAAAGTCAGAAATCTGGGTTTAGAAGAGGGACCTTTAAGGAGGCAGGAGAGAAACAGACTCAAAGGACAACAGAACCTAGGCTGATCCAACTTACTGACCAGGTGGAAGGAAGAAAAATTGGGCCAAACTAAGAGGGAGAGGTATATGATGCTTACCTGCCACTGAGAATCTCTGTCAGGGAGGATTCAGAGAGTCCCTTGCTTATCCCCAGCATACCTGGAATGCCCTGGGGGTTCCCAGGCTCCAGGATCCAGTCATCCTGGACAATGAGGCAGGAAGTATAGCCAGTCAACTCCAGGATCTGCTGGGAAAGAGGGGAGGAATCCCCCTCCTCTAACAGACTTGGGGGCTGCTGGGAAATTAGGAAGAGTTAAGGAAAGGAAAAGTGATTGAAATCCTTAGAACATATCAAAATACTTAAAATGAGCCAATTTGTTGGGTTTCTTCCACTCAGGGAGAGGAGTACAAAGAGGTTCTCCTAGGTCTTTTACAGCTGGATCTTGTGCCAAATGTTTAAGTGCCTCTGATCTATAAGCCTGAATTCAGTTACTCAGAATTACAGAATCACAGACAGAGCTGGAAATGACCTTAGGGATCACCTTTATTCTGTCAATGAAGAAACTGAAATTCAGAAAGGCCAAGTGACATGCTGAAAGCAAGAAAGTCAGTAAGAGGCAGATCTAGGACTCACACTCGGGTTTCATGTCTCACAGTGGTGTACTTTCTGCCACATCATGACTCTCTTCTCCCATTTTCATAAAGGCAACAGGTGTGTATGACAGAAAGGGGGACTCACAGAGGGGTTGGGGATGATGAGTCTATACTGCTGCCCTGGGTGCAGGAACTCAAACCATCGGATAGACTGGCCAAAGAAGAGGAGAAAAACCTGAGGAAAACAAGAGCAAGAAGTCTAAGTGGAAAGGAAAGTGAGGAGTATCAAGAGTCTTCAGGAATACAATCTCACCTTCTGATCCTGTTTCTCGTTTCCAAGGGGCTCTGGCAGACCCCAGATGTCCCCATCTTTCCTTTGGATCCCTCCTAGCCAGATGCCTACTACATGGAAACTAAGAGTGTGCTTGGGAGGCAAAGGACCAGCTCCATGAGAGACCTGATAGTTCCTCTTCATCAGACACTCCTTATGAGACAGCAGCAGAAGCCGGCTCTGCCCTTCAGGGGGCCTTTCCAAGGAGGGAAATTTTGCTTGAGGAGGTCCCTGGGTGGAAGGATGGCCACTATACAGACTGGGGATGGGCAGGATCAGAGCATCGTCCAGGGAAAAGAGGACATAGATGCTAGAAGGAGAAAAGAGATGACAGAATGCTTCTCAGATCCCTAGCTCTCTCCCCTCACCACCTCCACCCTCCTTCTACTTCCCCTCCAGAGAACCAGGAGCTGAACAGGGAGGGAGGTACTGACTTAGTACGGCGCTCCTGGATGAAATCTGGCCTTCCCAGCTCCTTCCAGGAAGGAAAGTTGCTCTTCACTTCTCTCTCTACCACCAGTTGGAACCGTTCTACCCGCACCAGGGAGCCTGTATGAACATGTGAAGGGTGAACATATTTAACAGTCAAGCCAATAGCATAATTAGCAATTCTAACAGTTTACATGAACAATGACAGAGTATTATATGTATTATTTCATTCAATTCTGACAATAATTATGAAGTAGTCATCAATGGCTCTATAATTTCACCAATATAGGCATTCTTTTCAGTGTCCATCTATGTCTTCCTATGTATCTTCCACAAAGCATGCTGGGGACATCCTTTTAGAATTCTTGAATTTAACAGGGTAATAAGGGAGCACATGGGCTGTCCAACTTTTATTCCTTCCTCATGACTGATCCACTCTTTCGATAAGGACTTCATAATTGGGCCTCAAACTACCTTTCCAGCTTTATTATACATTTCTCCTCTTCCTGCACTTTACATACTAGGAACAGTGGCATTCTTGCTGTTCTAAATGGCCCCTGTTTCCTGTCTCCCAGTGCTTTTTCATTTGGCACTGACCGTGCCTGGAACGTTCTGCCTCATGAACCTTTTACTTCCTTCAAGATTCAACTCTGGCACTAACTTCTCTAAGAAGCCTTAGATTCTCACAGCTGTTAGTGGCCATCCTCTCCAAAATATTCATTCTGTAAACATGTTCCCTTTGACTGAATATAAGGTCCTCAAAAGCAGGGACTATTTACTCTTGGCTACTGTATCTCTAGTGCCCAGCAAATGTAAGCACTTAATAAACGCTTATTTATTAATTCTTTTTATGCCATTTCTCCTATAAAATTCTTTACTGGTAATGTGTTTCAGATTACTCAAGGCTGCGTTGCACCTTCAGTCATTAAGATTTGCAGCTAAATGGGAGAATAATAGCATTAAAAAGGAAGGGTCTGTGAAAGTGGATGCCAGTGACTGGGAAATGACTAAATGACTTGTAGTACATTAGTATAATGGTATATTACTAGACTATAAGAAACAATCAGTATCATGAACACAGGGAAGCATGAGAAGACCGAGATAACCTGATGCAATTATATAAACAAAACCAGAAAAACAATTTATCCAATATCTAAAATTTAAAGTGAAAGAACACCACACAAACATTTGAAAGTTAACACTGTGAAATTATAATAACCAAGTATGACCCCCCCCCAAAAGAGATAATACTTGCTTTTCTTTTTGGAGGGTGGAGAACACAGGGGTGTGGATCACTACAAATGTCAATTTTTTTCAACATGCTAATTTTGCTGAACTTTTTTTTAAATTCTTTATTATAAAGGGATGGTTTTCTGGGAGTAGGGTGGAAGGTGGAATATATTGAGAAACAAAGTTAATATAAAAAGAGCTATTGATATATGCTTTTAAGATGGATTTGTGAGTCAAGGAACAACTTAGAGTCATTAAAAGCACTGCACAAGGATATCAAATAAGCCCACATAAATCATCAGCATATCTTTATACTACTAACAAAATCCAGCAGGAAGAGATATTAAGACATGGTTTTCTCTGCACTTGTCAGTCAACTGAGTAGCTGTCAAAATTCTGTTACAGATGGAGAAATGTTATAAACATCTTGGTAAATCTTTTCTACCTATTTGTTGTTCACACTCCAATTTCATCTTTAAATGCTTGATGCAAATTCTTAACAAGCAATGCTGTATTTGAGTGCCTGACTTGGGAATCAAGAAAACCTGGATACATTCAAGGACTGCTTGACATTTATTAGTTCTGTGATCACAGACAAAATGCTTCCTCTTCTCACAAAGGAGGGGGTTGGATTAAATGGCCTCCAAGGTTCATTTTAGATTTAAATCTATGATGTCCAATTCTGGGCTTTCAACTAATTTACCTTTTCACTTACAGTTTCTTGCCATTTCACGAGACAATACTATTCATAAGCTTTCATCACTATCCTCTTTAAAAACATTTTTTTAATGAGTTTATATTTAAAACTGGTATTACCTTTGGCCAGTTTCCATATGGTGAGGAGAATGAGTACTGCCTGTCAAAATTTCTAGGCATTTTTGGTTTTCTTGTTATGGCAACTGATTTATATCAGTTAAACTTCTTTAGGAAATGGCAATACTATCAATGTATGTCCTTTCATATATTTCCAACTCTTGTTATCAATAGTTTATTTAAATAGGTCCAGATGAATTCTTAATTACAAACCTTATTTTTGACATTTCTCCTAAATTAGCATTGATTTTAATCTTTACTGTAACAAGTTGATGCTCAGGAAATGACTTTTACATTAATAATCAGTTATTTACACTTCAGTAACACATTTTTGGAGGCAACATTATCAGGTGCTTGTAATATACAATGCCTACTGACTATTGAAGTATTCATGATCTATATGTGTAAGATTTCTATGTAAGCCTTTAGTTTTCTTTGCTTCTTTTTTTAATTTTCTTATTCTGGTTGGAGAAGATGGGGGAGAGTTGGAAGACTAATTCATTGCTGGTAGAACTTCAAGTTAATCCAACCATTCTGGAAAGCAATTTGAACAATACCCAAAGGGCTACAAAAATGTGCATACCCACTGACAAAATGCTCAAAAAAGGGAAAAACAATGAGTACAGAAGGTTATTTTCTTGGCGAAAAGGTATTTTCTTCCATCCTGTCAGTTGAGGAAGAACATGCATTCCATCAAAGGAAGACAAAGTCAAGGCTTCTACATCCAAACTTCCAAAAAAAAAAATATGGTCTCAGGCCATGGAAGAGCTCAAAAAGGATTTTGAAAATCAAGTAAGAGAGGTGGAAGAAAAATTGGGAAGAAAAATGAGAGTGATGCAAGAAAATCATGAAAAGAGAATCAATAGTTTGCTAAAGGAGACCCAAAAATGTGCTGAAGAAAATAACACCTTTAAAAATAGACCAACCCAAATGGCAAAAAGAGGTCCAAAAAGCCAATGAGGGGAAGAATGCTTTAAAAAGCAGAACTGGCCAAATGGAAAAGGAGGTTCAAAAGCTCACTGAAGAAAATAGTTCTTTCAAAATTAGTATGGAACAGATGGAGGCTAATGACTTTATGAGAAACCAAGAAATTATAAAACAAAACCAAAAGAATGAAAAAATGGAAGACAACGTGAAATATCTCACTGGAAAAACAAGTGACCTGGAAAATAGATCCAGGACAGAGAATTTAAAAATTATTGGTCTACCTGAAAACCATGATCAAAAAAGTGCCTAGACATCATCTTCTAAGAAATTATCAAGGAAAACTGCCCTGATATTCTAGACCCAGAGGGTAAAATAGAAATGGAAAGAATTCACTGATCACCTCCTGAAAGAGATCCCCAAAGGAAAACTCCTAGGATGGTTGTAGTCAAATTCCAGAGTTCCCAGGTCAAGAAAAAAATATTACAAGCAGTCAAAAAGAAACAATTGGAGTATTGTAGAAATACAATCAGGATAACACAGGATTTAGCAGCTTCTCCACTAAGAGATCAAAGGTGTTGGAATATGATATTCCAGAGTTCAAAGAGAGGATTAAAACCAAGAATCACCTACCCAGCAAAACTGAGTATAATACTTCAGGGGAAAAAATGTAATTCCAATGAAATAGAGGACTGCCAAGCATTCTTGATGAAAAGACCAGAGTTGAATAGAAAATCTGACTTTCAAACACAAGAATCAAGAGAAGAATGAAAAGGTAAACAGGAAAGAAAGCCTTAAGGAACTCATTAAAGTTGAATTGTTTACATTCCTACATGGAAAGATGTTATTTGTAACTCATGAGACCTTTTTCAGTATTAGAGTAGTTAGAGGGAATATATGTAGATGTGTATGGCTATGTATGTATGTGTATATTATATATGTGTATATGTATGTGTGCATGTGTATACACACATGCACACATAGACAGAGGGCACAGGGCGAGCTGAATATGAAGGGAGAATACCTAAAAAAAATTAAAATTTACTGTTGAATGGCATATACTAGGGGTAAAAGGGAGAGATAGAACGTAGCAAAATCATCTCACATACAAGAGGGAAGAAAGAGCTTCTACAATGGAGGGGAAGAGGGGGGAGATGAAAGAAAATTGAGTCTTACTCTCATGGGATCTGGCTTAAGGAGAGAATAACGCACACTCAATTGGATATAGAAATCTATTTTACCCTGCAGGAAAGCAAGGGGGAAGGGGATAGGAGAGGGAAAATAATAGAAGGAACAGCAAAATGGGGAAAGGGATAATCAGAAGCAAACATTATTGTGGGAGGACAGGTCAAGGGAGAGAATGGAATAAATGAAGGGCAGGATAGGACAGAGGGAAATGTGGTTAGTCTTTTATAACATAACTATTATGGAAGTGCTTTGCATTGTTACACATGTATGACATATTGAATTGCTTGTTTTCTCAATGAGGGTGGGTGGGGAGGGAGGGAGAGAATATGAAACTCAAAGCTTATGAATGAATGTTAAAAATTGTTTAAGCATGCAATTGGAAATTAAGCTATTTTGCCCTACAAGAAAATAGAGGGGAAGGGGGATGGAAGAAGGGTGGGTACTAGAAGGAAGGAGAGACTGGAGGAAGGGGTGGATGATGTGTATGCTGTCCTGGGGTGGGGGATGGGGAGAGAGGGGGAGAAAATTTCGAATTCAAATTCTTGTGGAAGTGAATGTTAAGAACTGAAAAATAAGTTACATATTTTAAAAAATGTGCATACCTTTTGACCCAACAATATCACTTCCAGGGCTGTATCCCAAAGAGATTGTAGAAATGGGAAGGGGTCCCACATGTACAAAAATATTTATAGCAGCTCTCTTTGTGGTGGCCTAGAACTAGAAATCAAAGGGGTGCCTATCAATTGGGGAACAGCTCAACAAGTTGTGGTATATGAATGTAATGGAATACTATTGTGCTATAAGAAATGATGAACAGGAAGACTTCAGAGAGGGCTGAAAGGACTTACATTGAACTAATACTGAATGAAAGGAGCAGAACCAGATCATTGTACACAGTAATCACCACGATGTGCGAGGAATTTTTCTGGTAGACTTAGCCCTTCACAGCAATGCAAGGACCTAAAACATTCCCAAAGGACTCTTGAGGCAAAATGCCATCCACATCCAGAGAAAGAACTAAGGAAGTGGAACACAGAATGAAGCAGAATATTTTCTCTTGTATTATGTTTTGTTTGGGTTTTTCTCATGGTTTCTCCCATTCATTTTAATTCTTCTATGCAACATGACTAATGTGAAAACATGTTTAATAAGAATGTATATGTAGAACCCATGTAAGATTGCATGTTGTCTCAGGGAGGGAGAGGAAGAAAACCTAAGACTTATGAAAGTGATTGTAGAAAATTGAAAACAAATTAATAAAAAAATTTTCTTATTCTGAACTCAAATACCTAAGAAAAAGCATTTCCATATATATACACATGTAACAGAACACACACACAAATGATTCTGGATAAAATGGGGAATCTTTCATTCATATATATATATATATATATATATATATATATATATATTGCTTACTTTAAAAAATACATTTAATGGGGAATCTTTCATTCATATATATACATTATATATATATAATGTATGTATATTGCTTACTTTAAAAAAATACATTTAAAAATTCTACACTATTTCCAAACTGTCCTGCTTGTCCATGCTTGCTTGCATTCTCTTCTGTACATTAAAAAAAAAGTTACAATTATCCCTGCTGGGGTATCCTTATGGCTTAAAAATCCTCCAATGATATATCCCCCAACTAAAAACCTAAGAGAAAAGGGAGGATAGAGAATATAGCATAATCAAACAAAGTAAATCCATAGGTTAACCGGCTGCGTATGTGTATGGCTACATAAATGGATGAATTAGATACATAATCTTTCTGCATCTTTTTGTCAGGTAACATGCTTTATCATAGCTCCTCTGAAGAGATGGTTTCTCATTTCCTTGACCAGTTTTTAAGTCTTTTAGAGTTGCTTTTTCTTTACAATGATGCTGTTCTTGTAAAAATTTTTCTCAGTTCTGCTCATTTCAATCCATACTATCCAGGATTCTTTGAAATCCTTTCATAATTCATGACAAAATAATATTCCATTATATATACCATAATCTGTTCATTCGTCAAATGTTTAAGAGGAAATCTTAGGCACCCCCTCCCTCCATTCCAGGATCAGCAAGTTTGTTCTGCTCTCAACTATTCCTTCTCATTATTATCTTAACTGCATCCTTCTTCTTCTTTATCCTCAATTGTTTTCTTGTTGAGTTTAGAGTAGAAATTCGTGTGTGTGTGTGTGTGTGTGTGTGTGTGTGTGTGTGTGTGTGTATGTGTGTGCGCGCGCGCATGCGTGTGTATTAAACCCTCTTTTGTCCATTTCAGGTAAGAGGTTCATCTGATACCCACTTCTTCTCCATGTATGTTAACTCTTTTACTTCTTTCTTTCTAAAACTAGTCTTTCCCTGCTTTTAACATCCCTTACCTTTCTCCTTATAAAACTCTAAGGCAAGAACCAACCCACCTACAGGACATCTGCTTTTCTCCTTCAGTACTTTTTGAAGACATTAAGGTTTTGGAGACACACACATTTCTTATTCTCCTTTTAAAATACCAGTACTACTGCATCATATACCACACTCCAATTGCTTAAGTAAATTTATCTTTCTATGTTTTTCTGGTCTCTTCTACTTATATTTCAAAGTTTCAACCCAGGTCTGGTCTTTTCATCAGAAATGCTTTAAAGTCCTCTATTACAAGAAAGACACATTTTTCCCTCTATAGGATTTGTACTCAGCTTTTTAGGGTAAGTTTATATCTTGATTTTTGGAATATTTTATTTCAAGGTCTATTCTCATTTACAGTAAAAGCTGCCAAGTCATGTGATCTTTATTGAAGGTCCTTAGTACTTCAACCTTTTTTTTCCCCAGATGCTTATAATTATTTTTAATTTGACATGGGACTTTTATATTTTAGCTATGACATTCCTGGGACTTTCTTTCTTGGGGTTCCTTTCCAGAGGTGACCTGAGGATTCTATCTTCACCTCATTCTCTGGTTGTAATACATAAAGGCAATCAATTTCCTTTTATGATTTTTTGAAATATATCATCCAGGCTTTAAAAAAAAAAACCAAAATAACATGGTTTTCGGGAAGTCCATCGATTCTCTCATCTTGGTTACCAGATTTTTGATGTTATTTTTAAATCAGATCTCTGACATTTTCTTCTTTTTTCAACCTTTTGATTTGTCCTAATATTTCTTGCTACCTCAGAGTCACTGATTTTTGTTTCATTTATTCTAGTTTTTAAAGAGTCCCTTCCTTGGATAAGGTCTACCAACTTCTCTTCTAGACTAATCATTCTGTTTCTTCTTCCTCCCATAGCTTTTATTTCATTTTAGAATTTTCTTATTTAATTTCTTCACGGTATTCATGTAGTCCTTCTGGAAAATCCCTTCCCTTGGGTTTCTAACTGACCTCTTGTACAACGCTGGGTAAAAGTAGTTATTCAGTGTAGTTTCTCAATGGATTTCTTGATCCCTGTTAGGTCTGGTATAAACTTCAGGATTTTTCTGTAGTAGTAGATCTGAGCAGGATGCTTCTTAACTGAGCAGCCATCCTGGACAGAAGTGCTTCTTTTGCTCCTAATCTTAGGCCAACTTTTTCAACATATTTTTTTTCCTGTTTCTCTATATCTTACTTTTGTTTTGAAATACCAAAAAATTAAATTTAATTTGAAAAATCATATTTAGTTATTTGTAGAATTTTTCTACCTTTTCATATCATTTCAACAGACATAAGCTGCAATTATCTTTGGGGTGATCTTTAATGCTCATAATGATAGGGGTAGTACTAAACAATGTCTTGTTGCCTTTCAATACTTATAAAGTCAACTTCATTTGCTTCTCCAAGGAAGATCAATAAGTCAAGCTTCCACTTAACTGCTCTTTAGCATTTGAGTTCCATTTCTAGAACAAATACCAGGATTCAGTTGTTTGAGTTTAGCTAAAAATGGTCTAGATCTAGATTAATGTCTGAGCCTAAATTGCAGAGGGTATTATGAGTATTAATATTTTTCTCCAACATTACCTCCCAACAGGTAATGGATTCAAGTTACAGAATAAGACATACATTCTGAGACACATCCAAAGTGGCACTTTGTTTTGCTAGATTATGCATATTTCTTACAAAGGTTTTATTTTTCTTTTTTCTTAATTGGGGGAGGGAGGATAAGGAAAGAGAGAGGAGATAGATAGGGTTGCAATAATAAAAAATAGTGGGTCACTGAAATATGTTTTTGAAACTCACAGGAGAAAAAAGCATAGAAGGAATCACAGACAAGCAGAACACCACTGAAGGTAATTTATTATATACTAAAAAGAAAAGCAAGCTGCAAATCAGTGATGTCAAACTCAAATAGAAACGAGCCACTAAACTGCACTTAAGGATACCTGTGGGTGACAATTACTTAGAAAATCACATATTCACATTATCCATGTTGTACTATATTTTTGTGTATTTTGTTAAACATTTCCCAATTACGTTTTAATTTAGTTTGGGCTACACTCAAGAGTGCTTCCAGTTGTAATGCAGCCTGCAAGGTCATGTATTTTGACACCTCTCCTGTATATAACAGAGATTCAGCTTCATATACAACTTTTCTTTCTGTTCTATTGTCCCCATGTCTGTGTACATAAATACATATGTGCACACATGCACGTATAGGCACCTCTACATATAGAGGGAGCATATATGTAATAATTATTGCATTAATAAGTTATAATATTAACATAGCTGTATTATTATATGTAATATATTTTATAGTTTGTATGTTATATAGAGCTATATCGTATATTAGTATACTACATAATAACATCATTATATAACTATATATATGAAAATATAATGAAAATGTCCATTTTAGTTGAGGTCTGTTTAGTTCAGATTTTTTAATGGAAAATAATTAATGTTTATAAAAAAAATCTAAATATTATATAATTCTCAACAGTCTCTATCCTCTTTTATGTCACCCTGCTACCATCACTGCACAGGCAGAAACAGGCCACACAAGACTAAAGGCCATTTTGTGTTCTTTGCTTCATGTGTTGCAGTGACCAAAGAATTCATTACCAACTGGCCATCATACTCTTGGTTTCTCTCTCTACCTAGATCAGCTAGCCCTCAGAAACCAAGTAATTTTTACTGGGACCATACTAGAAGTCTTCCCAGAACAGTTAAACCTATCAGACTTTATACTCTACTGTTGTTCAGTCATTTTCAGTAGTGTCCAACTCTTTTTGGGACCCCACAGAAGGTTTTCTTGGCAAAGATACTAGAATGGTTTGCCATTTCCATCTCCAGCTCATTTTACAGATGAAGAACTGAGGCAAATAGAGTGACTTGCACAGGGCCACACGACTAGTTAATGTCTGAGGCTACATTTGAACTCAGGTCTTCCTGACTCCAGAACTGGCACTCTATCCACTGAGCCACCTAGTAAGTAGCCCTAAGGGTCAAGGTTTACCTCTGAGGCATTTAAGAAATTGTGAGGTAGATAACACTATAATCATTTTCACATTTTACAGGAAATGGGGCTGAAAGAAATGACAGACAGATAGCTACGCGGTGGAATATAACAGGGAATTTATGATGTTATCAGCTCCCAGTCTAGTACTTTTTCCAACACCCCCACTACACCAGCTCTCTCTGTTCATTCCCAGTGATGAAGGCTATTCAAATCAGAAAGACCCCTGCAGGCCCTCTATGCCTTCTGGGGATTAATAATACGGGTGATGAAGATAATGATGAAAATAACAGCAGGTAACATTTACACAGTGTTTGCTGTATGCCAGGTGCTGTGTTAAGTACTTCACAGCTATTATTTTCACTGATCCTTACGACAATCCTGGAAAACAAGTGCGCTATTACCTCCATTTTTATAGGCGAGAAAACTGAGGCAGACAGGTTACGACTTGCCCACGGGCACACAGCCAGGAAGTTGTCTGAGGCAAGGGTCTAACATCCAAGTAAGAATTCCACCAACATGGCAAATCTAGCCTTGTCTTCCCAGTCCTTGTATCCATTACTCTCCCACTTACACAGAGTCCTTTTCCAGTCTAATATGCTCCGATTCTAATTCCTTTACATTTCCTAACATTGTCTTACAATCACCAAATCACAGAACTCTTACTCTAAGACCCTCCACTTGTCTTTAAACCTCAAGAAATCCCTTGGGAAAAGATAATGGTTTCCCCTTCTTATTACTGAGTAATGTGGCATGCTTGGAGTTGCAGTTTACGCCAGGAGGAACATCATTCCTTTTCACCACCTGAAAAATTACATCTCTCAAGTTTCTGTGCCCTCCCACCCTTGTCAATCCCAGTTGCTACTTCCTTTCAAAACATTCGAATCTGAATATATCAACCTGCATGTTTTATCTTAAATCCTGTACCTATAAGCCGGGGATCAATAAAAGCCTGAGAAGGCTTAGGTAAGGGTAGACAGGGTATGGAACCACTTTGGTCTCGAAGTTGTAGCCATCCTCGATGAGCTGAAGCCACCAGGACCCCCAAGAGTACCTGAAGGAGAAAAAAAGAGTTGACCAAAGCAAAAAGGCCTCTCTCCTCAACAGGAAAGAAGAAAGAGAAGACAAATGGCCTATGAGAAGGAAAAATTTCACTTACCGGAGGTGGTTGGAAAACAGAGGGTGAAAAGCAGACCCAGGACCAGGCCAGACGGGAATTAAGCACACAACTTGGTAGGTAGGTGACTTCAGGCAAAGGTAACAGGGTCATAGGATCAAAAATTGTCCAGGCCCTACGCTGCCCATCCTCTTTAAAGGCAGTCAAAGCTGGGAAGGAGCATGGAGGCTGTAGCAGAGAATACTGGATTGGAGAGAAGAGAAATAGGCCTTTGCTTCTTATGGAAATCAGTCACCTGAATAGACCTTAAATCTCAGCATTCCTACCCCCTATCCCTTATATCTTCCCTTATATCTTCATACCTCCTGGAGGGGACAGTGATGTGGATCCTCTAGGATTTCTTGATATACATTCCGGATGGGTCTCCCAGGCGGGGCTAGAGCATCCAATGCAGGAGCCAAGAGCAACTCCCCCACTCCAGCAGTCCCAGAAGCTGAGCTTTGTAGCAATTGATGATGCCTCAGCAAACGAGGACATAGCCTTGGTCAGAGAAGGAAGATTAATTCCCTGATCTTGGAACCACAGATAGTCATCCCTCCAGTGCCTGACTTTCCCAGACTTCCTCCTCCTCCTTTTCCCCCAGCTATCCCTATCATTTCAAAACCCAGACCTCCTTGTCACAGGGGAAAGTTTTGTCCTTATCTTGTCCCAGGGTGGTGGTAAAAAGAGAACTCTCTTTATCCCTCTAGCCTCTCCATGGCCCTTCCTCTCACTTGCTAGTTATTTCCTCCAGAGCCTTGGCTGTCCACAGGTAGAGGGGAAGTCCCAGGTGACGTTCTAGTAACAGCCGGAGATGCAAAACAACCCCAAGGTATGAGTGGGGAGATTGTTTTGGAGATTCCTGCTGAGAAAAGTTCCGAAGCAAGACACTCCCTCGGAGGCAAGGGGCAAGCATGGGAACTCCACCCACCGACTGGAAGAAGTGAACATCTTGGAGCTGGTGGAATGAGATGAAGAACAGTTATATAGTCCTAAACCTCCCAAACTCAATGAAGAAAAAAAGAGTCTCTCCTTTAAAGGTATGTATCACATAAGGCTACCCCAACTGTCACTGTGCAATAGTATCAGTAATACCTAACCATCAAACCCCACTGTAAAATCATGAAAGAGTGGAAAGAATGTTCTAGTTGGAATTAGAAGATATGGATTCAAGTCCTGGTTTTGACACTTACAATTTGGGTAACACTAGGCAAGTCACAACATAGCTGGGCCTCAGTTTCCTTGAATGTATAGTGAGGGCACTAGATTTGATAAACTCTATAATCCTTTCCAGGTCTAAACCTGGAAGCCTATGAAACCTTACTATAAATTGTTCAGCTAAAATGTTTCAGTGTATGAATATTATGGAATATTACTATGTCATAAGAAATGATAAATATGAACAATACAAGGAAACATGAAAAGACATACATGAACAGATACCGCATGAAGTAAGAACTAGGAAAACAGTATATACAAAAACTACAAAAAAAAAAAACGTAAACAACAACAAAAATTCTGGACTGAATCCTGTATAGGAACTCAGCTTGGCTCCAAAGAAGAAATGTGAGAATGTACCCTCTACCTCTCTTGGCAGAGAGAGGGAACTGCAGGTGTGGAGCTTGGCATGTGCTCAGACTCAGGGAACCACTGGCTCTGCTGAACAATTTTTCCCTTTTCTTCTTTCTTCTTTGTTACTTTTTTTAAATGGTTTTCTACATATGAGAGGGAAATGGGGATACTGGAAATGGAGGTGATGTAAAAACATAAGATTAACAATAAAAATTTAAAATAAACTGTTCAATTATCTAATTTTTAAAAATGCATTACTAAATTTTAGAGATCATTGAGTCCAAGCAACTTCTTTTATAATGAGGAGGTTGAGGCCCAGCTGGGGGTCAGAGAGCCAGCCATTCTTTGGCCCCTGTACTATCATTTAAACTAAGGTCCTAATAGCAATATATTTCAGAGCTGTTATTCCTTGAATTTGAAATGTCACCTGGGACACCTATGTGGAGATGTCTACCAGGAAGCGAGCAAGGTGGACTAGAGCTCAGGAAAGAAATTAAGGTGGGATGTACAGATTGGATACCTCCCTCCTGGAAAGTTCTTCTAACCTAAGTACTTCTCAATAGAAACCCACTTTTCAATAGAAAACAAAGTCAGCCCCCTCAGGGTCAAGAAAAAGGCTGCTAATGCAAGAATCTATAACAACTCCAAATGATTCATGATGAAAAATGCTATCCGCATCCAGAAAATGAACTATATAGAGTCTAGATGCAGATTGAAGTATACTATCTTTTTTTGTTTCTTCTTTCTCATGGTTTCTCCCACTGGTTCTAATTCTTCTTTACAACATGACTAATGTGAAAATATGTTTAATATGAATATGTGTAGAGCCTATATCAGATTGCACAGTCTTGGAGTGGGGGGGATGGGAGTGATGGGAAGAAAATATAGAACTCAAAATCTTATGAAAGTGAATGGTGAAAATGAAAAATTAATTAAAGAAATAAAAATAAGGGGGTGGTGGAAAGCATAAGAGAAGAATATTTTGAAAAACTATCCATACATGTTTCATTTATTGTGTAACAGAGTTAAAGTCATAGTAATTATTTTCCAAATAAACACACAAAATGCAAGTTCAAAAAAACTAAGCCCAGAATGACCAGGTGGCCCTAAGAAATGTCCCTGTTTACACCATTTCTACTCCTCCCTTGACTCCAGCTCCAACCCCCTTACACACACACTCACACCTACCTCTAGCTGCACTCCTGGCCTGATTGTCCGCCCATTATTAGGGAGCTGTTGATAGGCAAGACAGAGACATAGCTGTCCATCTAGTTCATATAGGCCAGCAGGACCATTCAGCACTTTGGTAACTGTCCCCTGAATAGAGAGCAGGTAGTTTAGTCAGACTTCTCTCATTTCTCCTATTCCCTACTTTCCTAAGGAACTCAGCTATCAGATTCTTCTCCATATCCCACCCCTAGTGGAGATAAAAGCACTTTGCTTTCTTGCCCCTCCCACCACCAAGTTTCTGGTTCTCCAGCTCTCTGGTTCCTTTCTCACCTGGTATGACAACATCCTGACTTTCCTGGTGGAGTTACAATGCTGCTGGGAGCTGCTAAGTACTGGGAGTGGCTTAGAGACAGCCTCTGAAATAAGTTCTTCCACATTAAACTCCTGTATATGCTCAGGATCTAAGGACATCAGGTCAGAAGAGGAGCTAGTTGTCCAGATACGACGAGGAAAACCACGGATTGTAGATATCTGTAGATTTGTCAGCACATACGAACAGCTGGGCCGAAGAACATGGTGCCACACCAATTGACTAGGGATCTGGGGAGGGTAGAAGGACAGCTCTCAATGCAGTTTCCTCCTTGTCAAGAGCACCACCTCATCATAACTTGAACCAAGTGCTCCCACACTCTAGCTATAATTACCAGTTGTCATATCAATTTCTTCTCCCATATTTACTGGACCAGCTCTAGTGTCTCTATCCACTCTAAGTCTTGACACTATTTGAGTGCCATGAGGGAATCTAGCTCTCATCAAAATACTGATCCTGCACTGTCTCTGCTACCCCACTTTCCAACTCTATTAATAACATTTATCATTTACTTTCTTGGCCCCTATTCCCAATCCAGAGCATATAACTAAAAGACAAAACCAACTAATGCCATTTAATTCATCATGTGTAATTACCTGAGTTCAAATTATGCCTCTGCTACATACTACAAAGTCATTTTGAGGCTTAAATGATGTAATGTATATGAGGTGATTTATTAATTTCAAAGTTATATATAGATGTCAATGGTTATTACCACCTATGTGACTTTAGGAAAATTACTTAATCTTTCTGGGTCTCAATTTCCTAATCTATAAAATGAAGGAGTTGGATTAGATAAGCTCCAATGTAAAGACAGTGTTCTTTCTAAATCTTTTAGTTTTAAACCTAATGATCCAGTGGATCTGATCTCTAACAATCTATCCTTTTCATTCTTCCCATTCATTTTAGCATCTTCCTCTACCTGGACAAGGATGAGCACAGGAGTGGTGGCTGAAGAGGGGTCTCCCAGTGACAAGACAAAGTAGGTCTTTTGGCGGGTCTTTACCAGTGTACTTAATCGTACCAGCTGCCCCGCCACATGAAGCTGCTGCTTTCGGAACTTACTTCTAAAAGGGGAAGGAGGAGAGGGAGAGAAAGGAATCATAATTTTATTGCCTCCATCCTTTCCTTCAGTGGAATAATCTCTACTCACCTTTATTGCCAGGTGGCTAAATCTCCCTAATCCCACTTAACAGACATGATATTAACCTTAATAATACTTATACTCCCTCTTCCCTAAAAACAGTACATTTCAACTTCTCCCCTAGCCCCACACCTTTCAGAGTGATGTAGACCTCATCCTTCTCTCCCTTTTGTTGTATTCTCCTGCTCCACAACATACAGCTTTCACAGTGATGGCTTCTCTGCCAAGTGGGGAAGAACTACCTGTGCTGGAGCAGTTGAGATGCGATCTCTGGGTAGAGAACTCTTATGGGGGTTTCAGGGTCATGGTTGAGGATCAGAGGCAACACAGGCACTGGGGGACACCATAGCTCCAAATGCCCACTTTCCAAGGAGCTCTGTTGCCAGGCAGGGGGGATATAACTCCAACTAGGGAAAAGGAAGAGGTGGCCCAGCCATGAAAGCTCAAGGTCCAAGAGCTAGGAAAGTCAAAGCAAAATTAAAAGTCAACTGGGACCCAGGCATTCCTCCCCTCCATCACAGATCCAAATACCCTACCACCCAAAATCCTTAAGGACTTAGGCATCTGGCTTCCTACCAGTGGTCCAGCTCACCTCACAGCCCAAGGTCCCACTGTTGTCTTTCACATAGAGGCTTCCATCCCTGTACTCTGGGTCCAAATCCCCTGGCAGATCGGTCAGTATCCCTATTAGAAGCAGCCTCTCCCTTGGCAGGGGAACTGTATTTGGTCCAGCTTTGTTAGCCCAAGCCTGATAATCACTACTGTTCCAAGCCAGATGGCTACAGCAGGGGAGGCGTTGATGGGACTTAAGCTCCTGCACAGAGACAAAACTGTGAAGAAAGAGGGTGTAATAACAAGCACCCTAGCATACCCAGGATGACCTGCTAGCACAGGTTCTTGGATCTGTTTTTCTTAAAGGAAAGCAACTTTTAAGGGGTTAACCATTTTACTTTAATCGAACACATATGTCATTCATTTAGTTTAGGGAAAAATCAGCACCCTGAACTTACAGAAAATATGAACAGAAATTATAAACAGAGAAAATAGCATAAAGACCAACAGACAGGGCTTCTAACAGTCTGACCATAAGCAATATATACATCACAGATCAACAGAGTCAACTGTCTGACCATTACATACATACATAGTTACCAGAGAGAGAAGCACTGACATATGGATTTTCAAAGCCAGAGTCTCTTCTGGTCAGATCAGAGGAGCACTCTTATGAAGAGAAAGGCCCAAAGCAAAATGCTAACCTCAGAATATAGAGCCAGAAGGCTCTCTTCAAGTGCTTCAGTGCCTAATTATTAAAAAGTGTGATAGCCTTCAAGCAAGCAAACCTCCCCTAAGCAAGCTTACCTTAATGAGCTCCACTGAGGCCTATTAAATGGACAGGGAAGATCTTCAACCCCTGTTACCATTACAGGGGGTCTGAGATTCCTCCTCCCAAAACCAACACTTAAGATTATCTCTCCCCCCCACCCATAATGCTACCGTCCATCCCCAAACTTGCCTGGGTAAACCAGAGCCTTAAAATGAAGCTGAGGAACTGGGCTGGTTTAATTAACGGAAGGGGACAGGTAGGTGGCCCCCTTCTTATCAAAGAGTGAAGGGCCTGGAGTTAGGGGGGACAAAGTTCAAATCTGGCCTCAGATTCCTACTAGCTATATGAACCTGGGCATAAACACTGGTCAAGTGACTTTGACTCTCTTGGCCTGTTTCCTCATCTGTAAAATGGGCAAACCACTCCAGTATCTTTGCCAAGAAAACCCCAAAAGAGATTACAAGGAGGCAGACACGACTGAACAACTTGACAGTAGATGATGGAGCCTAGGGACAGAATGAACAGAGCTGACTGAAAGTAAAGGACCAAGAAGCTCTATCCAGTATATTCTTTTCCTGTTTTGCTTCCAAATAGGATAAAAATTCAGTGTAAACTGAACTAGTGAGGGGGAAAGGCTACCTTCCTCTCTTCTCCCTTGTATACACTGTGACCCTGATAAATGGGCTTGAGGTGTTTGCCTTGTACCATTTCATTTGTCTTTCTCCGTTTAGATGCAAAGACCAGGGGATGGGTGGTTGTTAATCCCCAATAAACCTGGAATTAAGCCATGGAGACTGTGGAGCCAAGATTCTAGGCTGGACTTTGCAATTAGTCAGTCTGGCAAGGAAGCCTTGAGAAGGCACTAGAGTCCATGGAAGTTCCAGATTTGGAAGTTTGCAAAAGAAGATCTTTCCTTTGTCCTATTATACATACATGCATTATACTTATGTACAAGCCATTTTCCTAGTCTATATAAAAGAACTGAGCTAAGCTATGAAAGTCCTCCCCTTTTCCCTTCCCCTCCTCAGGATATGAGGTGTGTGTGTGTATGTGCACATGCATAGGTTATACTTCAGGTATTGAGGAGCATGTTTTTCATTTGTGGATTGTATTTGTTCTTCATTTTTGAAGAAACCATGACATCAGAGAAATGATGACGTAATTTGCACTTCTACTTTTGAAAAAAATATTCCTTTGTAAAAGCTAAAAACACCAATCAAATAAAATGCCAAATTCAAGTCTGAAAAAGACAGGAGGATAAAGTATAATTAAGTCACAAATAGGAGGGAGATAAAGAAATATAGAAAGAATTATGTATGAAAAGGAAAGAAAGCAAAACCAAAAGATCAGTCTACATAAAAAAAAATATATACACAAAAAGGGCAGTTAGATAGTGTACTGGAGAGAGGGCTGGACTTGGAGTCCGGAAGAATTAGGTTTGAATCCTGTCTCAGGATGTGGTCCTAGGCAATATACTTAAACTCTCACATCTGTGAAATGGGGCTGATAACAGCACATACCTTGAGGGGTCATCCTAAAGATCAAATGAGATAATGTGTGGACAATACTTTGCAAACCTTAAAGCACTATATGAATGTCACCTATTGGTAATAATAAAGGAAGAATAGACGAGGACGATGAAAAGGAAAACAGAGGTAAAGGGTAGGAGATAAACTGTGAACAGTTGATGCCTTTGCAAACTTGTTGCTGTTCATCCAGGTCCAACGCTTCGTGACCTCATTTGGGGTTTTCTTGGAAAAGATACTCTTGTGGTTTGCATTTCCTTCTCCAGCTCTCTGTACAGGTGAGAAGTGAAGTAAATAGGGTGAAGTGACTTCTGCACAGCATCACACACCCAGTAAGTGTCTGTGGCCAGATTTGAACTCACAAAGATTTATCATTTTGACTTCAAGCATCATCCACTGAGCCACCTGGCTGCCCTATTTATGTCTATGTTTTTCTTTTACGTTAGACTAATCTTTTAAATTTACAAATTTCTAATTAGTTGTAAATGTAAGTTTAATTATTTTTGCTGTTAAAGTTCAGTTCAGTTCAATAAACATTTATTAAAAGAACAAAATACAAATTCCTTAGTCTAGTACTCACATTCTTCCACATTGTCACTCCAATCTAATTTTCCAGCCTCATTAATATTAATCCTCAACCCCTTTAACACATCCTTTATTCCAGACAAATCTCAGTTTCCATGCAATGTGATGGACTCATTACTAGAATGTACTCCTCCCACCCCCCCAATCTCCGACTGGTGAAATTCATCTATTCCTTCAAGGGTCAGTGCAGATGCCACCTATTCCATGGAGCTTTACTTGATCCATTTATATTAAAATGTTCTCTCTCTTACATTGTCCTAGACCACTTCTGGATCTTTCCTTGGTGCTATTATATTCTACTGTGTATTTTACCTATGTACATGTCATATTCCTCACTCAAACTGTGCTGTTTTTCAAAGTATGTTTACTGAACTGAATTTCCATTACTTATGCCTTGACAGTGGACAGTATTTTGTAGAAAGGAAGGCTGATCAACTTACAGGTTTGGCCTAGATAAACTCTTAAGTCCTTTCCAATCCTGTGATTTTGAGGTTTGGTTTATTTACTTTTTGGGCCACAGCACCTCCCTAGATCAGTCTTCAGGGGAGATCTTTACAAAAGACTCCCAGGTCTCCTTTCCTGACATGTAACCAACAGCTGAGAGCCCATCCCCTTGCAGGTATGGTTTAGATTATTTTTCCATAAATTAAAGTATCCTTTGTCTATACTGCTACTCACACAACTAGCTAATGGAAATCTTCCTGAAATTTATTCTTAGAAGCTTGGTAAGTTATCAGATAACTTGGAGATTTCACTATGTACTCCTTTCTCCATATAATTTCTGAAAATGTTAAAAAACCTGAAATAATTAACAGTTTCAACGAAGTCGCAGGAACCTTCAGAAATCAACAGCATTTTTATATAAAAATAACAAAATCCAAGAAGCAATACTAGAAAGGAAAATTTCATTTCAAGTAACTATAAAATATTTGGAGTCTCAGTATACTAAAACACATAAAATATTTGTATAGATTTCAAAAGAGTTTTTAAAAGAAAGTTTTTAAAAAGTAAAGAAACTGAAGGAACATTCAGTGGCCATGACTGGGCTTTATCAGTATAATAAAAATGACACTACCAAAGTTAATTTATACTATACCAATCGAATTATGAAAAATGATATTTTACACAACTTATGACAAATGACAAAATTCATTTGGAAAAATGAAAGATACAAAAGAGATAAAAAACCCCTGTTTTTTTAAAAAGGAATTCATCTAAAAAATGTTTAAGACTGATCCCTAAATAACATATTTATATTTACTTTTTTAAAGGTCATAAATTCCTTGTTTATTCTTCACTAATGAGAACATTTGGAGCAAATAATAGAAAATGATATATCATATCACAGTGGACAACATGTCATACATATTTTATATTATTATTTTTTAAAATTTTTAATATTTTATTACATTATAATGGACTGACCATTAAGTATTCAGAAATATACTTATTCTTCCAACTGGAGTCCTCCCCCAAAATGTTATCCATTATTTTTATTCCCTATTTATTCTTTTATTAGATACTTAAAGTAGGAAATAAAGGACTGAAGCTGACACCAAATACATCCACAAAGAAAAAAGAGGGAAGGAGAGAATATAGGTTGGATATTCCAAATTATAGAGTATTTTTTAGTTGTTGTAGTTTAGTATTTTGGAACTTATATTTGAATAAGAAATCTTTTCCATTCAAAACAACAAAAACAGATTTTTATAGTCACATACGATATGTACACTTTCCTGCCTAAAGAGAAAGCATATACTTTAATACCGGAATAGATGGATATCCAATAAATATGTAAAGAACTCTCTCAGAGCAGATTAAATACTGCTTTTATACATCTGCCTTTAAGTGATATAGTAAAGAGTATAGGATTTCCTTAACAGTTTAGGATTAAACCTACCTACTAATAAGACTCCGTGAAACAATAAATACCTTCTGGTTTAATTAAAATTTCTTAGGTAACTTATAATCTTTGTTAGATACTTTCAACTAAGATCTTAACTTAACATCCTACCACCTCTAAAACCTCTCCAAAAGGTGAACACAGAAGAGGTACATTTTATATTTTTATCTGGATTGCTTCCTTTACAAGTAGGTATTGTGATAATTTCATTAGGCTTTGTAGAGGGCTGGTAGAACATGCATTAAATTTTCTCTTTTGCTCTCTCTTGAAGTGTATTCTCTTAAAATGTAAGCTGTCAGTCTCATGATAGAGCTTTGTATTCATCCTGATGATCACTCTTAAGAAAAATTTCAATAGCAGGATAAAGTTAGAAGACATTAATCTTAATTTTTATACTTAGGCTTTAAACTCCATGATCAAGAAGTTAATTTTCAAACTACAGAACTTTTTCAAACTGTCTTATGTGTATACGTGTGTGTGTATGTGTGTGTGTGCGTGTGTGTGCGCGCGCGTGCACACACGTAACCTGTTTACCAGGCAATATTCCTTTGTAATCTGCTATAGAGGTCCAATTATATGGTCTACTAATCTCTTTGGAATGTTCACCCTCCATTCTGCTCGCTTACCATTCTTCAGCACATACTACCTTAAGCATTCCTTGGTAGACATTTACACATTTTAAACCACTAGTTACATTGAATTCAATTTCAAACCCAGAAACATGTTGGATTCTTAAAACCTTGTCTCCAAACATCATTTCAGGAAAAGATGGCATCAGCTAATTTCTCCATGTCAGTTTCCAGGGCCCAAAGGAGACGTCCTGGTGGCTGCTCTGGAAATCGGATTTTAATGGCCATAGTGGCAGTGCCCTGACCTCCTTCACTCCTTTCCCTACTCCCCTGTCCTCCACAAGCCATTAATATCCCTGCCCTGCCTTGGCTCTCACCAGCCCTGGGCCATCCTCCATACTTTTTAATGTATATGTGGGAAGAAATGCAGCTCAGTAGAAAGAAAAATGAATCTGGATTCAGAGTAGCTAAGTATTACAATGGAGAGAAAGCTGGACTGGGAATCAGGAAGACAGATATTCAAATCCTGTCACAGACATTTACTACCAATTTGACCCTAGACAAGTCACTTAGCTCCTCTGGACCTGTTTCCTCATCTGTAAAACTAGGAGACTGGACTTGCCAGCTTCTAAGGAGCCTTTCAGCTGTAAATCCATAATCCTATGACTCATATGACCTTGGTCTCTAGGCCTATTTTCTAGGCCAGGATTATTTCAATTCATATTTCTCTTTCATATGATCTTGAGCATTCTTTTACATGTTGTTAATTGTTTGCAATTCTTCTTTCACAGCCTTTGACCACTTATCTGTTGTGTAATGGCTTATCTAATGTTTACACATCTTATCAGGGTAATTTGATACAAGGATTTTTTTCCCATCTGAACACTTATCTACCTAAGTACATTAATTTTGTTTGTAAAAAGCTTTCCGGTTTCATATCATCAAAGGTATCTTTTTATTTTTTGTAATTGCCTCTATCCTTTGTTTGGTTAAGAACATATCTGTTGAACAAGTTAAGGTATTAATATGACTAAATACTATTATGTTGTAAGAAAAAATGAAGGAGATGGTATCATAAAAACCAGGAAAGACCTATATGAACTGACACAATGCAAAGTGAGCAGAACCAGAAGAACGATTTACACACTAAGAGCAATACTATAATCAACTGCGAAAGACTTAGTAACTAATCAATACAAAGATCCATCACAATTCTAAAGGACTGGCAATGAAAAATGTTATCTGCCTTGAGAGAAAGAACAGATGGATTCAAGGGTGCTGACTGAAGGATACTTCCCCTTTTCTTTTCCTTGTTTTCCTTTTTTTTTTCTGTAATGACTAATGTGGAAATGTTTGTCATGACTTGATGTTTAATGGTTATAGTGTTTCTTGCCTTCTCAATGACTGCGGGAAGGGTTGGAGGAAGGGAGAACACTTGGAACTGAAAATAAAATTGTATTTTAAAAAAAGAATACATCTCCCTACCCATACCTGTGAACAGTATATTATCTGCTTATCCTTTATTTTCTTTTATCATATTCTTATAGTGATGGGGTTTTGACTAGATGGTCTTGGAGATCTTTCTACCCCTAATTTTGTGATTCTATGTACTATATGTCCTCCTCCCTCCACTACAGAATAAGCTCCTTTGAGATTAGAAACATCTTTTGCTTTTGGACCCCAATTTGCCCATGAAGGCAGGGCCTATCTTTGTATCCCCAGCACGTGGTTAAACAGAATCACACCTAATATCAAAAAATTAAAGTGTGGCCATCAAAGGAGTTCATTTAGCCCTGCTAGAAAAGAAGGTGGGCATAGGACAGAAATGACAAAAATGGAGAAAAGGGAGAGGAAAAACAGTTCAAAAGAGTAAAAAGGAGATAAAAATGGAGAAATGGAAGAAAAAGATTCCAGAGCAAGCAGAGGACAAAGAAGAATTCCTCAAGCAGTCAATCTGGGTGCTCCTCAATGTTCTGTCTGAGAACCAATCCAAAAATTTCAGGTTTTTAATTTTAATATATGACCCAAATGAAAATCTCTCTGACTCTTAAAGTAAAAAGCCTAGTGTGTCTAAGCATCAATTCAACAAAAGTTTTATTAAGCATCCATTATATGTCAGGCACTGTGCTAGGTGCTAGAAATCCAAAGGCAAAAATGAAAACAGCTCCTGCCCACAACGAGTTCTGATCACTCCCTATCGGAAGATACAGAAGAGCAAAATAATGACCTGTATAGGAAACAACTCAACCTCCATAAAGGGAGAAGAGAGAAAAAATAAAGAGAGACAAAGAAAAAAAGAATATGAAAGTTAAAAAAAAAAGAACCTCCTCAATGGAGGTAAATTTTGGTGTTGAGACGGAGGGGAAAAAATAGCACATAGTACTGACTGGCCAGGGCGAGTAAACCTGTGAGAGCTGGATGGGATGTCTGTTATGAGCTGCCCATGGATGGAAGGGGTAGGTAGGAAAGTCCATGTAACCAAGAAGAGGGTTAGACATGCAATCTAGCTTTCAACCTCAAAACTGAATGAACGCTGCTCCTCTCTCCAATGTTCCCAATGATCTTTGAATTACCAAATGTGATGGCCTTTTCTAGACCCTCACTCTTCCCAACCTCTCCGCAACAACAGACACTGCTGCCAACCCTCTCATTCTGGATCTCCCCTTTCACCACTCATCTCTCTTGGTTGTCTTCCTACTTGTATGACCAATCCTTTTCAGTCTCCTTTGCTGTTTCATCGCCCATGTCACCTTCTCTAACTGTGGGTGTTCCAAGATTCTGTCATGGGTCCTCTTCTCACTCTATATTTTCTTACTTGGTGACCTCACGAGTCCTCTTGGGTTTAATCATCATCTCTATGCAAATGATTCACAAAGATCTATCTATCCAGCCATTGTCTCTATTCTGAGAGACAAATTAGATGCCCTACAGGTCCTTTGAACTTATCATGTCCCAACCAAAACTTCTTATCATCTTTCCAAAACTCTCCCCTCTTCTAAACTTCTTTATTCCTGTCAAAAGCACCACCACCTTTCTAGGTTTGTAAGTCGGTATTTAAACTAGGTCTCTCTGGCTTTAAGTCAAGCTTTCTTTACTCCATGCTGCCATCAGTTCTTTACCTGAATGGGACAGAATATGGTCATTGTGAACAAAGCTTTATGTTCTCAATATTTTATTTTAAAATTGAGTGAATTGAACGCTTTTTATATTTCTCTTTAAAAACAATAACAAAAACTATGAGGTTCACAGAATTAGGGCTACAGAGTTGGAAAGGATTTAGAAGCTATTTGGTACAATACTATCATTTGTCAGATGAGGAAACTGAATCTAGAGAAGGTAAGTGGCTTAACAAAGTTACAAAGGTATTGTCTGAGGTAGAATTTGAATCCAAAGGAGAGTGAGTGTTCTTTTTACTAAACCAAGCTATTACTTGAATCAACTAATCAATAAACATTTATTAAGGGCCTGCTACTTGTCAAACACTCTGTTAGGCTTTAGGGATAGTGAAACAAAAATGGAACACTGCTTATCTTCTAGGATCTTACAATCCAGTCAAGAGAGACAACATGTACACATATATAGGTACGTAAGCAGTTGAAGGTAACAACAAGAGATAGCGCACGGCTAAAAAGAAGAAGACTCAAGAATACATCCAGTCTCAGACATTCACTAGCTGTGTGACCCTAGACAAGTCACTTAATCTGCTTGGCTTTAGTTTCCTCTTCTGTAAGAGAGGAATAATAACAGTACCTATACCTACAACTCCCAAAACTGTTGTAAAGATAAAATGAGATAATACTTACATAGCATTTTGCAAACGTTAAAGTGCTTTAGAAATGCAAACTATTGCATAAAATCCATTAAAAATAGGCACAATACCATGGGGATGGCATGAGTTGTAAGATGAAGATCAAGAAAGGCATTATGTGGAAAGTGGTACTTAAGCCAAACTTTGAAGGACATAATAATTCTAAGAGGCAGAGAAGGGGGAAAGGTTATTCCAGGGATGAAGGATAGCCATTACAATGGCACCAAGATGAAAGACGTCTTGCAAAATATAATGTGTGCAAAGGGGAGTAGTGTATAAAAAGGCTGGAAAAGCAGAATGGGGTCAAGTTGGGAAGGACTTTTTTTTTTCTGGTTTTGCTTCTTTGTGAAAGGTTTCAAATAAAAACCAGGAGTCTACATTGGATCCTAAAGGTAATAAATAGTGTCTCAGTGTAAATGACAGTGGATCTCTACCCCTTACTAAGCCATGTGACTCTAGATAACTAATCTCTGAACTTCTTTGAATTGCCTCAGTTTCCTCATATGTGAAATGGTATCAGTTATATGTGTTATTGTGAGGATCAAAGATCATGGATGTAAAAGCCCTATGAAAATTATAAAGCAGAATGAAAAGCTAGATGGTTTCAGGAATTATGCCAGGCCTGGAGTCAAGAAGATCCAATTTCAAACCCATCTCAGACGCTTACCAGCTCTGTGACTTTCAGAAGTCACTTAACTTCTATTTGCCTAAATTTTCCCATCCATGAACTGGGAAAAATAATAGCAACTACCTCTTAGAGTAGTTCTGAGGATCAAATGAGACTGTAAAGCAATGAGCACAGTGCCTGGCACATAGTAAGTGCTCTATAAAATGTGTGACCCTGGGAAAATTAATCCTGTTGGCCTCAGTTTCCTCATCTGTAAAATGAGCTGGAGAAGGAAATGGCAAACCACTCTAGTATCTTTGCCAAGAAAACCCCAAATGGGGTTACAAAAAGTTGGATACAACTGAACAACAAAAACAAACGTTAGCTAGTGGTAGTAACTAGCAATAAGTAGTATTTTGAACGTGTATAGAACCCAGCTGTCCTTTTTCTTCTCTTCATTTGAAACCCACACTCTCTTCTCCCCCACCAGCATCTTTTACTTTAGGGTACAGAAATTCCTGGTGGAGAGTAATTGTGCTCTGATCTTCCTTCCCCTTAGGTCATCCATCCCCTGTCACCCTTCCTCCCCTTCCTCCTGCCTTAACTCTGGTTCCTTACCTGTAGCTGAGAGGCAGGTTGAGACCTCCAGTTCCTCTTGAGGATGCCCAAGTAGTCTTCACACAGTTAACCACTGCCTCTACCAACTGGACACAAGGGTCTTTGCTGGTTGGACAAAGGTTCTTCTGGATAAAGGAATGGACAACCTGAAGCCAAGCTTGTTCCTAGGGTAAATGAAAGTGAGAAGAACTTAAGTAAACCACTATTTCTTCAACAAAGGAATTTGAAGGGGGTAGGAGTCAGTGGAGAATAGAAAGTCCCAAAAGTCACTAAAGTGTGAATATCCTTTTGCCCAACATACCCCAAAGAGATTTAAATAAATAAATAAAAGGAAAAGGACTTACACATACAAAAATATTTATAGTATCTCGTTTTGTAGCAGCAAAGAACCAGAAAGTAGAAAGGAAGTTTCTATCAATAGGGGAACAGCTGAACAAATTATAGTATATAAATGTGCCTGTGTGTATAATGCACGTGCACATTTATATATAAAACACACACATACACACATGGCACACATATATCTGTAAGTACTCAGGTGCAGTACCTGGTAAGCACTTTAACAAATGTTCCCTTCCTTTCCCCCTCCCCGCAGATTTTATTGTGCAATAAGAAATGAGAAAAGGAATAGTTTCAGAGAAATCGAGGACAACTTATATGGCTTCTGCAGAATCAAGTGAGCAAACGCAACAGAGCAATTTACACTGAGAAAGTAAACAACTAAAAAGTTTAACCACTAGGACTGACGACGCAATGCTCAATCATGGCTCCAGACGCCCCCTCCGGATAGGTAAGGACAAAACAGAATGAGACATACATTTCTCGGCATGATTGCTTTGGGAACTTATTTTGATGAACTTCAAATGTTACAACGCTTTTGTTTCGTTCTTTCTTACGTTCTCTCCACTCCCTCACCCCTGCCATTTTGGGAGAGAGTAAGGAAGAGAAAAGAGGTTCAGCAATATGACTTCCTCTGCCAAATAAAGAGAACAGAATGGAAAGCCAGAGTGAATCACAGGCAAGCAAGACACCTTTGAAAGTTACATGATGAATTATATACTTTTTAAAAAAGCAGGTTCTATAAAATAAAATGTGTAGTTTCATAAATAATTCTTTCCTGTTCCACATTGTTTAGGAATTGTTGATTCAATTTGGTGTTTAAGTTCAGAATAAAAAGAAAATAAAGGAAAAAGGGGAAGAGAAGAAAAGGAGGGAGGAGAAGCAGAGCATCACAGGTTCTTGCTGCCTAATTCCATTAACTAGGGTCAGTCACAGTGTCCACTTGGCGCTGGAAGAGAGGAGAAAAGAATAGAGCAAGTTTTCTTCAGTATAGGGAACGCCTAGTGAGGAAACTCCTCCTACCAATGCATAACATCTCTTCCACTTATCATAGGACCATGGAACTCAAAGAGGAAGGGACCTCAGAGGTCATCTACTCTAACTCCCTTATTTACAGATGAGAAAACAGACTCAGAAATAAGATGTGATTTTCCTAACGTGGTACAGATAGTGAGTAGGAAAACCAAGAATCAAATCCAGGTCCCGATTTCAATCAATACTTTTTCCACTATACCAGACTCCTGTGCTTGGGTCAACATTGGGTGAAAGGGTGAAGCTAGCTTCACAGGAACAATCTGAGTTTTGTCTTGAGGATTCAAAATTCAAACTATAAAAAGTTTAATTTTTTTGGCACTTTTAGAGACTTCAGACTATAATAGGGAACTGGAATAGAGGGATTAAGTGAGGCAGAACAAAATTAACAGGGTAGGGAGCACTGGGTTGGTCTTCACAGGGGAATCTGCAGAACCCTGAGAGTATCTGCTAATGAACAGTCTCTCAAAATGTGGAGTTTAGAAGGTTTGGCATAGTGAAGAGAGATAGCCAGAGATTGAAAGACCTAGATTTAAGTTCTACCTCTGACATATATTAGTTGGGTAACCTTGGGCATGTCACTTTAACCTACACAGAACTCAGTTTCCTTATCTGTAAAATCAGGGAATTGAACTAGATGGTCTCTGAAGTCCCTTCCAACTCTTGATCTACAGAGCTAGGTCAAGTTAAACAGAAGAAGCTGCTGATCTGTACTGATAAAAGTAGTTTCTCACTGGGAGTCCCCTACACTGATGAAACCACAGGATCCATTCCCTCTCATGTTACAGCTGAGAACCAGATGGGTTAAGTGACTTGCCCAAGGTCACAGGTAGTAAACAGTAAAAGCTAGATTATATGATAACTATATTAAGTGAATTTAATCTCCTCTGTGAAATCCACAGCAACGTAAAACCCAAAACTCTACAGGGGGTGAAAAATGCGTGACTGACTTATGATATGCATGAAAACACTGAATTTTGTATAAAAAAAAAAATTCTGGGCTCCAATCCCAACTGCATGGTGAGAGCAAGGAGACTATATCACATTACCAACAGTTACTCCCATGAAACAGTGAGTCTGAAACAACACTGAGTCAGTGAATAAGCATTTATTAAACCTACCTGCCAGGCGCTGTGCTAAGTGCTAGGGATGAAAAAAAGGTAAAGCCAGACACCGATCTCAAGGAACTCATAGTCTAATGGGGGACATGCAAACAATTAATTATGTACAAAAAAGCTATATAAAGGATAAATTGGAAATAAGTAAAGGAGAGATTTTTCTGGAACTTGAAGGAAGCCAGAAAAGCAAGGACAGCATTCCAGTAATAGGCAGGGGAGTAGCGGGGGGACAGGACAGCTAATGAAAATGTTCTGAATTAGGAGATCAAGGGGAGGAGGCTGCAGGATTTGAATGCCAGAGAATTTTATATTTGATCCTAGAGGTCATAGAAAGCCACTGAAATTTACTGCATCGGGGTGGGGGGTGTGATGTGTTCTGATCTATGATTTACGAAGATCACTTTGACATGCAAGTGAAGGGAAGACTGGAAAGGGTGAAAATTTGTAGCAGGGAAACCAAGAAGTATCACATTAGTGCAGGTATGAGATGATGAGGGCCCAAACCAGGATACCAGCAGAGTTTGAGGAAGTAGAGGGCATATTTGAGAGATTCTGAGCAGGTAGAAAGGACAAGACTTTGTAGCAGATTAACTCTGGAGGGTGAGAGAAAGTGAGGAGTTGAGGATAACACCTAGGTTATGAGCCTGAAGGCCTGGGAAGATGGCATTGCCCTCCACAGCAATATGGAAGGTAGGAGTTGGGAGGCTTTAAAGGTAAAGATAATGAGTTCAGTTTGGGACATGTTAAACTTAGCACATCTATGGCTCATCCAGTTTGAGATGTCTACCAGGTAGTTGGAGATGTGAGACTGGAGGTCAGCAGAAAGGTTAGGGCTGGATAAGCAGATCTGAAAATCATCATCATAGAGATAACAACTGCATCCAGGAGAGCTGATGAGATCACTAAGTGAAGTAGTATAAAGGAAGAGCATACCTAGGACCATTGAGGTCACATAGAAGAAAAATGGCAGATATGGCAGTCAGAACTGGTAAGACACACTAATATCCATGTATACTAAAGGAGTGAGAAGATGGCCTCTAGTAGGTTGAGGCCTACATGGAAAGAGCAGTGGATGTGTTTTAAGAAGACATGGGCTCAAATTCCAGTTCTGTTACTTGCTACTTCTGGGGGGATTAAGCTTTCTTATCTGTAAAATGTAAAGATGAGATAAGACATGAGATAAAATGACATCTCAGGTCTGTTCCTGTTCTAAATCCATGACCCTATGGTCCTAAATCACAGGTTTATAGAGGGAGTGACCAGAAACCTGGTCAATTGAAGATTTAAAATGAGGATGAATTTGTTCTAGTTTTCAAGATGTCTCCATAAACAAGGTATGGATATTCCCATGAAACTTTTGTATCTTTTATAGGCTCCACCTTTGTTCAGATACCTGCTGGCCCCACTGACACCATCCTAAGGATGACTGGGTCATGGCCAGACTATCTGAGCTGAACCACTGGGTTTGGCCTTAAAAGTGGGCAGAAACAGATCTACAGAAAAGAAACTACCCTGAGCCATAAATTATCATAATTCATCTTCTTTAATGTAATGGGCCAAATGTGTTGTCCATACCTTATATATGGAAACTTCTTCAAAGCAAAAGAGATCTCTTTGTAGGATGGATCTCCTTTTTGGCAGTCTGCTCAAGACTATCAACCCTTTCTCAAAATAACATTCTTAAATGCATAAAATACACAGTATTACAAAGGAAATCAATTGTTAAAATGAAGATGTGATTGTTTTTTCCTCTTCCAATTTCAAAGACCCCCGAAACACATCAAAAGACCAGGTTGAGAACCTCTAACCTAATGTTACACAGGTAGTAAGCAGCAGAAGTAAGAAGACATCTTGACATGGATCTCAGTGCTCTTTCCATTCTACTACACATCCTCCTTCATTTTCAAATAACGGAACTCAAGCCCAAAGAGTTGCCCAAGATTACAAAGAAACTAAATGCAAGACCCTGAAACAGAACCTCATGACCCCAAATCCAGCACTCTAACCTCCTGCCAACATAATGCTTCATGAACTGCACAGGATAAAAAGGGGTTCTGTTTTCCCTGTTACGTATCCTTTTGGAAAGGACAAAATTAAAATGGCCAACGAGAGTGCAGTTGTTTCTATATCTACAATACCTTCCTTAAAGGCTCCTTTCTCTTCACTCCAATAACTAGTATTACCTCACACAAAGACTAATAAAGTAGTAGCCCTCTGGAAGTTGGTCTCTTTTCCTCAAGTAGAGACTTGATTCATTCCAGTTAATTTCTCCCCTCAGTTGTCAAAATCATTTTCCTAAAAAGCCCAAATCTTACCAGGTCACATTCCACACTCAATAAACTCCAGTAGCTAGCTTCCTATTACTTCCAGGATCAAATGTACAATTTTTTTCTTTGGCTTTTAAAAGCCTTTTACTCTTCATTCTATTCACCAGTGCCCCTAGCTGATGCCTTCTTACTTTTCTAGTTTTATCTTTTATTTATTTCTTATCTTTATCTTTTTTGCACATAGTCTAAGAAGGGGTGACACGGGGCTTCTTAGGTGGTGTTCCCCCATACCTGGAACTCCCCTTCCTCCCCTCCACCTCCTGCCTTCCTTCAAAATTCACCTCAAATCCTGCAAATGACCACCTTCTGGAGGAGGCCTTTCCCATTTCTTTCTTCCCCCAAGATTACCTTCCACTCACATTATATACATCTTGCATGTACATGGCTGTTTGCATGCTATTTCTCTCATTAGCATGTGAGCTTTTTGAGGTCACTGAACCCTGCTTCTGCCTCTGCATCCCCATCGCTCAATATGGTACCTGACACATAGTAAGCACTTACTAAATGTCTGAGTTCCTTATCTATTTCCATCTTAAAGTCTGGAGAATGAGGTTCCCTTCAGCAGCTAGTGGGTCCCCAAGGTCCTTTCCATCAGTAGACAGGTGTCACTGATGACAGATCACACACATCCACTTCCTCCAGCAGGCAATTAACAAATGCTAACTGAATTCAACTGGAAGACCTCATTCGTAACGAAGGGTTTTTTTTTTAACATTTGTTTTTTCCCCCTAATAAAAACAATTTTTAACATTAAAAAAAAAAAGTTCTGAATTCCAAATTCTATCGTTCCCTTCCTCCCTCCCTCCCGGAGACGGTAAGCAATCCGATGTGGGTTACACCTGAGCGGAAGTTTTTAATAACGGCTAGTTTGTATACAGCGCTTTTCAGGTTTACAAATATCCTATCCTTGGATCTCCAATGTACCTGCGGGGTGGGGCGGGGTGGGGGTGGGGCAGTTAGATTAGAGGACCAACTCCTGCAGGGCACGGCCTGCCGGCCCCTTTGGGTATCTCCAGTGTTTGACATATACAGCAGACGCTTCATAAAGGTTTACTGACAGGCTGATTACCCCCATTTTACAGGCGAGGACACTGAGGCAGGCAGAGGTCATGCATTTAAGTAGCAGTTGGAGACGCTGTGGGAACTCGGGTGGGCCTGCCTCCCGGAGCAGCACCACGGCTCACTAGCGCCCCCTAGCGGCCTAACTGGGCCAAGCAGGGCCGCCTAGACCTCGAGGGCTTCCGTCCAGGTGTGCCAGTTCCTTCCCGTGCCCTCAGAGACCTGATGTGCGCATGAGCGGGGACGGAAAAGTGGAAAAGGATGGAAAGTGCCACAGAAGGAAAGGGCTACGGGAAGAAAATAGTGAGGAAAGGAAAAGGGGAGGAAAACACTCACTGAGCCCGAGGAGGCGGCTTCCTCCACAGCCATCCCCGCCGGCTCTCCTTAGGGCTCGCGGAAGGAAATCTGCCGCGAGAGGAGCCCAGCGCGCACGCGCCTTCTCAGTCTCGGCGCTCTCCGAGGCTGCCTCAAAGTTAAGGGGCGGGGCATCTACTAACGAGGCGTCGCGGGGGGGAGGGGGATTCGTAATTCGGCGGGAGGGAAGCAGAACCCGCGGCCCAATCCGCTCCGCCCTTTCTGACGTCACGCCCATTGGAGTCCGCCTCCTTCCGTCCTGAGACAGCCAGTAGTTTTTTTGGTTAACAGCTAATGGTGGTGTCTGCGCATGTCCGAGTCTCCCTTGGAGACTCGTTACAAGATCTCTTGTAAGTTGCCAACTTCCAAGCCTGCCCTTACCTCACCGCCGCCAGCTCCTGCCTGACATGGGGACCATTTTGTTCTCCCCCAGTTCCATGTAGTTTTGTGTCCGGTCCCCATATGCTTTACAACGTCCCCTTCTACACGCAGATATTGGAACTGGCGATTGCCTGCCTGTTACTTAAGTCAAGTAATGCATCAAGTACCCACTCCTGGGCAGTGGCTGGCGAGCTGAGCTTGGATAAGGAAGTTCAAACTTGACCTCAGATGTTTTCTGCCTAAATGACCCTGGGACAAGAGGGTATGATAATAGCACCTGCCTCCCAGGGTGGTTGTGAAGATAAAATGAGATAATTGCAAAATGTGTTAACCTGAATTTTAAGTCAGTACCACAAACTGGAGGTCTTTAATCAGAGGAGTGAGTTGCAGTTCAGAGTTCCAGACAGCAAGTTCTGGGATACCCAGAGAGAGCTGGCAATAGGGTTTATACAGGGTAGGAAGGCAGAGAATGACTAGGCTGTGGATGGGAGGGGTTAGGTATTTTCGAGTTTCACTAGCTAAATTGTTTTGCATAACAAGCCAAAGACCCTCAGGAAAGTTAGGGAATCTCAAAAAGGGAGAATTTGGGAAATTTACAAAACAATTGGCTTGGAATGATAATCTATGGTCAGCCCCAGGCAATGCATTGATCTGGGAACCAAAAGCAGGTCAGGTCCTCTCAATTCTCAGTCATTAGTGGAATAAATGAGTGCTAGCTGTAATTATCTCCCTATAACTTGCCCAGGATCACTCAGCTAGTAAGTGTCTGAGGCCGCCTTTGAACTCATGAAGATGAGTCTTCCTGATTCTAAGCCTGGTGCTCTACCCATTAGGCCACCTCTCTGCTGCCTGTGCTACCTCTAATTTTGGCCTAAAAATTAACACCAAGAAAACACAGGGGCTCCATTAGTCATCACCACACCATCCATACATGGAACTGATAGAGTGCTTGAGTGCATGTGCTTGGGCCCCAATTCTAAAATCACATTTCTCCCCAGCCTCAAAACACTATCCCAGGAAGTTTCTTCCCAGCCCAACAGCACAGCCAGCCCCAGCAACAAGTGTTATCTCCTTTCCTGATACAGCAGCCATGAAACTTATTAGTCTGAACCAACCATGTACTGACTGAACTGGCTGTGCACTGGATCATAACAACATTTACTACTCACTGACCAATCATATGTATCCTAGACTTAGACACATCTATACTCCCTTACATTATCTTGTCTAACAAGACATTGATGAGAGCAACCTGGTATTTCTTGGCCAGCCCTGAATCCTGGTTGATTTAGTAATGGTTCAGGCCTAAAACCATACCTCCAGGCAGTCCCCCCACCCACCTTCCCTCACTGACCAGTAGATACCAACAGTGCATGTTCCTTTAAGAACTGACTACACCTTAACCATGCCCTAATCCCACCCCAAAATACCTAGTTAGCATATTTGGCACGTGTTTCCTATAGAATATCCTATATAAACTTTCCCTGTACCCCTTTAAGGTTGCAGATTCCCTAAGAACTCTTGCCTGCTGAAAAGCGTAATAAATCTTTACCTTGACCTCAACAACATTTGAATCTGTGAATTCTTCTCCAGGCAACCTACCCTTGGTACCATGGTCTTTGTGAGGGTCTCACATTCCCCTTCCAGCCCTCATCAGAACCATTGGTTACAACAAATGAAGAAGTTTTGAATGCTGTGGATAAGTTCACTTATCTTGGTAGTGTATTTTCCAGGGATGTACACACTGACAATGAGGTTGATGCAGGCATTGCCAGAGCTAGTTCAGTGTTTGGGAGTCTCCAAAGAAAAGTTTGGGAGAGAAGAGGTATTAGACTGACTACCAAACTGAAGGTCTACAGAGCTGTTGTGCTGACCTCATTGTTGTATGCCTGTGAAACCCGGACAGTCTACCAGTGCCATGCCAGGAAACCAAATCACTTCCATTTGAACTGTCTTAGGAAGATTCTGAGGATCACCTGGCAGGATAAGATACTAGACACTGAAGTCCTTGCTCCAGCTGAACTGCCAAGCATTCAAACTATGCTTCAGAGAGTGCAACTCTGATGGGCTGGCCACACTATTCACATGAAAAATGTATGTTTGCCAAAAAGATTTTTATGAAGAGCTCACATGGGGCAGGCAATCACATGGTGGTCAGAAGAAGTGATACAAGGACACTCTCAAGAACTTTGAGTTTGACTGTGCAACATGGGAGACACTGGCACAGGACTGCTCACCATGGCGTGCCCACATCAGAAAGGGTGCTGTACTATATGACCAAAGCAGAAGTGAGACAACACAAAGTAAATGTAGGATGCGTAAATTTGATCTGATCAGCCACAGTCATACACACTGAAATTTCACTTTATCATGGTGATGTCATGTTGGTCCTCTTAGAGAACGAAGGAAAACAACCAACCAACCAACCAACCAAACCCTCTACAGCTGTCTTAGTAACCTTATCAGGTTACTTGGGTTTAAATCTTGCCTATGCAGATGATTCCCAGATCGATAGATCCAGCACAATCTCTTACCCCCAAGCGTCAATCTCTGAAGAATGATTGCTTGCTGCTAAACTAGATATCCATGAGACATCTTAAAAATGTCTACAGTGGAACTCATCTTTTCCCCAAACTTTCTCTTCTTTTGACCTTCCCTTTTACTGTCAAAGGCACCACCATCCTATCAGTTTCTTTATCCTCAACTCCTCATTCTCCCTCATTTCATATATCCATGCAATTGTGATGAGGTTCAGGGGCACCCCAAAATTGGGGTACAAGATTTTCCCAAAATAATTCGTTCAGGTCTTCTCCAAATCAAATAAAGGTATTTATTGGGGAATAACACACAGTATAACACACCAATCACAACACAAGAAGCAGGCTCCCTGGCCCCTTAAGGGAGATCCAGCTTAAAGGAAAGCCCAGCTTAAGAGTGGTGGTGGTAATGGGGATGGGATCTGAACCCTAAAAGGAAAAGCCCCTGGACTTTCTTATGTGGCCCAGATCCCTGGTGTTTGTCTGGGGTGCTGGGCCCTTCTGGGTCCTTCTTGTTACCTCCCAGTCACTCTAGACTACTTAGTTACTCCTAGATCTTTCCCACAGTATGTGTATATAATGTCCATCTTGACTACCCCCCCCACCCCTCCGTTAAATTGCTCAGATTCCTTAAGAGTCTAGCCAAGACTCAGATTCTGTCTAGCCCACTTGTCAATACAAATGTCACAATAGTGTGGATTCTTAAAATCTTGTCTGCCCCAACCAGTGTTCTAATAAACCTTGTTTTTGGCAGAAAGAAGGCTTGAGTTGGAATTCATTTGGGGCAGGACCTATGTTGCTTGCTTGAACTCCAGGGTCCCAGTGATGGGTACGGTACAGACTCTGGGAACCTGCTTGAACTCTGTTTGAATCTTCCCACTTAATCTGGCTTTCATACACAAATCACAAATCTGGACCTACACAGTTTGACTTCTGATTACCTCCAGCTGTTTCCCACCCTTGATCAGTCACCCCAGGCCCATTAAGATACTCCTTGTATTACTCTTTAAGACCCTCCCTAACCTCGCCTCCCATCTCCCATACTTCTAGACCACCCCCAGATCTCTCCCACAATCTTTTTGTACATAAGATCCATCTCACCTCCATAAAGGGGCTCAGATTCAATCTGCCTCAGATTCTGCAAGTATCACAAATGGCAAGGCTTCTTGGGAGTCACCCAACATGGTGAATCTTTAATAAACTTTGTTTTACTTTGGCTGAAAGAAGGCTTTTGGTCGAATTCATTTGGGCAGGACCTGGCATGTCAGTATTCTGAGGTCCCATGGACCCCAAACCTCAATACCAGCACCCTAGACCTCAATAAATGGTGGCAGGCCCCCAAGGGAGAGGGGGATTAAAGGGGATGTCCTAGTAAGGGCCTCTCCCCACTAAGGGGGAACCTGTTCTGATTAAGAACACCCCAGAGAAAAGTCAGAAGAGACTAGGGATTCCTTTAGAGAAAAACCTGCTGTGGGTGGGGAGATGGGGTGACCAGGGATGATAGTTTCAGTTTCCTTTCCATCTTTCTCATCAAAGTGGAGAGGCCACAGTTCGTTTGTATTTCATTGATTGACCTACTTGAATCTCATCGTCTCCAAAAGTGGCTTTAAGTGGTACTTGAGATAACAGGCTTCTCATCCACCACTATATTTGAATCTCACCAGTTTCCTGCCAGTTTCTAGCTTCAAAACTTTTCTCCACTCTTTTTGTTCTCTCCACCCGTAAATAAGATTAATTAATTCAGGTTCTCCTAGCCTCTCATCTAGGTAATAGCAACAGCCTTCTAATAGTTCTTGTGTCAAGTCTATATGCTACCCCTGTCCTTCCTACACACTGCTACCGAAGTAATTTCCCTTAACACAGAACTGAACATGTGACTTTCCTACTCGGTCACCTCCAGTGATTTTCCATTGCCTCTAACATAAAATAAAACTTTTATTTAGCTTTAAAAACCCTACACAGGCTTGACAAGTTCTTTTCAGGACTGCTTTTCCACCTTTGGTATCTACCTGGCATTCAACTCTCACCTCTGGTGATAAGAAGCTGCGGCAAGAAACAGTTCAGCTCAACCAAGACTTAGAGTCCCAGATCTCCCCACCAGGGAAATTCTTCAAAGTCTGCTGAAGTAAACTAAATAGGGACATGATCAAATGCCAGCTCCTCTATATGTCGGTTTCTTCTCAGTCTTTTTCTCTATTCTGGAACTTGGAGAGAGAATGGGAACTATAAGTCTTTTAAAAACTGGAAGCCAGAAAACAGGGCTCTCTCTCTGGTCCCAAACTTTGACAATTCTACCTCTCAGCCAGTAGTGGAACACTGAATAATCAATCTCTACCAATGAAGAGAGTCTTCTCTTAAAATAATGAGCTTTGACAACCCACTAGTTATAGATGCTAATCATTTGCTTTTCTCCCTCAGCCCTTCCTCTTTAAATTCCCATTCAAGGGGAATTTGTTTTTCTTGCAGCTCTCTTTCTCCAGGTATTGTCCTTTTTCTTTATATCTCCTTCTATCCACCTTGCTTGCCTGTTGAGTTCAATATATTTCTGTACCACACAATGTATGTTGGATCCTCCTTTGTCCATTATTGAAAAGAATGAAGTTCAACTGATGCATGCTTCTGATGAGGTGCTTGTGCTTGAATCCAAATTTCCAAGGTCATATTTCTCCCTAGCTTCAAAATACCTGACAGTTTTCTCCCCAGCCCAAGGACACTATGTGTACCAGTAAGCATATCAATAAGCACAATCAGGGGTGTGCTATCACAGGCTCTTAGATCTGCATGCGAAAAAGGAAAGGCAATTTTTTAGGGGTTAACAGTCACTTTAATCAAGCACATATATCATTCACCTAGCTCAGTAGAGTCGGCACCCTGCACTGCAGAGAAAATACAGAGAAATCAAAGATCAACAGACATGGCTGCCTCTGTCTCACCTTAATCAATGCATATATCACAAATCAACAGGCATGTCCGGCTGTCTGACCATAGTTACCAGAGAGGGAAGTACCAACATCTGGGTTTTCAAAGCCAGGGGGATGTTTAGCAGCTTCCCAGAGTCTCATCTGCCACACAAACCTTCTTCCAAAAACTAAGCCCCTAAGTAAAACTGCTCCTCAGATTCTTTATAAATTTTTTAGAGTCAGAGGGCATCACATTCCTTGAGAACCAGTACCTCACTAACAAAAGGTATGGGCCTTCCTACAAATCTTCCCAGACTCAGCAATGGATGGGAAAGATCCTTTAATCACATTATTCAGTCAGAGGCATTATACTTCTTGATTATACCAAAAAAAAAACAGTAAAAGATCCTACTTTGCTTGCCCTTACAATCTACCCTTCCAGGATACTTGGTCTTACAATTTAAATGGCCATGGATCCTGGAACAAATAGAAGCATTATACTTCTTGATTATACCAAAACAAAAACAGTAAAAGATCCTATTTTACTTGCCATTACATTATGGCTAGCAATAACTCATGAGAGGGCTCCAGTAAGACAAACTATCTTTCCCCATCACATGAGCAAGCTGACCTCTGAAGAAATTCTCTTGTAAAAACAGGTTTATCTTGTAACCACAGAACTATAGTGTATTGATTCCCACAGTTATCATACATAATCCAGAAGTCAAGCTATAGAAATCAACTCTCAAAGCTATCTTGTTACAGATGTAACACTGCAATGTTAAGGGAATTTGAAGATCTTTCCTGTCCCATAACAGGTCCATGTGACCTATTGTGAGCTTGGGCCTCAGTCGCTGCCTGAGTCACATGGAACCCAGGGTGGGAGGACCTTGCTGAATGGGTGGAGCCGAAAGGATGCAGTAGGAAGAGAGAGTGTGGTGGAGCTGACGGAGAGAGCAGGCAGAGTTGAGGCAGAGGAGAGCAGCTAGCTTGACTGAAAAAGGGAATGATTTTGCCTAAGGGAGCTTGTTTATGGGGAGGCCTGATGAAGGGAAGGTTTGGGGATTGTGGTGCACCCTTTATTGTAACATGTACAAACTTCTTTGTTACTATGGTAGAACTGGCTTTCTGGCATCTGAATAAATATTTTGGTTTTGTCTTTGAGGAAGAGAGTTTATATTTTGTGAATTTATCCTGGAAATACAAATGCATATCCCCATAGTGGCTGTTGTGGGTATCGCATTGGTGTTACACAAACCAAAAATATACCCCTGAGAAGCCCCTTCCCTTGGTTTACAGTAGTGAATGATTCCAGTGACGGAGGTTGTAAGTTACAACCTAATTAGCATATCTGCCAAATAATCCACTACTTTTCCTATATTATAAGCTTTAGCATCATTCCTGATAAGTTGCAAGTTTCTTAAGGAATGTCAGTTTCTTAAGGAGCTCTGTCTGCCATATTGGCATTACAATAAACCTGTACCACCTTGACTTGAAGAATGCTTGAGTCCATGAATTCATTCTAGACGACCTTGTCCAGTACTCTGGTCTTGGATGGGGGGCGGGCGGGGGTAGGGTGTGTGTATGTCCCTGAACCTCTCAAACCCCATCGTTTCCTTCATCTTTTCCTCCTTATTTATTTACTACTCTTCTTACAGAACCCAATTAGGAGAAATAACAATATATACTGTAGCACCCTCATCTTCTTCTTTCTACAGTAGTATATTGATTTTTATCCTCCCTTCTAAATCCTCCTTTAAAAATCCTCAGAACAGATCTCACCTACCCCTGTTGAGATCAAAGTGCTTGGAACCTTGAGATTCAAGGGCAAAAGGTGAGGGCCTGCCTCAAAAGAATTTAACTCAAACCTTCTTTCAGTCAGAGACAAGGTTTATTAAAACACGTTGGGGTGGGTGAGATTTTAAGAATCTGAGCAATTTAACAAAGATGGATCTTTTATACAGAAAGACTGGGAAGATCTGGATGTGATCTAGAAGTGACCAATAGGTTCTGGTGACCCTCAATAACAGAGAAGGGATCGAGGTGGAATTAAGTAGTGGCAAACCCTGGGGTGGGGCCAGGTGCAGAGGTGAGGGCCACGAAGAAAGGGCAGTTAAAAAGATTATACTGATGGGTGATGGCTCAGGCAAATGCCAGAGACTTGGTCCTGTGGGAAAGTTCAGGCGCTGAGTTGAAAGTTCAAAGGGGGAGGGAGTGTCCAGAGTTCATACCCCATCATTCCTTTCTCAAACAAATGGGACCCAAATTCCTTTGGGGTAAGGGGCAAAGGTCTTGGCTTCTGAAACTGCTTCCAGCTTGCAGGGGCTTAGAGCTGTTTCAAGGGAGTCTCAGAAAGAAGATTGACTGGAACTAAGCACAGGCTGCATACAGCAGATAATGGAGGGACATTGGCTGGTACCCACTGTTTGCTACCAACTGTAGGTGAATGGCCTGTAGTTTGAAAGACACAAATCTGACAAGCAAGTCTGTAGGGCCCAAATATAGGGAGAAGTAAAAGTGCAAGTGTCCTAAAGAAATTCACAAGGACAATCTCCAACTTAAAGAAAGACATTTATTAGGATGATATATCCAAACAGGCCCTGCTTCTATGTGGGAGAGACACAGCCATTAGCCAGGTTAAAGATCTGGTTTAAATACAATTTTATGGAATAGGAGGAAGGAGAGCAAGAGAATGGGAGCAGGGCAAGCACAGGTCTGGAATGCTTGGAATATCAGGCAAGCCAGAGATGCCTTTGTCATACAGATAAGCCAGGAGAACAGGAAAGGGGATCCATGTAGGGTTTAAATGCATAGCCTTCTTTGATCACTTTTCTGGCTGGTCACATCCTGCATCTTATCTCCTATCTCACATTCTGCCTCCTGCTTGCTTCATCTGTCTTGAGCACTCCTTTCTACCTTACCTCATCAGTACTGTTAAGCCCCCTTCCCTTCCCACTACTTTTCATTATTTCTCTTCATCATTTTGAGCTTTTGTTCCTCTATATGAATTTTATCACTATTATTTCTAGTCATGTAAATTTGATAGTCTGATAGAAATGGCACCAAACAGATAAATTAATTTTGTTAGCATCATTTTCATAATGGGATATCATGAGCAATTAATATCTATTTAGGTCTAACTTTATTTCTGCAAGGAGTATTGTATTCATAAAATTTCTGTATATATTTTTGTAAATTTTTTAATGTATATCCTGTAGTTATAATGAACAAAATTTTTTTTTCTAGTTTTTCCTGTTGGATTTCATTGTGATATGCAGAAATGCTGATGAGTTATATGGTTTATTTTATATATTGCTACTTTGCTGAAATTATTGTCTTAACATTTTAATTGTATCCTCAGGGATTTTAAACTAGAATATCTTTTATTAGAAAAATCAATAGTTTTCTTTTTGCCTAACCTTAAGTATTGTTTATTTTTCTTGTCTTACTGCTATAGTCAGCATTTCTAGATTATATCAATTGATACAATTAATGACAATAAACATTTTTGCTTTACCTCTTTATCTTATTTGAAAGCCTTTCTCCATTATATATACATTAGGTCTTGGTTTTCAGTATGTGACTAGGGACTGGTCAATGATGGTCCCATCTTGAAAGCATATGGATGTTTCTGCTTCTGAAAGTGTGTGATGATATATCATGAAGGGCCTAGCTTTTTGTCTCAGAACATGTGCAGGTATTCTGTTTCTTGTGGGCTTACAGAGTGAAAAAAAGCCTTTTGATTGGTTTAGTTCTCTGTTAGAAATACAAAAGGCACTAACTAGCCAATTTGATCTCTTTCCTAATGACAAATGAAGCAAACTCTACAGAGGGCCTCTTGATAGGGGATGAAATGGATGGAGTTAATAAGTCACAGGGAAAAGTCAATTAGGAATTTCGAGAGCGTCATTTATTAGCCAGGCTGGCGGCTGCAGGAGACAGCCCTGAACTGAGGGGGGTGAGTGCATTTTAAGCATTTTGGCACTACTTGGTACAGCCTTGCGGTTTCCACAACAGAGTTCTGACAGAGCAAGAGCGGGGCTTGCTGCTGGCAAGAGCCCCCAAAACAGAAGGGGTTGTCAGGGTGCTACTAGGCAAAGGACCCCAACAGAGGAGAGGTGCCAGGAGAGGTAGCCAATCTGGAAGGGGGGGGACTGGTTATCTGGCAATGGGGGTCTAACATTAGGTGGGCACAGGTGGTTACCATGCAAATGGACTAAACAAGAAATGACTGTTAACAATTCATCAGATATTTCACAACCCAAAGGGGAATAATGTTTTGACTGGGGCCAACAAAAACCTGTTACTAGGCAGGTTATCCAACCCTGCCCAGTAACCCAACAGTTATCTCTCAGCCTAGGGGCCTAGGGAGGAATAATATCCACTTCAGGGAGAGGGCCACATGTCCTAGTAAATAAGGTATCTATGTTAGTTCTATCTCAGTTGCATCTACTCCTTACTGTTTTTAGATGAAGGAGATTATAAAATAGGATAACCTGATGAACTTTGAAAGATTGGAGGAGACAATCAATCAATAAACATTTACTAATCAGCCAGGTGCCATGCTCAGTAACCATTGGGTTAGCATGAAAGGAGCCAAAAGACATTTCCTTATCTCAAGGAGCTTACAATCTAACAGAAAAATTTATAATCCAATGGGCCCACAGGGTTTGCTAGTAACTATAGCTGCTGTATCAAATAAGAAACACCTTCTGACACAGTCCAGCAGAACTTGGAAGTTAAAATGCTGTGTCCTACAGGCAAGAGAGGATCTCATCTAGAAGCTATATCTAACCCAGAAATGAACTTACTGGGGCAAATGTTTAGTGGCAACCATTTTAAGTTTGAGCCCACTATCCTCCAGAAACCTAGGAGAGAGGGGAGGGGTGCCCCCATTGGGGCGGATATGTTTGTACTTCTATTAGTACTATATTGTGCTGCACAGTGGATAGAGCACTGGGCTTAGAATTAGGAAAACTCATCTCCCTGATTTTAAATTTGGCCTCAGACACTTACTATCTGTGTGACCCTAGCCAAGTCATTTAACTCTGTTTGCATCAATTTCTTCATTTGTAAAATGAACTGGAGAAGGAAATGGTAAACCACTCTGGTATCTTTGCCAAGACCCAAATGGGGTCACAAAGAGTCAGATACAACTGAAACAAGTGAACAACAGAAAAAAAAAAAAATATATATATATATATATATATATGTATGTATATTAGGAGAAATCAACTGTTAATAGCAGTGAACTAATCACTGGATCAATCAATGATACAGAAGAGGTACTAAATATAACTGGTACACCAAAATGTCAGACATCCAGAATCTATATCCCTACAGATACAATAGACCATATTAAAGAAAGGTATATTTATTTCTATGCTTTTTAATTAAAAAAAGTCTTTTTCTGTATTTAATACAATGATTTTTACTGGTTTTTTATTATCAATATAGTCCATTAAGCTTAAAGATAAGCTTTCCTGATATAGAATCAACCTTGCATTCCTGGAATAAATCCAATCTAATTACAGTATAAAATCATTTATGTTTCTGTAGCTTCTTTGCTAATAATTTTTTCACTATTTTTACAGATATTTATTAGGAATATTGGCCTATAGTTTTCTTACTTTGCTTTGCCTTTATCCATTAGGTAATAAGACCATATTTACTTTATATGGAATTTGGTAGGATCCTTTTTTCTCCTTATTTTTATTAATAATTTATGTAACATTGAAATTAATTTTTAAGTTTGAGCCCACTCAAACCCAATCAATATTTGATTGAATTCACATCTGATCCTGGGAGTGTTCTGTGTTTGATTGGGACTTTTAGATTTGTTAATTTTATAAATTTTTTAGTTACATGCTCAATTTATCAATCTATTCCTTCCTTCTTTTGTGATGAAAGTATTTAAGAGATATAAATTTTCTCCTAAGGATTGCTTTGGATGCATTCCCCAAATTGTGCTATGTTGTATCACTTTTGTTACTTTCATGAAATTATTTTTGACCTATCCTGTCAGATTGAATTTAGTCTTAAGTTTGAATCCTTTATTCAAATGCCTTTTGTAGATTATATTTTTATTTCTTAGGGTCAGCAAAGGATGTATTTAGCATTTCTGTTCTTTAGCATTGGTTCGTGAAGTTTTTATGCCTTAGTATGTTATGCCTTAGCATTGTAAAAGTTCTGTGTACTACTGAGAAATATGTATAGTCTCAGTAACAGCCAGAGATCTATAATATCTAACTCTTCTGTCCAAGTCCTTAACTTCTTTTTAAATTTCTTTTTGCTACATTTACCTAGTTTTGAAAGTGGCACATTTTGGTCACCTGTTACAGTTTTGCTGTCCATTTCTCCCTGTAATTCAATTAATTTTTCCTTCAAGTACTTAGATGCCATGCCATTCAGTGCATAAATAAATATTGATACTTTTTCATTAATTCTGACTTTAATCATAATGCAGTTTACCTGTCATTGCTTTTTAACTATGTCATTTTTACTGTGTCTTTATTTGAGATCATGAATGCTATCCCTGCTTTTAAAATTTTGCCTACGGCACAAGAAATTCTACTCCAGTCATTTGTGTGTGAATTTTCACATTTCAAGTCTTATTTCTTGTAAACAATATATTATCAAAGTCTGATTTCTAATCACTTTTGCTACCCTACTCTGTTTTATGTGTGACCCGTATAAAGTGTTGGTGGCATCCTTATCCCAATTCCGATTCTTAGGTTCTCAAAGCTAGGCTGGCTACATTTTTCCCTCAAGTTTCTAGGCATTCCCTGAGAGATGAGGGGAATTAACTCAAGCCCCAACTGGTATACGTGTCCCCAAATTATTAGCTGGGAATAAATATAGTCAGCCAATCTTAATATTTTTTTCTTAATAGTTTTTAGAATGGGATATAATAAGAACAGCTGGTACAAATCATCCCACCAAAGTGTGACACACTCTCCTACAAATAAAAGAATTGGGGAGAAAGCAGGTTCAAACTTAGATCGCACATGTGGCAAAGGAATAACCCACAGCTCCTGGTTTTTGGACGTTATTTTGTCTACACATTTATGAGATGATCAAGAAGTTTCTCTCAGGCTTCTCATAGTTTCTTTGCTGAGTTCTCTGTAGAGTCATGAATCTAGTCTGCTTCCAACAACAACATTGCTGACAGCAGTTTAGGACATTAATGGAAACATTGGAAATACAACAACTCTGGATTCTGTGAAACTTGAAAGATCTTTCAAGTTGGGATGGCTGCCAATCCACTTCCACCCATAGCAAACTTCCACACTTAGCTGATACATTGAAGCATTCTGTGGAAGAAACAGACAGGAGCATGTGCCGGACAAGTCAAACCACTACCACCACTTTGACCACCATCTAGTCTCATAACCTGATGCAGAGACAGCCAAGGACCCTGGGTCCAAAAGATCTGGAAAGAGCCCTGTTTTCATCACAGTGACCTCAACTATCCACTGGGAAGCAATTCTTGTGATAATACAGTCTGGTTATTCCTTCTGGTGCTTCTGAAGACCAAGACAAAGAAAGTTTCGGCCACCAAAGTCCTTGGCATTGCCAAATGGTCTTAACATCATAAATGGATATAACTTCATCAGTGGAAATGGCATTTTAAATGGGGCATTACCCACCTGCTTTGCCACTGCACTGGGAGGTCCATGGGACCTTTCCATTTGACTTGCAGCTGAAACTTTGTATGTTTTCTCTTTCCTTATGTGTGCGATGAAAAGACTCTTACTCAAAATCTTAAATAAATACAGAGGCTTCTCAATAAGAACAGAAAGAAAAGGATTTATTACAATTCTAGAAAAAGGGACGTCCTTCCACCAGGTCGGGGAACCTGACGGAAGGAGGCAACTTACAGAAATTGAAGCACAATTTTTATGCCCTAACGCAGAGAATCCCACCTCCCCACTATCCCACCTCTCCATTGGCTGGGAGGCGGGCCCACAATCTAAGCGCGAAAAACTAGACAAACCCCGGGAAATCTTCACCTATCCCATCACAATTACCTCATCTAATATCTAACTTAACTGCTGATGTGGCTTTAGAAAAGAGGGGAGGGGGAGAAGCCGGAGCTTGTAGCGTTGATGTGGCTACAAACGAAGGGGAGATTTTAGTAACTTCCAAGTTTCGGCTACAGACCACAGCACTTTCTTAAAGAAAGCTGGTAGCTGGTAAGGGGGGGAGGGGCGGGGGCCGGGGAACGAACTGATCACGTCTACAAGCTCAGGTATCCAAGGAGAGAGGCAATGGAAGAGAAATTTTATTTAGAAAATCCAATATTCCCATATTTTTATTATGAGAAGTCTTCACAATCTCTCTTAGAATGTGCCCTTCTTTGGAGTAGAAATCTGTCTTTTGCATTTGTATCTCCAGCTTTAACACTGCAGTTTGCATATACAGTAGTACTTAATAAGTGCCTTATTCATGAGAGTAAGAAGGATACAAAGCTGTTTATAAAGATCAGTTACTTTTGTTACCTCTGTAACCTCCTTATCTCACCAGTATAACTACCCATCTGCAGTCGCCAGGAGGGTTGAGCCTGGAGTCCAGAAGACAGACCTTAACTAGTTGTGTGGTGTCCTACACAAGTCACTTAACCTTTGCCTGCCTCAGTTTCTCCATTGGGGTACCATGGGGGATAATAAATAGCCCCTTCAGAATTGCTGCAAGAATAAAAATGAGATCTTTATAAAACTGTGGAATGAGATCTTTATAAAAACTGGAATGAGAGCCTTATAAAGAGCTATGGAAATGCTAATGATGGAAAGCCCGGCGGAAGTCCTAAAGGCAGGGGCCCCAGAAGCGGGGGGAGGAGGCAGGGGCACCAGCAGGGGGCGGGGTCAGGGAACCTGTCGCGAGACACCCTGAGAAGTCTTTCCCGCCGCCGCGGTCCAGTCCCGCCCCAACCCGGAGCTTAGGAGCCACGGGCTTCTACGTGGAGGAGCCCGCGCCTCTCCCTTCACTTGCTGCCTTGGACCTGGCGTGAGTAAAAGCTCTTTTGCCCTTCGCCTCCCCACGCGGCTTTCCCTGCGCGCTGCCGGGTCTGGGGCGCACGCTGCTGACACTCATGCCGGGGCCTGGGCGGTCTCGGGGACCTGGTGCACCTACCCTTTCCAGCCAACTTGGCCCGGCCTCTTTGGCCCACGTGCTCCACCTTGCCGGGTCCGCTAAGGGCGCAGGCGCGGTAGCCCCTCGGCCCACGTGTTCGCTCCTTGTGCGCAGGGAGGGGCGTGGGGTGCAGAAGGCTGGATCGGTTCTTGGCCCCGAGGGGTGGGTTCTGGACTTGGCCCCGGCTGCTCTCCGCTTCTGTTCCTATCCCCGGGCCTGCGGGAATAGCGCGATTACGCTCCCGAGGGAAAGGTGGGAGGTCCCAAGGTAGATCCAGGGAGGGTCCTGGAGGAGGAGGCGGTCTAGGTCTGTAAGTGAACGGGGAGCGGCCTGGGAGTGAGTTGCATGATTTGACAACGTTGAAAAGATAGAAAGGCATGAGCTTGTCTATAAGCGAAGCTAGAAAATAATAGAACCCACCTTCCCAGGGTTGTTGCTGAGGTACTTGACAGATAGCATTCAACAAAGCACTTTGCAAATATTAAAAAACTATAAATGGTAATAATTACTACGAACTATTTTTAGGTAGGTAGTAAAGAGGAACTGAAAAATTTTAAGAAGGATGTTGTGATCTTATCTATAAAATGGTTATGCAGTGGGCTCAGTGAAAAATAAGAAATGAAACATTGAAACAACGAGGGGTCCCAACAGTGGACTTTTGTGTCTATTGTCCCAGGACTAGACTAGCTACATTTGGAAGTTGACTTCTGGATGATACATTTTTAGCTGTAGCAGATTCACTAAGACCTAGAGCATTTGTGCCCTTTCTCAGGAGAGGGAGTAGGTCCACCATAGGATACATAACAGATTTAGAGTTGGAAGCACCTTTTAGGGATCGTAGAATCCAATCCTCTTATTTTACAGAGGAACGAATTGATAGGATTAAGTGTCTTGCGGAAGATCACACGAGTAGAAAACTGCAGAACTAGAATTCAAATTCTTGTCTTCTGCCTCCAAATCCAATGTTCTTATCACCACACTTCTATTTATATCTATTTTAGCACTAAAAAAAGCAGTGGGAGATACAAACTATTACAAGACAAGAAAGTATTCCTTTAAAAAATGTTTATAGATCTTTTGTTTAACCTCGCTGTCATTGCCAAAAGTTACCCTTCCTTTTCTCTACCATCTAGAACCAATTCTTGTAACAGAGGGAGGAAAATTAACCAACTTAGCTAACTCTCATAGTGTATGAAGTCCCCTTTTCATGATCTCTAAGAGCTTAGTTTCATTGAGGAATTGAAAAACACATGAAAAGTTACTATGATGGAAAGAACCCTGGTTTGGGGTTTAAATTTTGACCTTGCCACTTAACTACTAGTGAGATTTGGGACAAATCATTTCATCATTATTAAAATGAAGGGGAGTGGATTAGATGCCATCTCAAGTAAATCCCTTCTAGCTCAGAATCTATGATTCTTTAAAATAGTGTGTAATAAATGGTACAGGTATTTGATGCCATTTGAGTTCATAAAAGGAAGCTGCCACAATGACTATTGATCAGCAGAAGGTTGTACTGAAACTGAAGCTTTGAAGAATGAAATAGGATTTGATAGTTGGGGAAAAGATTGCCTTTTAGGTGGAAGCATCGGTACAGAGGAGTTAGGATGACTGCTTGATTGGAGCAGAGTGCTCAAGTTGAGGAGTGGGAAATGACAGGCAGAGGAGATAGGGGAGTCAGTGAAGGTCTCTGAGCAAGGAGTAAAGGCAGTGTTTCTGTGGCAAGATGTTAAGGCCTCAGGTTTGAAAACATGGCATGAAAACGTGGGACCTCTGTTTCTTAAGTTAATTGTCTCTGACCTTTCTTCTTTTCCTCAAAGCATTTTTAATAGCATTTGGATGTGGGTGGAAAGGGATTTTGCTCCTCAAACCTCAAGTTTCTTAGCCCTGTTTCCTGACCCCCTGCTGTAATGTCAGCACCACTCATTCAACCTCTCTGCTCCTGAAACATTTCCTTGAAGAACTTGAGGCCCGATTTTTAAAAGAAGTTATAATGGGGGGAAATCAGCTTTATACAATTTTTGCTTTGTTACAGATTTTCAGAAACACCTGAGCAGATGTCCCAGGTGCTTTGCTTCTATGTCCATTCTTCCGGTCATGAGGGAGCATCCTCCGGGCACACCCAGAGGAAACTCATGGGGAAGCTGACTGAGCTACAGAGTATAGAGACAGAGCTATGTTATAATGTGAACTGGACAGGTAAAGGATTAGGGTGCTTGCTTGGGTTGTTGGGGTGGGGAGGGGGGAATCCTGGGTCAAGATGAAAGGATTATGGATTTAGAACTGGAAGTGATCTAGCCCACCCCTCCTATTTTACAGATGAGAAAACCAAACTAAAGAATGATTCAGGTCAAACAGGTAGAAAGCTATAAAACTTAAGGCTTGAACCCAGGTACTCAAATTTTTGAAAAGAAATCATCCTATGGGTGTTAAAGATAGCAAGAATTTCTCTAATTCTGGAGAGATCCAATAATACCAATACACAATCCAGTTAAAAAACAGGTTTCAGGGCTTTTTAAAAAAAATATTTTTGCACATATTTATTATCTCCCTTCCTTTTGGGCCCCTCCTATTGATCAGCAAGAGCCACAAAAATTCATTTGGAAGACTAGAGGTCAAGAATAACAAAGGAATTAATGGGGGCAAAATGTAAAGGGAGGAGATTTCAAAGTGCCAGATGTTAAACTATATTATATGGCAGTAAATATCAAAACTATCTGGTATTGGCTAGGAAATGGAAAGGTGAATTAATGGAACAGAGTAGACATACAGTACATAGTAGTAAATATGTTTGTATAGTAACCTTGTGTTTGTCAAATGTAAAGATTTAAGCTATTGGCATAAGAATTCACTATTTAATAAAAATTTTTGGGAAAACTGGAAAGCAGTAGAACACAAATTGGGAATAGATCAATATCTTATACCATTTACTAAGATAAGATAAAATGCATACATGACTTGGATATAAAAGGAGATATCATAAGTAAATTAGAAAAACATGAAACATATTACCCGTCAGACTCATGGAGGAAACGAATTTATGAAGAAATGAGATAGAGATCATGAGATGTAAAATAGATCATTTTGATTACATTAAATTAGAAAGGTTTTGCACAAATAAAACTAATGTAACAACATTAGAAGGAAAACAGAAAATGGGGGAAAATATTTATAGTTTATTAAATAAAGGTCTTATGTCTCAACTATAGAGAATTTTGTCAAATTTATAAGAATATGAACATTCCCCAATTGGGGAATTGATCCACTGGTCAAAGGATATGAACAGGTAGTTTTTGGATGATCAAAGTTATATGTAGTCATGTGAAAAAATGCTCTTTGTAGGGTCCTAAAGTGGGTGATACCTCCCCCTAGGGGGTACTGGAATGATCCAGGGAGGGGCAGTGGTACAATTGGGAGGTATTGAATAAAAATAAGGGGCAGTAGAAGGCATAAGGAGAGACAAAAAGAAAATTTTGAAAAACATTATGTGTTTCTTCTGTTGTACAACAAAGTTGTAGTGATTACACAATTTTCCAAATAAACACACAAAATGCAAGTTGATCAGTGGTCAAATGTTCCTCCCCAGGTCTTAACAAGCAAGTGTTGGCAGGTAGGCATGTCAGATTGTCAGAACTTGGCAAGAATATGTGCGTGTAATGACTTCTTTACAATATATTACTATAAAGTTACATGATGCAATATTGCATCATCAGAATTTCAATGCAGGGAAAAAATTTATAGTATTTACAATTTTACAATAAATTATTAAATTTAAGATGCATCATTTAAAAAATATTTTGCATTTTTAAAAAAATGATACAAATTTTTAAAAAATACAAAGATTAAAAGAAAATAGATTTTCAGGGGGTCCTGAGTAATTTTTTTAAAGGGGGTAGTAGCCAAATAAGTTTGGGAACATCTGTTCTAAATCAGTATTGATTAGAGAAATACAAATTAAAACAACTTTGAGATACTATCTCATATCTATCAGATTGGCTAAAATGATAGAAGGAGATGTTAGAGTGGATGTGGGAAAATTGAGACACTAATATACTGTTGGCGAAACTATGAAATGAAACAGCTGTTTTGGAAAGCAATCTGGAATCATGCCCAAAGAGTTGTAGAACTGTGTATACCCAGCAATACCCTCTTAAGTCTTTCCCAAGGAGATCAAAGAAAAGAGGAAAAACACCTATATGTTCTAAAATATTTATAGCAGCTCTTTTTGTGGTGGGAAAGACTGGAAATTGAGGGGGTTCCCATTAATTTGGCAATGGCTAAACAAATTGTGGCATATGATTATGATAGAATACAAATGAAGAGCAGGTTGATTTTAGAAAAACATAGACTTGCATGAAATAATGAAGAGTGAAATGAGCAGAACCAAGAGAATATTGGATACAGTAACAGCAACATTGGGTACAGTAGCAGCAACATTGTTCAAAGAATAGCCATGAACAACTAAGTTATTCTGAGTATTATAAATACTCAAGTCAACTACAAAAGGATCTGTGAAGTAAGATCCACCTCCAGAAAAGTAGCTGAGAAATACAAGTATGCAAAGCAGCAGCAACAGCAACAAAAGAGAGCAAAAACTAGAACTTCCATAGCAAATAAGCATAACCCAGAAAAACAAATTTCTATGTTGGTCATATTCAACAATGTATGTCTTAGTTACTTTAAGCCCTTCACGTCTCTGGAAAGAGTGACATTTTTTCATCCTTGATCTTTATCATTGCATCAATCAGTACTCGAATGTCTTTCACAGGAGTTTTTCTTTGTAATGTTGATGCTGTGTAAATTGTTGTGTTCATTTGACTTTGTATCAGTTCCCGAAGATCTTTTCCTTTGAAACTGTCCATTTTGTCATTTCTTAAGGCCCAGTAATACTCTTTTCCATTCATACCATGATTTTTTTAGCCTTTCCCCAATAGATGGGCACTCACTTAGCTTTAGTTTAGTTTAGTTTTGCTTTTTTGCTACCACTAAAAGAGTTGCTATGCATGTTTTTATACATAAAGGTCCTTTTCCTTTTTCTTTGATCTCTTTAGGGATATAGGCCTAGCAGCAGTATAGCTGGGTCAAAAACTATGAGTAGTTGGTAACTTTTGAGTAGTTGGTAACTTTTGGGGGCATGTTCCAAATTTCTTTCCAGAATGGCTTAGAACAATTATAGCTTTACCATCAGTGGAACCAGTATGCCTGATTTCCCTTAGTTATTTCATCTGTCATTTTCCTCTTTTATTCTCTGATATTATCATATTTTATTAATCTGATAACTATAACCGTAAAATAGTAGAATCTTAAAATGCTTTAATTTGCATTTTCCTAATTATTAGTGATTTAGAGCATTATTTTATATTGTCTATAGCTTGGATTTCTTTCCATTAACACTTATGTATTGGGGAATGGTTCTTAGTCTGATAAATTTGAATCATGTCCTGAATATGAAATCTTTATTAAAGAAATTTGATGCAAAGATTTTTTTCCCTTCTAATTTTGACTGTATTAGATTTGTTTGTGTAAACACTTACTAATTTTATATAATCAGAATTGGCCATTTTCACCTGGGTGATCCTCTCTGTTATTTGTTTAATCATGAGCTCTTCATATCCATACATCTGAAAGGTAATTTTTTACTTGCTTTTCCACTTTGCCTATGATATAACTTTTTATATCTAAGTCAGAGATCTGTTTGGAGGTTATCTGGGTATATAGTGGGAGATGCTGGTCTCTACCTAATTTCTTCCACTCTGCTTTTCAGTTTTCCTAGCAGTTTTTGTTAAAGAGTGAATTCTTACCCCACTCTGTGGCTTTTTTTAAAGTTAGAAGTTTAATTTTTTTTTCTATGCAATTATACCTGCTTTCAAAAATGACATCTATTTTAAAAATCTTTTCTGTACAGAACATTTTCATGGGTTATTCACTGTGTGAGCGTCACACATCACAGTTGTTTCTAATAAACTGCTGGGATCATTAAGCAACGTAAATTTGACTTATGATTATAAAACCACATTATCCTCCTTGTCACTCTGTCAGCTGTATTCAGTGGTTTCTCAGGAAAGCAACCAATAAAATATACTTATGCAAACAAAAATATGCAAAGCATAGTACCAGTTGAATAGATAAAATTGGGGCTGGACTTTCTCAGCCAAGTTATTCCAGTTTTCAATTTACAGTGTGAATAGAAAGTTGAAATAGGGATGACAGTGAGAATGTGTAGGTCCATATACATGCAGGATTGAGTAAACAGACATTTGGCCCTTAGTAGTTGTCTCTCTTTGGGCTTTGTGACTTATTCTCTAAGATCAAGGTGCAGAGCTAGCCTACATTGTTTGAACAAGTTTCTTCATCTTGGAGTTTCCTATGCCATTGAAATAACAAATCTAAATTCCTTTTATTAATTTTGAAGGGCTGCCCTGAGGAGCTTTTAAAAATGTCTCCTGGTATTGTTACCTGGGACGATGGGGGGGTGGAATTTATGGTCTTAACTAAATCCATATATTTATTACAAGTTAAACTAAAGCTTTGTTTTTTATGTTGTAATAAAGAATTAAACAAATGCAAAATTGGAAATTATGATGTTGCATGTGTTGGAGAAGTGCCAGAGACTAAGCGTCAGGATTCTGTCTCAGGCCTTACCTTCTTTACTTCTTCTACAGCTGAGTCCCTTCCAAGCCCCCAGGAGACAAAGAAGCTGGAATGGCTGTTTGGATGTCCCTTGGAGTCGAATGATGTGGCAAGGCAGTCCTGGTTATTGCCAGGCCCTAATGACTTACTTCTTGAGGTGGGGCCCAGGTGAGTTTAGCCCTTGTGTAAATCATCTATTCTGTAAATTATCCTGCCCTCTACCAGCTTCCACCTTCTCTTTGCTTCTGCCACTTTTACCTCTTGGGATATTTTTTTGGCTGTTTCTCCTACCATTCCCCCCAGAAAATATGTTTAAACTTTTCCTTATTCTACCACCAACCATCTCCTAAATTTTCAGGGAAGAAATTGAAGAAGGAAGACTGTAGTAATAGTTCCTATGAGCTCCCAGGGATGTTGGCTTCCATTGACTCTAGACCAGAGATCATCAGTCTTTCTGAAATTATGGTCTAAGAGTAGTTAGGGAATAATAGGGTAAGTTTATGAAATATTTTTTAAATGCTTGCTGTGTGCAAGGCACTGAAAACACAAAGACAAAAACGAAACAAACTTCTTCAAAGGGGTGGCGTTGTATAGTTGGAATCCAACTTGTACCAACATTGAGAGTACACACCTAGGTATCCTAATATTGGGGTCATCAGAAGATGTCTCCTGAAATTCATTCGAATAAGATTGAACATAGTAATAGCTGAAATTTGTATTGGTGCTTTATCCTTGATAGCTGACTTGATTCTAACAAAAAATACCCTTATTTTAGAGATGAGGATATTGAGTCTTAGAGAAATTTAGTGATTTTTCCCAACTAGTATATGGTAACTGTAGGTCTCTGGGTTATAATCCAGATCTGATCAAAAGTCTAGTTCTCAGAAATAATTCATCATTAGATGTCACCTAAATGTGTTACATCTCAAACTGAATGTCTCATGGGGTACTCCTGAGGGGAGCATTGATTTGTCAACAAGATCAGGTACTTACTATGTACCAGAAATTGTGCTTAAGTGCCAGGGATATAAAGACGAGAGTAAAATAGTCTCCTATCCTCAAGGAGCTTACATCCTCAAGGATCTTCAGGGAGACATGTGTGTATATACCTTTATATATTTGTGTGAGGTGGCACAGTAGATAGTGTGCCAGGTCTGTAGTCAGGAAGACCTGAGTTCAAATATAGCCTCAGACACTTACTAGCTGTGTGACCCAGAGGAAGTCACTTAACCCAGTTTGTCTTAGTTTCCTTATGTAGAGCTGGAGCAGGAAATGGCAAACCAGTATCTTTTGTCAAGAACACCCCAAATGAGGTCATGAAGAGTCAGACACAACTGAAAAACAACTGAACAACATATATATTTGTATGTGTGAGCATATAAAACATGAGTCTAAAGCAGTCAAGGTAATATTTCACTAAGCAAAGATTCAGTTGTATACCTATCTGTTCAATGTAATGTTATTAACAGAAGAGAAATGGTCTGTGGTGAATCTAGAATAGGAAAAGCCAAAGTAAGATATTATCAGTAGTCTTCTAACACTGGGTATTCTAGTTTTAATGATAACAGAAGTTCCAGACAGAGGCATCTTTTATTTATTTATTTGCATTTTGACTTAGTTATCTTTTTTTTAATTTGTGATTTTTAAAAATATTTTTATTTTTTTTAATGTTCTACAATCACTATCATAAAACTTAGATTTTTATCCTTCCCACTTATCCCCCTCCTCCCCCCTCCCTCCCCAGGACGGCATACAATTCCATGTAGGATCTACATATATTTTCCTATTGAATACGTTTTCATTATAGTCATGCTATGTAGATGAACTAAAATAAATGGAAGGAATCATATAACAAATCAAAATATAACACACACACACACACAAACATGATCTGCTACATTCTGTGAATGAATTCCATAGTTCTTTCT
>CM053770.1:303772663-303815359 GCA_028658325.1 Potorous gilbertii | reverse complement strand
CAGTAGTACTCCATTACATTCATATACCATAATTTGTTCAGCCATTCCCCAATTGATGGGCATCCCCTTGACTTCCAGTTTTTGGCAACTATAAAGAGAGCTGCTATAAATATTTTTGTACATGTGGGACCCTTTTCCATTTTTATGATCTCTTGGGGATACAGTCCTAGTAGTGATATTGCTGGATCAAAGGGTATGCACATTTTTATAGCCCTTTGGGCATAGTTCCAACTTGCTCTTCAGAATGGTTGTATTAGCTCACAACTCCACCAACAATGAATGTGTTCCAACTCTCCCACATCCTCTCCAACATTTATCATTTTCTTGTTCTGTCATGTTTGCCAATCTTATAGGTATGATGTGGTACCTCAGAGTTGGGTTTTTTTTTTTTTGCATCTCTCTAATCAAAAGTGATTTAGAGCATCAGAGGCATTTTTTAGATCCTAGCATTGCTTGGTAAGATTAAGCTTGGTAAGATTAAATTTGTAATATCCAACTCACTTTGCTGTGATTAGTGGTTTACCAAATAGCCCTCTGGTCTGTGATTTGGTGTTTGGAATGGCTGAAGTATCTGCCTGGAGGGAATGCTCTGCCATTTGAAAAGAATGAATTAGCATTCCAGTTTATGTATAATTTGCTTTTGAGTTTGTTTAGTGTGGATTGGGTTTCCATCCTAGGATCATCTCTGGTGGGCTGACAAAATAAAGTATCTTGTCTGAGGTAATAAGATTCTACTATGAGAGATCCTGTCTGAGCTAACAGAATAGTTTCTGTCAGTGATTGTACCTAAAACAAAGGGGTGCAAACTGATGTGTGTGTGTGTGTGTGTGCTGGGGTGGACTGTGGGATTTAGAGATGAGTTGAGAAATTAATTATGAAATGAAGACTTGGCACATGGCTTCTGTAAAGTGGTCAACGTATCTGAACTCATGAGAACCTATGCAGATAAGTATCAGGAACATTCTAGTCAAGGATGTCTCTGGAACAATTCTGGATTAAAGGTTTTGTTGTTCAGTTGTATCTAACTCTTTGTGACCCCATTTGGGGTTTTCTTGGCAAAGATACTGGAATGGATAGTAAAATACAGTTGTCCTGGAGAAGGGATGGGCAGTTAGGTGGGGGGGCTGTGTGTAGGGGTGTTTTCTCTTTGTGTCATATTTCTGCCTCTCTTAATAACCTTGGCTACTTTGCCTATCCAGATCATTTTTGGAGATACTTTTGGTATATGGGTTTTAAGAAATAATCAGCTAATTTTAGACTGACTCCGAGGGCATCAAGGGAAGTGTGTAATTTGATACAAGGGAGGAAGGGATTTGGTTTTGGACAAGTCAGATTATGTTTGTGAAGGTACTAGCTTCATCGTGGGAACCCAGAGATACTTGATGTCAGTAGTGGTTCATTGTTTTTTCTCAACTTCTCCTAGGTTGAACTTTTCTAGCCCAGCCTCTTCCAACATTGTATCCGTGTGCTGGGCAGCTGGGCTGAGGGCTGTGGATCGAGTGGAGACAACTCGACGCTACCGGCTCACTGTGAGAAAATAGTGGCTTTGAACAAAGGATGATTGATTGTCAGGGAAGTTGAGGGAGGAGAATTATGAGAATAAGAGAAACAAAGTTATTGAAATAATTTGGTTTAGTAGAGAAAGAGCCTGGCATCCAGGGGTTGAGGTGAGAGGGTACCATTTCAGCTATTAATTTCTCTTCTTGACTATCTCCTGGTCTCTGAGTATGTGTCTCTTTCTCTTTTCTTCACATTGTTTTGTTTTATTTTTTAAATTAAATTTTTTTGGTTACATTTAAGTTCTGAACTGTCACCCTCCTTCCCTCCCTGCTCTGCACTGGCACATACACATATCTGTGTGTTTTATGCATACTTCAATTTATCAGTTCTTTCTCTGGAGGTGGATCTTGCTTCATAGATCCTTTGTAGTTGATTTGAGTATTCATAATACTCAGAATAATTTAGTTGTTCATAGTATTCTTTGAACAAGATTGCTGTTACTATAATGTTCTTTTGGTTCTACTAATTTCACTATTCATTATTTCTTGCAAGTCTTTCCATGTTTTTCTAAAATCAATCTGCCCATCGTTTCTTACCTCCCAGTAGTGTTCCATTATAATCGTATGCCACAGCTTGTTTAGCCATTCCCCAATTGATGGGAACTTCCTTAGTTGCCGCCACAGAAAGAGCTGCTATAAATATGTTACAACATATAGGTTCTTTTCCTTTTTCTCTGATCACCTTGGGAAACAGACCTAATAGTTGTATTGCTGGGTCAAAGTTTTATCACTCTTTGGACGTAATTCCAGATTGCTCTCGAGAATAGTTGGATCAGTTCATAGTTCCACCGACAGTGTATTAGTGTCCCAATTTTTCTACATCCCTTCCAACAGTTGTCATCTTCCTTTGCTGTCATTTTAGCCAGTCTGATAGGTGTGAGATAATATCTCACAGTTGTTCTAATTTGCATTTCTCGAATCAATAGTGATTTAGAGCGTTTTTTTATGACTGTATAGCTTTGATTTCTTCCAAAAACTGCCTATTCATAGCCTTTGACCATTTTTCAATTGGGGAATGTTCATATTCTTATATATTTAACAAACTTTATCTGAGAAACTTATCTATAAAATACCTCCCCCCCCATTTTCTACTTTCCTTCTAATGTTGCTTCATTTATTTGTTCAGAATCTTTTTAATTCCATGTAATGAAAATTATCCATTTTGTTTCTCACAATGTTCTCTCTCTCTTGTTTCTTCATAAATTCTTCTCTTATCCGTAAGTCTGATAGGTCATATGTTCCATGTTCTTCTTACCTGTCTCATTGTTTATCGTGTTCTCTCCTTGGTTTTCCTTTCAGTTTACCTCTGCCCCCTCAGATGAGGAGAAGGCTATTGCTTTAGCTACTGTCCATGATCAGATGACAGAGCAATGCTTTCCCAAGCCTATCCAGAGCCTCTCTACAGGAAATCCCCCTGCCTCCTGTAATGGTTTCATTGACATTCTGGCTGAGGGAAGAACTGCTCTGGAGAAGGCCAATAAAGAGCTAGGTTTGTATCGTGGGTGGGGCCTGAGCATTAGGGAAACCCAGGGTTACCAGTGGGGAGCAGAGAGAGAGGAGAAGAATGAGATGCCTGGGGAGGGTGCACAGGAAGGTGTAGGCTCCAGGGGTTAGCAACGTGATCTGACCCTTAGGTTTGGCCATGGACTCCTGGGACCTGGACTTTTACACCCGTTGCTTTCAGAACCTGAAACGTAACCCCAGCATAGTGGAAGCCTTTGACCTGGCTCAGTCTAATAGGTAAAATGAGTTGGGACACTTGTAATTTTTAAGGGAAAGGTGGGGTTTGGTTTATCAGTGACTTGGGTTTCCTTTTTGAACTTTTATGTCTAGTATCATTGCTCCATTTCTGAGTTTTTGATGTTAAGGGACTGTGCTCTCAGAGAGAAGCCTTCCTATGGGCCTTCCCCTCTCAGTTTATACTAATAGTGGATCTGGGTTAATAAGCCAAACAAGAATGGTGATCTCTGAGAAGGTATGAATGAGGAGCTCTCTTCACTAGTGTAGGGATAACCTTATCAAAAAGATATTTTTCAGTATAAATATTGAAGAAGTATTAAATTGGAGATTGTAGGTGGTGGTGGTGGTGGTGATATAATAAAATAAAATAAAAAAGAAACATGTTTAGTGTTTAACCCCTTTATTTTGGCTGATGGGATGTATCAAATTTCACATTAGAAAATGAGATCTTATTAAAGACTTGAATTGAAAAGAGCTGGCAAGTTCAGATTCCTCATTGTATCACTGACCTCCTGACCTAATTCTTCCATGTGTATCTGTCCTCCTCTAGTGAACATAGTCGACACTGGTTCTTCAAGGGTCGACTTTGGGTGGATGGGCAAGAACTGGAGCATTCTCTGTTTGATGCCATAATGAGCACCCAGGCAACCTCTAACCCCAACAATGTCATTAAATTTTGTGACAACAGCAGGTAAGGGCTAAGACTGGAGAAAACCAGGAGTTCCAGCTTCAGCCACTGTGAGAGCAGGGGGACACAAGGCTTTGTTGGGGACAAATGGATGCCTTTATGCCAGCACTCAAGTTAAGGGCTATACCTGATGCTTCCTATATTGTCAGTGCTATCCAGGGGCAAGAAATACAATTCCTGTGCCCTGAGGACCCTTCCAAGCCAAGCTGTTTTCAGGAGAAGACGGGGATAAGACATGTTATCTTCACAGCAGAGACTCACAATTTCCCCACTGGTGAGCTAGGAGTCCAGTTATGGGAAACCTTGGGCATGTGGGGTTCTGAATCCTTGAGAAAGAAGCAGGAGTTGAGGGGAGGATTATGGTTTGGGTATATATTATTTCCTAAAGGGAGCAAAAACTATATAAGGAGAAGAAGAACTAGGAACTTAGAGTCACAGTTTGCTGAAAAGCCTTGAAAAGGCTGGTCTATTCCTGTCCTTGTCCCTACATCTCCTTTTTATCTCTTCCATGCTCTAGGTGTTGCTCCTTTCAGTGGTGCTACCACAGGAACTGGGGGCCGGATTCGAGACGTACAGTGTACAGGCCAAGGGGCCCATGTCGTGGCTGGCACTGCTGGCTATTGCTTTGGCAATCTGCACATTCCAGGTGTCTTCCGGATAAAAGTCCCTTTTGTATCTAATAGATCTTTTGTAGATGAGCTTTCAGTTGGTGGTGGTGCTTATTCTGTAAGAGGACAGTGTAGTTTGGTAATATAGGGTGTCCCAGAAGTCTTAGTGCAGTTCTAGACTATTAACGCTAATATAAGATTAATATTTTATCATATTATATACTAATATTAAATTTTTAATAGCTTAAGCTTGCACTGAGATTTTGGGGATAACCTGTATTACACTGACAGCCTGGGGCTCAAATCCATATTCTCTTTGGTGTAAGAGAATTCTTAAAATAAGAAAATTGTGAGTTGCAATTCTTCTTCCAAATGTATATTCATAGCAAAGGGGGGGCCATTTCCTCTCACCGTGATCTCTATCTGGCCCCTGGACCCATATGACTAGAGGAGAAAATGAGGCTGGTGACTTTGCACAGCCCTCCCTCACTTCAATCCAGTTCACTTGCAGGTCATGTCATCACCTCTCTGATGTCATGGTCCTCTTTGAGAATGAAGGACAAACAATCTCTTAGCAAGGTGCTGCTGGGGAGATTGGGGTGAGGCATATAAGGTCAGCACTGCAGTCAATATCCCTGTATCTTTCCTACTCTCGTCAATCAGCCAGGCTGTACAGATCCAAGCGATCTGAGATGTAGCATGGATCTTGCTAATGCGGTTGATTCCCAGTGTCTCCATATGACAGGAAGCCTCTGCTTAAGTCTCACAGGTATCCTCCCTTCCCTGTAACTCCCCCAGGCTATAGTTTACCCTGGGAAGATCCAAACTTCTTGTATCCAAGGAATTTCGCCCATCCCCTTGAAGTTGCAATTGAAGCAAGCAATGGGGCCTCCGACTATGGGAACAAGTTTGGGGAACCAGTACTGGCAGGTAAGGCTGATGGGCAGAGGCTTGCTCATCATCTGGGCCCCTCAGATAAGTATCGAGTGAAGTGAGGAGCTGGATTCCTAGGTCTTGGAAGGGAAGAGCCAGGGACTAAGAGGACCGAATGCTTTATGTGTCATAGCTAGAATTTATATGACACAGTGTATTTTCCATGCTTTTTTTTTTTTGATCCTTGTTAGCCAACCCACAGCACAGGTGTTACATGAATTATCCCCATTTTACAGAGGAGGTAAGAGCCTTATTAGAAAGGTTAAGTGACTGGTCCTTGGGCACAAAGCTAATAAGTAATTAGAGGAAGAAATGAAGCCCCAGTTTTACTTATTCAGTGAACCAGTGGTGCTTCCATTGTAGCATAATCCCTGTATATCCTTGAGAAGACTGAGGGCTCAGTGTTGGGACTGCTGAAGGGTGTGGAAGCTGGGCAGTCTTCATTTTCCTCTGGATGTCTCTTCCCTCCAGGCTTTGCCCGATCCCTGGGGCTCTGTCTCCCAAATGGGCAGCGGCGGGAATGGATCAAACCAATCATGTTTACTGGTGGTATTGGATCCATAAATGCTGAGCATGTGAACAAGGAAGCCCCTCAGCAAGGTGAGGTCCTTCTTACATTATCTCTGCCCTTATAGAGTACAGGTCTTAGAGAAGAAAAGATTTCATCTCCCCAGTTAGCTTCCTATCTCCTAACTGAAGTCGGGTCTTTTCAAAGTTTGAAAAGCAGGGGGAATTATCTTCTTTTACTCACTGCTGTTCTGTTCTTGTGATAAGGTACCACTTTCATTACATGTCCCCTTCCTCCTCAACATTGTGTAATGGATAGAGAGCTAGCCTTGGAGCCAGAAAGAACTGTGTTCAAGTCTTTCCTCTAACACATAATGGCACTTAGTCTCTCCGTGACCATAAGTTGAAAAGAAAGGGCTGGTCTGCGTTGGTTGAAGAAATTCCTTACTGGAAATTTCCTATGCTGATAAAATCATAGGTATAGATATCCACCACCAAAAAAGAAAAAAAATTAAAGTTAAAGAAAAACATTTAATATTTTGTACCAATTACATTTAAAAACAATTTTCAGACTTCGGTTTTTTTGCAGTTTCGAGTTCCAAATTGTTTCCTGCCCTTTCCCCCTCATTGAGAAGGCAAGCAGTTTGATAAAGTTTGATGATTACATATTCAGTTATGTAAAACATGAAAAATTAGTTTTTAATAAACACATTATTTGCCTGGGCCCCTTCTAGCCTATTAGCTCCCTTTTCTTATGTTCTTGGGTTGGAGGTTGGTTTTGCCTTGGAGAATCTATCTTGACAGGCCCTTGTTGTACCTTTCCGTTCTCTAACTCCAGCTCATCTCACTTCCCTTCTTCGCAGGCATGGAAGTTGTGAAAGTTGGGGGGCCTGTCTATAGGATTGGGCTTGGGGGTGGAGCTGCTTCATCCATCCAGGTGAGTAGAAGGGAATGAAAGCTGTGGGCTGGATGTGAAGGTACACAGGGAGTAAGGTCTTTGGCCCTCTTCCCAAATAGGTTCAAGGGGACAATGCTAGTGACCTGGATTTTGGAGCAGTGCAACGGGGTGATCCTGAGATGGAACAGAAGATGAACCGGGTAATCCGGGCCTGTGTGGAGGCGCCTGGAGGGAATCCCATCTGCAGCCTTCATGATCAAGGAGCTGGTGGCAATGGTGAGGAGCCATGGGATGGAATGTGGAGCCCAGAGCCCTTTTTCCCAACACAACTTCCCTAGACAGGGTTAAGAGGAAGTCTTTTAGGAGTAGCAGACTGTCTTCCCCCCACTGCCACACAACACAGTGACTTTCCTCCCTTCTGGATAAAAATTCTAATTCATTAAGGGGAATGAGAACTATGGTAGTAGGGGGGGAAAGTAAGGATTATGTAAATGAGCAGGGAAAAATTGAAATTAAGGGCTTCCTCTCCAGAGACTTCCTCCCACCCCCAGAGTAAGATTAGGTAAATAAAATTAGATCTGACATTGAGACCTCTCAGTCTGAGGATCTATGTACTGAGTGCCTCTCTCACCCCTGTCTTACCCATTCTCCTAGGGAATGTCTTGAAGGAACTGAGTGATCCAGCTGGAGCCAAGATCTACACCAGCTGTTTTCAGGTATGTCAGTCCACACCCTGTTCCATGTTGTGGTTTGAAAAACTTTGAAGTCCCATTACCATGCCACACACATGTCCCTACAGTTATTCCAGTTCCCTACTCCCAGGAATTACAAGAAATCTAAGGGAGTCAGAAGAAACAACTCTTATCCACCTTTCGGACTTGTCTAAGTCCATTCTGCTTTAGTTCTCAAGGCCCATCTGGCCATCTTTTGTTTTCTCATCTTCTGTTTCCTCCAATGTGGTTTTATAGTTGGGAGACCCAACGTTGAATGCCCTGGAAATCTGGGGAGCTGAGTACCAGGAGTCAAATGCCCTGCTGATCAGATCTTCTCATCGGGAGTTCTTGAACCAAGTCTGCTCTCGAGAACGATGTCCTGTCTGCTATGTTGGAACTATCACAGGAGATGGACGGGTGAGAAGCCTAGACAACCAGAAACAGGGATGAACAGGAGAGGGGAAAATTGCTTGCAAGGAAAGATGGACCGGAATCTTATGATGGACAGGATGGCTGTACCTAGAACAAAGGCAGCTAAGTGGCACAGTGGACAGTGTGCCAGAAAGAACTGAGTTCAAATCCATCCTCAGATGCATTAGCTGTGTGACCTTGGGCAAGTCACTTAACCCTGTTTGCTTAAGTTTCCTGATCTAGGAGAAAGAAATAGCAAACTGTTCCAGTATCTGTCAAGAAAACCCCCAAAGGAGTCATGAATAGGGCACAACTGAAGTGACTGAGCAACAACAGGACCTAAAGGAAGAGACGTAGTGACAGCTGCAGCAGCTGCTGGGGAGAAGAGAGTGTTGGATCTGAAGTCAGGAAGACTGAGTTCAAATCCTCCATAAGACACTAAACTAGCTGTAGCCCTTGGGCAAGACACTTCACTTCTTAGCTTTAGTTTTCTGATCTGTAAAATAGGGATGATAGCAGTAGTACTTACCTCAAAGAGTTATTGTGGGGATCCAGTGAGATAACAAATGTTTGGCTCTTAGCAAACTTTAAAATGCTCCATAAATGCTAGCAGGTATTAGGTGGGAATGTGTTTGGGAAACAGGTGAAGTTCAGAGTTGCATATAAGTATGTGGGAAGCAAAGAGTAGGAGGAGAGAGTAAAATGGTGATGGGGCTAAAATATGGATTTAGTGGGTAGAAGCCTGTGATCCTTTGTGGAGTTTGTTTTATTTTCTCTCTTTGTTATCTCTGTCTAGATTGTGTTAGTAGAAGACCGAAAATGTCATGTGGGCAAACAGGATCATGGAGACGAGCCCTCTGCTCTTCCCTGGACCCCTGTGGACTTGAAACTGGACTGGGTGCTGGGGAAGATGCCCAGAAAGGTGCTGAGATTGGAATAGCTGAGAGAAATCTCTTCCATGCCTCCAAATCCCTGACCTAATCCTTTATAATCCCAGGCTCCCTTCTCACCTCCAATCTCCCCTTGTGTTTTTGAATATCTGCCTGATTTCCTGACCTCAGGACCTCCACTACCCTGTATTTCTCTTCCAGGATTTCTCCCTTGAGAGAGTCCCCTGCGTCCTGCAGCCCCTGGTTTTGCCCCCTGGCTTAAGTGTCCTCCAGGCTCTCAATTGGGTCCTGAGGCTTCCTGCTGTGGCAAGCAAGCGCTACTTAACTAACAAGGTACTTCTTCCCCCATTTCAGGACCTATCTCCAAAGAGGCCTCCTTACAAGAAAACTGTGAGCTTTGCCCAATTCTTCAAGCTCAATCCCTTTTTCCAGCCTAGGGAGAAGGGACAAGATGGGGAAGGTTTGGGTAGATGAAAACCGGCGTCATGGTGGGATTTTACCAGTCTCAAGTTCTTCTACCTCACCTTAGGACTCACATGGCTATGCCTTGTCCTAGGCTTCAAGAATCGGGGGTTTGAATGAGGGTTGTACCAGTTGAGTTGGGGTTGTTTCTTCTTCCCTGCTCATTCCCTTTTGGAGCTGGGGACCTCTGTTCTTAGTTCTCTCTGCCTGCCCTCTTTGAAGACTATGTCTCATATTTTTTACTTTCTTCAGGATTATGTAATTCCTTTCTTCTCCCAACCTCATTAATCACTACTATCTCTTCCTGGATGTCTCACTGTTTTGTCTTAATGCCCAAACATTCATCCCATAGGTGGACCGGTCAGTGAGTGGACTGGTGGCTCAACAGCAGTGTGTGGGGCCACTTCATACACCTCTAGCCGATGTCGCAGTGGTGGCCTTGAGCCATGGGGAACTGGTGGGGGCAGCCACAGCTCTAGGAGAACAGCCAATCAAGAGTCTGCTGGACCCCAAGGCTGCTGCTCGCCTGGCTGTGGCTGAGGCCCTCACCAATCTGGTGTTTGCACAGATCACTGATTTACAAGTAAGGTTCCAGCCCCAAACTCCCCTGACATCCCAGCTGCATCTTCACCATAACTCCTATTTCCTTTCCTATTTCCTTTGCTTCTTTCTTCATCCCTCTAGTCTTTCACTTTTTTGGCATTTCAGTCCCCTATTTGGTGTTTCTCTACAAATATCAGTTTTCCAACTACCTTGGATCTTATATCCACATAGTCTCCACTCACACAATTTCCTCTCTCCCAACTCACTACTCTTCTCTCATCTCTCAGTTTTCTCTACCCCTCACATATCATTCCCTATCTCACATAGGATGTGAAATGCAGTGGAAACTGGATGTGGCCAGCTAAGCTCCCTGGGGACGGAGTGACTCTGGTGGATGCCTGTATGGCTATGGTAGCTGTCATGCGTGCTCTGGGGGTGGCAGTGGACGGTGGCAAAGACTCACTTAGCATGGCTGCTCGTGTTGGAAATGAAACCGTGAGGGCTCCTGGTGAGATGGGACGACTCTAATGGGGGGAAAGGTGAAGTGGGAAGAATTGGATAACTCAGGAAAGTAAATAAAACAGAGAAGGAGGCCTTGTGATGAATGGCAGGTAGAGGGAGGGATCAGTGTGAGAAGCCGAACTCATCTCGTTCATGTCTTCTTTTCTTATACTAGGATCCCTAGTAATTTCAGCCTATGCTGTTTGCCCTGATATCATGGCCACTGTGACCCCAGACCTCAAGAACCCTGGAGGGCAAGGTATCATCCCCTTTCCTGAAAGATCAAAGGGCAGGTCACCCTTCTGCTTTCAACAGCCCTTGGGTTATACACCTGGAAAATGGGAGAGGTTGGTGCGAGCTGACAGTTGTGATCTTTGGGGAGTCCTCATACATGCAGGTAGTATAATCCTATATTAAGAGATACAGTGAGTTCAGAGCTGCATGGCTCAGTAGATTGAAAACTTGACTTTGGAGTCACAAAGACCTGAGTTTCAGTTCTACATGGCTGTGTGACCCTGTGCAGGTCACTTAACTTTAACTGTTCTAGGCAATTCTTTAAGACTGTAGGTTGCAGAGAAGATCCTGACATACCTTGGTAAAGGAAATATCCTCATTTTGCAATTTTCTATACAAATGAAATCACAAGTCCAGCTTCCTATCCCTCTCCCTTTCTGGTTTTCTCTCACTCCCCTTCCCTTAAACTTTCTTAATTTTTCAGGACGTCTTCTATATGTGCCTTTGAGCCCTGGGCAGCATCGACTGGGGGGCACGGCCCTGGCTCAGTGCTTCTCCCAGCTTGGGACAGAGCCTCCTGATTTGGATGTTCCCGAGAATCTTGTTTGGGCCTTTAATGTTACCCAAGGGCTGCTGAAAGGTAAGACACTGGGACTAAAAGAACCAGCACAGAGGGCCTGGCCTGTATTTTGATGAGGAAGAGAGGAGGGTCACTTATCTCTATAGGGTCTGTCTGTTACCTCTTTCTCATTCTATCTCTCCTAGTCATTCTTTGCCTGACATTTTCTCTGCGAAGATGAGGTGTGGAAAGAAATCAAAGGAGCTAATTCTGATGACCTCTTACTCTTTCTTCCTTAGACCACCTCCTAAGTTCTGGCCATGATGTCAGTGATGGAGGTCTCATTACTTGCATCCTGGAGATGGCATTTGCTGGGAACTGTGGGATAGAAGTGGATCTGCCCTTTCCTGGGGCTGATGGTGAGAGACTCAAATGTCTAAAGTTTAATTAAGCCCAACTCTCCTCTTCCCATTTCCCTTCTCCATTGCTTAGACTGATTTTTCTCATATTTCATGGAATTTGAGCATCTAAATGGCCAAACCCATTCCTTTCTCCAGTATCCCATGTTCAGCTTTAGTTCTACTGACCCTTTTGTTCCCATTTGCTGCTGTCCTTCTTGACCCCGTGCTGCAGTGTGTTCCTGCTTCTCTTTTCAGTGCTGCCAGTGCTGTTTGCAGAGGAACTGGGTCTGGTACTCGAGGTGCGAGAGCTGGATGAGGCCCAGGTGCAAAAACGATATCAGGATGCTGGCCTCCTGTGCCTTTCCATAGGCCGCACAGTTGGGAATGGCCCCCTTGCCAAGGTAAGAAGTTGAGAAGGAGCTGGGCAAGCTAGAGTTCTCAGGACTTCTAGCCAGGATGGCCTTTACCATTCCTGTTTCTCCCCAGGTTCAGGTGGCAGTTAATGGAACCGTTGTTTTGGAGGAGACAGTAGGGCAGTTACGCGCAATATGGGAGGAGACAAGTTTCCAGTTGGAGCGGTTGCAGGCTAATCCAAACTGTGTGAATGAGGAGGAAGCTGGGTTGAGACAGCGGAAAGGACCTTGCTACAGCTTACCTTTTCCTATTGAAAACTCTGTGCCCCATGAACCTGGTGAGATTAGAACCCGAATGCCTAGCTTCTGGGGGAGAGCAGGGAGAGCCAGAGAGAGATCTAGGGGATAAGAGCTGGATGCTTGGCCTGCTAAGTTCAGGGAGTGGGAGGAAGGAGTGGGAGGGAGAAGCGGAAGGAAGTAGGGCAGGTGGATGACCAGATTACTTAATCAGTCTTTGAGATTGTTTTTGCCTCTTCACCCAGGAGGCCCTGCCCCTCGAGTTGCCGTACTTCGTGAGGAAGGAAGCAATGGAGATCGAGAGATGGTAGATGCTTTCCACATGGCGGGGTTTGAGGTAAGCAGAGACTTTATCCCCACAAAAGGAGAGATCTGGAAACTAGAGGTACCAGTCCTAGGAATCCAATATCTAATACAAGTCCTACCCTCCCGACTTCAGGTTTGGGATGTGACGACGCAGGATCTTTGCTCCGGGGCCATCGGATTGGACACGTTTCAAGGTGTGGCCTTTGTTGGTGGCTTCAGTTATGCAGATGTTCTCGGTTCTGCCAAAGGTCAGTTTTTATTCCAACTTCCTGCTTTCAGATTCCTCCCCTATCCCCAGCTGAAGTTCCTTTAGTGTAAAAGGGCATTTTTTTCTTGCCCTCACCTGTTCTCAAAGGATCCAGTCTCCTCTGGAATCAGATTTAGCCTTTAACCTTACTCCATTTCTGCTGGGTGAAGGAGAAGACAGTATAGTAATTGGACAGATAAACTCTTTTCTTTGCTTCTACCTGCCCTCAGTAACTGGTGGTAGGCTCAGGATAGGAGTACTGGAAATAAAAATCAATCCTTAATCATCCCCAGCCCCCTAAAGATTCCTGTCTCTTTTCTGCCTCTGTTTCATAAACATTCCTCCTGTCATTCTGTTCTCTGGTGATCTTCCATGTTTCTTTTTTTTTTTTACATGAATTAAAATTTTTTTTAATAATATGTAATTAGTTACATATAAAGACAATTTTTAACATTCACTTTTTTAAATTTAAAGTTCCAAATTTTCTCCCTCCTTCACATCCCTCCTCCCTAAGATGGTAAGCAATTTGATACAGGTTATATATGTTAAATGATTTAAAACATATTGCCTTATTAGTCCTGTTGTGAAAGAGACAGACACAAATGAAAAAAAAAAGACTCTAAAAGAAAAAGAAAGCGAAAACTAACATGCTCTGATCTGCATTCATATTCCATCAATTCTTTCTCTGGAGGTGGGATAGCATTTTTCCTCATAAGTCCTTTGGAATTGTCTTGGATCTTTGTATTCCTGAGAATAGCTAAGTCATTCACCGTTGGTCATTGTACAGTATTGCTGTTACTGTGTACAGTGTTCTGGTTCTGTTCACTGCACTTTGCATCAGTTTTTGTAAATTTCAGGTTTTTCTGAAACAGCCTGCTCATCATTTCTTATAGCACAGTAATATTTCATTACAGTCATATACCACAACTTGTTGAGCCATTGCGCAATTGATGGGCATCACCTCAATTTCTAATTCTTTACCACTGCAAAAAAGAGCTGCCCTGCTATATGTCTTTTGGGCATAGCTGCTGTCCATAATGGTTGGATCAATTCACAACTCTACCAACAGTGTATTAGTATGCCTATTTTTCCACATTTCTCCAACATTTGCCAATTCTCTTTTCTGTCATAATAGCCAATCTGACAGGTGTGAGGTGGTACCTCAGAGTTGCTTTAATTTTTTTTTATTATTTTTTAAAAATTTATTTTCAGTGTTCTACAGTCACTTTGATATAACTTAGATTTTTTTCCCTCTCCTTTCTCACTTCCTCCCTCCCTCCCTCCCTCCCTGAGATGGCATACAATTTTATATAGGTTCTACGCATACATTCCTATTAAATACATTTTGACCTTAGTCATGTTGCATAGAAGAATTAAAATGAATGGAAGAAATCATATAACAAACCAAAATGTAATACAAAAGAAAATGACCTGCTACATTCTGCAATTGAATTCCATAGTTCTTTCTCTGGATGTGGAAGGCATTTTACCTTAAAAGACCATTGGGAATTTTTTAAGTCCTTGCATTGCAATGAAATTCTAAGTCTACCAGAAAAATTCCTCCCACACTGTGGTTGTTGCTGTGCACAAAGTTCTCCTAGTTCTGCTCCTTTCCCTCAGTATCAGTTCCTGTAAATCTTTCTAGGCCTCTCTGAAGTCTTCCTGTTCACTATTTCTTATAGCACAATAGTATTCCATTACATTCATATACCACAATTTATTCAGCCACTTCCCAATTGATAGACATCCCCATAATTTTCATTTTTTGGTCACCACAAAGAGAACTGCTATAAATATTTTTGTATATGTGGGACCCTTTCCCATTTTTATGATCTCTTGAGGATACATTCCTAGAAGAGGTATTGCTGGGTCAAAGGGTATGCACATTTTTGTAGCCCTTTGGGCATAGTTCCAAATTGCTCTCCACATTGGTTGGATCAGCTCACAGCTCCACCAACATGAATTAGTGTTCCGATAACCACATCTTCTCCAACATTTATCATCTTCCTGTTTTGTCATGTTAGCCAAAGTGATAGGTGTCTCAGAGTTGTTTTGATTTGCATCTTTCTAATCAATAGTGATTTAAAGCATTTTTCATATGACTATAGATATCTTTAATTTCTTCCTCTGTTCATATCCTTTGACCATTTCTCAATTGGGGAATGACTTACAAATCCTTACAAATTTTTATGAATTTGAATTGATTTTCCATATATTTGAGAGAAGAGGCTTTTTTCCAATTTGCTGTAAAAATTGCTTCCCAGTTAACTGTTTTCCATCTAATCTTGGTTACATTTATTTTATTTGTGCAAAAACTTTAATTATTTCTTTAAAAATAGGTTATTGCCATGGGCTTGACAAACAACAAGCATGAATATTTCCTCATGCAAACCTTCCATCTCCTTTCCCTCTCCATCCACAGGCTGGGCAGCAGCTGTGACATTCAATGTCAATGCAAGTACAGAGTTACAACGCTTTCGTAGGCGAACTGATACCTTTAGCCTGGGGGTCTGTAATGGCTGCCAACTGTTAGCTCTCCTTGGCTGGGTTGGGATAGACCCTAATGAAAATGAAAAGGATCCTACCCCTAACACTTCCCCCACCCAGCTTGGCCTTCTCCTTCGGTCTAACCTTTCTGGTCGCTTTGAGTCAAGATGGGCTACGGTGCGTGTGGGGCCTGGGCCAGCCCTGATGCTTCGAGGAATGGAGGGTGGAGTGCTGCCAATATGGAGTGCTCATGGAGAAGGTAAAAGTGACCAGAAATGAGTGGTACATAGGGTGGGTTATAAGAGGCTATGATGAATATGGGGAGAATGAAGATATTAGGACAGGTGAGATCCCTGAAAGTAAGGATTAGTATTGGTAGAAAGCAGAGATCTAGACATGGTGGGGAGAGAGTATCAGCAAAGACAAAAGGAGAGGCACAGGATATGAATGGGAGAGGCAGAAGAGGGAAAGAAGTTGAAGTGTTGGCAGAAAAATGAGAACCATGGTAGAAGGACTTACTAGCATTAAGAATGAGAGACAGAAGATGGAATGTGGTCTGGGAAAAAATAATGAGAAAGTGAGGTCTGCACCCAAATCATTGGAGCTGGGAGGGTCAAGGGCTGAGCATGAAGAAGCCTCAAAGGTGCGGCAGGGAAAGATTGGACTCCCAGGACAAGTTTTTCAGAATATGGATGCATGCAGCTTCCAAGATAGAGAAGTTGATTTTAGTGGGAGAGGATCAGTGGATAATAGAGCTTTGTATTGATACTTGCCTCCTGATTTCCATAGGTTATATGGCGTTTTCATCCCCTGGACTCCAGGCTCAGTTGGAAGCAAAGGGTTTGATCCCACTTCATTGGGTGGATGATGATGGGAACCCAACTGATCACTACCCTTTGAATCCTAATGGCTCTCCAGGTGGTGTGGCTGGTGTCTGCTCCCAGGATGGCCGCCATCTGGCACTTATGCCCCACCCTGAGAGAACTGTGCGGCCCTGGCAATGGGCGTGGCGACCTCCTCCATTTGACAGTCTGTCTACTTCACCTTGGCTCCAACTTTTCACTAATGCCCGACGCTGGTGCCAGAAAGGTTGTTGAGGACCCAAAAAAGTGTGCTTCAATCTGCATTCAGCTTCATCAGTTCTTTCTCTAGAGGTGAATTGCATTTTTCATCAGTCCTTTGGAATTTTCATGGATCTTGTTTCTGAAGCTAGCTAAGTCATTCAATTGATCATTGTATAATATTTCTGTTACTGTGTATAATCTTCTCCTGGTTCTGCTCATTTCACTTTGCATCAGTTCATATAAGTCTTCCCATGTTTTTCTGAAACCATCCCCTTTGTTACAATTTGTTCAACCATTCCACAACTGATGGGCATCCTCTCAGTTGCCAATTTTTTGCCACCATAAAATGAGCTGCTATAAATATTTGTGTATAAATAAATCCTTTTCCTCTTTCTTTGATCACTTTAGGATACAGACATAGTAATGGCATGGCTGAGTTAAAAGCTATGCAGTTTTATAGCCTGTTAGGCATAGTTCCACACTGTTCTCCAGAATGGTTAGATCAGTTCACAACACCAACAGTACATTAGTGTTCCAGTTTTTCCACCTTCCCTCCAATATTTATCATTTTCCTTTTCTGCCATATTAGCCAACCTGTTAAATCTCTTCTGATAATGATATGTGTTACATAGATATTAACCCTAAGAAAGATAGAAACCTACACTTTCCTAGTCAGGATATGTAACTACTTCTCCATGATCCCTACTCTAATTCCCATCCCAAAATCCAAGGTTGTCTCGTGTGTGTGTGTGTGTGTGTATTTACTTACACAGGTATAAATATGGATATTTATACATGTGTATATATACACAGAACCTTAGGATGTCAATTTTTTATTTTACAGATGAGGAACCTGAAATAGACACAAATAACTTGTCCCAGATCAAACAGGATGTGAGGCAAGACTTTAGCACATAATGGGTGCTTAAATGCTTCTTGGACACTGTAAAAAAAAAATCAGTACATTAACCTAATTTGAGTACCAGACACTAGATATCTTTGACACACCCAGTTGGTACAAACTTTGGCACCTCTTTAATGATATTGTATATGATAGTTAGCAGAGTGTTGTACCTTATCCCCCAGTAAACTTCCTGTCTTTCCCCAGTGCAGAAAACTTAATAGACCCTTAATGTTTACTGAATCAGTGGCCGAAGACTAGTAGAGGAAGGTTGAGAGGGCTAGTTGGGAGTAGAGAGCTTAGAAGACCTGAGCCTTTTCCTCCTGGTCCTTGTGCACAGCAGCAGTGAGTGTAGTGGTTTAGTCCCTCCATCCTTGCCTCAAGTGCTCAAGACATATTTGTTCAAATGGAATTTGAGAGCAGAAGAAAGCCCCAGGACATTGCTCCTGCACCTGCCGGACCACCTCTTCCACTGTTAAGCTGTCATAGTTTCTCTGCATCTGACTGGGCTTCAGCCCCACTAGGTGATCCCTGCCCAGCAGTTTCTCCTGGGCCACCAAGTTCTCCATTCCAGTCAATCTTTTTAAAGACTGTTCAGAACTGACAATATTCTGTCATTTTCCGTTAGTGTACTTACTCTCAACTCTTTCATTCATTCTCCAGTGTTTGGAACAGGTAAAAGATAGACCCCAAAAGGACATTTTTATAACACCTTCTCCCAGATCCAGAGTATTTGAATGGACAGCTCTACAGATCTCTAAGTCTATGGTACCTTTAAACAAAACCGAATTTCCTTGCTTAACTCTATCTCATCTATGTAACCTACGCTGGTCTGGACTTGTCACTCTAACTTGGAGGCCTGCCACATGGATGGAGGTATACCCTTTGAGTGTCTTCTTGCATCTAAAACTGGGGAGATTGAGCCAAGTCATTCTCTTTTCCTCCCATCTCATTCTGTTATGATCTTTTCTGCATTCAGAAGGTGAAGATAACAGTTCATCCAAAGCTTGAGTTTCATGAATTGAAGTGATGAAAGGACTTCCTTTCCCTGCACCCTCTTTTAACTTGGCTCCAGAAATGGAACTGGAAGTACTTGTTTCTGTTCTGTGTTGTTTGTCCTGTTTCAGGTACTGGAGGTGATCTTCATTAGCCTGGGGTTTTTAGGTGACCTTGGGGCCAGACTGGCTAGTGTAGCCAACTGGACTAGCACGGGACTCCAGAGAAGCCAGGGTGTCTGACTCCCCCCAGGGTTATTAATCTTGGGATTGGGGGGTGAGGAAGAGGCCCTCTACTCTACTGGAACTGAGCTAAGCTATAAATCTAATCTTCCCCTCCATAGAGACTGAGGTCGTATAAGGAGGTCCGTGAGTTGGGGGAATAAATTTGTAATTATACTTTCTGAAGTAAATATTGCTTTGTCAAAGCTAGTTTGACTATCTGGGGGTTAAACAGAACTAGAGTACAAGGGAACACCATCAATGGAAGCTGGAGCCATTGCAGAGAACCTAAACCCCAAATCCCCATAAGTACCAGAGAACTGTGGGGAAGAGTGAGATCTCACGTACCTGGACTTGGTAGTGGGAGCTCGGGTAGTCAGCGTTGCGTCTGTATTTACTGTAACGTTTGTAATGATTACTACTCATGCTTTTTTTTTTTTAGTTCAGCTGAAGCATAAAAGATTTTTGCTCCATCTTATTTTAACTGTACATCTTTGGTTTTATGGCCCACGTTCCATAGAATCCCAACATATTTTGGGATTCTGTTTTTCAAGTAGTTTTTACTTGATTCTCTAAATATATCATCATATCTGCAAAGAGAGATAGTTTGGTTTCTTCTTTGCCTACTCTAATTCCTTCAATTTCTTTTTGTCTTATTGCTAAAGCTAACATTTCTAGTACCGTATTGAATAATGAGTGATAATGGACATCCTTGTTTCACCTCTGGGATTGTTTTTCTAATCCATTCTTATAACTTTCATTTTACAGTTTCTTCACATTCACAGTAAGGATTACTGTGAACCCCTATCCTGTCCTCCTCTTTCTCCTCTCTTTACTTCCACTTCTTTAAAACCAAGAAAGGGCCTTCCCGCCTACTCACATACTTCAGAATGAAGCTGGAGAAAATCATAACCCTATTGACCGGGTCCACTACCAATTTAAACCTCACTGCTGCTAAACAAGATTATACACTTCTACACTCCTTCTAATTAACTTACTGTCCTACTCATCATAACAGCTCTTCCAAATCTTTTTATTCCTCCTCAAACTTCCCATAGCAACCCCTCTCCCCCCCTTTCTGCTGAGAACCTTGCCTTAATATTACGTTAAAAAAAATTGAGGCCATTTGCCAAGAGTTCTTCTCCCCTCCCCCTTATCTTGCATCAGTCAAATGTTTTCCCACACTATACTATTACTGTCTCTCATGAAGTGGCCCTTCTTACCAAGGCACATTCTTCTACACACATTAGTGATCCCATCCCTTCCCATCTTTAGCAGATTATCTGCCTCATTATCTTCCCACTCACTTACCTTTCCATCTACTGATTGCTTCTCTGGTCTACAAACATGCCTCTCTCTCTGTCCCCTTTAGTCCCCCCCCCCCCAAAAAAAACCCCTTCATTTGATTGACCTAGCCATTCCCATTAACTGTCATCCTGTCCTGTGGATAAATTCCTTGAGAAAGTGATCTTCCATTGATTCTTCCACTTCCTTCCTCTTACTCTTACCTCTGTAGTCTGGTTTCTGACCTCATTATTTAACTGGAACTTCTCTCCCGCAAATTATCAGATATCTCTTAATGACCAAATCTTGTAGGTAGGCTTTTTCTCAATCCTCAACCTTCTTGACCTCTCTGCACCCTCTGATATACAAACATATCAATGAGTACTATCCCAGACTTGAGTTAGGCCTTAGTGCTCCATTGAAATGAAATTAACTCATGAATGTCCTGTTTCACTAGGTAGTCTGGTTTTTTCTTTGGGGCAGTACTAGTCTTATAAACTGGTTTTGTATTGCCTACAGCACCTGGAATGGTACATTGAACATTGTAGACATTTAATTAAAGATACAATTTTATATTTGTCGATTTCTACATCTATAACACGGTAGTACTCTCAGATTAAGATAGATGGAGTGAATCCCATTCCTCTGAGAGTGGGGATGTAGTGGAGAGGGGAAGCTGAAAAAGGATGATTTTGTCTTCTACCTTCTTCATCCTCCACAGCTTCAGCTTTGCCTTGCTGCCTAGGTGCTTTGTCCTCCCCTCCTGTCCTACAAAGTTTAAATTCCTGAGATTAGAAGCTGAGAAGAGATGATAGAGGAGATATGGGACTGGGGCCTTAAATAAGTTCCCCCCGCTCCCTCTACCCTTAAGCCCTTCAGTTGAGAAAACCAACATAAAAATTTGCTTCACAGCTCTTATTTTGTCAAGTTTTTCTGAGAGTTCCAGTTAGAACTAGTTCAGTTTGGTGCATGGCACAGGTACTCTGGGGGAAGCCTCAACCCCTCATGCTAGGAAACTGGGCAGGGAGTCCAGCGGGGGAAGAGGTTTGTGCTTTATCAGGATAGCACCAAAGGTCACCTCAAGATCATGATTTTAGCTCAGATTTTCATCTTGTATAAATACAGTTATTTGGCTTCACAATCAACTGGGGATGGGGGTGGACTAGAGGTAGGAGACCCTAGGAGAAGGAGGGTGCTACAATTTTCAAACCCGGTCTCCAGTTAAGACACAAATGTCTTATTCCAATTCTGACTCGGAGACAGACCACTTCTTGGCCCCGAGAAGAGATGGGAAACTAAGGAAGTCACCAAGATAAGAGCCAAAGAAGGGGCTTGTAGAACTGCAGACTGTGGGATTCTAAGGAAGGAAGTGGAAGCCATCTCTTGGACAGTGGATGATTAGGCCTCATATAGACTTCCCTAATGGGAAATGGGAAAAAGTATTTTGGGGGTGGGGGTGGAGGAAGTTGAGATAATTCCTGTCTCAAACACCCTAAACAGGGAAGGAAAAGGATTTAATCATATAGGAGCAATGTGCAGAAGTTGCAGAAAGGCAACTTCATAATTAAATTCCTAATAATCCTAGAGTCTAGGATTTTTGAGTGAAGAGGGGTAAAAAAAGTGGTGGACTTGTAGCCAGGAAGACCTGGGTCCAAAAGACAGGCCTGACATTAGTTATGTAACCCAGGACAAGTCATTTAATCCCTTTCAGCCTTGGTTTCCACATCTGTAAAATGAGGGAGGTGGAATACGTTGCTATAGTTTCACCCCCTTATTTAGCAGAAAAGCCCTGTCATACAAATGGTAAATGGCAGGGATGGGGTTTGACCCTAGCGTTAGAAGCTCCAAGTCCCAGCGTTGTACAAAAGTGGAATTACAAGACAATTGACATCTCCACTGTTACTTACAAAGATAGATCACAGATCTGGAGCTATGCCATCGGAGTTCAACCCCCTCCAGGTGGCAGACCCGTAATTAAGACCCAGGTCTCCTATGACTTCAAATTCAGTAAGCTGTAGACCCCATCGAGCTGAAAAAGACTCCTTTGACCTAGTAGAAGAAAGTCTTTCCTTTCTGCTGTGGGTGGGACTGGATGACCTTGGAAATCTTTGTTCCCACTCTAGGAACCTGGGTGTTCCCGTGCCCCAGTCCGAGGAATCCAGCCCTGCGGCCCAGATCTGCGCCGTCCCACTCCGCCACGCCTCCGCTCCACGTAGCGTTCCCCGGGAGAGCCGCGGGCATTCATTAGGTTATTCTAGCCGGCGTCTCGGGTTCCAGGAACCGGGAAGGGGCGTGCGCGCTTGGAGCGCTAGGGAGGGTCAGGCACCTGGTCCCTTTGTTTCCTTAGGCTCACAGCTAGTCTCCGGGGATTAACTGATACAAACTGGATACTATTCCCGCGGCAGAGGAGAGGACGGAAGGAGGGGCACCGGTGTCCAGCCTTTCCGAACCTAGTGGAGAACACAAACACTGAACCCGGGACCACGTCCCGTCTTCCTACTTTTCTCAGCCTTTTTTATCTTAGTGGCAGCCTCTTTAAGAAGAGGCAGGGGCCGCGTCATGAGTGGCTCCCCCAGGGAGCCTGCCGTATACGTCACAAACACAGAGACCCCGCTCATCTCTCCCATTGGTCGCTCGGCAAGATATTTGACCCCACTGCCTCCTCCATCTTTTAGGCAGTTGAGTTTAGCCCCGCAGACTAAGGAGGGGGAGGTGCCGGCGCCCATTGGGTGGCTGGGTCGGGGGGCGGGGCCAGACCTTAAAGGGCCCCCAACCAAAGAAGAACGAAGACTACTAGGTAAGGAAAGAACGCGAAGGCCCAGAGGATGAGAGAACATGTGCCCACTCCTCCCACCTGCCCCCGCCCCGCCTTCACGACTAAGGACGCTGGCGGGGGGAGGGGAGGGAAAGGCATCGCTCCTCCACAAACTCTTTGCCTTCTCGCCGCCCCCTTACAGACCCGTCTATGGAGCCCAAACGAAATCATCCGCTGTTCGGGGGAGCCTTCTCCATCACCCTTCCTCCAGGGGCTCTGGACGTGAGGTCAGGGGTCACTGCCGGGTGTGTGTGTGGGGGGTACGGGAGCCTGCGGAACAGCGGGGGGCAGGGTGTCGTGCTCATACTCGGCCTCTGCCCCTCAGTGATTTCCGGCCGGTACCGGACAACCAGGAAGTTTTCTGCCACCGCGGGACGGAGCAGAGTCTCATCGTGGAACTCCTGGAGCTGCAGGCGCACGTGCAAGGAGAAGCGGCAGCCCGGTGAGCTCCTCCGCCGGGGGCAGGGGCATTTTTCTAGCCAATGGGAAAGGGCTACGAATTCCAGTGGAGGAGGCGTGGCCTATGGGCATCCTCCGTAGGGAGGGTGTGTCTGAAATTGTTACTCTCTCCCCCCCCTTTCTTCTCGCCCTCCCCATCTAGGTACCACTTCGAGGCTCTGGGAGGGGTCCAGGGGACAGGGAGCGAGCAAGTAGAGGCTGTGGAGCCCCTCTCCCCTCACACACTGTCTCTTCGGGGCTGCCGGGATGCCTGGGTCCTCTGCGGACGGCAGCGTATGGCCAAGGAGAGCGAGGAGGTGAGGGCTTTGGGGTTGGCTAGGGAGAGTGGTCTGCGGGAGGAAGAGGGGGATGTCGAAGAAGACCCTGTGGGAAGCCCAGCCAGGGGCTGGAATCGGTGGTGGAAGGAATAGCGGGAGTGGAGTTCAGAGGAAAGGGCTTCGAAGCCAGGGAAAAGGAGCGATGACCTTCGGGGTCCCAGCAGCTCCGACCCTGCCTGCTTGCACAATAATCTGAGCGGATTCTGCTGCCCACAGAATGAAAAGGATGTGATCTTACACCTGGCCTTGTTCCGATTGCCCCAATATGGGACCGACCTCTTGCTGACCTTCAATGAGCCTAGGTAAATGGAGTGTTTGGGCTGGATGATTGGGGAAGAGGGGAAAGCTGGTGGCGGAGCTGAAAGGAGGAGGTGGGGTGTGGGAGTGGCAGGCAAAAATGCCTATTTGCTGTGGAGAAAGAAATCGGAGCCCTGTGTAATCATTTTATTCTCTTCCCCAGCTCTGGGAGTAGGCCACCCCAAGGCCATGAAGCCCAATGTCTCCCACCCTGGACCCTGGTTGACTTTGAAAGACTAGTGTCTTCCCTGACACTCCTTGACCCCAGCATCTTTGGCCCACGGGAAAGATCGTGAACTGCCCTCTGCTGCTGGTGTCTGAATGTCTGGATTCCCCAACAGAAGCAAGGGATTGGTGGTTGGGGTTTCCCTCATATCCCCTGCTCCACAGACAGACATAAGGCACCACCTTTGCAGAAATAAACTTGCTTTATACCAATACAATCTCTGTGGCTTTGGTGGAAGGGAGATGGAGGAATCATTTATACAATTTGAATCTAGAGGCAGGGATGAAAATAGGTCCCTCCAGTTCCCTTTGGTTTTGGGGGACGAGATTTAAAGCTGTGCATGGGAACTGGAAGCTAGCAGTCTGGGCAAGAAGAAAATATCCCTTTGATTGATTCAACCCTGAGAGTAAGGGTGAGAGCTGTGTATGGTGGCAGGAGTGATGGTGATTGAATGGGAGGGAGTGCCCCACATAATGATTCGACCCTGAGAAAAAGGGTGTGAGGGAGGGGTTGGAGTGAATAACGATTATCAGTCATTAAGACCTAAAAGTATGAAAAGGTCCAAGAAATACCAGAAAAAGGGGGAGAAAGGTAGTCCTTCCCAAATGGAGTGTGTTGAGGGGAAAATTTGGAGTTGAGTTGCGGTCACTGATTGTATTTCTGGTACAAGAATCGAAGCTGATCCCAGAAGAAGAGAGAGAGGATGGTATGGGGGCCAAGTCGGAAGTAGGAAGCACCCATGCCCTTGTACATGCCCCAGATGCCTTCAGTCCGAATTGTTTGCATCAATGCATCTGGTAGTCCCCGGTACATCAGACCCTAGGTAGGGTGGACATGGGAAGGAGGGTACATTATGGACTTCTCCCATCCCACTTCTGCCCTCCCTGTAACCCTCCCCCACCTATCTGACCACCTCCTTGGCCACACTCCACCCCAATCAGGCACTTAATGTATGATAATGCAAGTCTGCTTTTCCCACCCTGAACCCTCTCACCTTGCCTTGGGCATCTGTGGGTTGGTTGTAGAGCCTGGTACTGACTACATCGAAGGGTGTCATGGCGAGGACAACAGCCAGGCTACTCACCATTGCTGCAACCAGAGCCAGCTTCCAACTCTGTGGTGGAAAAACCTGAAGCAGTGGGAGGTGGGGGTGGAGGGAATAGATAAAAAAAACAGTATAGAAGACCAACCCAGTCCCTCCCCTTTCCCCGAGGCCCTGCCAGTTTCCCCACATTTGGGAAACAGCATCTTCCTCTGATGCCAGGGTCAGATTAGTGGTGTCTCAACAACTAAAGGTGTCTTGGTGGGCCTCCCTCCTCCCAATCCCAAATGGGGCAGGGGGCCCCAATCCCCACCAAGTGGTACCTCCCACTGGGTCACAAGATCTTTGATGGATGAGAAGGTGCAGAGCTGAGTGGAGGAGCCGACCATAACTCGAGGGAGTCCTCCCAATGCCCCTCTCCATAAACCCCCCAGGCCCTGCTTTCTTCCAATCACAGACAGTGCTTGATACATGCCCTGGTGGGGGAATGGTGGTTCAGTTACCAGAACAACTTCCAAGGCCTGCCAGCTAATACATTGCTGCATTTTGGGTTTACAAAGACCTTTTAAAACAAGTGACTACGGACTCTTTAAATCCCTTCACCTCTTCTGAGAGGCTAGCTGCCAGGACAACAGGCCCCAGGGAGACCCAGAGCCAGAATGAGGCTCTTCAATTTTCATGGTGACTGTTCTCCCTCCCCTAACCCCTCACCTCTCAAGAGAAAGAAAGGACTTGGGGTCAGGGAATGTGGTAAGAGTCAGGGAGAGAAGATGGTGTGTGTAAAACATGTCAGTGGAAAGCAAGATGAATTGGTCATATAATGAGGAGACTCAGTGGCTGGACTTATAAGGAAGGGTCAGGAGCTGATTTTGGAGTGTTGTGAAGGGAGAGGCAATCAGAGCTGGAGGTGTCAGAAGGGGAAAGCAGAGAGTCCAGTGACAGAGAATGGACAGGGACAGTGGGGGTGAGTGGGTAGTGAATCCCTCACCTGATGCTTATATTGATGCCCAACTGCAATCTTAGAGGCTGATTGTGCCTGCAGGTGTGTCTTCACCTGGGAGAAAGGGGGTGGTGTCACTTGCCCAAGACCCAGGCACCCTTCCCCCACTTTCTTCAGGAGCCCAGGTGCTTAGCCCCTAGTCTCTTATGAGAGTATCTAAAGAAGTAAATCTTTTAATCTGATAATTACTGTTGTTCCCACAAAATAAATTGGTCATGGGACTCTGTGTCCCTTGGCTTCAGTCCCAGAAGATCTCCTAGCACTAACTAGACGCCTCATTTCCTCTACACCTCCCTGGTGCCTTTGGAGTGGGGAACATAATCACTACCGGCAGTCAATAAGGTCTAGGGAAGACATCAAGCTAGGTGAAACCCAAGTATCTACACTTTAGCTTCTGACTGGATTGCCTTGAGGGACCTAGAACTCCAGCTTTTCTAACAGACTATATAAGGCAAGTTTGTAGGATCCTTGTTTATAATTTGCCTCCTGGATGCTATGCTCCGCACTGTAGAGATGTCCTCACAACCCTAGGAGTCAAATGCAAACTTCCTCTTTCCCAAGAAAGCCTTTACTGAACCAAGAATCAGAAGATTTACCTCTAGAGAAGATCCTTGCCACTCATGGCCCTCTAGGTCCTCAAGTTCAGCCCTTTGACCGAATCCAAACCTTACCGAACAAATTAATTAAAAAGATTTGTTCTATAAAACTTGGACCAGTCAAAAGGCCACTCCCAAAGACTTAGAAGGTCATAAGTGGCCTAGAGGCCAAAGGTTCTCCACCTCTGTAAGTTCCCTCACCTAAAACTACCTTTTGATCACTTTCATTTTTAATCATTTGGCTCTTCCTCGACCTCCCAAAGCCTCCCAAAGCCTTTTTGTAGACCACCTCAGCTGGTCAATCCTTACCATGTAGATGGGGCTCCCTATGTAGGCACCCATAACTCCAGCAAGGGCCCCGGCAGCAGCACTACGGCCAGGGCTGTGGTTCCCATTGGAGTCATGGAGATAACCCCCAGCCTCCGCAAGCCCATAGGTCCCCAGCCTTATCCCATTCATTAAGAACTGGTATACTAAGGCAGGGGCCAGGCCCTTCTGCAGGGCAGCCAACCCATCCACTTGCCCAATGGTGAAGAAAGCATGGAAGACATTTCGGTAGTGTCGCTGGTAAGAGCCCGGTGCCTGGAGCTCGCCCTGCAACTGCATGCGGGTTTTCACCACCTCTAAGGGGTTGGTGAACACACAGGCTCCACAGGCGGCCAGGCCGCTCAGCAGGAAGTCCATGGCTCCTGGCAGGCTGTAGGAGCTGGACCAGAAGTCAAGAAGTGGACAGAGAAAGATGCTGGGTCGAGGGAAGCGTTAGGGGCTACCGGGGGTGGGGAGAGTGGAAGAAGGAAGGAGGGAGGGTGGATGTCAGGAAAGGCTCAAGTTCAAGAGGCACGGAAGGAAAGGAGTGTTGAGGGTTAGAAGTCAAGGGGTCAGGAAATTCTGGAGTTTGGAGACGAACGGGGCAAGACGGCACCAGGGTTAAACGCGGCCAGGGAGACAAGTAGAAAGACCGGGATACAGGAGCCACAAAGGGAATCGTGATGATAAGTCACTAGAGTACGGCTGGGACAGCATGCAGAAGTGGAGGGGGAGGGGTGGGGGAGAGACCTATCTGTGAGGAAGGGTCCTGGCTGGCCTGGGGCTCAAAGGAGGAGAGGTCGCAGAGGGTCCAGAGCCGCGGAGGAGGGTGAGTGACAGGCGGAAAGGGAGCTGGGGAGACAGAGCCGCTCTGCAGACCCGAGGGATCCCCGAGGGCAGAGAGAAGGGGGCCGGACGGAGCTCTCAGCAATTGGCCCGGGGCGCGGCGGAGACGGATCCGCTCCAACATCAGGTGGAACCCCGGGATCCGGAGTTGAGGCTCCAAGGCTCGCGTCCCAACCCAGGGGCTGCTGGCGGGTGCAGCTCGGCCCGACGCGGGAGCTCTGGGGAGGCCTGGAGCTGCCACTCGGAGCCCAGTGGGCAACCTCTCTGGGAGCCGCCGGCCAATCAGTGCCGAGCCGGCTCCTCGACCAATGGGAGAAGACGCCTCGGCCCATCCTCCAATTACCTGGGCGGAGGGAGGCGGGGAAATTGGCGCAAGGTTAACTCTCCCGGCGCCGCGGGCGCCGCAGCCTAGGTTCCGCCGCTAGGGGGCTCGGGTCGTGGGGGAGGGGCTGGCAAGCTCGGCAGGAGCCGACAGCGTCTTAGCTGGGAGACGCCGGCCTAGTGGATCGGCACCGAGGCGCCTGGAAGGAGAAGAAAAGAGAGAGCCAGAGGAAAAGAAGGAAGAGGAGTAGGAGAAGGAAACAGGTGTTGTGGAGGCAGGTTCTGAGGACACTTAGGAGCCAAGTGACTTGGGAGCGGCTCTCTGTCGCGCTCTCTGTCTCTCTGTCTCTGTCTGTCTCTCTGTGTCTCTCTCTCTGTCTCTCTGTCATTCTGTCTCTGTCTCTCTGTCTCTCTCTGTTTCTGTCTGTCTGTCTTTGTCTCTCTTTGTCTCTGTTTCTGTTTCTCTCTGTTTTTTTCTCTCTGTCTCTCTGTTTCTCTTTATCTCTCTGTTTCTCTATCTCTCTCTGTTTCTTTCTCTCTGTCTATCTCTCTGTCTTTGTCTCTCTCTGTCTCTGTCTCTCTCTGTTTCTCTCTTTCTGTCTCTGTCTCTCTGTCTTTGTCTCTCTCTGTCTTTCTGTTTCTCTCTCTCTCTCTCTCTGTTTCTCTCTCTGTCTGTCTCTCTTTGTCTCTCTCTGTCTTTGTCTCTCTGTTTCTCTCTCTGTCTCTGCCTCTCTCTCTCTCTCTGTTTCTCTCTCTCTGTCTCTCTGTCTCTCTGTTTCTCTCTCTGTCTTTGTCTCTCTCTGTCTCTCTGTTTCTCTCTGTCTCTGTCTCTCTCTGTTTCTCTCTCTGTCTCTGTTTCTCTTTCTATCTCTCTCTCTGTTTCTCTCTCTGTCTCTCTGTCTTTGTCTCTCTCGGTCTCTGCCTCTCTCTCTCTGTTTCTCTCTTGGTCTCTGTCTCTCTGTTTCTCTGTCTCTCTGTCTGTCTGTCTGTCTCGTTAATCTGCAGTAGTCCAGGATGCTGGTTACATAACTGTCCACAGAAATTAATTCATTCATTCTTGCATGCATGCATTTACTCATTCATTTACGTGTTCATTTGTGCACTTACTGACCCATTCATTTATGCATTCATTCAAATGTCCATTCATGCATTCGTTACTGTGTTGGCTATTTGCTAAACTATTCTGGGCAAGTCAATCAGTAACTCAATAAATATTTGTTAAGGGCCTTATGTGCCAGGCAGTGTGGTAAATGCTGGGGAAACAATCAGGAAAGAAGACAGTTCCTATCGTCCTCAAAGACAGTATATTAGGAAGCTGAAGAAGGATGAGAGATGAGGTGGAGGTGAAAAGTCAGAGAATTTCCAAAGCAGGGCAGCCAGGTAAGAAGCAAAGAGATGAATTTGAGCTCACTTTAAATGGAGGTTTGAGTCCATGACTCGACTCTCTAACCAGAGGGGCAGATTTGAAGTGATGAGATGGAGAATTAAGGCTGATGAGATCTATTGGGGAGGATGTTATCTCAATATTGAACTCCCCAGGTCAAGTTGGAGAAGTCAGAGAAATCCCAAAGTAGAAAATCCCAGGTGAGAAATGAGTCACTTAACCCTTATCTGCTTCAGTTTCCACTACTATAAAATAGGGAAAATAGTAGCACCTACCTCATAAAGTTGTTTCTACCCCTTCTTAAACACTGTAGGAGTTGGGGAGAGACAAAGACTAAAATAATAGAGGATTAAGACTATGTACACAAATTCAGAAAAGCAAATTTCATGGATGAGAGAAGAGGACACCAATAACTCAAGAAGGGCTTCCAGTAGGATATGGCACCCAAGCTTGGATGCATCCTGACATTGGACGTTAGGGATTCTAAGAGGCAGAGGTGTTCTAGACCTGAGACAATCAGTGCAAAAGAACATGTTGTATAGCCATCAGGGCAGAAGTGGAGACAAGGCAGGCTGAGTTGTCAGTCACCCAGTGAACAGCGGAACTTACTAAGGATACCCTTAAAACTTGCTTCTCTGAAATTCCCCTCCAGCACTGTGGTTTTCCCTTTCCAAGTAACTTGTAGAAAATCGAAAGTAAAAATGCTCTTAGTTTTGCCCCTTGCTATCCTGATCATTTCAGAAGTATATGAATATTGAATTAATGTGCACAACTTATCAGGCAGTAGTCAATACCATTCCTCCACGTTGTCTAAATATTTGTCCACTTTAAGATATCACCTTCCACTGATAACATTTTTCATATCCTTAGAATCAGGAGCATTCTTACCTTCTCCTTTTACAAATATAGGAGCGTTAAATAGAATATACACAGCTTAGCATTTTGTTGATCAACAGCTTATCATTTCCTGGCTTAAGAAACATAGTCAACTTTTAAGATTATTTTTAAAATACCTTGTAGTAAATGCCTCCCAATCTTAGAAGGAAGTAGAGGAAATTAGCATGAGGGAATGACTAGCATGATAAGGACATTTTTTAAAATGAAATTTTATTTTTCAAGTGAAAATAGATCTCCTTCTCTCCCTTCTACCTTCCCCTCCCTTCAGTGAAAAAGCAAGAAAAATAAAACCTCTGTTATAAACATGTATATTCAAGTAAAACAAATCCCAGGATTGGCTGGGGTGGGGGGGAGCCAACCCCACCCCATGTGTCTCAATGTATACTCAAGAATCAATCACCTCTTTTTGAGGAGTGGAGTAGCCTATTTCTTCATGAGTCCTCTGGTATCACAGCTGGTCATTGTGTTGATCAGAGTTCCTAAGTTTTTCAGTCTTTACAATATTTCAGCAAGTATTTATTAAGCACAGACTATTTGTCAGGCATTGTGCTAAGTGCTGGAGATACAAAGAATTGAATGGGGGAGACAAACTGCAAATAACTATATTGCAAACGATGTATACAGGATATATTGAAAGCAATCACAGAGGAAAGGTATCAGAATTAAAGGAGGTTGGGAAAGGTTCCTTGTAAGAAGGGCGCTTGAAGGATTGGGAGGCAGAGATGAAAGATTTCCAGGCATAGGCTTAACAGGAATCTAGAGATGGAATGTCTTATCTGAGTGAGCAGCAGGGAAGCCTGTGTTGGACTGCAGGGAGGAGTAAATTTTATCAAAGATGACTGGAAATGTAGGAAGGGTCAAGTTATAAAGGACTTTGAACACCGAACAACCCAAGCTGGGAAAGTAATGAGAAATTTGCCCAGAATGTAGCTTGTGCTCAACTTATCCTCCCTGCCCAGATGTTTACTTTGCCTTCCTTTCTACTTGTTTCTCTATGTTTATTTTCTTCTCTCAGAAGCCCCTTCCCAAGGTTAGTGTCAGGGGTCCAGTTTATAGCCTGTCCTTAGATCAAGTCTGAAATTGAAGCAGAGCTTAGAGAATGCCAGAAAAGGAACTGCTCAGCATCAGACAGCCCTGTCCACATCTCATCTTGTACCATGTCCTGGCTTTCTGGCAGAACTCCAAAAAGTGGGTTACAAATATGTGAGGAACAGCCAGTAGGTCATTTTGGATGGAACATAAAGTACAAAAGGGGGAATAACATGAAATAAGTCTGGAAAGTTAGGCAGGAGCTAGTTTTCAAAGGCTTCTGTTTTAGAGGCCATAGGGAGTATTAATATTGAGCGGGGAAATGGCAATGATTGAGCCTGTGCTTTGGGAATATTAATTTGGCAGCTGTGCAAAGGATGAATTAGAGAGATGAGAATTGGGAACATGAAACTGACAAACTCAGAGGAAGAAGAATGAGAGAAGTAACTATCCTGTGTTCTATTTAAAAAAAAAGAAATAAAGGTTTATGACACTGAGCAAGTCTTAACTTTCCTCAACCTCAGTTTATAGGTTTTTTTGTTTCTCTCCAGCAAAATGTCAGCTAATTGGATAAGATGTTTGTGGGAGAGAAAACAGTCAAGAAAAATGCTGAGGTTTGAAAAAAACAGGGTTACTAAACTGGGAGAATTTAGGGTCCACCTATCCAGTTTCTTAAACATTTTTTTTTCATAAATACATTTAATTGATACCTTTTGTCATAGTCATTTCCCACCCTCTCCAAATTGATGTCTTTTTTGTAACAAGGGACAACAATCACAAGATCTAACACAGAGACCAAACCTGACAATGTATATGTGGTTTGTCCTTTGGAGCACCACCAACAGGACTTGGCCTGGAGCTAGGGGAGGTAGGCATGATCAGCTAGGAAAGGAGTCTTCTCAGGGCTCTCTGAGCATTTTTAGATTTCAGATTCTATCCAAGGGCAAACTACCTAGAGGTCAACCTGAACCTTGGCATGGTGCCTGTCTGGAAAAGGACTTGTGGAAGGAGAATGGAAGCCAAGATAAATAAGCACCAAGACTGGCAATAACTTATGAGAATTGGGTAGAATGATGTTTGTTAAAGTTATGTAACCAAGTATTGTTATTTAAAGGATGAGTGTAATCTCAAGGCCCACCAGCTATGGCAGGAAGAATGTTAATTTCTTTAAGGACCATTTCATTTAAGGACCATACCACATAGGTTTTTCAATATTTTTTATCTAGAAAACCCCCCAAAAAGAATTTTTATTCACATGGAACTCAAAAATAATATTTTATATGAAACTAAATCTCCATTTCACACTGCTGTTTTTTTTTTTAAATGTATATAATAAAATACTACACATTACTTTCAAAACTGTTCTCTTCTGTGCTTCCCTCTGAACTTCCTTTGCATTAATGCATGTTTTCTCTGTATTAAAAAAAATTTCAATTACCTTCTTTTCTTTGGCATCACTATTAATAGCTAATCCCTTTTCCTTTCTTATTCCTTTTTCTCCTCCAAAGAAAAGAAAGGGGGAAAAAACCTCTTGTAAAAAATAAAGATTGTCAAGTTAAATGCATTCACATAGTGTGCACATCCAAAAATATATGTCTCTACCTTGTGTCCATCAGCACTCTGTCAGGAAAGAATAACATCTTTCATTCATAGGTCCTCTGGAGAAGTGATGGGTCTCCATGAATCAGAATTCTTAAGTCTTTTAAAATTGTGTTACTTTACAATGTTTTGACTTTGTATATGTTGTTCTCCTGGTTCTGATCACTTCACAGTGTGTCAGTCCATACTACTTAGGGTTCTGTGAAATTACCATTTTTGTCATTTCATTATATTCACATATTTGTTCTGACATTCCCCTATTGTTGAAGAGGCAATTCAAGGCACTCCCTTAGCTTTTAGTTATTTTCTTATCATCCTTCCCTTTTAAAATCCCTTTTCATAATCAGAAACTTTGTGATTATTCCCTTTATTGTATTTCACTGTCTATTAAGCTACTTGTTTCATTATTAAGTTTGATGTATTTCTTTTTTAAATTTAAAAAAAATTAATATTTTTTCCCAATTACATGTAAAAACAAATTTTAAAATTCATTAAAAAAATTTTTGAGTTCTAAATTCTCTGTCCCTCCTCCCATCCTTGAAAAGATAAGTATACATGTGCGGTCATGCAAAATATATTTCCATGTTAGTCATGTTGTAAGAGAAAACATAAATAAAAAGAAAACCCAAGAAAAGTAAAGAAAGCAAAGAAAAAATAAGCTTTAATCTGTATTCAGACCATCAATTCTTTCTCTGGAGATGGATAACGCTTTTCACTGTAAGTCCTTTAGAAGTGTCTTGGATCTTTGTGTTGCTGAGAATAACTAAGTCATTCACAGCTGATCATCATACAATATTGCTGTTATTATATACAATATTATTCTGGTTTTGCTCACTTCACTTTGCATTTGTCAGTGTAAGTCTTTCCAAGTTTTTCTGAGAGCATCCTGCTCATCATTTCTTATAGTACAATAGTATTCTGTCATAGTCATATACAACACATTGTCCAGCCAGTTCCCAACTGATGGACATCCCCTCAATTTCCAGTTATTTGCCACCACTAAAAGAGTTGCTATAAATATTTTTTTACATATAGGGCCTTTTTCTTTTTCTTTTATTAATCTCTTTGGGATATAGACCTAGTAATGGTATTGCTTGGTCAAAGGTTTTATAACCCTTTGATCATAGCTCCAAATTGTTTTACAGATGGTTGATTCAGGATTCTACTTCACCAACAGTGTCTCAATTTTCCCGCATTCCCTCCAACATTTGTCATTTTCCTTTTCTATCATATTAACCAATCTATTAGGTGTGGGGTAGTAACTCAGACTTGTTTTAATTTGCATTTCTCTAATCAATAGTGATTTACCGCATTTTATCATATGACTCTAAATAGCTTTGATTGCTTCATCTGAAAACTGCCTGTTCATAGCCTTTGACCATTTATCAATCAAGGAATGGCTCTTACTTCTGTAAATTTGACTCTGTTCTCTATGTATTTGAGAAATGAGCTCCATACTGTAGAAACTTACTGTAAATTTATTCAAAGTTATAATTACTATATTTCCTTCCATCCTATTTTCCCAGTTTATCCTTCTTTCTCTCCTTTTACCCTGTCCATTCTTAAAAGTGTTTTGCTTCTGATTTTTACCTCCTCCAATCTGTTCTCCCTTCTATTGACACCTTCCTTTCTCCTGTCCTCTACTCCTCCCACTTTTCTATATGGTAAAATAGATTTCTCTATCCAACTTAGTGGGTTTGTTATTCCCTCTTTGAGTCAATTCCAATGAGAGTAAAGTTCAAGCACTCCCCATCACTGTCCCATGTTTCCCTGTGCTGTAAAAGCTCATTCCTGACTCTTTTATGTTAATTTATCCCATTTTTAATGCCATAATTTACCCAGATAATTTACCCTATTCTACCTCTCCCTTTCCCCTTCTCCCTATGCATTTCTCTTTCTCACTCCTTAATTTTTTTTAGGTAATCATCTCATCATTTTCAACTCAAACCTGTGCCCTCTCTCCATGTGTACTTCTAACTGCCCTAATAATGAGAAAGTTCTTAGGAGTTTAAAGTATCATCTTCCCTTATCATTTCTCCTTCATGTTTACCTTTTTATGCTTGAGTCTTGTATTTGAAAGTCAATTTGTAAATAGCTCCAGTCTTTTGATCAGGAATACTTGAAAGTCCTCTATTTCAATAAATAATTATTTTTCCCCCTGAAGCATTATACTCAGTTTTGCTGGCTTGGTGATTCCTGGTTGGAATCTTAGTTCTTTTGCCCTCTGGAATATCATATTCTAAGCCCTGCAACCCTTTAACGTACAAGCTGCTAAATCTTGTGTTTTCCTGGGTGTGGCTCTATGATATTTGAATTGTTTCCAGCTGCTCACAATATTTTCTTCTTGGCCTTGAAGCTCTGGAATTTGGCATATTTTTGGCAGTTTTAGTTTTGGGATCTCTTTCAGGAGGTGATCAGTGGAATTTTTTTCAATTTCTATTTTATCTTCTAGTTCTAGAATATCAGGACACCTTTCCTTGATGATTTCTTGAAAGGTGATGTCTAGGCTTTAAGGTAGTCCAATAATTTTAGAATTATCTCTCCTGTATTTATTTTTCATGTTTGTTGCTTTTCCATTGAAATATGTCACATTTTCTTCTATTTTTTTCATTCTTTTGATTTTGTTTTATTGTTTCTTGATGTCTCATTGAAACATTAGCTCCCTCTTTCCCAATTCTAATTTTTAAAGAATTATTTTCTTCAGTGAGCTTTTGTACCTCCTTTTCCATTTGGCCAATTCTACTTTTTAAGGAGTTCTTTTCTTTCTTTTTTTTTAAAAAAGTGTCTACAGTAACTTTATTAATTTTTTATAATTAATTTATGTGTTTTCAGTTTTCAACAATCACTTCCATGAGTTTTACATTTTCTTCCCCTCCCTCCCCCATCCCTTCCCAAGACAACATAGAATCTTATATGGGTTCTACACATACATTCTTATTAAACACATTTTCACATTAGTTATGTTGCATAGAAGAATTGAAACGAGTGGGAGAAACCATGAGAAAAAAAACAAAACAAACAAAACATCACAAAAGAGAGAACAGTCCACTTCATTCTGTGTTCTGACTCTAGTTCTTTCTCTGGATATGGATGGCATTTTACTTCATGAATCCTTTGGAAATGTTTTAGGTTAAGGAGTTATTTTCTTCATTGAATTTCTTCAGTGAAATTTCCATTTGGCTAATTCTACTTTTTAAGAAGTTCTCGTCAGAGAATTTTTGTGTGTCTTTTTCCCTTTGGCCAATTTTGCTTTTCAGGGAATTTTTCTCTTCACTTGGATTTTTGTGATTCTGTTTAGCTCTTGGCTTATTCTGTTTTTTAAGATGTTATTTTCTTTGGTATATTGTTGTGCCTCCTTTACCAAGTTGATTCTTTTTTCATGATTTTTTTGCATTACTCTCATTTCTTTTCCCAGTTTTTCCTCTACATCTCTTACTTGATTTTAAAAATATTTTTGAGCACTTCTAGGACTTTTTCTTTGATATTCTAGGATATTTTTCTTTGAGGCTTTGGATGTAGCAGTTTGACTTTGTTGTCTTCTGAGTTTGTGTTTTGATCTTGTCTATCACTATAGTCACTTTCTATAGTCAGGATCTTTTTTTGCTGTTTGCTCATTTTTCCATCCTATTTCTTTTTTTTTTTTAACTCTATGCTAAAATGGGACTTTGCTTCCATGGTGGAGAGGTCATCCTTCAGGTGGAAATACCACCACTTGGAAGAAGAAGAAGAGGAGGAGGAGGAGGAGGAGGAAGAAGAAGAACTTATGTAACAAAAGAAAACAAATTTCTACAAATTTTTATTGATAAAATTTTAAATATAGTTGAGTACAAACTTGTTCTAATACAGATTTACTAATGAGAAGAACTGAGTTCTTTTTTGAGGGTATAACATTTTTCTTAATTGAGGTTCAAAGTTGATGTTCCCTATCATCAAATTGATTGTAAATATTCATTTAATACTGATCTGTAGGGAGATTGTACATATCTCACCTTTGAAAATATCTTTTCATATAGACAGGTACTGCCAAATACTAATGTCAATACATGAACATGTGATTTTAATTGAGTCTAAAGGGTAATAGTCTTGAACAAGTTTATATTCTCTGGACACATTTCTCCAGCTGCTTTAATAAAACACAATTTAATTAAGTCATTTAATTAAGTAAATTGCCCTCCTTGTTTGGCTAACAAAATAAAAACTTGTAAATTAACTTTGATTTCAGCCTCATTTTCATTTTTGCCCAAAAATTATGTTATGATGAAAAATTCCACTTTAAATTTTTTCTAATTTTTCTTATTTTTGCTTTCCTGTGAGTTGGGAATATTGTGATAAATGCTTACTGTGGTAATGTCTAACCATAGGTGTCTCACAGAATTCTATCCTGGGCCCTCTTCTCTTTTCTCTCAATACTACTTTACTTGGTGATCTTAACGGCTCCCATGGTTTTAATTATCATTTCTATGTTGATAGGGGCAGCTAGGTAGCACAATGGATAGGGCACTAGGCTTGGAGTCAGGATGACCTAAATTCAAAGCCAGTCTCAGAAACTGACTAGCTGTGTGACCCTGAGCAAGCCACTTAACCCTGTTTGCTTCAGTTTCCTCATCTGTAAAATGAGGTGGAGAAGGAAATGCAAACCACTCCAGTATCTTTGTTAAGAAAACCTCAAATGGGGTTATAAAGACTCAGATACAACTGAACAACAACAACAAATGTTGTTGATTCTCAAATGGAGCTAACTTGCCCCAAACTCTCTGCTGATCTTCAATCTAGCATCTCCAACTGCTTTTCAGACATAATGAACTTGATGTCCAGTAGCCATCTTAAACTCAGTATATCCAAAACAGAACTCATTTTCTTTCTCCTAAACTCTTGCTGTCCCTTACCTTCCCTATTAACAGAGAGGGCAACACCATTCTCCCACTCCCTCAGGTTTGTGACCTAGGTGTCATTCTTGAGTCATCACTATCACTTCCCATATCCTATCTGTTGCCGAGGTCCATCAATTTCACCTTTGCAACATCTCTTGAATATGTTCTCTTCTTTCCTACTGTGCTCCCTCATCACCTCAAGCCTTAGTTATCTTAATATTTTACTGGTTGGTCTGCCTGCCTCTACTCTCTTCCCACTCTACTCCATCCTGCATTTAACCACTAAAGTGATTTTCCCAAACTACAAGGGGACCATGTCAGTCCTCTGGACTCAGAAAATCCACTGTCTTCCTGTCAACTTCAGGATCAAATACAAAGTCCTATGTTTGGCATTCCAAGCCCTTTATAACCTAGTGCCCTTCTACCTTTCCAGTCTTCTTCCTCCTTACTCCCCAACACATAGTTCTTTATCTAGTGACACTGGCCTCCCAGCTGTTCCATGAACAAGATAGTTTATCTCTCTCATCTGGCCTGTCCTATGAATCTGGAGTGCTCCCCCTCCTCATCTCTGCCTACTGTCTTCCCTGGCTTCCTTTAATGCCCTTTAACTATTCTTAATTCTAGTATCTTTCCTCTATTATTTCCTATTCATCTTATATGTTGTTTATTTGCTTATATTTGTTTACTTGTTTCCCCTTTGAGATTGGGAGCTCCTTGAGGGCAAGGACTGTCTTTTGTGTCTTTTTGTATCCTCAGCCCTTAGCATAGTGCCTGTGCCTGGCACAGACCTGCACAACTTAGCACTAGGTAGGGGCCAAAATTAAATAGGCTAAACCTCTTCAGGCTGCAGATAGGTTTTTTTTCATTTTCCAAGTAAAGGTATACTTAATGATTACATTATTATGCAAATAAACCATATTTTTAAAGAGAAACTTCAGTTAATATCAATTAATTACACTTATTACTTAAGATTTTTATTTATCATAAAATCCCTCCTCTCAGACTTGAGACAGTGACAGTGGTTGATTGCCCTGGGTCACGTGACAAGCAGGAGTGAATGTTCAGTGCTAGCCCACTCACCAAGTTACAGGACAGGCACAATAGTGACTACTGAAAGGTGTGTTAAGAAGGGCATAAACAAAGCACTCATTACATCTACATTTTTTACATTTTTACACTCATTACATCTATAGTTTTTACATTTACATTTTTTGCCACCTGGCCAAAATCAGCAGGCCACATGTGTAGGCCTGGGCTAAAACATAGTAGTGGCTTGATAAATATTTACTGATTGATTGAAGTCTACATGTATTGTATTCTTTTAGTACAGCTATAGTATATATATATATATATGTATATATATATATATATATATATATATATATATATATATATATATACACATATATTTACTGCATAATAAACATAAATCTTTGCCATTTAATTTGATAACAGTAATCTATACGCTACCATGACTTAAAAACATGGCATTTGAAGTCTATTTTTCTCTTCTTTTCTTGTTTTGATGGAATGGGTATGCACTCGTAACTAAAAAGAAAGATGTTACAGCAGGTTCATAGGCGTGGTGCTCTAAATGATGTCACACTAGAACAGCTTCACAGCAATTTGTAGTGCTCTAAGCAGACATGAAAAGGGATGAGTATGCTGCCTATGTTGTAGCATGAAAACAGCCATAAACATAATTGAACAAGCACAGCTGTGTTCCAATAAAATATTATTTCTGGACATTAAAATTTGAATTTCAAATTTTCACATGTCACAAAAATGTTATCCTTTTAAAAAAATTCAACCAGTTAAAAATGTAAAAACTGTCTCTAGTTTGTGGGCTATACAAAAACAGGTGGCAGAACAGCTTGAACATGGTCATTGTACTGCAGCTATCAAATTGTTTACTTTCTCATGGAGCAGGAAGCAGAGGGAGGGAGGGAGGAAGAAAATTTGGAACTCAAAAATTTTAAAAATGAATGTTAAAAGTTTTTGTTTACATGTGATTGAGAAAAAAAAATAGAAATTACTTGCTAAAAAAACCCCTGTGGTCATAGTAATGTAGGAATGCTTGATTATATGATGAGGTATATTATATGACACATAAAAGCAATAAAAGAAAATGGCAGAGTTGCATCAGATTTTTATAGTTTGAAAATAATGACAAAAAATAGAAGTGTTATAATGACTTAAAAAAGTGGCACATCTTTTAGCTATGTGGATTGAAAACTATAATAAAAAAATTCATTCTTAGAGCAGCCATTCAGACAAAAGTTTACAGTTTATTTAAGGCAGAGAAGAAAAGGGAAACAAATGCATAGTGAAAAGACTTTAAGCTTTGGTTGGTAAGATCATCTTGCAAACTAAATTAATTGCATAATATTAAAATTACTGAAGTGGTAACCAATGTAGATGAGGACATAATAGCTAAGAAAATAATCAAATTAGATGGATACATTGGATCAATTTTTTACTGTGAATGAACAGGTGTATTTGGGAAAATGATGCCTTTTAAAACCTATATTTCACCTCAATCTAAATTCAAAGAGTCTAACAATTATCTAACACTTTTATAGGGAGTTAATGCAGAAGAGGCTTTTAAATGAAAACCAATGCTAATTAATTGGTCTCATTCTCTAAAGAGGTTATAACTAAATTCTGATGGGGATAATCCAGAAAAAGTCATAGTGAGTCATTTGGATCTGCACAGGGACACAGACAGATCTGCAGACACTGGCAAGAGGGTCTGGCCAGGAACATGCTGAAGGTGGAGAACTCTAGCACCCCAAAACAAGCAGGGACTCTCAGACACAGCCCTGTGGCAAGAGGAGGTCCCAGATGCATACCAAAGCACCACCAGACCTAGACTGGGGTGCTGCAATGAGGACAAGTGCCAAGTAGGAGCTTTGTCACTCACTACCCAGTTCTAAGACACAGATCCAGAGTAAACAGAGAAGGAGACCTGTAGGGTGGTATTCCTGGGTAGGGAGGCTATATCACCAAGGAGATATTCACAGCACCAAGAGTGACTATGCTAGTGTAGTTCTGAATCACAAAGTATAACAGACTCTACTTTTGCCTGTTTTAGATCTATTACGAACATGCCATTTCCATTTAATTATGCTAGCCTCTTGTACATGTCCAATTCTATGAGAAGATGGGTACTCATTACGAGGTCCTAATGGGGATTCCAGGCCTTAATATTACCTTATAACCTAAAGTCAGTTGTTCTGTCTCTACCAAAGCCCAATACACAGCTAATAACTGCTTTTCAAAAGGGGTATATTGAACTCCAGATGAAGGATGTTTCCTAGACCAAAATCCTAAGGGTACATGTCAGCTTTGTTGTCTTTGCCTATAAACTCCAGTTTGCATATTCATCCCATATAGTCACTTGTAATTCCACCGGGTCACTTTTCTTAGGCCATAAATCTAGGGCCAATTGTAGAACAGCCTTTGCTTCTTCAAAAGCTGTACTCTGGGGGGCAGAACCAAGATGGTGGAGTAGAAGGCAGAGTGAAAGAGATTTCCAGCCCAAGACAACCTGGAAGGTTGACATGAAAGGTCTATTGTCCCGGGCTCAGAGTGGAGCCCAACCCAGCCTTGGCTATGCTGCATGGCACAGACAGGACTGGAGCATGCTTCAGGGCACATAATCACAAATAGCAGCTGTGGTTCCCAGTTTTCTCAACCCACAAATGCCAAAAACAGCTTCAAAAGTCAGTGAGAAAGCTCTTTCACTAGTGTGAGAGGGGAATATGGTCCAGCCCCAGTCCCAGGGCAGTTGCAGTCACTGCAGCAGCAGGGTCCACCTTTGGAGCCTTCTGCCTAAAGACCCTGGGGGAGTTGAGTGGCTGATTTGAATCTCAGTCCTGAGTGGTGGTCCTGGGGTGAGGAGGAGCACTGGTGTGGTGGACCTAGTGGAGGTTCTGGAGAGGGAACCCTACTCACAGTTCCAGGGCAGAAAAGCTTGTGGTTGCTCTCAGACCAGAGCACAGGCCAGGAGAGGAGTAAACTCCTCTCCCTTGAGTGTGCCACCTTGGAGGAAGTGAGAATTTATAGTTCTCTGGAGTATACCCTCCACTTGACAAAGGACTCAAAAGTCAAATGACTGACTGGGAAAATACCCAAAAAGGGGGGAAAAATAAACTATAGAAGGTTACTTTCTTGGTGAAAAGGTATTTTCTTCCATCTTTATGGATGAGGAAGAACAAAGAATACCATCAGAGGGAGACATAGAAGTCAAGGCTTCTACATCCAAAGCCTCCAAGAAAAATATGAATTGGTCTCAGGCCATGGAAGAGCTCAAAAAGTATTTTTGAAAATCAAGTTAGATAGGTGGAGGAAAAATTGGGAAGAAAAATGAGAGTGATGTAAGAAAATCATGAAAAGAGAGTCAACTTGCTAAAGATCCCAAAAAATTGCTGAAGAAAATAACACATTTAAAAATAGACTAACTCAAATGGCAAAAAAGGTCCAAAAAGCCAATGAGGAGAAGAATGTTTTAAAAAGCAGAATTAGCCAAATGGAAAAGGAGTTTCAAAAGCTCACTGAATAAAATAGCTCTTTAAAATTAGAATGGAGCAGATAGAAGCTAATAACTTGATAAGAAACCAAGAAATTACAAAATAAAACCAAAAGAATGAAAAAATAGAAGAAAATGTGAAATATATCATTGGAAAAACAACAGACCTGGAAAATAGATCCAGGAGAGACAACTTAAAAATTATGGGTCTACTTGAAAACCTTGATCAAGAAAAGAGCCTAGACATCATCTTTCATGAAATTATCAAGGAAAATGCCCTGATATTCTAGAACCATAGGGTAAAATAAATATTGAAAGAATCCCCGATCCCCTGTTGAAAGACATCCCAAAAGAAAA
>CM053770.1:303751600-303772163 GCA_028658325.1 Potorous gilbertii | reverse complement strand
TTAGTCTTTCACAACATGACTATTATGGAAGCCTTTTGCATAACTACACATATATAATCTATATTGAATTGCTTATCTTCTCAGTGGGGATGAGTGCACAGGGAGGATGAGAGAGAAGTTGGAATTCAAAGTTTTAGGAATGAATGTTGAGAATTGTTTTTGCATGCAACTGAGAAATAATAAATGCAGGTAATGGGGTATAGAAATCTATCTTGCCCTACAAGAAAAAAGAGAAGATGGGGATAAGAGAAGGGAGAGATGTGATAGAAGGGAGGAAAGATTGAGGGAAGGGGTAATCAGAATGCATAGTGTCTTGGAGTAGGGGGGAGGGGAGAGATGGGGAGAAAATTTGGAATTCAAAATGTTGTGGAAATGAATGTTGAAAACCAAAAATAAAAAAAAAAATTTTACCACAAAAAAAAGCTTTACTCTGCTCAAGTCCCCAATCAAATTCATATCTTTCCTAGTAATTATATATAAGGGTTTCAAAATTTATCCTAGATGCAATATGTGATGTCCCTAATATCTAAATCACCCTATAAACTTTTGGGCCTTTTTCTTATTGGTGGGGATAGGAAAATCCTGAATCTGTTGTCAGGCTTGTGGAAGAATCTTTCACAACCCCTTATTTCAAGTGTGCCCCAAAATGTTATGGTTTGAACTGGCCCTCAAATCTTTGCAGGGCTAATCTCCCACCAGTTCCACTTCTTATACAGCTTTCTCCTGTATCATAATATCATCTATGTAATGGGTAAGCTGTACACCAGATAGTTCTAATTCATCCAAATGTTCAGCCACAATTCTATGACAAATAGTGGATTTATGCAGATATCTTTGTGGCAAGCATATAAAAGTGTTTTGTGGGCCTTGCCAAGTGAAAGTAAATAGTCCCACTGTTGCAAATCTATTAGGAAAGTAAAGAAACCATTGCCTAAATCAGTAACTGCATACCAAGTCCCATCATATTTTTCTTGATCCTTTCTATTAAGGTCGTGGTATCTGGAGCAGCAGTATACAAAGGAGGAGTCACCTTATTCAAGTCTTTATAATCCCCTGTCATCCTCCATGTCCTATTTAACTTTCATACTGACCAGACATGATTATTTCATTGAATGGCTGTAGGGACTAACACTTCTGTCTCAACATATTCCTTTATAGTATTGGTAATTTCACCTTGCCCACCTGGCACATGATACTGCTTTAAAGTAATTACTTCAGAAGATTTAGGTAAAGTGATAGGGGAAATTTTTATTTTATCCAGTAAAACTGTATTAATTCCTATTTTCCTTACTGCAAATTGTTATCTCTCCTCTGGTAACTTTAAAGTCATATCTCTCAATATAACTATCCCAATGATGTATTCAGGAATGGGTACAATTATCATGGTATATTCTTTCTTAAGTAATTGTCCAATTTTCATGGTTAGTTTGACTTGTCTGGCTTATATTTCAGCCCCTCCCAGTCTACCATTGATGGTGACAGGAGTTCCATATTTAAACTTATCAAGGTTTCCATATGTAAGGGAGATTTCTGCCCCAGTAGTTATTAATGCTGTAGTTACAGTAGCTGATCATTTTTCCAATATGTGGTCAAATTGACATGGGGTCTGCAATCCCATCTGCGTATTTCTTTAATCTAAGCTGGGGCTCAGTCAATTTCCTATTCTCCCTAAAGGTGAGACAAATTTGGATACAAGGGTTCAGGAGGCTCTGAAGAGGCAGTTCCTACTTCTCTATTTTGTCTACTATCAATCCCCTTTTCTGGATACATTTTGTATAGTTCATTAGTTGGAATATCATCTATTCTTCCAAAATCTATTCCTGCTCTCAATAGAGAAGTAAACAACTCTTTTCTTTCAATTTTTTTCTGACTTTGAATCTGCTGGCTATTCACTCTTCTCACTCTCGAGGAAATTTATCTTTTCCCCAGTCCCCTAAGCCAATTAACTGTGAAATTTTGTCCAGCTCCTCTGAAAGAGGGTACCCTATTTCCCCAATTATTAGAGTCAGAACTAGGTGCTTGTAACCTGGAGGAGCTGTCTTCTCTATTACATTCCTATGGGAAACTGCAAAGGGGGTATCATAGCATGCATCTGCATTTCTGATCATTGTGGCAGACTTCATTGCCTCCTCCTTTAACTTTCTCAGACTGTCCTTAAATGAATACCAGGGTCTTTCTCCACTAGGCCACATAGTGTCAGTAGGATGCTGCTTACTGCATCCTTCTGCAGTCAAAGCTAACAAATAGGTCTTACTGTTACCTCTTTGCATGTTGTAATCTCTAAAAGCTTGTTGTACAAAAGGATTCTCACTAATACCTATAAATCTCATACGCCCTCTATTAATACTCCTTAGAATTGCAGGGGACAACATCATTCCCAAGCCTCCACCTCTGCCCCCATAGCCGGGCCGTCCCACAAACAACACTCAAAGAGAGAGTTTGATAAGACCTTGGCCTAAAATGGTCAAGGTCGCCCATTGTATCCTGGCCCATCTCCAGTTGTCATGATGAATATCAGGCCACTGGACCCAGATGACTGTGGAGGAGAAAGTGAGGCTGGTGACCTTGCACAGCCCTCCCTCAGTTAAATCAAAATCAAATGCAAGTCATGTCATCATTTTGATGTCATGATCCTCTTCGAGAAGGAAGGACAAACACAACAACCCACAAACAAACACTCACAACACTAGCTGTGCCTACCTGTGTCCTCTCTCCTCTGCCCTAACTGCTCTCACTATCACTCAGCTCTGCTCCATCCTTTCTATTCCATCCATTTCAGGAAGCTCCTCCTATCACATGTGACTTAGGCTTCCATGTGATTTAAGAAGATTCCCAAAGGCCTATTAATTGGTGGGAGAGATCTTCAAATTAAGCAAAAATACATTAGCAATACAGAGACCCAGTCCAAGATGGTATACTGAGAAGGGAGGAGGTTCAGAAACCAGTAGCAATGAGGTGACTCCGACCCCAGGAGCAAAATGAGGTCTCCTGCTGCAACATCTGATCCAGCCTGCAGAGGAATAACCAGGGCAGGAATCCCAGACCAAAGGAGGGCTTAGCATTCTGTCAGTCTGAACCAACAGAACTATCTAGAGACTGAGAAGAGCTTGGTCTGTTATAACATAGTACTCAATACTCTCCCAAAGCAGTGACAGGACCAGTCTAGACCTTCCCTTCCTAAGAGTAGCAGGACCCAGCTCTAACCTCAAATCTAGTCAGGAAAGACGGGTAGAATAAGCAAAAAAAAAAAAAAAAAGACTTTCACCATAAACAGCTATCATGGTGGCAAGTAAGCAAAAAACAAATTCAAAAAAAGATAATGACTACAAAACATCTATAGGCAATGTTTCGGAAAAAAGTACAGCTTGGGGAAAAATTCAACTAGAGTTCTAGGAAGAGATAAAGCAAGACCTTGTTTTTTAAAACAAGGTTTAAAAGTTTTTATAAATCAAATGAGAGTGCTTGAGGAAAAAATTGAAAAGAAAAGAGCAATGGAAAGAAACAAAAAGGAAAAAAAAGGGAATTTAACAGCTTGATACAAAAGGTATAAAACCTTGTCCAAGAAATGAACTACCTGAAAATTAGAATGACCCAAATAGAAGACAGTGACTCCGTGAGGCAATAATAAATATTAAAATAAAGTCAAAAGACTGGAAAAGATATAGAAAATGTAGGGTATCTCAAAGCAAAAACAATTGAACTGGGAAATGGGTTGAGGAGAAAAAAAATTTAAGAATTATTGGACTATCTGAACACCATGACCCAAAAAAGAGCCTTCTGGTTCTAAAAGATCTGAACAGCTTCATTGCAAAGTAGAAATAGGACACACCCACCAGTTACCTCCTGAAAAAAAAAAACCCCAAATGAAAACTCCCAGGAATGTCATAGCCAAAATCCAGAGTGTCCAAGTCAAAGAAAAAATACTGCAAGCAGTCAGATAAAACAGAATTTAGATATCTAGAAGACATTGTTGAGATCATACAGTATTGAGAAGCTACCAATATAAAGAAGCAGTAATCCAGAAGACAAGAGATATGAGCTTACAGCCAAGAATAACTTACCAGCAAAATTAAATTGATCTTTAATGGAACAGAGGGTTTCCAAGCAGATGGTTCCCTAATTACCCTGGATCTTCTCATTTCCATAGGTTTCTGGGAGTTCTACTATCCCAAGTGAAGAGTTACCCTCACGTCAGTGACTTGTCTCACACAAAATGGCAGCCCTCTTCCTTCCCAAGAAAACCTCCTTTACATGCACAAATGATCCCACTATATTTCACCACATAATTGCTGCCACCACATAATTGTTACATCCTGATTGTTTTTCAGTTCAAAAATGGGTTTATAGCATTTCATTGCATAATGGTGGTGTGGTATAATTCTGTTCATCATGCTACTTAAAAGGTAAACAGAGGAGCAATGTATTCACCAGTGGCATATGGATATGCACTTATCTCTTGTGCACTGTGAGCCACAAGCCTAGAATTCTCAGCATTTGCGCATCTCAGTGTATTTCCAAAAGTCAACATGTTTTGTTTTTTTGGAGTGCTGCAGTACTAATGGTATTGTCATTCAATCCAATGAAGAGCCATAGATACAAGGGGAACGGGCAGGTAGGCGAAGCTGCCATGAGTAAGTCATGTAATATGGTAAGACTTGCCTCTTCCCACACTAGCTAAACTGTATGGTTCATCTGCCAGCAATACAGTTTAGTAACAAATTATTTTCAAGTAATATTTGCACATTTTTAAAGCTTCATATAATGGTCGCACTCCACTTTTTTGCAAAAGATTTGTCATCAAATCTGCAACAATTATGTCATGAAATGCAGTATTTCTCCCTGTATTCTCCAGCAGATTGTCCCCTCTATCATTTCTCCTCTCTCAGTAATTTTCAATCTCTTCTTTTTTACTGGCTGTTTCCCTGTTGCTTATAAAATATGACCATGTCTCTCCAAACTCAAAAAACTCTTATGTAATCCAATTCCAGTAATTATCATTCTTTATCTTTCTTCTCTTCCATAGGTAAACCCCTTGAAAAGGCTATCTACAAAAGATTCTCTCACTTCTTTTCCTGTCACTCTTTTTGATTCTCTGTAGTCTAACTTCTTACCTCATTATTCAGTTAACTGAACCATCTCTCTAAAGTTACCAGTAATCTCTTAATTGTCCAATCTAATGACCTTGTCTTACTTCTCATTTTTCTTGATCTTTCCACAGTCTTTGACACTGTTGATCTCTCTTTCTTCTTGATGATTTCTTCTCATGGTCTCATGGTTTTCTTGGCACTATTCAATATGGGTTTCCCCTTCTCCCTGTCTGACCACTCTTTCTCAATTTTCTTTCCTGAATCTTTATCCAGGTCATGATCATTAACAGTGAGTGTCCCTTAACACTCTGTCCTGGCTTCTCTTCTCTGTTTATGTTATTTGTTTACTGATCTCTTCAAGTCTCATGAATTTAATTATCAACTCCTATGTAGATTATTCTCAGATCTATCCAGTCCTTAGCTCTCTGCTGACCTCCAGTCTCCAAACTGCTTGTTGGACACCTCAAACTGAATGTTCTATAGAATTTTTATACTCAGTATGTCCCAAATTGAGCTCATCTTTCTCCCTGCCTTCTTCCTAACTTCCCTATTACTGTTGAGGTCACTATCATCCTACCAGTTACCCAGGCTTGCCTCCTTCCCTCCTCTGACATTTCCACGTTCCTGCGCAAATCCTCATCACCTCATAGAGTGGACTACTCCAAAAACATTTGGTTAGTCTCTCTCTGTCTCAAGTTTTTCCCCACTTTAGTACATTCTCCCCTCAGCTGTCAAAGCTATCTTCCTAAAGCATAAGTATCATCATGTCACCTCCCTATACAATAAACTCCGATGGCTCTTAATCACCTCCAGGATCAGATATAAAATTGTGTGCTTGGCTGTCTTGTCTCTCACCACGTTTCTGCTTCTTTCAAAGGGTCTTATGAGCTGAGGACTGGATAACAAAAGTCACCCCTTTCTCCTCCCCAACCCTAAAGAGACACACACACATACACACACACACACACACACACACACACACACACACACACACGCACACACACACACCAGCAGGGCTGCAGAATTACAGAGATTCCAAGGCAGAGAGACTAAGATGTCTGAATTGAGACAGAGATCTTGGTGGAGTTAAAGAGCCCATGAATGGTAAGACAGTGCAGGAGGAGATGACTTGTCAGTCACAGGCATTGTCTCCCTATTATTACCCACTGCCCTGCCTCCCTCTGCTGCTACACAAACATCCACAGTCCAGTGCCTGACACAATGGTCTGGGAGGGGCCAGGGAACTGGCTTCCTCTTTAGAGATCCCTATCTGTATCCTTACCTCTGGCCCAAGAGATACAGTAAGAAGCCAAGAAGAGGGGATTCACGCATAGTGGGTATTAGAGGTGCTGAAGACTAACACAGATATAGTGTTTTTAAAAGGTTTAGATAAACTTAGGGATGATGGAGTCAGAATGAGTTATTGTGGAAAATCAGGTTGTTTAGGGGTGGGGGTTGGAATATCCTAATCTTTAAATTTGACATCCCTTGGCAACGTCAGGAATCTTCCATTCATTTTCAAAATAGCATCTTATTTAAGCAAAGAGACAGAGACTCAGGGATAGAAAGATTCACACAGGTGCAGAAGACAGGGAAAGGAAGGAAGAGGCGAAGAAGTAGGAGGTGGGGGGAAGGGGGAGGACAGAGAACAAGGAACAAGGAGAGAGAAATAAAGGCACCCAGAGAAATGTTAGGGGAAAAGAAACATGAGAGATAGATGGAGAGACACATAGAAAGGGAGAGAGAAACAAGGAGAGAGAGGCATTAGGGGAGATAGAGACACAGGGGGAAAGAAATTTGCATGGAGAAAAAAGTCAGGAGATAGTGGCAAAGAGAGACAGAAATATGAGAAGGGAGAGAGACACAAGAGATGAAATTACAAAATAATTTAGAATGATTTAGTGTCGTGAGGAACTTTAGAGATCATCTAGTCCTTTCCCCTCATTTTACACATGAGGAAATTGAGGCTTGAAGTGACTTGTTCAAATAGTAAGTAGTAGAGTTAGAATTTGAATCCCCAAAGCAAATATTGGTTCAGAGTTTGAACTAGCATGTCTCACAATCAAGAATTTTATCCTTAGATTAGAGCGAGAAAGGAGAGACATGCACTTGAGAAACGTCAACCCAGAGGAAAGACACACCCATTGTCCCTAGAGATACACCCTTAACTGGCCCATCTCCACATAAAGCCATCACAATCTGATATGAACATACAAGATCATAGATCCAAAGAAGGCATATGTCTGCTTTCACGGGTCCTCCTCTTAGACCTGATCCCTAAAGGATCCCCCCTACCCAAGTTCACTGCCATAAGGGATCCAAGCATCCTATTCTCCAGCATCCAGTAAAAAGCCCTGTTCAGTATTCCTCTGAGGGGGATTGAGGGTGGGGGGGGTGGAAAGGAGAGGAGTGTCCGGTTGGGAGGAGGAACCTGATTCCTGTTTCCTGCCCCAACTCACAGGGCAACAGGAGGTGATCAAGAGCGGAGGGGACTGCCGGGTAAGAGTTAGGGTGTCCTGGGACCCTGGAAGGGATGGGAGTTGGGGGAGGAGGACAAGAAGTAGGCACCAAGAGGTCAGATACTTGGGACCCTCAAGGGAATGAAAGTTGGAGGAAAGGGAAGAACCAGAGGCTGGGATACCTGAGTCCCTAAAGAAAATGGGCAGGTGGGGATAGGAACTATATACCTGGGTTCCTGAGCAGAAGAAGAGAATGTCTGGGATTGTGGGGGAGGGGTTCATCTCCTTGAGTTTACCTCACAAATCATCAGTGACTGGGGCTCTGGGAGAGGGAGATGGTGCCTTTGTCTTCCCGGGTCCCAAGGCAGGTTTGGGAAGCCCCTGGATGTTCCAGAGGCCTGGCACTGCCTCTGAGACTCTATCCTATTTCAGCATTTCCTGATTCCTGTTCTCACACTGAGAACAAGCTCCATCACAGAGACCCCCCACTCATCCCTATCCATATCCTCCTACCTTCACAAAAACACCAACTTCAGTCCCTTTCCTCAGTTCATTTTTCTCTCTCTGGGCAAATATGGAGCTGTGAAGATTTAGGCTGAGATAGAAAGAGGCTGCAATGGAGAGGACTAGTCCTCTCTTTGGATGTCCCTGAGTCAGAGACTCCCAGACTCTCCATGCAGGAAAATAAAGCTAAAAATAATCCGGAAAGGGAGAGTCCAGGAGAAAGAGGAACTTGGAAATGGGGGTGGGAACTAGAAAACAGTGATACGTACTCCCTGCCTCTCTCCCTTCTCTCTTTCTGTCTTGTTCCCTGTCTTTCTATCTCTGCATTCAGTCTTTGCATCTGTCTCACTTCCAAGTTCCTTTTATTAGTTTTTGACACCCCCCATCCCCAGCCATGCCACCACAAAGCATCCACTCTCTCTTCCTCTCTCCTGCCCCCTTCTCACTCACCCTCCTTTAGCTCTGACTCATTTCCCCAGTTTCCTGAAGTCAGGAAATGCAAAGACAGAAACTGAGGAACCAAGACCGAGATGTCACTTTTGACGGACGTCTCAAATAAGACACTAGAATCGGAATGCGAAGCAGGAAAGAAAGAAATGGAAGAGAAGAAAAGGAGCAGGATGAGAAGAAGGAGAGGGAGAAAGATGAGAAAATGAAAAATTGAGGGAGAGAGAAAGTGTAGAAATTCTATTTTTAAGGGTTCACTATTTGGACTCCCAAATAACGTGTTGCTTACCAGTGTTTACAACATTATGAATGTCGACTTATAAATTCAAATGCTTATATCCTTCTAACCTTCAGCTACTGACCTTCGTCTCTTCCCTTCTCCCCAATCAAGGTGATGCCTTCAGGACCAGGTCCCCCTACCATTCTTAAGTCCAGACAAAGATGTCAGCCCAGTCTCTTCCCCCAGCAACACCTCCATCTCAGAAGCCTCCTCGAGTCACTCGTCCCCACCCTCCTTCGAGACTACGGACTAATCCACTCCCACGGTCATTCTTCAATGGGTCCTCTCCCCAGGCAGTAGCCACCCCACCTGCTTCTCATGATCCATTAATCTTAACCCCACTCTCCCCACTGTGCGATTCCCTCCCCACCTCTACCAAGCCTATTCGTCCATCCACACCATCCCCCAAATCTAGCTCCCTTTCTTTGTCTCAACCAGAATCTTCTTCCAGATCCCCAAGTCCCCAGGCCCTAAGCCCTGGTCTCCCTAAGCTACTTCCCCCATTCCCAGCTCCCCAGATCAATTCCCCTGAACCTATCAGTCCCTCTCAGTCCTCATCTCCCAAATCCCTGTCCCTTCCCCATCACCTTTCGGCATCTGGAACTGTCCGGAGACTAGCTGGGAGGTTTGAGGCAGGGTCCACAGTAGGGGACCAAGCTGGGGAAGCCCCACTTCCATGTCTTCAGGGTGGAGTGAATGAGAATGGAGAGAAAGAAGATGGTCATGATCCTCTGGCAGGGAGTGGACCCCAGGAGAATGGATATCCGGGTAAGCAACGGGACTATGGCTTGAGGACATAGAGTGGTTTGTGAGTTCTGGAAAAAACCAGGTTCCAGAAAGATAAACTGAATGTGGGAAGTTGAATATATAGGTCTTCAAGAGACTTAGAGGGTAGAGAACTGGAACTGGTGACTGTATTATATGTAGTACAAAGAGTACTAGACTAGAGAAGTAAGAACATTGGTTCAAAACCAGCTCTGCTAATAACTAGTTGTGCAGCCTTGGTCAAGTCTTCTTTTGGCAGCTTAGTTTTTTTCCTCTGTATATATTTATTATATACATTATAATGGGAGAGTTGGATTTTATGACCAGTAAAATATATTCTAATACTGACAACATTTAAATAAGTGTATTAAATGCCTGGGCTCTTGAAGGACAAGGGGGCTGGAGTTCTACTCAAGTGTCTTTTGTCTCTTCCCAGATACTCCCTTGTCTTGCCCACCTCGTTGTCCCTGTCTCTGTCATTTGGCACATCCTGGCCTGGAACTTAAATGGGTATCTGTGGAGGACAGTGAGGAAGTCCCCCATGCTGCTCCTCGTTGCCCCACTCGCTCTCTCCCCAGTCCCCCTAGTCACAAGAACACCTCTGTGGTTCTCACATCCTACCGATCCATGGTGGAGCACAAACTCCTCCCCCCTCTCACACCTCCCAAACCTACGTGGACCAAGAAGGAGGCCACTTGTCCTGAGTATCCTCCACAGACAGACTCCAACCTACCCTCCAAAGATGAGACTCATCCAGGTATTGGAACTGGAGAATGACAGAGATGCTTGAATTCCAAAGGGAAGCAGAGGCTGGGAATAGGGAGAGAGAAGAGGGAAAAGGGAATATAGCTCCATGAAAGGGAAGGAACTACAATTCTTAACAGACCAAGAGGCAGCAACTCAGGTTGAGAATCAGCACAAGACCTGCTCCTGAAGAATTGCTATGTAGCATCAGTCCAGAGATGAAGTTAACCAAAGGTCTTTTTTTAGGGCTGGGGCTGTCTCATTTTTTCTTATATCTCCAGCCCCTAGCTTAGTATCTTTCATGTAGAAAGAATATAATATCTTTAAAAATTTTTTTGAATTGAGGGCTTTTCCAGCTTTGATATTCTGTGGTTCCCAAAGTTGCTGGCTCCTTCATTAGCGTCTCCTTTACTCAATATCTGATAAGTGTATAGTTTGTTCAGTAGTTTCCTGATGGAACCCGGGGAATCTTTGGCTATGGGAATCAAAAGCCTGGGTCCCTGAGATCTTTTACCCCTCACTGTGATTTCTCTCTCTAGGGGACAACGTGGAAGAATGTCCAAAGACCTCTGTGGGCAGGTACCAGACATCGTCCGATAATGTCCAACACCCTAACCATCTCCAAATTTGATTTGAGGGGTAGATCATGCTTTAAGATCAAAGGGAAAGTCATCCTCCTCCATGAACCTCATTCACTCATTCTGAGTGGTTCTCTCTGCTCTTTTGAATTGTCATTACATGCATGAATTGTACTTACTATTCATTTGACCTTTAGTCATGTACTGCATTGGGACAATTCATCTTATGTGATTATTTAATTCAGAGTTTATGTCTTATTTCTTCCCCTTACCCCCATTTGCCCATTATTTCTCAAGGGAAGAGGTTATATTTTTACATCCTCTCAGCACAGCACATAGAATATTGCCTCAATTAAACTTTCAGGAAGATTTTATTTCCCTTTCTCACCACAGGGACCAAGAGCTAGAGGTTCCGAATGAAGAGGATTGGAGCTTGCCTCTGCAGGATGGTGAGGGACTCTGAACTCCTGGGTCTTTGAAGACGGAGGGGTCTGGAGAGGGAGAGCAAGGGACTTGAGGCTGGCCACTTGGGTCATTGCCCAGAAGCACATTGAACATCTAGTGCCTTTTCCTCAGAGCCCCTGTACCAGACAGCTGTGCTGGCTGAAGAACTGTGGGGAGTTGGAAAGGATGGGAAACTCCTCCCAACAAACCTCAGAGAACCCACAGAACCCCGAAATACACTGTGGCAGGAGCTCCCTACAGTCCGGGAGAGTGGCCTCTTAAAGACCCTGAGCCCTCAGGAGAGGCGGATGCAGGAGGTCAGACAGCTGGATCGGGACACGAAATGGAAACTGCAGGGAAAGAATTGGAAAGAGTTTGGAGTTGGAGGGTTGGAGGTCTGGTTCTTGGATATGAGTGGAATTGGAGGCTGGGAGGGATCAGGGGAGATAAGCTAGGGACAAGAAACTGAGATTCTCATAGATCTTAAGCTAGAAGGGACCTTTCAGGTCTCTTCCATATCTTTTAACTCTTTTCCAGAGTCTTTTTGAGGTGGTGACATCAGAGGCCTCCTACCTCCGTTCCCTTCAACTGTTGATGGACACCTTTGTGCTAAGTACTTCGCTCCGAGATACACTGACACCCCGAGACCACCATACTCTGTTCTCTAACGTGCATCATGTCCAGGGTGTCAGCGAGCGGTCAGTCTGCCTTCCCAGGTTTCTGTCCCCTCTATCCCTGCTTCCCTTTAGATTCCTGGTTTCCAATTCCCCAATTCCCAGTTCTCTCTTCCTCTATTTCAGGCCCTCTCTAGATCCCCAAATTCAGTGCTGTAGGGCATTCCCCTTTTCTCCTGACTCTTCTCATGGATCCAGATGCCCTGGCTCCCTAATTACCCTGGATCTTATCATTTCCATAGGTTTCTGGGAGTCCTACTATCCCGAGTGAGGAGTTCCCCTCACATCAGTGACTTGTGTGATGTGGTACATGTCCATGCTGAAGGACCCTTCTCCGTGTATGTGGATTATGTGAGGAATCAGCAGTATCAAGAGGAGACATACAGACGCTTGATGTAAGGCCTGCCTTGACCCCTGACATCTGGGGACTGGAAGGAAAAAAATCAGGGGAGGGTTTGAGGCTTGGAAGCCCTAAGGGGGAGGGGAGGCAGGCAATTAATTAGATCCTGGAGAAGGCACCTGGGGCTCTGCTGCTAGATCCTGCGTCCTCCTTCTGCAGGGAGACAAACATGCGCTTCTCAGCAGAACTGCATCGACTGCAGAGCCTGCCCCAATGCCAGAGGCTCCCACTGCCTTCCTTCCTGCTGCTTCCCTTCCAGCGAATCACCCGGCTTCGAATGTTGCTTCAGGTGCTGGGGCTGGGGCCCCTTTGCCTGAAACCCCTTGAGCCAGAGATTGCCTGCTCTGGGGCAGGAGTCAACCCTCCTCAGGTCTTATTCATACAAAGATTCTGCCAGTTGGGAAGATTTTCTCCAAGCTAGAGAACCTCCCAGCATGGAATCCCCAATCTAGGAACCCAATGACTCATTCTGTAGCTTGACCAAACTCCATAGTCCTCAAATGAGGGCATGCCATCTTCAGAGGCTCCAAATCATATCACCCAAGGTGGAACTGGGAATCTCTGGTGTTTTGATTTATCATTCCTTAGAAATTCATGTCTGTCTCAATTAAGTGATATCCCTGCTCCCACTCCAACTCACTTTTCTCTGCTTCTAGATTCATCACTTACAAATTAAACAGTGGGTACAGTGGAAAGAGGGTATAGTACTTGTGTTCAAACTCTAGTTCTGCTATCTGTGTGAACATGGACAAGTTATGTCAACTCTAGACCTCAGTTTCCTCATTTGTAAAATAAGGGGGTTGGATTAAATCACCTTTTAGTTTCCTTCCAGCTCTATATTAATGATCCTGTGATCCTAGAGCTCTGGGGTCACCTTACCTTCTCTGCTCACAGAACATCCTTCGTCAGACTGAGGAAGGCTCAAGCAGACGAGAGAATGCCCAGAAAGCATTGGGGTCCATAAGCAAGGTATGGGGGATTTGAGACCTGGGAGGGAAACAGGCAGGAAGGAGGAGATAGGGTGACACAGGTCCTTCTCCCTAGATTATTGAGCGATGCAGCGCTGAAGTTGGGCGAATGAAGCAGACAGAGGAGCTGATCAGGCTCAGCCAGAGGTTGCGTTTCCATAAAGTCAAGGTCAGTGGCCTTGTGTCCTTGGCACCTAAACCCCCCATTAGGTCTCACTCACCCCCTCTTCCTGTTTCCTAACTCCTGGTTCTAGCTCTCCAAGTTCCCATTTGTGGTAGTGCCCAGGCCCTGAGTTTTTGTGGGGTAGGGGTTGAGGGAAGCATACAGGGTCAGGGGAGATGTGCTAGGGGCAGCTAAGTGGCATAGTGGATAGAGCGTCGGGCCTAGTCAGGTAGACTAATCTCCCTGTGTTAGAATTTGGCCTCAGATACTTATTAGCTGTGTGACCCTGGGCAAGTCACTTAACCCTGTTTGTCTTAGTTTCCTCATCTATAAAATGAGCTGGAGAAGGGAATGGCAAATCATTCCAGTATCTTTGCCAAGAAAACCCCCAATGAAGTCACAAAGAGTCAGACACGACTGAAAACAGTTGAATGAGAACAAAACAGTGTACAGAATGGGGTGCAGAAAGGTAGAGCTGTGAGTCTTTTACTTCTACTTCCCATCCCCACCCCAGGCTTTACCTCTGGTCTCCTGGTCCCGGCGCCTGGAACTACAAGGAGAGTTGATGGAGTTAGGAAGTAGGAAGGGCAGGTCCCTCTTCAATTCTCGCCCCCGACTTACTCCCCTCTGTCTCCTGCTCTTCAGTGACCTACTGCTCATCACTCAGCCTAAGAGGTGAGCAGTGCTTCTGGGTGATGGTGGGAGAAGCATGTGGGAGGGGATACCAGGGATCTTTCCTGATAATCTCTCTTCTGGGCAGTGGACAAAGGTTATATGTTCTGGATTATGCTCACCGATCCCTGGTTCAAGCCCAGCCGGTTCCAGACCCCTCTGGTCCCCCAACTTTTCGCCTCTCACTACTCAGCAATCACCAGGGTTGCCCTACCCACCGACTACTCCAAACCTCTTCTCTGTGAGTCTTGACATCTCAATCCCTGGATACTTCTAGATAGACCATCCAGAACATATTATCTGACCCCTTGATATATATAGCTCTACAACTCCATGATTCCTCTAATCTCTTCCCTCAAATCAACCCCCTCTATCACAATCCTTACTCCTCCCCTCTGGGCTGCTCCTAGGAATCTAGGGGACCAGCTGAGACTTCTCCATGTTCTGTCTAATCCCTCTCCCAGGTCTGACATGCAGCGCTGGCTGGGGGCCTTCCCCACTCCAGGACCCCCTCCTTGTTCTCCAGACACAATCTATGAGGAGTGGGGTGAGGACAAGCTTGATGAAAAGATGGTGGTGGGGGAAAGGACATTATAAGGAAATGGAGTTTGGGGGTGAAAAGGGGAGGGATGAGCCAGGGGAATTTTTTGGGAGCCTGGATCCTAGCCTCATTCTATATCTCCCCCATACTTCTTCCAGATTGCCCCCAGGCCCTGAGCATAAATTCTCATGGAACCGCCAGTATAAAAGATCTGGACCTGGAGTCTGGAAACTTTGCCAACCAGTTTCGCAAAAGTCCAGAGGGTAAGGGAAAACAGATATTCTCCCCAACATTTTCCCACTCATCCTCCCACTTTTCTTTATGAAGCCCCTCTTGATGAGACTGCACGGATACAATTCAGTTCAACAAATATTTATTATTTGCTAAGTTCTGTGATAGGCATTAGGGGACATAGATAAGGGACATTAGATAAAACATGGCCCTTACAAATGTCTATTCAGGGGATCTTATACATACACAATAACTACAACACAAAACATTGCATAAGCCCTTAAGAAAGATCATGCAGAATGATCCACGAGAGGGAAATAAAAGTCATTACCAGCTGGAAGGAGGTGAAATCAAGGAGGTGATTAGCTTAACTGTAAGAGGTGGCATTTGAAATGGGCTCTATTAGCCTATGGCCAAGATTTCAATAGATCAGGGTAGAGAGATGGGAAAGAATCTCCCAAGTAGGAGAAGTTGTTACTCAGGTCACCCTCCTGGTCCTCCTCTCTCATTCCAAACACCCATGGGGTGGGGGTGGGGGTGGGGAGGGATTTTTAACCATTTTTGGTCTTACATTCTTTTGGCAATTTGATGAAGCCTATAAACTCAGGATGTTTTAAAACGCATAAAAATAACACACTGGACTACAAGGGAAACATTCTGTTGAAATACAGTTATCTGGTTGTTTGTTTTAATGGAATTCTCGCATCTCAGAGAGAGAATCCTAGGAACCACTTAACCCTCCTTTCTTCCCAGCCTGGCTGAAGGGTATCCATGGGTCTTATGCTGCTCAGTTAGCAAGTGAGGTGACAGGTGAGCACACCCGACGGAAAAACCTTCAACAGCAGAAGCAGTTACTTCGAGAGGCTGGGAAAGCCCTACATCCAACGCCCACACTGTCCCTCTCCGGGTGCTAGCAGCAGCCTCCCACACTAAGGTAGTTCCGTTAAGGACCCAGGCTCACAACTCACTCTCAGAACAGCCAATATGGGACTGGCATTCCTCTGAGCAGCCAATGAAGACAGAGTCATCTCAGACGCTAACCAATGAAAATGATAATTCCCTGAATTGGCAACCAATGGGAGACAGATTCTCAAGACATCGGAGCCAATGATAGAGATATGCCTCTCCTTTCTTAAAAAGAGTGTAGAACAAAATCTCTTCATCTGCAATGTGCTTAGAGCTTGTGAGGACCTGGTGTACAAAATTTGTGTATAGAGTGTTTCAGGAAGACTAAAAACTCTGGTGTGAGAGCTTGCTGAGCCCCTTGGCTGCTCATCCACTTTGGGTGTTTACCTGGCCTTCAACTCTCACTTGGGGCTCCAAGCAGCTGTAGCATAGGAAGCAGCCACATCCCAGTGAACCTTCTTGACAGATGCGCTAAACCGGGTTGAGGGTAATCAAGACACCTCAAATTATCGGTGACTTAGGGGGACGCCAACCCCAAGCACGTGAAGACTTCGCTGGCCTGATGGGCCGATAAAAACAGTTCCAGTTCAACGGCAGTTGAAGCAGGTGCTGTGGAGCACTTAGACATGGAAGACGCCAAGGTCACCCACGGCATCCCAGACCATGGCCAGTTGTCCTGTCTTGCCACTGGATTTATATGACTCTGGAAGAGAGCTAGGGTGTGCAACTCTATCTCACTTTAATACAATGCACATTGAAGTCAGGAGATCACCCCTGTGATGTGATTGGTCCTCTTTGAGAAGAAGGATGAACAGCTTACAGCTTGTGATGACACCACTAGCCAAGAAGCCATTCAGGACCAAATTGTCAATGAGGACTGAAGGGGCACTAATGTGGTAACCAGTCAACAAGAGTGGAATTTCAAAAATTTTTCTTATTGAGCCTCAGCCACACCCCTAGACCACTGTTTTTGAGATGCCCTGTCCTATCACTGTGGTATCCAAGATGTATGTATGTGGAGGGGAGATCTGAATATGGGGTGAAGACTAAGAAAAAGTGATAGGTTTGCTTTAAAACCCAGGTTGGAACTTCCAAGAGTTGATTTGCCAAACCATTTTGACTAATTGCCAAAGCTTTCCTCTCTTCCACTAGGTTTCTTTCTCCCCATTTCTGGACTACATCATAAATGGGTCTTGGAAGTGAATGATGCTAGGGTAGGAGTGTAGGAAAACACACGGGGAGGGTATGAGAGGAGGAGAGTAGGTGCTTGGGCCAAGGAGTAGAAGAAATACATCTAGACTGGGGAGGGGTGTGTGTATGTGTCAGGAGATTCTGTCACTTAACTAGCTGTGTGGCCTTGGACAAGTCAATTCTCCTCTCTGAGATTCAGTTTCCTAACCCCAGTCAACACATATTTATTAAGAGCTTCCTATGCGTCAGGAACTGTCCTAAACATGGGGACTATAAAGCAAGGCAAAAAACATGATCACTGCCCTCAAAATGCTCACATTTTCTAGAGCCTCTAAAATGGGACTAATACCTACCTCACAGGATTGTTTGATAATCTATAAGATAATGGATATAAGAGCATTTAGCAAACTATAAAGTGATACCTACCTATATCCACATATCCACACATAGATAAGCATATTATATTAAATAAATGGGAGTTTGGAGTGTGAGGAAATGAGTGATTGGGCATTGAGAAGTCATGGTTAACTCAAGGTTCTGGGAGGGGGAAAGCAGAATTATGTGGCATCAGTGCTATCCACCTCTTGGTACCATGGAAGGAGCTAAGGCTGGAAGATGAGGTCTGGGGACAGTGGAAAGCAGTACAGCGCCCACAAGTGGGCATGGTCTTCCAATTTTGGCACCTGGAGTATTTGAGGTCATGGGTTTGTTGTCTGGGTTTCTTCTTGCTCTTTCTGGTGGCTTCTCAGAAGATGATATTGTGAGCTTCTCAAGCAATGACTACCCCAGGATTAAGCCTGGTTATGGTAAGAGGTAGAGGGCTACACAGAACACATAGAAAGGAGCAAATGTTTTGTGGAAACATAGGGATGCCCTGGGCAAACCTTTCTTTCTCCCTTTTTATTGACTGGTATAATAACTTACTAAATGCAGACATAGGGGAAGTTCACAATACAGAGTGTAAGAGTTAACATAGAGAGATTATTTAAGATATAATCATTTGGAATATATTTTTAACACAACTTTTGAAAGTTGAGGCTTGGGGCTCACATTGCCAACTGCCTACTGAACATCTTGAACTAGATTGGATGTTTCCTAGATCTTTTAAATTCAACTTATCCCAAAGTCAACTTCTCTTCTTCCCTCTCTTCCCTCAGCTTGTCCCTCTTCCTATCTATCTTGTTACTGTCAAGAGTACCACCTTCCTCCCAGTCATGGAGGTTCCCTATTTAGATATCATCTTTGACTCTTTATTCTCTCTCATCTCCCTGCCCCCATATCTAATCAGTTGCTAAATCCTACCAGTTCTACTTTCTTAACATCTCTGTCCCCTTTCTCTCTCTTCTAACACTACTGTTACCCTGATGCAGCCTGATGTAGCCTCATACTTAGGCTACTCCATTAGCATTCTGCTCAGCCCCCTGCTTCAAATCTCTCCTCTCTCTTCATTCTCCACTCAACTGTTAAATTGACCATGTCACTGCCCCAAGTCAATAAACTCCAGGATCTGTCCATAACCCTAGGATCAAATATAAAGAAGTCCTTTGCTTTGACTTTTAAAGTCCTTTATAACCTTGCCTCTTCCTACCTTTCTAGTCTTCTAATACCTATTCTGCACCCCCAAACATTCTACAATCTAATGATATTGGCCTCCTAGTTCTTTGCACAGGACACTTTATCTCCTTTCTTACTCTATTCGATCTCCTTCCTTACTCTTTTCATTTTTCCTGGCTATCCACCATGCCTTGAATTCTCTCTGTGTTGTCCTCCATTCTCTGATTTCCCTGGCTTCCTTCAAGTCCTAGTAAAAAAATCTCACCTTCTATAAGAAGTTATTCTAGATCTCCTTTAATGCTAATGCCTTTGATCTATTGATTAAATCATATTTATCCTGTATATATATATATATCTTCTTTCTGCATAATTGTTCGCATGTTGTCACCCCTCTTAGACTGTGAGCTCCTTCAGAGCAGAAGCTAGTTTTTGCCCTTTTCCTGTATTTCCAGTGCTTAGCACAATGTCTGGACAAGTAGAAGGTGCTTAATAAATATTTGTGGACTGTTTGAATGACTGCTGCTGGGGTTACTGAGAGGCAACATGATGTGGAAAGAATTATGGATTTGCAATTGGAAGACTGAAGTTCAAGCCCCATCAATTGCCATTTGCTACCTGTATGACCTTGAGCAAGTTCCTTAATTTTCCTCTCAGGGTTTCAGTTTCTTTATGTATAAAATGTATATGTTGGACTAAGTACCTTTCATGTCCTTTCCAGCTCTAAATCCATAATTATATGGTCTGATTTTACTGGTCAACATCACTGTGTCTGAGATGAACTGTCCTTTACAGTTGAGATTAGATGGGAGAAACGAATGGAAAAGTGTTTTCCAGCTATTCCTGTTGGTCTTACCTCCTCTGGGAAATAGGATCAGTTGTTAAGAGGGAATAGTGTGGTCTGGAAGTTCCTTAGATCTTTAGTTTTAAGAGAGATTGCAGTAACAGTTATAACCAGGAGCTTCCTGCAAGAGTGCTGGAAGTAAATGAATGGGGAGGCTAAGGAGAAAAGCTAATATAAGGCTATAGCTAGATCTGGGGGCTGGCATGTAACTCAACTGCAGAAGCCAAAAGCAGATAAGGGCAGACACTGTACCAGGAATAAAGATCATCATTAACCAGCCAAGCTGACTCTGCAGGCCTGTAGGCATTTGGGGATCCAGGACATCACTCTCACCCTCTTTTCTCTGCAGCAAGAGATAGAGAAAAATATTGAGAAAGAGAAAAGACACACATGGAGACTGAGAGACAAAGATTAAGCACTGGTTGTGTTACTATAGATGTTTCTCCCTAGACTTCAGGTTGATGTGGTGAAGAAAGAGAGAAAGTTACAGATATTCTAAAAGGAACCAAGAAAGATAAATACATAATTTCCAAACTTCCAGTTTTTATGACCAGAGATTTTCTTTCTTGTTTTTCCTTTTCTTTATTTCCTGCTGGAGGTAGGTGAGGGGAGATCAAACACAGTCATAGAATCTCAGAATTGGAAGGAACTTCAAAGGTCACCTAGTTCAATACAGACCTGAGTAAGAATCCACTCTACAATATACCTGAAAACTGGTCATCCAATCTATGCTAGAAGACTTCTAGAGAGGACGAGTCTACTACTTCCTAAGGCAATCCATTCCACTTTTAGAAAGCACTAATATTTAGGAAGCATTTCCTTACTTCAACTCTCTGCTCCCCCCCCCCCCAACCCCTCCTTCCCTTCCACCCATTACTCTTTGTTCTGCATTCTGGGGCTAAAAAGAACAAGTCTAAATCTGTCTTTCAAATATCAGCCCTTCAAATACTTGATGTCAGCCTTCATATCCTCTAAAGCAGACTAAACCTCCCTGTTTCTTCAGATGATCCTCATGTGGTAGTATTTCAAGATTCTTTGCCCATCCTGATTACCATACTCTGAATGTTTTCCAGTTTATCAATGTCCTGCCTAAAATGTAGGGCTTAGAATTGAA
>CM053770.1:303734203-303751100 GCA_028658325.1 Potorous gilbertii | reverse complement strand
CTCCCCAGCCTCAGGGCTTTTGGCGGCAGGCCTGACTGCTTTTCAATGGGAGCTTATCTGCTGCTGCTCAGGTTGGGGCAGGGCCGCCTCTCAGGCTCAGTTCCCTCAGGGGGTTTATGCAGAGATCTTTTGTAATGGAGCTGCTGTGGAGCTCCTGCCTGCTCTGGGAGCCTCTGGCTGAGCTGCCTCTGACTCTGTCACAGCGGCCGCTTCCCAGGGGGTCTGAGTCCTGGAGATACCCCGCTCCCCTCTCAGCCCATCTCTCTCACTGACCTGTGCGTCTGTGGGTGGTGGGACCTTCGCGGCCGCTGGAGATTACGGTCCCGGAAGCCTGCTTGGGTCTGCTCGCTCCTCTCAGTGCCGTGCAGCCAGGGCAGGGGGAGGGGAGGGCTCCGCTCCCATCTGGGGCTCGATGGGCCCCTGGGGTCGGTTTTTCAGGGCTCTCTGCATCGGAAATCTCCTTCACTGTGTTTCTGCGCGGCTTCCACTGTTCCAGAATTTGTCAGGAGTTCTTTTTAGAGGAAATCCATGGGCTGTGGGTTCGGAGCTAGCAAATGTGAATCTTTCTACTCCATCATCTTGGCTCCGAGAGAAAATAACATGTTTAAAAATAGACTATGCCAAATGGTAAAAGAGGTCCAAAAAGACAATGAAAAGAAGAACACCTTAAAATGTAGAATTGACCAAATAGAAAAGGATGTCCAAAAGATCACTGAAGAAAATAATGCCTTAAAAATTAGAAAGGAAGTAATGGAAGCTAATGACTTTATGAGAAATCAAGAAGCAATAAAACAAAACTAAAAGACTGAAAAAAATAAAACAATGTGAAATATGTCATTGGAAAAATAACTGACCTAGAAAATAGATTCAGGAAAGACAATTTTAAAATTACTGGACTACCTGAAAAAACATGATAAAAAAGAACCTAAACATCACCTTTCAAGATGATTTTCAAGAAAAATTGCTCTGCTATTCTAGAACAGAGGATAAAATAGAAATAGAAAGAGTCCACCAATTACTTCCTGAAAGAGGTAAATGAAAATTTACCAAAATTTACCAAAAATGAAAACTCCCAGGCATATTATAGCCAAATTCCAGAGTTTCCAGGTCAAGAAAAAAAACTATTGCAAGCAGTCAAAAAGAAACAATTCAATATCACAGAGTTACAATCAATGTAACACAAGATTTAGCAGCTTCTACATTAAAGGATAGGAACATTTGGAATATGATATTGCAGAGGGCAAAGGAGCTAGGAGTACAACCAAGAATCATCTACTCACCAAAACTGAGTATAATCACATGGATATTCAATGAGATAGAGAAATTTCAAGCATTCTTGAAAAAAGACCAACTCTAAATAGAAAATATAACTGTCAAATACAAGATTTAGAGAAGCATGAAAAGGTCAACAGGAAAGAAAAATCGTAAGTGACTTATTAAAGTTAAACTGTTTACATTACCACATGGAAAGGTGATAGTTGTTACTCATAAGATTTTTCTCATTATTAAGGTAGTTAAAAGGAATATATAAAGGGAGAGGGTACAGATGTGAGTTGAATATGAAGGGATGATATCTAAAAAATAAAATTAAGTTGTGAGAGAAAGGAATGTACTGGGAGAAAGACAAAGTGAGAGGTAGAAAGGAGTAAATATCTCACATGAAAGAGGCAAGAAAAAACTTTTATAGGGGCAGAGTAATTGCACAGACTTTCTAGCACGCTGCCCCCAAACCCAGCCAAATACCTGTAAAAAATGGCTCTAAACAAATTCTGGAGCTGTAGAACCCACAGAATGATGGAGTGAAGCAAATCTCTAGCCCAAGACAGCCTGAAATGTTGCTGGGAAGTGTCTATTGTGCCATGCTGAGGGCAGGGCACAGTCCATCTTAGGAAGAGAAATGAGAATAATGAAAGAAAATAATGAAAAACAAGTCAACTGCTTGCTAAAGGAGACCCAAAAAAATGCTGAAGAAAATAACACTTTAAAAAATAGACTAACCCAAATGACAAAAGAGACCCAGAAAGTCAATAAAGATAAGAATGCCCTAAAAAGCAGAATTGACCAGATGGAAAAGGAGGTTCAAAAGCTCACTGAAGAAAATAATTCCTTAGTGATTAGAATGGAGCAGATGGAAGCTAATGACTTCGTGAAAAATCAAATTATAAAACAAAACCAAAGAAATGAAAAAATAGCAATGTGAAGTCTTTTGCATAATAACACATGTATAACATATATCAAATTGCTTACATTCTCAGTGAGGATGAGTGGGGAGGGAGGAAGGCAGAGAAGTTAGAACTCAAAGTTTTAAAAATGAATGTTAAAAATTGTTTCTACATGCACCTGGGAAATAAGATATACATTCAATGGGGTATAAAAATCTCTCTTATCTCCAAGAAAATAGAGGGGATGGGGGATAAGAGAAGGGAGAGTGTAATAGAAGGGAGGGCAGATTTGGGGCAAGGGGTAATTGGAATGCATGCTGTCTTGGGGTGGGCAGAGGAGAGAGATGGGGAGAAAATTTGGAACTCAAAATCTTGTGGAAATGAATGTTGAAACCTAAAAATAAATAAATAAATAATTTTTTTTTTTTTACATAAAGAAAAAGCTTTTATAGTGGAGGAGAAGAGGGATTGGTAAGGGAGAGCGAGTGAGTCTTACTCTCATCAGAACTGGCTCAAAGAAGAAATAACATACATACTTAATTGGGTATAGAAATCCATCTTACCCTATAAGAAAGTAGAGGGAATGGGGGTAAGAGAAAGGGGGAAACAGAAGCGAAGGCAGATTGGGGGAAGGGGTAGTCAGAAGCAAAACACTTTTGAGGAGTGACAGGATGAAAGGAGATAGAATAGAATGAACAGGAGAGGGATTAGGATGGAGAGAAATACACTTAGTCTTAAACAACATAGCTATTATGGAAGTGTGTTGGATGACTACACATGTAAAATCTATATCAAATTGCTTGTCTTCTCAATAAAGGGAGCAAAGGAGAGAATTTGGAACTCAAAGTTTTAGAAATGAATATTAAAATTGTTTTTACATGTAACTGGTAAATAAAGAAAAAAAGAAAAACTGGAATTAAGTTGTTTATGATCAGTGATTCTAAAAAAACAAAATTGAGTAGGAAAAGGTAAAAGGGAGCAATTATATTATAAAAATGGGGCATGAAAGGAAGAACTAATACAGAGGAAACAAGGGGTGGGGGCTAGTAATGTTGGAGCCTTACTATCATTTGGATGGAAGATGAGACTATGTGTTCATCTGGAAGGGTGTAGAAGTCTTTTGAACGTGTAGAGAGGTGAGGGAGGAACTTTTAAAGGGGTATGTGGATTGGGATTTGGAAGGATTGGGGGAGAGGACATGGGAACTTTTGGAGAGGTGTGTGGATTGAGATTGGGGGATGGGAGGGTGAGTGGAGAAGATAAGGTAATAGAGATAGGGCAAAAAAAGAGGCTGAAGAAGAAAACTGTGAGTAAAAATAAGATGGAAGGAAATTCACAAATAGTTACTGTAACTTTGAATGTGAATGGGATGTTTATAGAACCTCTCTATGGTGTCAAAGAACTGGAAATTTCAGGGACACTCATCAATTGAGGAATGGCTGAACAAGTTGTGGTGTGACGGAAATAATACTGTGCTATAAGAAATGATGAACTTGTTCATCTTAGAAAGGCATGGAAAGACTTGTATAAAATTGATCAGGAACAGGTTGTGTTGTGGTGGGGCTGTCTCAAAAGACTTCACAGACTCAGACTGTCTCCTAGCCTAGCAAAGATATTTATTGTAGTTTCGAGGTTTCTCACTCTGGTAGGCAGGCTAAGTTCCTTAGAGGAGCTAGCAATTTCAATAAGGCAAGGCAGGCAATTTTATAGAGTATAACATGCTAAGTATACAACACAAAATATCAACATGGCATAGAAGATATTAATATTAAAATGTAGGAGTGATTTACAAAGGGAAATAGTAATAGGGGAGGGGTCCCAGCCTTGGTGGAACTTCACATGCAATTACCCACAATGCATACAGAAAAACCTTTTTTGGGGGCATGTGTGTATGATAATACTATTATAATAAACCTCTTTACATCATAAGTTCATCTAAAGGACAGCTTTTGCTATTACTGTATCAGTACCATCTTAGGGAAAGTCCTTTCTGTGGTTTAGTTGTCAAGCATCTTGATCTATATATCCTGGTGCTGCTGCTTTCTGATTCGTTGGCTATTATGGTCCTGTTTGGGCAAGACAAATAGCTAGGTATTGTGATCCTGTCTGAAAAAATGGATGATGTGGTCAGGTGATGCTTGCTGCTCAGTGGGGCATATAGGGAAGTTAGAATATTGAGTCTGGTGGCACTGGCTAGCTAGGAGCAGTGGCTACGTTGGGTCTGGGTATAGCAGCTAGCCAGGAGTAGTGGGTCTGCTAATCAGTGAGGTCTACGAGGAAGTTGAAACATTGACTCTGGGGGGCAGTGGCTGGAATTCCATCCAAATGATGAACAGTAAAGAGAACAGAATGAAGAGAGCATTGTATACAGTAACAGCAAAGTTGTTTTAAGAATAACTATGAGTTACTGAGTAATTTTGACTATTTTAAATGCACAGATTAAAAATAAAGGACACCTAAAGACTCAATCTGCATTCAGAGAAAGAAATGATAAATAGAAGTATATATAGAATAATTTTACATATATACATACATATATATGTGTGTGTGTGTATGCACCTATATGTGTCTAATGGTGGCCATCTATAGTGCAGGGGAAGAAGAAAAAAAGAAAAAAAAGAAATTTACATCTTTGTTGTTGTTGTGTTCATCCTTCGTTGCCCAAAGAAGACCATGCCATCGGAGAAATTATGACATGACTTGCACTTGACTTTGTTTTGAGTGAGGGAGGGCTGTGCAGGTCACCAGCCTCACTTCTTCTCCAGAGTCATCTGAATTCAGTGACCAGATATTCATCAGGATGACTGGAGATGGCCCAGGAGGCAATGGGAGACCTTGGCCCCTTTAGGGTGAGGCAACACCCATTCAGTGAATAGGCCTGTTTGTGAGGGGTGGTAGATCAATCAGGGAAGAATACTGATGTGCAATCAGAAAGGAAGGAGGAAAACCAAGGAAAAGCTGAATTCCAGCAACCAAGAAACAAGACTATGGAAAAGAGAACAGTAAGAAGTATCTAATTGCTGCAAAAAGGTCAAGAAGGAAGAAGAAACAGAAAAGGTCATTGGATTTGGCAATTAAGAAGTAACAAATAACTTGGAAGAGAGAGTAGTTTTAGTAAAACTGTAGGTACTCAGAAATAAGATTTCATTAGGATGAGAAGTGGATAGAGGCAAGGAAGTGGTGGTAGCAAGTAGAGATCATTCTTTCTAGACATTTAGCAGACAAGAAGGCAATAGTTCCAGAAGATAACAAAGTCTTTCCTTTTATTTCTCATAATTGGAAAGATGAGCATAGTTGTAGTCAGGGGGGAAGGAATCAGTAGAGAGGAAGAGACTAAATATTCAATGAGAGGAGGAAGAAGTAAGGAAAGGAATTGCATGGGTGAGGAATGAAACAAGGTTCAGTAGGGGAAAAGAAGAAATGGGGTCATATGATCAAGGAAACAAGTGGAGGAGTTAGTCTTCTCATCCTTAGGTTCTCGTACCAGCTAGAGCCTAACTTTTGCTGTTAGAAACAGTAGCAAGGACCACAAACAAGGATGTGGGGGATCAAAAGTCTGCCAACTTTTACCCATTGGGATTCCAATATGGCTACCAGTTCCACTTATATCTGACTTAAGCTTCATTCACACACATTCCTGAGGATCCTCATACATTTTTGAAGACAATTGTGTTAGTCATTTTCTTGGGTTTTTTTACTCTCTTTGAATTGATGGGCATTTCCTTAAGTCAGGAAACTATATAGAGAAAATCAGCCTGGATTTAATTTTCTTTCATTTTTCTCTCTATACTTGCTACTCTGATACTGAGAGGAAAACATCTCCCATGCCTGCCTTCTAGAGGAGACAAACAAGTCAGTCCCCGCTTCAAGTACTCCAGTCTAGCCAAACTAGCCTTACTGCTGTTTCTCATATATAATATTCAATCTCTCATCTTAAGCCTGTTGCATAGGCTTCTGTCCTTCATTCCTGGAATACACTCCCTCCTCTTTTCTGCCTCTTAGAATCAATAATTTCTTTCAATTCTCTATTCATAGGCACTTTCTATATGAAGTCTTTTCCAATTACCCTGCTGTTGGTGCTCCTCATCAAAAAATTACTTTGTATTTGATAAATGCTTAAACATGTTATTTTCCACCATACAATGTAAACAACTTGAGTCAGAAGCTGTTTGCAGATGACAGTTTGTGTTTTACTTTAATGAGAAGATTAAGACCATTCATTGTTTTCCTCCCTCTACAATTCCAAATCTGTCCATATCTTTGTTGTATACTTGAAGGGAAAGCAACCTATTTGTGGTAGATTTGCCATTTCATGTGCAATCATCTTTATTATTGTACTATGTTATGGAAATACTTATTTTGTTCCATGAGTTGAAAATAAAATACATTTTTTAAAAAATGGAATAATAAAAAATATTTTGCCTTTTCTTTTGTAATTAATTTTTTCTTAGTTTTCAATATTCACTCCATAAGTTTTAAATTTTCTTCACCTCTCTCCCCTCCTCAAAACAGCTTGCAATGTTATATAGGCTCTACATATACATTCTTATTATTCTACCTTTTCTAATGACTTTCTCTCCCATTCTCAGGTGCAGCACTATTTGTCCCCAGATTCACAACCCAACAGCTTGATCACTTTCACCAAACTCACAGTCTGGGTACTTGGTGAATGAATTCTGCCAAGGGACAGCATCTCTTTGTAGCTTTTCTCTGTTTTTATCTGAGATTCACCGACTTTCCTCTGCTGCTCCCACTGCTCAGCTTCTCTGGCTCCAGATTCACCAAATGGTCCTAGATGGGGAGCTTCTTCTTCAGGTTACAGGCAGTTCCAGCCCTACTCTATGAGGTTTCATTACCACTGACCTTCAGCAATATCACTTCCCCCAAGACTGGGGTGGGGGAGGTGGAAAGGAGATAAGAAACTCTTTTCCTAATCAATCATCTCCTAATCCTGATAGGAAAAAGGAGACTCTGACTGTAGGTATTAACTTCTTTGAGGGACAGCATTGCATGAAAGTTACATTTCAAGGAAGAATTCCTGGTAATTCTGACCTAGGGAATGTATGGAGAAAATAAGGTTAAGCATCTTTTCATTATAGTCTCTGACTGCAGAGTAACTTCAATTATTTTTGTACAGTCTGACTCACTAGGAAAAAAATGGGAAGCATTAGGTGTAGGAGGTCAAGGACAGTTAGGAGATAGTAGGAGACTAAACAATAATGGACTGGTCCAACTCCCTCTTTCCCAGAGCAGGAAATTTAAATTCAGAGAGTATTTGCTGAAGGTCACACAAGCAGTAAGTAGCTAAGCCAGGATCTGAACTTAGGTCATTAGCCTCAAAATCCTTGTCTGTTCCTACTATGCCACACTGGAGTGGGAATGGATGATACAATGAGAGCCCTGGATCTCTGAGGCATGGAGAGAGACCTGAGATCTGGGAATCAAGGACGACAGGAGGAGAAGGGCTTTTTGGGGATGGCAGAATGAAAGAGGTGAGAACAGAAAGGGGACAAAGCAGGCTCTTCACTGGGCTCCCCCTCCCACTTTCTGTTACTTCCTGTGTGTTCTATGACAGTTAGCCTCCCCCTTCCCATTTAACTGGGTTGGAAACTTGACCTGGATTTAGGGAAGGGAAGAAGGTGTAAGAAAAGGACTCCCATGACACTTTTAGTCCCCCATCTTGTACCTGTTCAGTGTGATGGAGAGTTTTCCTAGGTGACAAGCTAGGCTGGGAGTGAGGGAGACCAGGAAAATGAACTAAGGAGTGGCAAGAGAGGGTGGGATAAGGAGGTAGAGCAAGCAGGATGGTTGTGTCTAGGGAGAGAAGAGAGGGTGGTGAGCAGGGAAAGCCTAAAATTTGAGGGTGGGGCATTGAAGGATGGAAAAGATCAGTCATGGGAATTGTTTTTTAGAAGTCATAAGACATGAAACATGAATCCCTAGAAGGGAAAGATGGATTGGGGGAGGTACCCATGTGCTGAGAGAAGTGTGAGATTTGGAGGGCAGGCTATGTGGCAGGGTAAAGAAGTCAAAGACTAAGAAACAAGGAATGAGGAGAGCTGAGGTCTGGGACCACTACAGAATTGCTTATAGGCATTCCCCTTCACCTTACTCTCTGTGTCAGTACAGGCAGACTACTTCCCACTTTCTTGGGAAATGGTGGCTGCTGTACCATTTCCGGTGGCTGAGTAGGATGGCAAGTGCAGAACTGAGCTTGACTGGGTTCATACTGCAGCTAATTATGACCTTCTATCATCAATGGGTGTACATGCCTATGAAAATGTTTAATGAGACCATTGAGTCCGAGGATAGAAGCCACAGTTACGGCGGTCTCTGGGATTACTGCACAATCCAGGACTGTTCCACCAACTCAAGTGAGATTTCCACTGGTGCCCATAATTTCTTTGTCTCCACCCTTGTCACCTGATATTTCCTGTTATTCTGTCGTTTTTGGCTCTCTCTCCTGTTCCCTTAATCTCCCCTCTAAACTTCCCCAGATTTTCTCTGAAATTTGCCACATTCTCCCTTAATCCAAGGCATATATTAATTATTTCATCAGAAAAGACTGTATGGATCACCTGTTTTAGTGGTTTCCATAGTCCAAATTCACAATTCATTTTAGAGTTCGAAGGAACCTTAGAGAAGATTTAATCCAATCCCTCTTATTTTAGGAGCAATTTCACTTTGGCTCCATGGAGAATGACAGACACATTGACCTATTGTTGAGAGATAGATAGATGCTTCACTTTGCTGAGATAATACAGCAACTCTTGATTGGTCCCTCCCTGCCCCAGTGTCTGAGATCAGTGACTGTATTGCAGAAATTTGGCTGCTGAGCATTATTAGAGAGAGACTTATGTGGAGAAACCTCCCTCCTCTTGTAGAGAGGCTCTCTTTTGAGGGCATCACTTGGGACAGAGCCAATATTAGCTCTCCCTTGGATCTCCAGCAAGGGCTGGAGGGAATTTTCATCAAGGTCGAAATACCCATCTTTCAGGATTCCTGTTCTGTGACCAAGGCAGAAGAAGCAGCCAAGGACAGGAGGTCCAGGCTCAGTTTCACCAAACAAGCACATGTTCTTGCTGTCATATGCTCAGTTTGTAGTGACCATTGCTGCTGGGGGAAATGATGGTGACTTTGTAAGTTCAAGAGTTCTTGGGTTCCTAAATTTGTGCTGATTGACCGGTAGGAAGTGCTTCCTGCTCTTTTATACTGCTCCTTGGTTGAGGAGATGGCTGGTAACAGGATTATTCTGAACTCCAAAGGATTAAAGAGCTATACCTGTCTCTGGCCAGTAGACCTGAACATTGTGAGTTGCTTGGGATATTGCAGATCTGAAGTGAATGTAGAACATTGTATAGCAGTCTACAAAGTTGTCTTTATCTACTGGGAGAGTGTGTGTTTGTCCTTTGCTGCTGAAGAAGACCATGCCATCAAAGAAATAATGACATGACTTGCACTTGCCTTTGTTTTGAGTGAGGGAGGGCTGTGCAAGTCACCAGCCTCACTTCTCCTCCAAAGCCATCTGAATCAGTGACCAGATATTCATTAGGATGACTGGAGATGACTCAGGATGAGGCAATTGGGGTTAAGTGACTTGACCAAGGTTGCACAGCTAGTGAGTGTCAAGTGTCTGAGGTAAGATTTGAACTCAGGTCCTCCTGACTCCTGCACTGGTGCTCTTATCCACTGCACCACCTACCTGTACTGGGAGAGTATAATTGTGGTGGTGGGTACATTGTTTTATGTTTTAAGTATTTGTTCACTTGCGTTTATGACTCTCTTGTGCTTTAAGTATATGGGACGAAACTTGATGTTTACTTTGTCCATAGAATACCTTTCCTACAAGGATTATATTCATCTTTTTTAGGAGAAAATTTAAACATGACCCTAAAATGTGAGCCATATCTAAGCTTCATGTAGAGATTTTTCCTGAATTTCTACTTTAGGATGGGGGCATAATGAGCCAGAGAGAGAAGAGAGAAGACTGACTCTTTCATGAGGGTCCAGTTTCCCCAGGACTGAACTTGATCCATATGAGTCCAGAGTTATGGCCCTTTGACCAAGATCTGAAGAATTAAGGCTAGTCAATCCCATGTGCTTAATTTCTTTTGTACATGTGTTTGGGGCTCATTTAAGTTTGTTTGATTTCTTTTTGAGCTAGACTATTTGTCCTACTGTCAGGTGATTTTGGATCTCCATTTGAAAAGATTTTTCAGGGTTCCATTGGAGAAATGGAGCTCTCCTGTGTTGCAGGAAGCCCTGGAGAAATTTTGTCTAGTCTTTTATCTAGATTTCCCTATGCACTGACAGAGATCCACTGCCATATGTGCTGGAGATACTCACAGGATAAATTTTTACCCAGGTCAATTTGTTTTCTTACTTTAAGATGAGATGGTTTCTTTCAGTCAATCTCAAGTTCCAAAACTTGTGAGAACTGGCAGAATCACAAAGTAACTGTGCTCAAAAGAAAGGTGACCTTTCTTTAGCTCTTCTACAGTAGTTTACTGAAAGAAGAGAGGTTCATCCACAAGAGTCCTTCTCCCATGACTCTTAGTGGACAATCCTTTTTGATACAACTGCTGGGTTGTATCCTAAGAAGGATAAAAGGGACCCACTGGGAGTTTCTATCTCATCTCAGCCAAGTGAAGCAATCTAACCTTCAGCAAGATGCCAATGTGCATGTCCATCTCCATAAAGTCACAGCCATCCTTGCTCAATACACATAAATCAATGGGGGACCAAGGTAAAGTGATTTGTCTAAGATTATCAAGGTGAGTATCAGAATCAAGATTTGAATTGAACCTAAATCTTTTGGCTCCAAATCTAATGCTCTTTCCATTATACCACAATTCCTCCCTTACATCAAAAGGCACCACTTTTGATGAGACAAGGTTTTTGTCTCATTTTAATTTTTGAGTAAATTACAAATAAGGTTTAGGGTTGGGTTTTTTGTGGCAGAAATAAAATGCAAAACAAAACAAAATATAGATATACTGCTGAGAGACCCACAATTCACTTTTTCCTTCAACCTCTCCTCATGCTCTACCAGTTTAGAAGATAAAGATAACAAATTTTCAGTGCAAAGACTTTTTTACAGGGGTGAAAGATTTCATAGATCATATAATAGTATGTAAGCTTCTTGAGGAGAAGAGCCATCTTATTTTTGTCTATAGTGCCCAGCACAATTGAGGCACAGAGTAGGCATTTAATGAATATTTGTTGATTCATTTAGGTAACACCACTTTCGATCAGTCAAGAAGGCAATTGAGAGTTTTGAGGCTGGATTTGTGGCTTTAAAAATGTTAAGTATTTTGTATCAGAGACAAAAAAAGACTTCATATAACAAATACTGAGAGACAACGTCATCCTTATGACCTATATTCCTTCCTTCACCACCCCACTCCCCTAGAATCTTTTTCACATTATTATTCTCTCCTCCCCACATCCCTGTAGATTTTCTTATCCTCTCTCTCATTTCCTTTCATTCCTCCCTTTTCTATATTTCCTATTCTATTTCTATTCTTCATTCCTCCCTCTCCCTGCCACCTTCTAGGTGGCAAATTAATTATGTTCAACAAATATTTATTAAATATCTACTTAAGGCGGTCAAAGTATTATGCTAGACACTTAAGAAAGAGAAAAAAAAAGGTAACTCCTGCCATCAAGGAGCTTAAAATTAATTCATCAAGAGAATGAACTTCTAATGATTTCAACCTAAGGATTTTATAATTTTGGCAGCTTCCATTTATAACTTGGTAATTTAGGTTACGTGATGGTTTTAGAGTTCCCATCCAGCTCTAAGATTCCAAGATTTTATATACTGCCTAACAGATATTTCATTTATTAGATAACCAAGGCTTCTTTCTATTTATCTGTGCTGTGTTGAGTGAATTGTGCCTATACTGCCCTATTATACTCTTTCCTGATACCCTTGGCTATACTCAGTACCTTCCTTCCAGATTGTGAGTAGTTACAATGCTTCACCCCACTTTTCCATGCTTGTTAAAAAGAAATCCTAACACTGTCCCAGCTTCCCCTACCTCCCTACTAATTATTTGTGTTCTCCTTCAACCCACACCCATCTCTATTTCTTTTGTCTCCCTAGGTTCTGAAAAATCAAAGTCATTCTGCATCTTTCTAGAGATGGCCAAGATGACCTTTTTATTTTCTCTTAGTTTATCCTTTCTTCTTACCATCTGGTTCCACTGTATCTCCATGACCCTGAAAAAAAACATCCAAAATTTCGACTGGAGTGGGGGCTTGGTCAATGTAGTTGCAGGTGGGACTGGTTCACAGAGGACCTACAGAATTCCCTGATGCTTCCTAACTGGGTGGTCTTCTCCTGTCACTCCCCAAGAGAGTGCCCGTCAGTTTCCTTAAATGCCTGGCAGGTAATAACCTGAGCCAGAGGAGGAGCCTATCACCTCAAGGCCTCCAGAGAATAGTAGTATCCCAATCCTATGTACACGTGGGGAAGGATATTCCTGTGAGTTTTGGGGGGCAGTGTATGTATCAGGAGATCATAGGCATTACTGTTATCCCCTGAGATCAGATGAAAGCCCTAAGGGATTCCTGAATGGGGAGGAGACCCTCTATTCCCTGTGGACATCTGTGTCTTCCTATCTCCCTAGCCGTCTGTATTTTTTTCACCCTCATATTATTCCCTGTTCACCTCTGGATCCAAGAGATGACAATTAAACGGAGGTTCATCTTGGACAAGATCTACTATCTTGGTTGGCTGGTGTTCCTGATATACATCATATGTGGTGAGACAGAGGTGGTGTGGGCAGTCCTCAGGGATAGGGTCTAAAACTCTTCCCTTTTATCTCAATCTACCTACCCCTTCCCTTTCCCAGCCACCCTTTGCTTTCTCAACAACAGTATTCCTGTCAGAGTGTATCCTCAACCACAGTCATGTACCAACAGCCTTTAGTTGCACTATGAAGAGGAAAACTTGAATCTTTTCCAGTCTGGAGCCAGCTTAAAGGGGGCAAGGAGCTCTCTTGGTATCCTGGGGAAGGATATCTTTCTAGTTCCTAAACTCCCTTTGGTGCCTTGACTGGCCTATGGAAGATAGTTGATCCCAGCATGAGCCCCAGACTGGGTCCTAATCCATCTATAGTCTACTTTGTTCCTTCCTCCTTCTGCACCTTCTTTCCTTACTATCCAGTCTAGGACTTAGTTTAATAGAATAAAGTATTGGTCTACACTTAAATCTGATGATAAACAACTAGGGTGGGGGTGGGGAAGAAAGAAATCATAAGCCTTAGGGTGCACATAAACCTGAGAGTCCTTTAGCCCATTCCACTTATTTTGATGAATACTCCCTGTCAGATACACTGTCATTCCCCACCCTGCCACCCCCACCCCTCATGATCCAATTGGTATTGGGTCAATCCTCCTAAAACTGCTGTTTCCAAGCCCCCACTTCATGTTTAAGAGTCACCTAGTTGATGGCAATTAATTCTAGACAAAGCATTTACTAAAATGGCTTGGTAATAACAGTAGCAACAACATATTCTTCCTATGGATCTCTGTGCTCTCCCACAAATGAATGTATTGGTGAGAGGGAAGAGAAGGCAGACATGGAAAGTACAGAAGTATACATTGGGGATACACATGCTGAGGACAACTCAGACCTCTGGAACTGCCTTTTCCGTCAATGTCGTCATGCAACTCTCCCCAGGCATAGAGCTTCTGCTGAGCAGACTTTCTTTTGGGCTTTCTGGGCCTACCCCTCTCCAGAGCTCAACTCTCATGGCCATACTGACAGAATTACTCTTTGGGGTTGGGAATGGGGATGGGAAGATGAGGAGGAGGGAGATCTCTGTCTCATCAAGCACTCTGAAAAAAGTTGCAAGGAATTGTTATGAGACCTAAATAAGACAACTGTAATGTGCTCAACACAGGGCCTGGCACACAGTAAGCACTATATAAATGTTAGCTATTATTCCCTCAGTTGATTATGAGCTACCTAGCTTGTGTTCATCCTTTGTTGCCGAAGAAGGCCATGCCATCAGAGAAATGATGACGTGACTTGCACTTGCCTTTGACTTGTGAGGGAGGGCTGTACAGGTCACTGGCCTCACTTCTCCTCCAGAGCCATCTGAATCCAGTGACCAGATATTCACCAGAATAATTGGAGATGGCCCAGGAGGCAAGGGAGACCTTGACCCCTTGAGGCCATAGCCTATTCAATACTCACTTAGGGTGAGGTAACACCCATTCATTGAATAGACCTGTTTAAGAAGTAGTCAGGGGATGGCCCCTTTAATGAGGCAAATAAAATAACTACATCAGATTGGAAGGGAAGCAGTAACAGTTACTATTTAAGGCCACCAGGGATAGGCTGGTTCTTTAGCCATCCAATGGCCAAATGCCTTATAACTTGACTAAAGGTCTTCTTCACACTTTCCAAATTAGCAAATAAGGCTAAAATGTAGGTTTGGTTTTTCCTTCAATGAACAACATTTATTAAATGCCCATAGCTTGTCAAGCATTGTGCTAGGTGCTGGGCACACAAAGACAAAAATGCCAATAGTATCTGTTCCCAAGGAACTTACATTCAACATAGGGAGATGGCGTACACATAAAAGTACATACAAAATAGGTACAAGGTACAATTTTTGGAGGCACAGTTGAGGTGAACAGGACCTTATGTTCTCACATAAATGGTAAGTTGGATTTTGAAGAAAGCTAGGGATTCTCAGAGTCAGGGTTGGGGAACATGTGCACAGGGAGTAGGATGTGCAAAGTACAGAAACAGGAGATAATAGTGTAATTGTAATACCAAGAAGGCTAGTGTGATTGGACTGAAAGAGTGTATGTGTGCGTGTGTGTGTGTGTGTGTGTGTGCGTGTGTGTGTGATGGGGAAAAATGTATAAGGCTGGAAACATGGATTGAAGTCAAGTGGTAAAGAACTTTAAATGCCAAACAGATGAAGCACTGGGGACCTGGAATTCACTGAGTAAGACAGTAACATGGTGAGACTTGTGATTCAGAAATATCTCTTTGGCAGCTGTATGGACTATAAACTGGAGAAGGGAGATTTAAGGTAGGAAAGTAACTAGGAGGCTACTATAATAGTCTAGGTAAGAGATGACATGGCCCTGAACTTGAGTGGGGGCCATGTGAGTAAAAAGACTGGAATGGATGTGACAGATGTGGAGGCAGAATTGACAAGTGTTGGCAGCTAACTGGATACATAGGGTAAAGGAGAGTGAAAGAGGAAAGGGTGACTGCAAGGTAGTGAACTTGGATGAACTAGAAAGATGGTAATAATGTTTTCCACAGAAACAGGCAAGTTGGGAAATGTTTAGGATGGGACCAGGGGTGATGAGACATACTGGTCATATGGAGCTCAGAAGATAACCAGACTAGATATGTAGATTTGGGAGTTATCTGCATGTAGATTCTCATTAAACCCAAGGGAGCTAATGAGATCACCAAGAATGGTAAGGACACCTGGGAGGGCAGAATTTGGATAGTGATCTAATGAGACTAGGCAGATGGGAGAAACCCAGAGAAGGTGGTCAACATTGTCAGAGGCTGATAGTTGAGACAGGTTGAGGATGAGGACTGAGAAAAGCTTATCAGATTTTGCAATTAAGAAATCATCGGTGACTTTGGTCAGAGCCATTATCCGCTATAGTATAAACTCTTTGATAAGAGGGATTATTTTATTTGTAATGTATAATGTATATAGTAAGTTTAGAAAGGCAAAGGAGGACCAGTTGTGAACTTTAGATGCCAAACAAGAGTTTAAAAACAATAATAGGGGACCAGTGCAGTTTACTAAGTAGAGGACTGACAAGTCAGATCTCTGCTTTAGGAAAATCACTGGTCACTGTGTGGAAGATAGAATGAGGAAAAATGAGGCAGAAAGTCCCCTTTAGAAGGCTGTTGTGGAAGGCCACTCAAGAGACAATGGAAGGTTGAACTGGGTGGATGGCTATATGATTATAGAGAAGAGTCATATTTAAAAGTTATTGTGGACTTAATTATGCAATAATGCCATGAAACTCCAGGTATCAACTACTCCAGTAGAAACAGGCTAGAGATTTTGGCAAAATAATTCATCTAGAATCTGGAGATCTTTCAGATTCTAGACCCATACATTTATATAGGTAATAGTCAATTATACTTCCTTTAAGAATTATTTGGCGGGGAGGAGCCAAGATGGTGGAGTAGAAAGATTCACATATGCTAGCTCCGAACCCACAGCCTATGGGTTTCCTCTAAAAAGAACTCCCAACAAATTCTGGAACAGTGGCAGTCACGCAGAAACACAGTGAAGGGGATTTCCATTCCAGAGAGCCCTGAAAAACCGACCCTAAAGGTCCGTTGCGCACAGGACAGGAGCAGTTCCAGCAGATCCAAGCAGGATTCAGGGATGGAATCTCTGGTGGCCGCAAAGGTCCCTCCACCCACAGGTGCTACAGGTCAGTGAGAGACACTTCTGGGCTGGCTGAGAGGGGAGCGGGGTGTCTCCATAACTCAGGCCCCCTCGGGAGGCAGCAGCAGGAGGTAGCAGCAGAAGCAGTGGGCGGCCAGAGGTTGCCAGAGCAGGCAGGAGTTCGGCAGGAATTCCATTACGGAAGGTCTCTGCAGAACGCGCCCCCCCCCGCCACTTCCCGCGAGGGAACTGAGCCTGGGAGGTGGCCCTGCCCCCACCTGAGCACCAGAACTTAAGCTCACATTGAATAGGAGCCCCACCTGCCACTGAAAGCCC
>CM053770.1:303711950-303728562 GCA_028658325.1 Potorous gilbertii | reverse complement strand
GAGATGCAGGGCTCTGTTGCATTACCCTTAATCCAATTTAGGTTCCAGTCACAGTCCCAGGGCAAGGAAGAGTATGAAAACACCAGATATTGCACCTGAAGAGAACAGGGACCCTGGTCACAGTTCCAGGGTAGAAAAGAGTACATATGGTCACTCACAGACCTCAGTATTAACCAGGAGAATAGTAAACACACTCACATCCTGCTCTCCTCCACTGTTGATATATATGTCTCCAACCTGGTTTCCAACCTCTGGTGAGAGTGGGGGAATTGGGTGCCATATCATTATGCCCCATACATCCTTTCTGAATGCCAATCTATGGGGGGAAGAGAAAAGGAGAGCACCTTATCATCATGCCCCTCTCATCTCCTGCTAGATCTCCATAATTCTACTGCTTGATCTATAACCTCCTGCAGAAACAAGAGAAATACCATTCTATCCTAACTATCCAGTCACCGAGAGGAAGGTAAAGGTCAACATTTCTAACTGGCTTCCTGCCTTGGGGAAAGGGGAGTATCGCTATTCCTTCTGCTCCAACTTCTTGTTCCCTCACCTAAATTTCCCAAGACTCTGAAAAGACTCCATCCAAAAGTCACAATATTACTAACTTTAAAATTCTCTCTAAAATTTTCATTTAATGATTAACAAACTTCTCCCCCATGGTCATACCCTCTCTATCCCATGAAAACCCATAGGTCTTCATTCAAACCTCATTCACCATTCTTACTGACCAGTTTCTTATTCTCATTACCTTTCACACATCACCTCTCAACCAAAAGCTCCCTACCCCTTTAACTGTGTGCCCTCTGGAATGCTTTTTCCATGAAAACAAACTCATTTTCATCTTAATTTTTTTTCTTTTCTCACTCCTTTCATCTCTTGGCTTTCACTGAGACCTGGCTTTCTCCTGATGACAGTCTCCCTGACCACCTTTTCCAGCACTGGCTGCACTTTTACTAATTCCTCTCAACTCACTGGTTGAGGTACAGGATTTGGAATACTTTTTGATTTTCATTGCAATTTCCAAATTCTCCCATTACATCATCACTTAGTAACTTCTCCTCTGTTGAGGTTCATGAAATCTACATCTACTACTCTGGTAAAACCTTGGTAATTATTGTCTATAGACCTCAAGGACACACATCCCCGCACCCACACCTACACTACCACCACCACCACCACTCCCTTTTCTCAAGGAATTCAATTCCTTGTTCACAATCTTTCTCTTCTCCCCAACAGCTGCTCTCATGCTAGGGGACTTCAACATATATACTGATACTTCTTTATACACCCTAAATTTCTAGTTCTTCAACTTATTTCCCAAGACCTATTCCTCCACCCTACTTCAGCCACACACAAAGATGGTCATGCTCTTGATCTTGCTATCATCCATAAAGTTCATGAATTCTGAAATTCCCTTATCTGATCACTTTCTATTAACATTCCATATATTCCTCTGCCTTCCATTACCACACTCTGCTCTTCAAACATTCCAGGACCTCTAATTGCTTGACTCTTCAGTTCTCTCCCAGGTCATCTCTCCTTCATGATCCATTCTCTCCTCCTGAACTGACCCTTTGATGAACCACTTCAAGCCTGTACTCTCTTCTTCTCTGCCCCCTTACCAAATCACCCATTGTGCTTTGTCATCTCTCAGCCTTGGCTCACTCCCACCATCTATTGTCTTTGCTGCAACATACATCTTACTGAAGAAAATCATGTAACTGTCCTAATTGTTGATTTCAAATTTAAGGTACATAATCTTAACTGACCCCTTATTGCTGCTTAGGAATCCTTTTATATTTACCTAATTAACTCACTATTCCACTCACAATGACAGCTTTTCCAAATCTTTTTATCCTTCCTCAAACTTCCCAAGTCTTCCCCAAACTCTCGGCTGAGAACCTTGCCTCAGACGTTACTAAGGGGAAAAAAAAACCTGAAAGTTCCTTCTTTTCCCTTTTTCCTCATCTCCTATCATTTAGACACCTTCTGCTACTATCTGCTCCTTCACCTGTCACACAGAGGTGGGCCTTTCTACCAAAGCTAACCTCTCTACTTACACAAGTGATCCCATTCCACCAAGTCTCCTCTAGCAGATTGTTCCCTACATCATCACCACTCTCTCACTTATTTCCAATCTCTTCTTGTCCACTGGCTGCTTCCCTGATGCCTACAAATACCTCCATGTGATACCATCCTCAAAATCCCTCACTTAATCCATCTATCCCCAGTGACTACTGTGTCCTGTCTCTTACCTTTTGTTCTAAGCTTCTTGAGAAATAGGTACCTATACTTCTCTCACTCTCTTCCCAACTTTCTCCATTCTGGCTTCTGGATTCATCATTCAATCAAACACTTGTCAAATCCAGCGGCCTTCTCTCAATCTTCATCCTTCTGGACCTCTCTGAAGCCTTTGACACTATCAATCACTCTCATCTTGATACTTTCTTCCCTTGATACTTGATACAGTATTCCACTCTCTCCTGGTTCTCCTTCTACCCAACTGATCATTTCTTCTTTGTCTCCTTTACTGTATCTAGTACTGTATCTAACTCATCCAGGTTTTACACAGGGCTCTATCCTGGCCATGTTAACTTCTTTTCCCCTACACTACTTCACTTGTTGATCACATCATCTCCTATGGATTCAATTATCATCTCTTTGTTGATGATTCTCAAATTTGCTTATCTATCCCTAGTTTCTCTGCTGGCCTCCAGTCTCAAAACTCCAACTTTGTACTAGAAATCTAACACTAGATGTCCTGTAAACACCTTCAACTCAACATGTCCAAAACTGAACTCATTGGTTTTCCCCTCAAACCTTTCCCCTTCCAAATTTCCCTATTGCTGTCAAGGAGAAGGGAGAAGGAATAAGCATTTATATGGACCCTACTATGTGTTAGGCACTCTGTCAAGTGCTTTCTACAAATACTATTACATTTGATCTTTACAACAACCCTTCAAGGTAGGTGCCATCATTATTCCCATCCCCTAGGGCACCATTATTTTCCCATTCCCCTATACTCACAATCTAGGTATCATCCTTAACTCCTCATTATCTTTTTTGTCATGTTTTTATCTTACAAATTAATTTATTTCCTTTTAGTTTTTAACATTCACTTTCATAAGTTTTAAATTTTAAATTTTCTCTGCCTCCCTCCCTTTTTCCTCCCCAAGATTGCATGCAATTTGATATTGGCTCTCTATGTACATTCTTATTAAACATATTTTCATATTAGTCATGTTGTATAGAAGAATTAGAACATATGGGAGGAACCTCTTCATTATGTATTAAACCCCTTGACCTCTCCCCGCCAATCCAATCTATTATCAGTGCATGTCAATTTAACCTTTGTAACAACTCCCATATATACCCCCTTCTCTCCTCTGAGTCTCTGAGGACCCTGGTACAGGTCCTCTTTTCCTCATGCCTATACTATTGCAATAGCCTGCCACAAGTCTCTTCCCACTCCAGTGATTTTCCTAAAATGCAGGTCAGATCCTCTACTCAATAAACTCCAGTGATTCCCAATCATCTCCCGGATCAAATATAAAATCCTCTGGTATCCAGAGCCTTTCTGAAACTGGTTCTTTCCACCTCCTTTCCAGTTTTCTTATACCTTGTACCTCCCATCCCCCTACTACATGCTCTTCAATCCAGCCACTGGCTATTACCTATGCCCTTTCTCCTCTCTCTCATCTCCCAGCTTCATTAAAGTTCCAGCTGAAATGTCACCTTCTACAGGAAGCATTTCCTGAACCTCCTTATTGCTACCTTCTTCCCTCTGTTGATTACCTCCAATGTATACAGCTTGTTCCCATGTAGTTGTTTGTATGTTGTCTTCCCCTTTAGATTGGGAGCTCCTTAAGGGTAAAGACTATCTTTTGTCTTTCTTTGTAACCGCTGCATTTAGCATGATCCTTGGCATATAATAGATTTTTAATGTTTATTGACTGAATGACTGGAATACTGGTCTTGTAAAGGAAAGCTCATCAATCTCTTATACATAAGGTTTCTCTGTTGCTTCTTGAAGAATTTCCTTTATGGTTATGGTTTTCTTCAAAATTGAGTTCCTAGGGGGGAATATTTCTGAAGAGTCTTTCTGCTACTACTTTATGAGATCCCACTTCTACAGAATATCACTTCTTGCCTCATAAAGTGAAATAAGAAACAGAAAATATAGATGCAATCTAGTTTTTGAGCTGAGAGTAAGGATGGTTAAGAAACAGGCTAGTAAACCTTGAGTTAAAAGATACTAGGAATGCGTGGCTTTGATCTCTCTTAAATGCTGCCTAGCAACCTGAGAAGAAACAGGATACAAGTAGAAAAATACAATGGAAAAAGGGGTATCTTCACAGGATAGGGTGTTGTTTACCACAGGGAATATTCACAGAATATTTCTGGGAAGAGTTGAGCTGAGCTGCATTTTGAAGGCAGGAAATAATAACTCAAGGAGCTGTCATTGCAATCAGAATTCATAACAGGAAGTAAATGAGATAAGAAGAGAGAAAAATGTAAAGGGCTTGCTAGGCTAAAGAGTTTGGATTTGGTGTAGAAGGAAATTTAACAGTTGGTGTTGGTTGAAAATTATTCTAGCAGTTAGATATATAATAGGTCAGAATCAAGGAGATGAACTAGTAAGCTATTTTAATAATCTAGGCAAACAGAGACAAAATTGTCCTTCTTGAAGATCTCATAATCTAGTTGAAGAGACAAAACAGACAATAGAACTACAAAACAATTTTTAGGCAATATACTCATAGGATTCTAGAATTGAAATAGACCTTAAAAATGATCTAGTCGAACCCCTTCATTTTATAGATGAAGAAAGTGAGATCGAGAGGTTAAGTGACTTGCCCACGATCAGTAAGTGCAAGAGCCACATTTTGAACCAAGGTCCTTTGACTCCAAAAAGAGTCTTTCTTTTTCCAAAGTAAACTAATTAGACCTATCACCTAGAACCAAAACAGAAATGTTCTACTTCTGTGCCCAAAGTGCTTAGGAATCTAAGCCCTTGACTTATAAATACAAAATGAGTGGTTGACTTCAGAGACTCCACAAAGAAGGAAATGGAGAATCCCCAATGGATAGACAAGAAAGTCATTAAGATTCCTTACTCAGACGGATCAGTCTGGTGTATCTCCACAATCCCATCCCCCTGAGCAGGGTGCACCATTTCTAATTCCTCCTGGTTTAGTCAGAGAACAACACCTTTAAACATCGCTGAGTCCTAAAACAGCATATTCCAACTGCTCCAAGGATAACTCCACTACTATACTCTGGGGGCATGAGAGTTGGTTTGATCAGTGAAGGAGGTTGGTAAGAAAAGGGGATTTTATGGTAGAGGGTGCTAAGCATATGGGATTGTCTCTAATCAGAATAGAAAGCTCTTCATCCACAACCATGATAATAAGACTCCAAATGGCCTTGTCACAGGAGAAGGGGAAACAAGAAACAGGAAAGACATACCTTTATCCCATACCCAGGAGAATCAAGAAACTCCAAGTGGAATCTGATGGGTCTGAAGCCAGGTCAAGGAATCTCTTAAATAACAGGTGCTTAAATATTCTAATACTGCCTAAATACCTAATCTCCACCACATCCCCACTTTGCTCAAAAAACTTCAATGGCTCCCTCTGTTTTTCAGGGCTTCTTAGCCTGGGTTAAAAAAAAATGTATTTCAATATAATTGATTTCCTTTGTAATGTTATGTTTTCTTTTGTGCGTTTGAAAAATTAGTCTGAAAAAGTCTGTAGACTTTATCAGATTGCCAAAGGGATTTGTGACCCACAAAAAATTAAGAACACTATCCTGCTGTTATCTATGCTAAACTCAAACTTCAGGACCTGATCTTCAATACAATATCACACAACTTTTCTTCTGCCTATAAGCTTTCTTAAGGAACAAAGATTTAAAAAAGAAAAGAGGAAAACAACTCAGCAAAATCAACTATCACATGGACCATGTCTAACAGTATATGCAATATTACATACCCATGGCTCCCCACCTCTACACAGAAGGGAAGGAGATTTCATTTCTCACCCGGGGCCAGGTTTGCTTCACAAGCATTCAGTTTTCCCTTATTGTCCATTCTATGTCCATTGTTATAGTCAATGTTGTACATTGTTTTCCTAGTTCTGCTTGTTTTACTCTATCAGTTTGTTTTTCTTCCCTAGTTTTTATGAATTTATATTCAGTATCTTGATAATTTAAAGAGTGTATATAACCTACATTTCCCAATATGTTCTTCTCTTTACCCATTCCAAAGAGTTATCCCTTATAATTAAAAACAAAACTGGGGGGGAAGGGAGTTCAGTAAAACTAACCAGCACATCAACCAAGTCTGACATTACACAGCAGTTCTTTGGAGTCCAGATTGATCGTTATAATTTCATAGCATTCCATTTCAATTGTTTTAATGTTGCCTTTTCATTTACAATGCTATAGTCATTGTGTACATTGTTTCCCTGGTTCTGCTTTCTCGCCTTACATCATTACTTACATCAGTTCATATACGTCTTCTCATGTTGCCCTGTACTCATCATATTTGTCTTTTCTTGCAGCAGGGAAATATTTCACTACATTTGTGTACCACAATTTTATCCACTCAAAATTGGAGGGCACCTACTTTTGTTTCCCATACTTAGCTACCTGAAAAAGTGCTACAAGGAATATTTTGGCATACATGTGACCTTTCTTTCTCTTTGACTTTCCTGAAGGTATACACACTTAGCAGCGGATTTCTGGGCAAAAGGTACAAACTTTTTTTTAGCATAATAAAATTGTTTCACATTGTTGGCTTAGTTTACAATTCCACCAAGTATATTAGTGTTTGTCTTCCTATAATCCATTGAATAAGTTTCCATCTTTTGTTAACTTTACCTCAGAGTAGTTCTGACTTGTACAAAAAAATCAATGGGTAAATATTGAGAAGATCAGAGATCTGTATAAGTATTATATATCTTGCATGTGTCTTGGTGGACTGCCTGAGATTGTTTATACATTTTGTAGTTCTTTTGAATAGGATGTTCCTATTGGATTTTGTCATAGCTATTAGAAATACTAATAGAAATACTAATTTTCTGGTGCCATGGTCACACTTTGTTCCTTTGCTGTTTCTTTTGTTTTTTTGTTAAGTTTCCACATTTTATTATGAATCCAACAACTATTAAGAAACATGAACGTTCCTATGTACCTAGAACAGACAGGATTGGATCTAAAACATTTAAAAGCCCAATTCCATGCAGTACATACTCAGGTTAAATATTAAATTTAATTCATGATGCATTGCTTGTCTGATGTCTTCTTAACTTTCTTCTGTTGTCCTCTCTGAATTTTTATTTTTAGATTGATTTTATTGGTTTTTATATCCTACAATGTCCCTTGTATGCCTCCACGCCTCAAGAGTTGTAACACGCTCCACCTCCACCCCCAAAGTCACCCTCGATGAGGTACAAGCCCAAGCAAAGACCTTTTTCCCCTGGATCTGAAGGGCTTTTTTTGGGGGGGGCTCCTTGGATTCCCCTTTCCTTTCTCCCAGCCCAGATACGCCCTATCTTCTATCTAGCATTCTTTGGATATTCCTCCCTTTGATCCTATTACCAGCCTGCTGGGAGTATCAGGATCCTCCCTGGGTTTGCTCTATGGAGACCATTCCTAGGGACCCCAGACTGTTATCTCCTGATTGCCTCCAGCTGTTTCCAACCCTTGACCAGTCACCCCTGTCCCATCGAGGTCCTTCTTGGACTTCTCCTCAAGACCCTCCCTAAACCCCTCCTCCCATCATCCTAGACTACCAGACCGCCCCAAGACCTCTCCTACAGTCATTTCAGTATTTAAGGTCCATGAAGGCGCTCCGATTCAATCCAGCTCAGACTCTGTCTAGCTGACATTCTATGTTAGGATCCTTAAGAGTCAACCCAAGTTGGCAAATCTTGGATAAATTTTGTCTTTCTTTGACTTTAAGGAGGCTTGAGTCAAATTCATTCGAAGAGGACCCAGGCCGGTGGTATTCTGGGGTTCCCCAGCACCCCTCAAACCACACAGAAGGAGGAAAATTAACTACCCTCTAAATTCAATGAATATTTTTAAAAAGCTGAAGGGAATCCCACGATCACAGAGCCAGTAGGTGCCACTCCCCACTCCACGTTCAGGAGCAGGATTAATCACTTTAGGATGTGAAAGACATTCCCAACTTCTCAACTTGAACCTCAATTATAAAGAAGCCTGCGGAACTAGAACACCTCGAAAGGCCGCGGAACCCAGGCTTCCGATTCCCAGCCGGCGAAACAGGAAAGTGGGAGAGCCGTTTGTTTTGTTAGTTCCCACTTCCGCCCTGGGCTGCCGGAGAGGCTCTGGGGCTTCTGGGTATTGTAGTTCTGTGGGCCCGCCCCGGCAGTCCGCTGGGGTTGGGGGAGGCTAAGGAGGACAGGGCGTCCCTTTCCCCGCACCTTCCCCGCCCAATTCTAAAACTGGCTGCAAAACCACAGATCTCTTCACTCCTGAACTGCCCAGCCCTTCCAGCCCGTCGCCATTCCATCTGGTTCCACTTCTAGCCCACCATCTTGGCCTTTCCGCCCTGCCCTTCCCCCGCCATCTCCCCCAGGTAGACGGTCATGCGCAGACGGAAATTTACGGTTGGGCCTGGAAGGCCCACGGGATGGACTGCATTTCCCACTTTCCCTTGCCGCCAGGCAGGGTCCTAGCGCCTCCTTGTTCACCTCATCTTGGTTACGGTGATCTGTCCGCTTGCACTCTAGGTGAATGCCAGTGTCTTTACTCTTCCTACTGCAATTGGGTCGGGAGCCCTGAGGGCTGATGCAGAGTATTTCAGTGACAAGGGAAACGAATTGATCTTTTATTGTTATTAAAAAAAAGATCACCACCACCATAATGTAAGGCACTGTTTAGCGCCACTCTCCAATCAACTGGCGTCTACTTTTGACCTCTTTGAAATATACGCCTGGCAGTGGGATTTCTGGGTTTAAAAAGCAGGGGCATGATGAAGCCAACTCCAAACCAGCTCCTAGGAGTGGGGGAGGATTGTTGAATTATCAGTGTGAGCTTTATACTTTGGAAATTGGCATACACTACAATCAGGGTATAAATAATATATTTAATATTTTAATTTAATTATTAATAATTTAATTAATGATTTTAATTTAAAATTTTAAAATTGTTGTTTTGCTGAATGTTTAGGCAAATGCAGATTAAACTTGTGTGTCAAGTGTACTTTTTTTTTTTAAGTTTCAAGGCCTTCAAGGCCTTTTTTATTTGTTTTCAATTTTCAACAATAACTCTCATAAGTTTTAAATTTTCTCCTCTCCCTCTTTCCCTGAGACAGCATACAATCTTATATGTTCTACACATATATTGTTGTTAAACACATTTTCACATAAGTCATATGTGCACATTTTTTTTCCAGAGAGCTAGTTGCTGAGCTAAACATTTACCAGCACAATCTGGTTAAAGTGTAAAGACTTTTAGTTACTTAAAAATAAAAACCCGGAATTCTAAATTGCTTTTCTGAATCATTGGATCACTTTACAAGTCCATCAACAGTATTTCAGTTTGCATTAGTTAATCCTTCTAACTCACTACTACTTGTCACACTGGTCTCTCCATCTGAATGAATGGCTTGTTTTTTCCCAGGACTCCCCCATTTTAGAGAAGAGGGCCAGGTCAGCTAAATCTTCTTTCCTCTCTAGGCTGCTCTCTTGACTCTTTGGACTTTCTCTACCATATTCCCAAGGCCAGTCAGATACCTTCATCTCCCTTGCTCCCAAAACAACCACAACACACCCTTCAGTTTTCATTTTTGTGTTGTCTTCCTCTGATACAGTTTCTTGACAGGGACTATATACTTCTATCAAACTGCCTAGTCTTCAGAGAACCAAACCAGCTCTGATGAAGCCCAGAGAGGTAGAGGATCAATAAAGGAACCCCAAAACTGGAGTTCCCTGTGTGAATCATCTGGAAAAGAATTCACAGACTCAAGCATTCTTAAAGTCAAAGTGGTAAAGATTTATTAACCTTTTTAGTGGTCAAGAGTTCTTAGAGAACCTTCAACCTTAGAAGTGTACAGGTAAAGTTTCAATAGTTATTCTAGAGTAAAACATGTGCCAAGTGTGATGACTAGGTGATTCAGGTGGGATCAGGCAGTGGTCAAGGAGTGGTTAGTTCTTAAAGGAACATGCACTTTTAGTACCTACTGTGCAATAGTTTCTTGAGAAAGAGCCCAAGGAGAGACTACATGGAGGTGTGGTTTTGGGCTTGAAACATCACTAAGTCAACTAATGGTCAGGACTAAGTTATACCAGGCTGCTCTCATGCCTTTAAACTCAAACCACTCTGGCTTTCACTGATTAATCAATAATAGGTCCCTCATTTGTTCATTGTTTGATGGTTTAGATTGAGTGTAATAGCAACTGTTTATGTTCTGTCCAGAAACTCTTAGGGTTTTGATATTGATTCTTCCTCTCATATTGATTCTTTTGTGAAGGCAAACTAAACCATCTTTTGTCTCAATTCTTACCTAGCTTTTAATTGCTGAATGGGTACTGCTTTGGACAAACTGAGACCTGCCTTAGCTTAAAAAGACCAGCGTCTCCCATGGGATCCAGGGCCATCACCAGTCCTCTTGACATATGTCTTGCCACTGAACTCCAATGATGGTGGAGGAGTGAGGCTGATGGCTTTGCACAGCTCTGCCTCACTTAAATCTAATTCACTTGCAAGTCATGACATCACCTTTTTGATGGTCATTGGTTCTTCTTGAGAAGTAAGGATAAACAACAACTGTATTCCTTGAGAGGATCATCTATGATAGGTGGACCTGCTTCCTTTTCTTTCACTTTTTTCTTTATTCTCTAAAATAATTCCTATTATATACCACATCTGACAAGCTCATTCAGCTTTCATTTGATGACCTTCTGTGAAAGTGAATCTACTACCTCTAAAAGCAGTCCATTAAATTTCAGGACTACTGTTTTATTAAGCTGAAAATTGCTTCTTTGTAACTTCTACCCATTGCTTCTAGTTTTGCCCTCTGGGGCCAATTAGAACAAGGCTAGTCCCTCTTTTCAGTGATAGCCTTTCAAATACAAAAACACATGTGCCCTCAGAGAGAGTTCTCTTCTCTAGGCTAAACATCTCCAGTTTCTTCAAATAATTCTCATATGGTATAATCTCTAGGCATTTCACCCTGTCTCCACCCTCTGTCTGCACCCTCTCCAAGCTTCCTAAAATGTGCCCAAAATTGAATACAAAATTTCAGATACTGTTTAACCAGGATAGACCATAGTGGGACTATTACCTCCTTATTCCTAGAAGATATTCCTTTCTGAATGCAGTCCAAGATAGAACTATTTTTTAAAGTCCACCAGATCACACGTGACTCATATGTTGAATTTACAGTTCACTAAAACCCTCGAATCTTTTCCAGGAAAGCTTAATTTCTAATAATGTCTACAATCTGGTACTTAAGTTAGTTTTTTAAATTCAAGTGTGAGATTTCTTATTTATTAGTATGACGACAAAGTAAATTTTATATTTGTCATGTCTATTACTTGTCTTTCCCATTCTAATGTCATTAAGTGAGTTGCAAGAAATGAAACTGATCAAGCATCCCCTATTATTCTTCCTCCTCACTCCCCATTCCCTCCACTTCAATAAGATAGCCGTTCAACAGCTCTTGTGGTTTTTTTGCGTGTGGAAACTTACTAAAAATGGCACAGCTAGGTTTGAATTTCTCCAATTGGACTAGGGTTACTTTCAGCTCTTCTTTTTTTCCCTAATGGACAAAAGTTAGCTTGAGGTAGCTAATTCAGTCAGGAGTTAGGTATGCGTAAGGTTTCAAAGCAAGGATCACAATCCCAGTCATCTGAGGGCTGTTCTGCAGAGACAGCATGTGGAGAGATAGAAGGTTAAGAGGCTAGTCTGTTATGAACAGGCCCTTTTAGCCCCAAAAGTTGTGCTGATGATTAATTATTAAATTGGGGGTATTTTAGATAACCTGTACTTTATAACACAATTCTCAACTCCCTTTATCTCTTTCCCTTCCTTGGTAATAAAGTCCTTTTGAAAAACATTTGTTTCTGTTAGGGAACAAAATAGGGTCTCTAAGCTTAGGGGGAGAATGGGGAAACTGGAGAAGCCTGGGGCAATAGCCCAGGTCTTTTAGGGTGCCTATCCAACAGAGATCTAGTAAAGAGGAAAAGAAATTAAACCTCACATTTCCTTCATTAATTCAGCAAATATTTATTGGCCACATTGTTCAATATATTAGTATGTGTTAAGAACTATAGCAGATATGCTGCCCCATCTCAGTTCTAGCTTTCTGGGTTGCATTCCTTCTTTCACCCTGTTTTCTACTGTTATAGAGACGGTTCATTGTTCTACCTCCACCCTACCTTTGAAAGTCATTCTAGGTCATAATGGGTTAACTTTTTTGAGGAAAGTATTTTGGAGTTTTTTTTAGGGGAGGAATATAGGTCCTTTCATGGCAAGAAATGGAGACTTAGCTGCCTGTGCAAGCCAAATTTCTGCTAGTCTGTAAGCATTTCTATGGACTTGCCTCCTTCTATATTCCAGTTATCACAGAGTCACAAAGGCTAAAGACCTTAGTGGTTGTGTTATTTAATTATTAGTCCTCTACAGCAGTTCTTAGCCTTTCTTGTGTCACTATTCCCTTGGATAGTTGGCTGAAACCCAAGAACCTCTTCTCAGAATAGTGTTTTTAAATGCATAAAACAAAATATTAGAGACTACAAAGGAAACCAATTATATTGAAATACATAAAGATATTTTTAAAAAACAAAAACAAGATCATAGACCTCAAACCAGAAAGGAACTTCTGCTCCACAGCATCCATCTTAAGTGGTCAGTCATTTTCTCCTTGACTTTCCCAATCTCAGAATTGAGAATCTTAGTCCTGGGAACATTTCCTACCTCTTTTTCTTTTATTTCTAAAATAATTAGTAGGAGGAGAAAGTTTTGAGGAGGAGTGAACAGAGAAGAACAAAGGTTCAATTACACATTAACATCCTGGCCAATATAAAGTCAAATATTTTTTTTCTTTCCAACTATGAGGCAACCTCATGGTTGTTTTTATTGCAAGAGGAATCTGACCTCTGGGGCAAAAACCTTTGCCTCCTTTGCCTCAAACTCCCCTGGATAGGAATTTCATTGTTAGTGAATGGAGAAACCTCCATGAACGGTCAAAACACAACCGTCTATTCAGTGGCAGATGAGTCTCATGGTACCCTGTGATGTGCATGGCTCAGGCATTTCAATAGGACTGGTATCCGTGTCTTTCTCTATGTCAGATTTCTCTGTTGCAACTTCAGGGTCTTCTTCCTGCTTGACCATGAGGTTGTTTTCCAGTTGCTCTTCAGCAATCTCTAGTTCTTCCTCTGTGTGTAAAATAGAAACAGTTTCATAGGGCAAATTTGAGCTGTACAGACCAAATTTAGGTTTACAACCAAACATTGCTTCATAAGGACTTTGTTGTAAGCCTGCATGAATGGCCTGGTTTTTCATCATTTGCACAAATCTCAGACCTTCAGCCCAGTGAGGTGAATTGTTACTCTGCATCCAGGTATTTATCAACTGTTGTACCTCCTGGTTTACTTGGCTTTGACTGTTTTGAGCTTTTTCATGGATAATTTTCAGTTCTGGCCACATTCGATTGAGCTCACTGACAACATGGTTTACAAATTCTATGCTATTGTCAGACTCTAATACACTGGGTGCCCCAACAATTGAGAAAATGTCTAATAAGACACATGCTACTTCATGAGGCTTTTGGGATTTTAATGGCCGTAAAGTAATAAATTTTGTTAAGTAGTCCAGATAACTTAAGATAAATCTGAATTCTCCATCAGCATTAGACTGCATGTCAATGAGATCAACTTGGCATTTGGAGCAAATTACCTTAAAAGTCATAGGCTTTACTACAAGACCTCTCTTGGGCACTGGATTCTTCTGATAGCACAGTTTGCACAGAGTCAGATATAATACAATGACTTCTTTTGTTACATTTCCATATTTTCCTTGCAATTCTTTTAGCATGCGAGTCCATCCACCATGTCCAATACTGAGATGTGTATCATGAAGAATGTCAAATAACTCTTCCTTGTGCACATAATATCGTATTCGATCTCGCTCTCCATGAGCTGCCGCAATCAGTGTCTCAGTACCACGTACGGTGATCACATCATACTTTGCTTCACGGCGGTAGTCTCGAGATGACTTTTTCCCCTTTTCTTTGGCTTCTTTTACTTCTCTTAGTGTCTGGAAGTACTTTTCTTTAGAAAAGACCTTGCTGTTGTAACTTTTGCTTTCAACTAACTTTGTTACCCTTGCAAGGAATTTCTCCCTCATGCTTCTCATCTCCGATTCCACCTTGCTTACACATAATTCACTAGATGTGCCATCTCCAACACTCTGCGACATTATAGAAAACTGAAGAAATTATTCTAAGAACAAAAAAGAAATAACTTATTTTAAATGCACTGCAATACTTAGAGAAAGAGGGTTCTCCCTGAGGTACCTTCCACTCTTTTTTATTTAAGTTTTTTACCTCAACATATCTGAATGAAGTTTTTTCCACTCATACTTTTTAATTTTCCCACTGTGTTTCATTCCTGCTTGAACCCCTTTAAACCAAAACACACAATTTTATATGGAAAAAAGGGCACAAAAGCAAGAAATAAATGATTGTGTGGAAAGGAACCACTACAAATTGTGTAGGTCTGAATATTACTAGTAAGTTATCACTACTGTATGAATACATATTCTCTGTGGTTGCTAGAGAATTTTACATAGAGAGCATTTTTATTCTAATTTGAGCAACAGCATGGAATATAAAGGAACTGAGAAGGAATTATACACAAAAGTTGGAAAATCAACTGGAAACATACAAAATACTCCAAATCAGAGATATGTAGATTAAAACTCATACCTCCCAAATTAGCAAACATCATAAAAGATTGTGTCATGTTGAAGGAGCTGTGGAAATTTGTTGTTGTTAAGTTGTTATATCTGACTCTTTGTGACTTGATGGACTACAGCACATTAGTCCCTTCCATTTCCCACTATCTCTTAAAGTCTGTCCAAGTTCATTTTCATTGTTTCCATGATGATATCCATCCATCTCATTGTCTGCTGTTCCCTTTTCCTTTTGCCTTCAATCTTTCCCAACATCAGGGTCTTTCCCAATGAGTCCTATGTTCTCATGATGTGGCCAAAGGATTTAAGCATCTACTTCAATATCTGACATTTCAGTGAGTAGCCTGAATTATTTTTTTTAAGTGTTGTTTTGATCTCCTTGCTGTCTGATAGACTTTCAAAAGTCTTCTCTAGCACCACAATTCAAAAGCTCAGGTCTGTTGGGGTTCAATTTTGCTTATAGTCCAACTCTCACAGCCATACGTTGCTACTGGAAAAACCATAGCATTGACTATATGGACTTTTGTTGGCAAGGTGATGTTGCTGCTATATGTTGTCCAGATTTGCCATTGCTTTCCTTCCAAGGAGCAAATGTCTTTTAATTTCATGGCAACAGTCACCATCTGCAGTGATCTTTGAGACCAAGAATATAAAATCTGGTACTGCTTCCATTTCTTCTCCCTCTATCTACCAGGAAAAAATGATGGAACCAGTTGCCAAGATCTTAGTTTTTGATGTTAAGGTTCAAGCCAGCTTTTATATTCTACTCTTTTATCCTCCTCAAGAGGCTTCTTAATTCTTCTGCACTTTCTACCATCAAAGTGGCATCATCTGTATCTCTGAGATTGTTGATATTTCTCCTGTGACAACCTTAATTCCAGTTTCTGATTCATCCAGCCTGGCACCTCCTACGATGTATTCTGCATATAAATTGTTTTTCAGTTCTAAATTATATTTTATTTTTCCCCAATTACATGTAAAGGCAATTTTTAATATCCAGTTTTTCAAATTTGCTTTTCAAATTTTCTCTCTCCCTCTTTTGCCTTTCCTTTCTCTGGCAAAGTAAGCAATTTGATATAGGTTATATATGTTTAATCATGCAAAGCATGTTATCATATTAGTCATGTTGTGAAAGAAGACATAGACCAAAAGGGAAATTTTTAAAAAAAAATACAGGAAATGAAGAAATAGTATGCTTTGATCTAGATTTAGACTCTGTGAATTCTTTCTCTGGGAGTGGATAGCATTTTTCATCATGAGTCCTTTGGAACTATCTTGGATCATTGTAGAGCACTGCTGTTATTGTGTATAATGTTATTCTGGTTTTGCTCACTTCACTTTGCATCAGTTCACAGAAATTTTTCCAAGTTTTTCTGAAATCAGCCTGCTCATCATTTCTCATAGCACAGTAGTATTCCATTATATTCATATACCTGTTATTGGCTAAGTAAGGGAATCGGTGGATCAGTGGAATAAAGTAGGTATGCAAGACACACTTGTAAATGACCATGGTAATCTAGGGTTTGATAAACCCAAAGACCCCAACTTTTAGGATAAGAACTCACTATTTGACAAAAACGGCTGGGAAGACTGGAAAACAGTATGGTAGAAACTAGGTACAGTTTCCTACATCATATGCCAAGATAAGTCAAAATGGATA
>CM053770.1:303684924-303711450 GCA_028658325.1 Potorous gilbertii | reverse complement strand
TGTGTGTGTGTGTGTGTGTGTGTGTACATAGACAGAGGGCACAGGGTGAGCTGAATACAAAGGGAGAATACCTAAAACAATTTAAATTTACTGTTGAATGGAATGTGCTAGGAGTAAGAGAAAAGGAGAGGTAGAATGTAGCAAATCATTTTACATAAAAGAGGGAAGAAAGAACTTTAACAATGGAGGGGAAGGAGGGGATGAGGGGAAATAATTGAAACTTACTCTCATGGAATTTGGCTTAAGGAAAGAATAACACACATTCCATTGGATATGGAAATCGATTTTACCCTTCAGGAAGGCAAGGGAGAAGGGGTAGGAGAGGGAAGATAATAGAAGGGACAGCAAATTGGGGAAAGGAATAATCAGAAGCAAGCACAATTGTGGGAGGACAGGTCAAGGGAAAGAATGGAATAAATGAAGGGCAAGATAGGACAGAGGGAAAAGTGGTTAGTCTTTCACAACATAACTATTATGGAAGTGCTTTGCATTGTTGCACATGTATGACCTATATTGAATTGCTTGTTTTCTCAATGAAGGTAGGTGGGGAGGAAGGGAGAGAATATGGAACTCAAAGCTTTAAGAATGAATGTTAAAAATTGTTTTAGCATGGAAATTAAACTACACAGGTAATAGAGTGTAGAAATCTATTTTGCCCTACAGGAAAGTAGAGGTGAAGGGGGATGAAAGAAGCATGGGTATTAGAAGTGAGGACAGACTAGAGGAAGGGTGGATGGGATACATGCTGTCCTGGGGTGAAGGGTGGGGAGAGATGAGGAGAAAATTTTGAATTCAAATTCGTGTGGAAGTGAATGTTGAGAACTGAAAAATAAATAAATTATATATTAAAACATAAACAGAAAAAAAGAAGTAAAGTAGAGGAGCTAGGAGGGATAGGAAGCAAAAGATATGCACAAACATAAAAATAAAGATCAGGAGCAGAATTCATCAGGGAAAGTATATATCTCTGTATGTATGTATGTACATATGTATATACATGTGTATATATACATACACACATTTACACACATACATACGTACATACATACATCTACACACTTAATTGTAGCCTTTTAGGGAAGGAGGGGAAAAAAGAACTAAGTAAAGGGTGCACAGCAGAGAACAAAAGAAAACTTAGAAGAAAGTAAAGAAAAGATGGACAGCTCTCAGCACGATGCATAGTATTTATTAAATAGGCTTTCTTGAAATGGAAACTTATTGTTATATATTTTGAATCCTCTCTTATCTTCTGCTGCGTACATAACATGCTCTACTGTGTATTTAAGTTTTAGTATTTAAGCCTAAGATAAATAAATGTATTTATATGCCCCTGCCCAAACAAAGCAATCATAGGTAACTTTGGAGACAGTAGTTCAGTGGAATAATGAGATTAGAAGCCAGACAGCAGGGACTGAGAATAGAAGAGGTGGAGTAGCCTGTGAAAAGAAGCAAAAGAGGCAAGGCATGATTGGCAGTAGGATAAAGGGGACAGGGATTCAATAGTAGAGTATAGAGATGAAGTGGTTCACTCAAGGGGCAAGACTGGGAAGGAGAGTGAAGCCTTTGCAGGGGTCTTCTAAAGAAAGGGTAGGCAGAGGGGCCTAGGCATCTTTTCCCCACCTGAAAGTAATGTCTCCTTTTGAAAATTTTTTTGACTCTTTTCTTTCCATTCCACATTCTACCTTGTATTGGAGGTCATTCTTAAACATTTAATTCCCAATATCTTACACACAGTAGACATCAAAAACATGTTTTGAATGATGTCAGAACTGGGGAAGAGATTTTGAAGAAACCAACATAGTACACCTACTGGAGTGGCAGGTTACCCTTTCATCCCTGCTTAGAATGAGTAGACTTTTTTTAGCTCAGTTATGAGGAATAATCACTAAATTTACAAAGTTCTCTTTTATTCTCCTTAAACTTCCTTTCCTTTTCCAATGTTTGTGGGGTCCTATGAAACATTTGATTGAGAAAGCACTCACTTCTGTCTTTGACTAGTGTAGGTCAGCAGGTGAATCATACAGGTGAATAAAGAACATAAAGAAGAGGGGAAAAAAATCCACAGGGCTGCAAAACTAAAGAGATTAAGTATTCCTCCACATCTACCAACATGAATTGGGCTAGTTTTCCCTTAAATAAGACAAAGGGGTCATTGGTCCTGTTTGACCCCTGTGCCTTGCTTAGCAGCTTTCTTAGTGGCCTTTGGCAATATTGATGTGTCTTTGTAGTTACTTAAAGTCCCACCTATGTGAAGTTTCTCAGACTAGGTAGATGTCCCTAGACTAATGAATCACCCATTACCTGCTCTTCTGATCAAATCTATTCCCCTTAAGTGACCATGAAACCATGTCAATACAGTCAGAGGCTACCAAAAGGCTGGGTTAAAGGAGGCACAGGTGTCAATCAGGACAAGTCAATCAGCTTTCTTGCCTTATAGGGAAAACTAGACTCTGGAACCAAGATGGTGGAATAGCAACCAAGTTCCCATCTATAAGACTCCTCTAAACAGATCTAAAAAATGCACCCAACTGAATCCTAATGGGGAAATTCAGAAAAAATTACAATGAGTCTTTTATACAGCTCAGGTCAGCATAGGGAAATAGATAGAGAGGCCTGAAACACTGGGGATTGACTCAGGTCCAAGAGCTTCACATAAAGCAGGCATCCCAGTACCCGGGAAGAGGCAGCGCAGCAGAGCAAGAAGAGGTCCCAGAACGATGCTGGGGCACCACCAGACGCATAGTGAAGCACTGCAGGGAACAGCTGCCAACTGTTGGTTCTGGGTAATAGATCCAGAGTGGAAGAGGACCTTAGTTAAGGGTGGTGTTTCCATGTGTACCAAGAAAGGAGGAAGTTCAGAAGCAAATAGCAGCAGTATGGCTCAGACCCCTAGAATCAGAGCAGGTTCTCAGTTTCAGCATTTGGCCCACCCTGCAGAGGAAGAACAAGGACAGGGATCCCAAACCAAAGGGAAACCTATAATTCTGTCTTTCTGAACTACTAGAATTTCCTAGCTGATTAATAAGGACTGGATCCAGTCATATTTTGTTTTTGATTATATTGAAACCCTGGTTAGGAACTTGTAGAGCTCAAATAAGAGAAACAGCAGGCAGACTTTGCCCTAAATTAGACCACTTTAGGAGCCCTGAAAATTTGCAGGTCCTATTCCTGAGATCCTGAAAAAACTTAACTCTCAATACCCCAAGATAGGAGCAAGAGGGATGACCCAGAGTTTCTAGAAGTGCACCAAAATCCCACCCCTAAAATCAGGTCCAAAGTCAGAATGCAGGCTGGAAGAATGGGTGTCCAAAAAAAGAGATAAAGAAAGAGATTTTACTTTGTTTCTGTTTTTTTTTTGAGGAGGAAAGGAGTTAAAATATTTTTATAAATGATAAGAGAGCACTTAAGGAAAAAATAGAAAAGAAATGAAAGCAATGGAAGAAAGACTTAGAAAGGAAATTAATAGCTTGGCACAAGAGGTACAGGGTATTAACAACTTGGCACAAAATGTTGTCCAAGTAACAAACTCCCCCCAAAATACAAAGAACTAAGCAAAGGCCAATGCTTTCATGAAATAAGAAATAATACAACATAGTCAAAAGGCTAAAAAAAATACAAGAAAATGTTTAGTATCTTATAGAAAAATAAAACAAAAACTGATCTGGAAAACAGATTGAGGAGAAAAAAAATTTAGAATCATTGGACTATGTGTTCATGCTATGACAAAAAAAAAAGCCTACCTATCATATTTCAAGTAAACAGGTTTTTTTTAGGAATTGGAATCAGAGTGGAAACTTTTGAGAAAGAAACTAGATCAGATAATCTAACATGTCAAATGTGAATGATTCTAATGGGGCTCTTGTTTTCCTTCTTTGTTTTCCCCCATTCTGACATTACTTTTAATTCTCCTTATATTTGGGGCCAAAATATTGAACTTGCTTGTCAGATTTGTATCTTCCAGACTACAGGTCATCACCTACAGCTGGTAGCAAACAGTGGGTACAAGCTCATGTCCACCCATCATCCCCTGGATGCAGCCTATGCTCAGTTTCAGTCAACGTCTTCCTTGAGGCAGGGACAACTCTATAGACCCCTTGACAGCAGGAAGCAGTTTCAGAAGCCAAGACCTTCACCCCTTTCACGAAAAGATTTTGGGTTTCATTTCTTTGAAGGGCGAATGATGGGATGATGGGACCTGGACCCCTAAAAGGAAAAGACTATGTTTGTGAAAGCAACACAGTCTCTGAATTTTCCAACATATTTCAGCAGCCCAGATCACTGGTGCCTCTACTCAAGGCAACTGGTCCACCCCAGTCTGCCTAAATTCCTTTCACTGTCCTTCTTGACCCACCCCAGACTGCTTGCCATTTCTTAATCCCATCCAGATCCTTGTCCCTTTTTGTATATAAGCATCAGGCTCACAATTCATACAGATAAACTAATTATTAGCTTAAAAAACATCATCATGATACTTGAAATATAATGGTCTGGAAAGTTTCCTTAGCTTCTCTTGAGTTTGAAGTCCACAACTTTATAGGGGAGTGAGGGCCATTGAATACACGTACAGGAAGGTTAATTGTCCTTGGATATGGGATCTGGTAATTCAATCCTATTTCAGTTCTTGCTATGCATTCATCTACACACTCCATCAGTTTGGAATCCATAAAAAAATCCATTTTTGTTTTTTCAGAACAATATTCTTCCTATAGGGCTGACATGAACAGACCCCAGGGTCTGACCCAAGAAATCTTAAAAGGCAAAAGCCCAGATCCCAGAACCAGACCACAAAATGGAAACAGAACCCAACGTTTATTTACCTCCTAAAGCAAACCTCAAAATGATGGCTCTGAGGAACAGACAAAACCCAGAACTTCCATAAAAAAGAAAACATACTCTAAACAATCAGAAAAAAAAGAATGCAAGCACTAAGAAGTCACAGTCAAGATCACATAGAATTTAGCAACCGCCACTGTAAGGAACAAAAAACTTGGAATACAACATTTGAAAGGGCATATTGACATGGTTTATGCCACGAATAACTTACCCGGCAAAACTAAGTATAATGCTATGGGGTTGGGGCGGGGGCGGGGGGGAGGAGGGAATTGTATTTTAATGAGAGAACTGTCAAGAATTCCTGATGAAAAGATCAGAGCTGCAGAGAAACTCTGAAGTTTAAAACAGAAGTATGAAGTGCTAAACACAAATGAATAATGATAGGAGACTAAACATTCAAATATAAGGATTTGATACATGTGTACCCTACCATTATCAGGTATTATAAGCTAGAGGCTGTTATAGCTTGATGATCTTAAGAGAAGAATGGAAAGAAAAAATAAGAGGAATTTACTGGTGGGGAAGGTAAAGGAAGGCTAGGGAAAATTCTCTTCACATCATTGGGACATACAAGTAAACATTTATACAAATAAGAGGTATAAGGTGTGTTTAGGGCAGACTAGTACCTCTGGTGGGAAGGCTGCCAAGCACTTTTTAAGGCTACTTTCTGCCTTGGATGTCCAGCTGATTCACCCAATACTTATCTATAGTTCCAAAGAAGCAGTAGCATGCATAACAGCCACAGCCTTGTAGACCATTTTGGCAGATGAGCTAAACCAGATGAGGGTAACTGAGGGGTCTCAAACCCTTTGGTGAGTTAGAGGGTTGTCTACCCCAAGTGTGTGAAAACTTTCCTTGGGGGAATGGACAGATTAGAACAATTTGTTCCAATGGCCGTGAAGGAGGATAAAGTAGGAACTGTGGAGTACTTGGAACTTGGTGGGTTATGAAAGACACCAAGGTCATCCACTGCATTCCAAGTCATCACCACTTGCCTTGACTTTTGTCTTGCCACTGGACTTTGACGACTCTGGAAGAGAGAGTGAGGCTGATGAAGCTGAGCAACTCTGCCTCACTTAAATACAATTTATGCACAAATCTAAAGACAATATATATACCATTTTACCATTTTCACCTACCTCAAAGTCCGATGGCAACAGGCAAGTGACAGAACAGCATGTGTAGAAACACTGGAAACTGTAGTCACAAGCCTGCACACAGGCAGCTCCAGCCACAGACTCATCTTCTCACTGAACTGAAGCAGCAGCATGATTTCACAGCCCTGTGGGTGTCTGAGCAGCCTTTCTGAAGGACATGCTGCTCGCCTCCTACTGTGAGGAAGGGATACTAAAAATTGTCTGCTTCACCCAACCCTGACCTGCTTACCATGGCAGGCAGGGAGTTCTGATTGAAATCCAAAAAAAGTACAAAAACTTTTGCAAAGATGATTCCACTGCCATCAATATGTAGAATGTGTGTACACTTATGGATAACACAGGATTCAGTAGACCTGAAAGACAAACAGCTTTTGTGGCAAGAGAACTCAGTAGATATCACATCCAAATAACATCTATGAGTGCAATAAGGCTGGTAAATGAAGGCCAGCTTACTGGAGGCAGAGCTGGATACACGTCTTTCTGGAGAGAACACAGTGAAGGGGAGTGCCATGAGCCTGACAGAGGTTTTGTGATCAAAACTAATCTAATAAAATACTAGCTAAGTTGGAGGGAAAGCTGAGCCAACATATAGTTGGCAGTAGTGAATCAGAAAAGGAGTGAGCAACTTTCAGAGATATGATGCAAACACTGCATTTACTCCTTTGAGCCAGAACTCTCACAAACAACAAGACTTGTTTGGTAAAAATGATGGAGAACTTCAGAAGCTGCTAAATGAAAAATGGAAACTCCACAGGTTTTACTAGCAGGGTAGTTCATCCATCTCTAAGAAAGCAGCATTTAACTACATCAAAAGTAAAGTGCAAGTGAATCTTAGAGAGATAAAGTAAGAGGACAAAAGAAATTCAGTTTTGCAATTCAGTTGTGCAATCCAAAATAATTTTTTGATGCCCTGAAGGCTATTTATGGGTCAAAGACCTAGGGTGCACTTCAACTACTCATTGTTGATGGAGCCACATTGATTAGTGATAAGTACATGATCCTGGAGAGATGGGTTGAACACTTCTGTAGTGTTCTCAACAGACCATCACCAATCAATGCTGAAGCCACTGACCATATACCTCAGGTTGAAGTCAATCCCTCTCTAGTTGAATTTCCAACTGAAAAAGAGGTTTTGAGTGTCATTAGGCTTCTCTTGCGTGGGAAAGCACCTGGTGCTGATTCAATTCCAACTAAGATTTACAAGGCAGGGGGACCATTGCTCCTACAAATGCTGCCTAAAATTTTCCAGATTATATGGCAAAAGGATATTATCCCTCATGAGTTCAAGATTGCCTCCATTGTCCATCTCCATAAAAATAAAGGAAATAGATTATCCTGTGACAACCATGGGAGGAAGGGGGGGGTCTCTCTCTTAATTATTGATGGCAATATTCTTGCCAGATTCATCCTTAGTAGGCTGATCCTTCACCTGGAAGATGATCATCTACCTGAGAGCCAATGCGGCTTCAGAAAGAACCAAGGGATGGTCAGTATGGTGCTTGCTCCCCAACAATTTCAGGAGAAATGCCTGGAACAAGAGAAGAGGTGTATATATATATATAGCATTCATCAATCTGACCAAGGTCTTTGATACTGCCAGTCATGACAGCTTGTGGAAAATTATGTCAAAGTTTGGTTGCCCAGAGAAGTTCACCAGTATTCTATGTCAATTTCATGCAATTTCAATATAGTATGATTGCATGGGTTCTGGATAATGGAGGATGCTCTCAAGCTTTTCCAGTCACTAATGGAGTGGAGCAGGGCTGTATACTTGCTCCCATGCTTTTTAGCATGATATTTTCAGGAGAGTTGTCAGGTTCCTTCAATAAGGATGAAAATGGCATCAAGATCAGCTACCACACTGAGATTAAATAATTTAACTTAAAAAGGCTACAAGCCAAGACTAAGGTGGAGGAAGAGTTGGTGGTGCATGACTTTTTGTTCACAGATGATTGTGCACTCAATGCAGCCTCTGAGGCCAAGATGCAACAAAGCATGACTTGATTCTCTGTTGCTTTGCTAATTTTGGCCTAACAATTAATATCAAAAAACCACAGGTTCTCTACAAGCCAATACCACTTCTTCCATATGTGGAACCATTGATTATAACAAATAGAGAAATTCTGAATACTACAGATAAGTTCATTCACTTTGGCAGTATACTTTCCAGGAATATACACATAGATAAGGTTGACACCTGTGTTGCCAGAGCTAGCTAGCTGTTTGGGAGGCTCTGAAGGAAGTATGGGAGAGAAAAGGTTTTAAACTGCCTACCAAACTGAAGGTCTACAGAAGTACCATGCTGTCCTCATTGTTGTATGCCTGTGAAACCTGGATAGTATATCAGTGCCATGCGAGGAAACTGAATTGTGTTATGAATTATGGGTTCCATCTGAATTGTGTTATGAAGATTCTGAAGATGACCTGGCAAGATAAGGTACTGGACACAGAGGTTCTGTCTCTAGCTAAACTGACAAGTATTCAAATTCTACTGTAAAGAGCATAGCTAATGAGCTGGCCACATTTGTTCAAATGCCAAACATATGTTTGCCTGAAGGACTATTTTACCAAAAATTCACACGAAGTAAGTACTTACATAGAGGTCATAAGAAGTATTAAATCAAGGACACTTTCAAGATCTCTCTAAAAAAATTTTGGAATAGATTGCATGACATGGGAGACATTGGCAAAGGACCACCCAGTATGGGGTGCCCACATCAAAGAAAGCACTGTGCTTTATGAGCAAAGCAGAATTCCAAGAACTCAGAATAAATGTGAGAGGTACAGATTTAGAGACATCATTTCAAATGTTCATATGGACTATTTGTGCCTGACATGTGGTAGAACCCTCTGAGCTTGCACTGTTCTGATCAGTCACAGGTGGACACCCTGGATTTTGAACCCAACCTAATGATGTCATTTTTTGGTCTTCTTCAAAAACAAAGGACAACAACTCACCAGACCAGGCTGTACAAATAAGGAGGAGGGGTAGGGAATGAAGTGGACATTCAATCTCATTCTTATCTGAACTAATTACAAGAAGGAAAAATACACACAAATTGGATACAAAAATAAATATCACTTCACAGAGAAATAGGAGCAAAAAGGGATAAGGGAAAAGATGTTTTAGAGGGAGGATAAATTAAGTGAGAGATTGGATTTGAATAAAAAAACAAATATTGATTCCGTATTTTATATTTGATTCCATTCTTTAATTGACTCTATTTTGTAGCCTTCTTCAGTACTTTATAATAACCTAAAATTTTCTTTGTCTCTGAGTGAAGAAGCTCGTCAATTCGGAAGTTCAATCTTCCTCTCTCAAGTTAGATCCCAAAGGTTTATTCTTCCTATCTAACAGTTTTAATTAAAAATAAACTCTGAGGTCTTTTAAGAGGTTCCATATTCTCATAAAACACTCTAATTCTAAGGGAATTATCTCAGCACCACCTGCTAAACACCTTGTGCCAAGGAAACTTGTTATCCCTCATAATTTTATCTCCTGAGAAATTCATGACATTTATCCTTAGGATCAGAAAAGCTAACCTAGTTCCACCTTGGCTTATCCTTTCCCAATTAAAAGTAGTTTTATCTTGTTCCCAGGTGACAATAAGTCCACTTGTCCTTGGTCCATTATCAATAGCCTCAGGAGGCATCTGGATCATATGTGTATGAAACTCTCTTTCCTTAAGACAGGCCTGCACAACTTGCTACCCACCTAAGGATTTTGGGGACCTGTAGAGGAAATCCTTTGGCATGCCACAAGCAGCCCAAGGGCTGTAAGCCATCGATCTGAGGGCCCACAAGTTGTGCAGGCCTCCCTTAAGGTAACCAATCATGTCACCCCCGCCCCCATGGGGCTGCCAACCCTATAACCAATTGTATTATTTCCTCACTACCCTGTTCTGTTCTTTGTGTTACACTCATAGAAAGAAATTACATCTTTAGCTCTTTTGTCTTTTGACTGAGACAATTAGAACTGCTTTATTAGCAGGTACACACCTTGCTAATAAACTAATATTATTCTTTGGAGAATTGCTTGCTTGCCTCAATCTGCCTTTGTTGAAAATTTACTTGATAAAAGTTCAAGGCAAAGTAAACTAAGGATATATAAAAATATTTATAGCTATTTTGAGGTGACAAAGAAAGGAAATCTGAAGGAGTGCCCATAAATTGGGGAATGAATGAACAAATTATGATTTATAAATGTAATGGAATACTGTTGTGTTGAAAGAAATAATGAAGGAGATGGTTTCAGAGAAACGTGGGTTGTCTTATATAAACTGATGCAGAACTGATGCACAATTTATGCAATGACAGCAATATGGTAAAAGCAAATAATTTAGAAAGAACTAGGAATTCTTATGAGCAAATGACCAACTGTGATTCCAGAGGAATTATCTTCTGATGGAGAGGTCTTCAAAGGACTCAGTGTGCAGAATGATGTAATTCTTTTTTAACATGGAAATTTTTTTATTGACTATATTTGACTGTAACAGGTTTTGCTTTTCTTTAGTTCTCATTGGGGGCCCTACGTGGGAGAGGGGGTAAGAAGGTAGTTTTTGCTCATTGAAAAAATATATTTAATTTTTAAAAAGAGAACTATTCTGATGCATGTTGGGAAGAGGAAGCAGTAGAAGGAAACCCTAGTAGATACTGGTGCTATCACAGGTAGGAAAGAGAGGATAAGTAAATGCTAAGTTGTCCAGGCTGATCTTATACCCTTCTCAAATCCCTTCAGGATCAACCCATGATCCTTTCCCCATCCCCATTTCCTCTGGTGCATTTGCCTACCTGCTTAACAAGTTGTATGTCCTTTAGTAAGGTCCCCTACAGAGTTCTCGGCTTCCTCATTTAAAAAATGTGTTGGAACTATGACCAAAGTGCTATCAAACCATGCATACCCTTTGATCCAGAAGTACCACTGCTTGGTCTTTATCCCAAAGAGATCCAAAAAAAAGGGGAAAGGACCTATGTGTGCAAAAATATTTATAGCAGCTCTTTTTTGGAGAATTGGAAATTGGAGGGATGCCCATCAAATAGGGAAATGGCTGAACAGTTGTGGTATATGATTGTGATAGAATATTATTGTGCTATAAGGAATGATGAGCAGGATGATTTCAGAAAAACCTAGAAAGACTTACATGAACTGATGCAAAGTGAAGTGAGCAGAACCAGGAGAACATAGGAACAGCAATGTTGTTTCATGAAAATCTGTGAATTACTTAGCTATTCCCAGCAATACAATAATTCAAGACAATCCCAAAGGTTTCATGATGAAACAGGCTATCCTCCTCTAGAGAAAGAACTGATATTGTCTGAATACAGACTGAAGCATACTCTTTTGGTGACAAAGTGGTAGAAAGGTAGATGGATCTACGTATAATTTATTGACCATCTATAAATATTCATTTAATTATTTATACTCTAAATGTGACATGTCTAACCTGTGAACACGATGATAAACTAAGAGAATGAAACTATATGAATTTTTTCCCCATCTGGACCTGTGATTTCATCAATATAAGAATTCAAATATGTTCTGAGGCTCTGAAATGTTAAATGACTTGCCCATGATCAGACACAGGGCTTCCTGACTGCAAGGAAAACCTTCTATTCACTAGTCTCTGTCTCTGAGTAATGACATTCCTTCTATTCTAATGCACAAATTAATTATACTGAAGTGGATGGTTAGATTCATAGGTTCTTTAAGAGACAAGAAGTTAGTGAGTTCCCTTTACTGTGTACCCATAAGAAGCAAAGAACATCATTTCTTAGGACATTTGGTCATCTTGTCTTGCAGTGTTCATGATGAACATAGAAAGAAAGCTCATCATAGAAATAATATGTAGTTTATACACTAAAACCTATTTCAGAAGATTAGGAAAAACAACAATTCTATAAATAATTTGACAAAATTATCCAAACCAAATCAACATACATGTTGATACTTGGTGATTTTGTCTACACAAGACTTATTTTGATATCCTCCCCTCCAACTATAGAGGAGACTACGATAACATGCTTACTGGGACAGTGTGGAACAAAACAGAGCAGCTGTCTTAACATAACTGACTCCATTTTAGAATTAGCCTTCATTTCAGTGTAAAATGAGCATATCCTCTCCATTGTATTGTTTTTTTCCCTCCCTTAAAATTATTATTGCATCTTTTGTTTCCTTCTTATCACTGTGACCAATAAGTTTACAAGGTGCTGCAAAACCGTATCTGGGAACAGTGTATTCTCTTTTTAACTCTCCTTGTAGAGAGCGTTATCACTTTCTGCTTGGTAAGTTGTTTTTTTTTACATTATACAGATTGGCCTAAATGTGACATGCTCAGAACAGGCTTAGCCAGTTTTTTTTCCCCTGTGAGCTAACTGATCTCACCCTTCCATGGCTTATAATTATTTCAATAAAATTTCCTTACTGATATGGACTCCAATTAGTGGATATTTTTAACATGACAAACAGCTGCAGTGTCACAAACAATGGGTCACATGCAGGCAGTGGCATAAAAGATACCATTTAGATAATGTTTCATCTCAATAGAAGATGGGCTAGTTATATAGCAAAAGCAATTGATATAGGATAGGGGGCCCAACTGATGCACTGATATAATAAAACAATGGCTGAAAGTGGCTTACTGGTTCTCTACATATTCCATTCCATCTTCTGCCTTTGCCCATGCTGAGAATACTCTTTGTCCTCATCAATACCTCTTAGAATGTCTTGAATTGAACGGAGAGATCAGTTAGCTCTGAGGGAAAAAAATTGACTGTTCTGAACATGTCACCTCTACACTAGTTTATATAATATAGTATGAAGAGAAAAAAGAACAGTTACGGTGGAAAAAACTTATCAAGCAGAAGGTTATAATGTTCTCTACAAGGAGAGTTAAAAACAGAATACAGTGTTCTCAGATATGACTTTGCAACAATTTGTAACCTCACTGATCACAGTGATGATAAGGAAATAAAAGTTGCAATAATAACTGGGAGAGAAAAAAACAACCACACAAAAGAGTAGACATATTTTTCTTTCAAACAACAACAGCTCGGGCAGTTGGAGCCAAGAGGGGCTTGTCTGAGTTCTCCCAAATTCCCCTCCAACAACATTAAAATAATGCCTCAAAATGAACTCCGGAGTGGCAGAGTCAACTAAAGGACACAGTGAAACAATTTTCTAGCCCAAGATAACTTGAAGACACTTGGTTCCAGGAAAGGTCTGTCTTACTGGGGTGAGAGTGTAGTGCTGTCCACCACGGGCTTTTTATTCGGAGTTTAACAATCAGTTCTTTTACTTAACAACAAATAAAATGAGCATGAAGAAAAGGATTGTACATGAAATGGCTAATAGTTATTATGCAGCTTGCTTCTTTTTAGAGGATACATAATAGAATAGAATTTTTAAAACTATCCTACTTGTCTGATTTCTGATGACTTTTCTTCTGTTTTCTTCTCAAGGGGAAGATGGGATGAGGTGGAAAATCCTAATCCTGTCCACCTCTCCTTCTCACTTTCTCCACTCCCATTGGAAGAAACAAAAACAAAATTCTTAATGAGGAATATTTTCAGGAAAGCTGATGTGGTTTGAAGGGTTCAAGGACCAGAGAGCAAGACAGGGTGGTCTGGAAAGAATTCATAGACTCAAGCATTCTTTAAGTCAAGGTGGCAAAGTTTAAGTCAAGTTATACTTTTCGGTGGGTAAAAGTTCTTAAGGAACCTTCAACCTTAGAGAGGTACAGTTAAAGTTTATACAGGAAAAAATTATAGTAAAATATTTACCAGATATGCTAATTCTGTGATTCAGGGAGATATTAGGGAGTGGTTAGTTCTCAAAGGAGCATGCACTTTTCATATCTAGAGCACAGACTCTAGATACTTTTATCTACAGCTCACCACAAAAAGCCCAAGAGGGGTGTGGACAAAGGGAGGTATAGTTTTTAGGTCTGCTATGACACTGAGTTAACTAGCAGTCAGGGCCAATTGAGGATTACCCAGTCTGCCACCAATTAATGTCTTGTTTGACAAGATAGATGTAGGGAGTGTATTTATACATACATACACACATATGTATGCATGTATATATGTATGCATGTATGCATGAATGTATGTCTTAAGTCTAGGATATATGTAATACAGAATGCATATTTATGAGGTAGGGAGTTGGTATATATAATCCAGTGGGTACTGAATATCTTTATAAGCCAGTACAAAGTCAGTTCAAATTAATAATTCTTACAGGTTTGGTTTGTTACTATACCAAGGAGAGCGATAAGTGTTTTACTAGGGCCTGCTCATGAGTAATTGTTAAAAATAATGTCCTTGGTCAGGGGAGAAACTGCCAGGGATAGTGTTCTGAGGCTAGGGAAATATAGTCTTGGAACTAGAGTCCAAGGACAAGCACCCAAACACCCCATCAACATGATATTTAGGTGTTCTGTCTCTCTTACTGGACTGTAAACTCCCTAGAGAGTTCAGACCTTGTTTTAATAATGTTCCCACATCTCCTGGTAGTTTTCCAAACAGTAGGGGCAAAGCCCTGCTGATCAAGGAATATGCAGGTCAATATTACTAGATATTTTCAAGTACAATTTCCTACATAAATAAATTCACTTTTTTTAATGCAAAGTTCAAACAAGAGTCAACAAAAGTGAGATTAAAACTGTGAATTCTGACATTGAATATAGTAGAGATTATTTAACATGTTCAGTTGTTTTTCAGTCGTGTCCAACTCTTCCTGATCCCATTTGGGATTTTCTTGACAAAGATGCTGGAGTGGTTTGCCATTTCCTTCTCCAGATAATTTTACAGATGAGGAAACTGAGGCAAACAGGGTTAAGTGACTTGCCCAAGGTAAGTATCTGAGGTCAGATTTTAACTCAGGAAGATGAGTCTTTCTGACTTCCAGGTCACCACCATGCTAACTGATTATTTAATACCATGTACAAACTTGGTCATTTTTAAATCATGCCTGTTACCAGCACACTCCACTGTGTCAAGATATTTTCTCCACATCTTGAGACAGGTATAACCATCAGTGGGCGTTTGATGATCATGCATCAAAAGTAGGAGGGCCAAATGGAAAGCAAAGAGATTTATTGTTGTGCTAAGGAAAATAATTATGAGTACTGATTTAATTTTTATAACATTTTAGGCCTGTTTAGTATACACAGCCAATCAACAGCATTCTGCAGCTATCACAGGAGAGGGGTGGAAAAAGAGTGAAGCATTGAAGGGAGAAAATGGGAACTTCTGGGGGAATATTTGCCACAAAGGTTTGTTATCAGAATGACAAGACATTCTTTGCTCAATGGCGGACCACAAGGGGAGTTAACCAAATACTTTTACAATAGCGAAAGAAATCCTTTTGATGGGGTGCTTGGGTGCATGTTCTTGGGCCCCAATTCTAAAACCACATTTCTCTTTAAAAATCACATTTCTCCCTAGCCTCAAAACACCATCTCAGGCAGTTTCTCCCCAGTCCAAGGACAGCCTGCCCAACAACAACCTTTATCTCCTTTCTTGCTACAGCAGCCAGCTTCACCTACAGAATTTATCAGTCTGAACCAGCTGTGGACTGGCTGAGCCGGTTGTGTACTGGGTCATAAGGACATTTACTACTCACTGACCAATCATATATATCCTAGACTTAGACATAGATACTTATACTCCCTTACATTTATCTTGTCTAACAAGACATTGATGAGAGCAGCCTGGTATTCCTTAGTCAATCCTGACCCTTAGTTGATTTAGTGAAGGTTCAGGCCTAAAATCACACCTTCATGTAGCCCACCTTGGGCTATTTCCCAATGAACTCTGAGTAAAATACCTGTGCAGGAGATAGCAAAGTTACATGTTGCTTTCAGAACTAATCCCACCCTGAATCACCTAATTAGCATATTTGGCAGGTGTTTTACTATAGACTATCCTAGACAAGCACACCTGTTACCCCTCTAAGGTTGCAGGTTCCCTGAGAACTCTTGCTGATGAAAAGCTGAATAAAGCTTTTCCACCTTGAACTCGACAGTGCTTGAGGCCGTGAATTCTCTCTCCTCTCGGAGTTCCTGCCCCCTATCTCTTCAGCCCCTTCCCTTTTGGACAGAACTGCAGGGCGGAGGGAGCCATTTAGAAAGACTGAAGGGGCCTCTTATCCAAGGACAGAACACACGTTACAACCGCAGACAAGACTATCCCGCATAGTTTGCTACATTGTATCTGCCCTTTGCTTTCCACTACGGGCAGCTGGCCCAGCAGACAGGGGCGAGGAGCAGGAGGCTAGGAACCCTGCTGGGAAACCCGGCCCCAGGGTACTCAAACAGGGCTGACTCAGTGAGCGGTCTGCGCCGCCCTCGCAATGTACAGATATGTAGCACAAGGCAGGAGGTTGCCTCAATTAGCCCGGGGTTAGCGTTGGTACAAGGCCTACAACCCACCGCCAGCCCCCTCCCCCCAGCCTAGAGCTCCCCGCCATCACGTGCCTCACTCCCACGCTCGAGCGGGGTGGGGCGGAACTTTGAGAGGAAATGGGGCGGGACTTCCGGGCCAGCCTTGGAATGGCTTCCTTCAGAAGCCAGAAAACGTGATCTGGGCCGCCTTCTGGGCCGATAATGGGCAGAAGGGGAGGCGCGCCCTGCGGGGGCCGGAGCGCCGCGGTGGGAGGGGTCCCCGCCCCCTACCCCAGCCGTCCCCCACCTGGCCCTGGGCCCAGGCTGGCCCCGCCTCCGCCTCCCACCCTCCGTGACCTGAGGCCTCTTTTTCCGTGAAGCTTGACCCGGGAGGCGCCAAGAGTGGTGCTGAGGGGAGGCCCTTCCCGCCTCTACACCAAAGTCATTATTGCCCCCCCATAGACGGGGACTTCGGACAGACCCTACCCCGGGACTTGGGGAACCTGGTGACCCCCAAGGGTCAGCTTGGGGGACCCTGTGGGCTTGGGGGGAAAAGCTAGACGGAGTCCTCTGAATTTAGTCTGTGAGCCCCGAGACGGGCAGGCCTGAAACCGGGGAGCAGCCCGCTCGTGGGGGGACCTCCGGTTTGCTGATGAGAAAACCCGGGACCCGGTCCTGGCGACCCAGTGGGGTAGACATTAAAGAAAGGGAGCCCCTGCCCTCTGACCTGGGTCTGCGGGTTGGATGAGGGCTGGAAGGGTCCATGAGACAGGCCCGGCTGAAGCAGGGGCCCGGAGGCCTCTTACTGTGGAGAGATCGGGAGCAGGGCCCTTCCTCTCTCTAGGTCTTGATGTCCTCATCTGTAAAATGAGAGAAGTGGACTGGTCTCAGAGGCCCCTGACACTTGGCAGCTCTGAGCAGTTACCCTAGGAGGGCAGTCTGGGTCCCATCATTTAACACGTTTTAAAAAAATTTTTTTTTTGTCTTTTTAACATCACGGGCATTTACTCCCTCTGCAATTTTAGGGTTATATAGCAAACTTAGGCTTAGGTGATGTAAAAACAAATGATATGAATAAAAATTTATACAAAAAAAAATCACTTAAAGCAGTGATGTAGCATTCTTCACCTCTAGCCCTTTCCCGATTCCACCTACCCACACGCTGAAAAGGGCACAGAGCCTGGCACACAGTAGGTATTCAGTAAGTGTTTATTGATTGATATCTTTTATCATCAGCTCTCTAGGGCTGGGATTATTTATTATAATTCAGCGTTTGATTGCCTTATACTATTATCTTGTATTTTGTAGTCATTGTACACGTTCTTTTGGTTTTGCTTTATTATGTTATAAAACTGTTATAAAACAGTTATAAAACTGTTCAGGTTTCTTGGAATTCTTCTTATTTGTTTCTTACAGTTACCACATATAGCATAATTTGTTTAGTCATTTCTCAATTTATGAATACCTGATTTATTCCCAGTTTTTTGCTGCTGAAAGGAAAGCTGATATGAAAATTTTGTCCTATATGGGACTTTTCTGCCACTCACCACCTAGGGGTACATGCCTAGTAGTGGGTCAAGAGATAGGAACATTTTTTTTCACTTTTCTTGCATAATTCCAAATTTTTGTACCACTTAATGGCCTAACCTGCAGCGAATGAATGGGCCTCTAATGTGACTGTTTCCATTTTTTATCACCTTTGCCAGTTTACTGAGAATGAAGAGAAACCTCAGTTACTTTAGATCTGCATTTTCTAATTACTGATTTGGAACATATTTATTGCAAATTGGAAGATACTTTATTTTGGGGTGGTAGGAAAAGGGAAAGATATAAAAAGATGGGTGGATTTTTTTTCCATGTGGTTGTTACTCCTTTACATTTTTTCTTCCAAAAACTTTCTATCCTTTAACTACTATTCTGTTAGGGAATGGCTCTTAGTCTTGATTCTTTTTATCTGTTCCTGAATATCTCTTTGTCTTAATTTTCTAAGTTTCCTTTTCTGACCTCTTTCAGCTCTCACTCTCAGGTTCCTACCTTTCCCTAAGTAAAGAGGAATGGAAGCTAAGAGCCTGGTAAGTTTCTTGCTGAGTTTTCATACCTTGTCTCTAAATGTAATGTCATCTGTTATCTTTCTTTATTCCAAAATATCTCTGCCTAATCAACCTTACTTCAAAGGAGTAGAGCCCCAGGTCTTCTCACTTTGGATACCTGTCCCATCCTGAGAGATGATGGGCTTTGCATGAAGAGCTTACTGGTTGTGTGATCATCTTCTGTGGGTCTCTCTTTGAGACACTGTAGTCCACCTATGATTATACAGTTTCTAAAAAACTATTGTCACATGTATATTCTTTTATCCTTAGCCTAGGGAAGTGTGGGCACAAGTGAGCCTACCTCACTACCTTTTGGGTCCACCTAAAGAAGCACTAAGGTAGACCAGGAATGAAGAACTTGGTAGTAATTTGAACTTATCTTGTTGGATAGTAAACCAAATTTCATATTATATTATAGACCTCTCATCCTTGGTCTCTCATCTTTGTACCTAATATCTCAAGTATTCATTCAGAGCACTTTCCACTATCACATTCTACACCCATCTCTTTTATTTTATCCCTTCTTTTCTACTATTGCTTCAATGCTGTTTAGTTTTTAAAGCCTTTTACACCTGGGTGCAACCTCTTTTCAAAATTACATATTCAAAATTATTTCTTTTCAATTCAAAGTTATGTATTATTATTATTATACCTTTTTTCCTTTCCTGCCTCTAAAATTCAGCTAAGTTGAATTTCTTTCTGATCCTCTTACATGATGTTCCATCTCTTGTCTCTGTACCTTTGTACTGGATGGAGTGCTTGCTTGCTTCCTTCCTTACCTTTGCCCCTTAGAATCCTTTGTTTCCCTGAAAATTCTTTCAAATGACACTCTACATGGATCCTTTCCTGATTCCCTCATTTACCACTGCCATGTCCCCCAAAATTTACCTATTTTCCTCCCATTTTTCCCCTAAAATTTACCTTCTATTTTTCCTATGTATTTATATATATAAGTATATAACTACATAGTTTCCCACCAACCAAACATAAGCTGGTTGAAGGCAAGGACTGTTCCATTTTTGTCTTTGTATCCCCACCACCTAGCAGACTGCTTGACACATAGTACAGAGTAACTGCTTATTAAGTGATTGATATGACATGGACTCAAGGCCTTCACTATCCTGGTTGTCTTTATCTGGATACTTCCCAGTTTATCTATACCCTCCAGAACTGAACTCAGTACTTCAGATAAGGTCTGACTCGGGCAGAATATAAACGGATTTGATAATCAACTGTCATTCCTTGAACTTATGCCTCAGTGCAACCCAAGCCTGCATTGGCTTTTTGGCTGCCATAACATACTCATTACTCATTTCCAGCTTGAAACCTACTAAAACAGAACAGCTTCTACTTACGCTTCTTCCATCTTGTATTTGGGAAGCTCAAAGTGCATCCCATAACACCCAGTGCAGCCTGATCCAGATTAAAATGTAATTACATTTATAGGGAAATGTTTAATAAAGTAAATAAAAATACAGTAGAACACTGATAATATTAATATGGAGTTTTCTGGGTCAATGTATATCCTGCAGGGATCTTTATGTATGATTTGTTGATCCTAATTTGAGTTTGACCATATTGCTGTTTGGTGGATAAGCAGCTCCTTCCTCCTTACAGAATGCTGCTCCCTCCTCTGCAAGAAGAGCCTCAAATAGATATTTAAACTGTGATGATATACTTGTCCTCTGCTCTCCAGTATTCCCAGGAGGGAAAGGCTCTCCTTCAGATACCCCTTTTTCCTTTGAAGCCTTGTTCCTGCTTCATGTAGGAACACTTTATTCTCCCTAATATCTTGGAGAGTGGACAAATGTTAGAGTCCCCTCATCTCCTCCTCCAAGAGGAAAAATTAGCCTATACTTAGAACCAAATAACAGTCAGGACCCTGTGGCAGAAATATAAAAGTCCCATACTGGATGCAAATCATTAAAGAATTTCCCTACTCTCCATTCTGGTTGAGGTAGTCAACATAGTTTTCTTAAACTGCTTGTATCTACACTTAAACCCTAATCATTTCATTAAAATCTTTGCAATCAATTATCTCCTCTTGTGACAATCCTGCTCAGCTTCCTTTCCTTAGTCTCAAAGACGTCTCCACAGACACATGTTCACCATGACCCCAGCCTCCTAGGTATTTGACTTATTTGTTTCAACCTCCAGTTTATTCTATTAATTTACCCGCCAGTTGTTCATTTACCTTTTGTTTACCTTGTCTAGTACGGCCAACTTCGACTTCCTTGCTGTTCCTTAGTTCTTGGGCTCAAAGATCACTGTAGATGGTTGCTGTTACTATGAAGTTAAAAGGAATTTACTCCTTGGAAGGGAAACTATGGCAAATCTGGACAGCATACTGAAAAGCAGAGACATCACCTTGCCAACAAAGGCCCATATAGTCAAAGCTATGGTTTTTCCAGTAGCAATGTATGACTATGAGAACTGCACAGAATCCACGCTTTTGAATTGTGGTGCTGGAGAAGACCTTTGAGTCCTTTGGACAGCAAGAAAATCAAATCAGTCAACACTTAAAGAAAATAATTCATGCTATTCTTTGCAAGGTCAAATATTGAAGCTGAAGCTTAAGTATTTTGGCCACATAATGGAAAGATGGGACTCATTGGGAAAGATTAAAGTGAAAGGGGACGGCAGGGGATGAGATGGATTTCATGGAAACAGTTGGACAGACTTCAAGAGATAGTAGAGGATAGAAGGGCCTGGTCTGTTATGGTCCATGGGGTCATGAAGGGTCAGACAAGACTAAATGATTGAACAACAACAATTCTCCTTGATCCTTTATAATCCTTTCATTTCCTCTTTAATTGTCCTTTCTGAGGTTCTTCTTTCAAACCTGAAGAGTTCAAATTCAGTCTCTAATCTACTTCAGAAGCCCAGACCCTTCCACATTGCCCTCAAGATTTCCTTCTTATTTTAGGTAGCCAATTGAGATAGGATATGAGACCTGAAAGCAGGAAAACCAGAGTTCAAGTCCAGCCTCAGGCACTTAACCACCTCTGTGACCATAGACAAGTCACTTAACCACTCTGTTGTCTAACTTCACTCATCTGTAAGATTATGATAATTGCACCTACCTCCCAAGGTTGTGAAGATAAAATGAGATAATATTTCTGAAGGACTTTGCAAACCTCAAAGTGATATATATAAATGCTGACTAAATTTGCTCATGTCCTCTCTTCTCACACATCCTTCTTCCCTAGAAGCTGAAAGTGCAACCATTCACATAGAATTTGTCATGGTACCTGGAAAAGAGTCTTAGATTCCAGAACAGAAAATCTGGCTTTAAATCCTAGTTGTGTGACTATGGACAAGATATTTAAAATCTCTGAACCTCAGTTTCTTATCTTTAAATGGGAATAGCAATATCCAAGAGAAATATTGAAGAAAGTACTTTGTAAATTTTTAATTTCTGTAGAAATCTAAACTAATGGAGGGAAGAAGAGTCAGGAGGAAGAGAAAAAATGATGCCTGATAAGTTTAAAAAGTAAAATAAAATAGAAATTTAAAAAACTATAAACTGTTACATGGTTCTCTAGCTCATTAAGAAAAATTACCTGAAGATATGAATAATATCTTGTCCCATCAATTTTTTTGGAAACCCCCTCTCCTTTAGCCTCAGGGAATTTATTCTTGATTTTGATGGCACACAAGTCTCAAAACATGAACTCATTCTGGTAATGAATAGATTTTAAAATTTTTACCTTTGAATATAATATTGTGGGGATAGTTCTTCATTTACATGATCTAAGTCTTAAAGGGTTGTCTAGGACAATGAGAGGTTAAACGACCTGTCCTAAGTCACATATCCAATTTGTGTCAGAGGCAAGACTTGACTCCACAACACTATCTATTCTGCCACATTGTGCCAAGGTACTTTGTAGGACTATTAAGTTGCAGAGGAGTTGCTGATCTGTATCCATTATCAGAAGGTTACACATCAGGAATTCTGTTCACTTTAAACTGCCAACTTACAACTGTTTTTGTTAACATTCTCTCTGCAGCAAGCATGGGAAAAATGTTCCAAAACACTAATAGAGAAATTCAGATGAAGCAAATAAAAGTTTCTACTTTATACTTTTAAGGTTGGCAAATATAGCAAAAAAAAATGAGAATATTTGTTAGCAGGGATGCGGGAAGATAGAGACACTAATTTCCAGTTGGTTGAGTTATGAAATGGAAAAGTCACCAAATTATGCATATCCTTTGATCCAATAATACCACTTTTATACCTATACCCCAAAAGATTATACAAAAATATTTATAACATTCTCTGTGTTATAGCAAAGAACTGGAAGCTAAGGGGCTACCCCTCAATTGGGGAATGGCTGAACAAATTATGGTGAATAAATGTAATGGAATATTAGTGCATCATAAAATGTGATAAAAAGCACAGTTTCAGAGAAATCTAGAAAGGCTTATATGAATAGATACAGAGTATAGTGAGCAGTACCAAGAGAAGAGTTTATACATGAACAACATAATAAAGACAGATATTTAACTTTGAGACACTTAGCTGTGATCAATGCTATGACCTCTGATGAAGCATGTTATCCTCCTCTTGACAGAGATGCACAGAGAGACACATTTAAAGAGACATGACCACTATGTGGATTCATTTTGTTTAAGAATGCTTATATTACAAGAGGTTTTTTTTCTTTCAGTTTTTAGCTGGAGGTAAGATGAGGGTTAAATAGTACTGGCAAAAAAGAGGTTTACTGAGACATTTTTTAAAATGCACATAAAAGAACAGAAGGAACTTTAGAAGGAAGAACAAAAAGGAGGACAGTTTCAGAAGTAACATTATGGGATTTACTTTGTTTTTAAAGCAAAGAGTATGAAGTGGAAATTCATGATTTCATATACATCCTTTTTTGTGAGTCATACTAATGCATATGTATGTATGTATGTATGTGTGTGTGTGTATGGTGTGAGAAAATGCCCCTTTTTATTAAGTTCAAAACACAAAAATGTATGAAAGGAAAAAAAAAAGTTAAACCAAACAGCCTTCCATTCTGATCATGAAACATGTGACCTACCTTCTGATAGAGAGATAATGGACTCAAACGAGATAAAACGAGATACACATTTTCAGATCTACTCAATGTGGGAATTTGTTTTGCTTGACTTCACATATTTGTTACAAAATTTTGTTTCTTATTCAGTCTTCTGGGAGTAAAGGGAATAAAGAGCTAGGCATAGGGTTGAAAAAAAAAGGAAAAGAGGAGGGTAATTGAAATATGGCTTTGAAATAGACAGAAGAGAATAGAAAAAAGGCCAGAAGGAATCACAAATATATAGTGTGTGTATGTATATGTATATGTGTGTATGTATATGTGTATATGCACATATATATACACACAAACCTATATATGCAAGCTATACATAGAAAATCACAGTTTAATTTAGAAAACAACATTCTATCTACATCAGTGCTCATAATAGTTCACATAGCCTCTTTAGGATGGGCTATTTTGAAATAGGTATTATTCTATCATCTTAAATGAAATATCTGAAAGACACTGCATTCTAAAACCCAATTTTGTGCCTATAAATAATAAAATAGAAAACAGCTAAGCTCAGACTTTTTATAAGAAAATGGTTCAGTGATGCTTTTTTTAAACACCACTGTCACTTTTCGGTACTTCCCATACAATATAAAACTATCCCTTGTAAGAAAAATACCCACAGAAAGTTAAGTTGATATGTTGACCATGTATATGTATGTGTATGTAACACTCTGCAACCCTTAGCTCACTACCTCTCTAACAAGAAGAGGTAAGTATATTTCATCAACCCTTTGGAGTCAAGATTGATCACTGCATTAATATGGATTCTGGTGTGTAAGTGTTGTTTTCCTTTACATTATCATGATTTAAGTGATTCTCTTGGTTCTTTACTCTGCATCACATCATACTTACTGAGTTTCTCTGGACTCTTATTTGTTCTTGCTTTTGGTACAGTAATATTCTATATCATTCCTATGCCACAGTTTGTTCAGCTATTCCTCAACTGATGGGTCACTACTTCTATTTTTTTCTGCTACAAAAAAGTACTGCTCTAAATATTTTAGCATAAATAAATATATATATATATATATTTATATATGTATAAACATGCAATTTGTTTGTTGTGTGCCCAATATTGTATATTGTGTATACATATATAAAACATGTATATAAATCTATGCCATATATGCATATATATATACACACACTCATACACATATGTATATATTTGTATACTTACCTTTCTTTGAACTCATTGAAATCAGTGCCGGTAATGCAATCTTTATATCAAAGGATATAACAGTTCAGATATTTTTCCTGTAACATTCCAAATTGTATCCAGAACATGTGAGCCACTTCCCTTCTAGCAATATGTTATTATATCTGTTCCCACATAATTTCAATCCCTTATAATGAATGTAACATCTTTTTTTGATGTAATTTCTAGAAGATGTAGTAGGTCTTCATATAACTGATCAACTTTGACCTCTTTAGCATCAGTGGTCAGAGCACCAACTTGTATTATTATGATGTTGAATGACTTTCCTTGGGTTCTAATAGATATTATTCTGTCATTTTTTGAGATTATACCTCAGTACTGCTTTTTTTTCACCCTTTTATTGACTATGAGGGTTATTCCATTTTTTCCTAAGGAATTCTTGTCCACAGTAGTATATGTAGTGATTACCCAAATTAAATTCATCCATCCTCATCCATTTAAGTTCACTGATACCCAAGATATCAACGTTTAATCTCTCCATCTCCTATTTGATCATATCCAACTTACCTTGGTTCATAGATCTTTACATTCCAGCTTCTTATGCAATATTAATATTTATAGCATCAGACTTTCTTTTTTTCTTTTATTCATCACCAGACACATCCACAGCTGAGCTACCTTTTTGCTTTTTCCCAGCCATTTTATCAGTATTGGAGCTACTTGTACTTGTCCTCCACTCTTCCTCCGTCTATTGGACACTTTCCAATCTGAGGAGCTTATCTTCCAATGCCATCCCTTTTATCATTTTAGTACTGTTCATAGTACTTTCTTGGAAAAGATACTGGAATACCTTTCCATTTCCTTCTCCATCACCTTTCATCAGAACTCTCTTTTATGACTTGTCAGTCTTTGGTAGTGCTGCACAGCATAGCTCATACTTTCATTGAGCTATTCAGGCCCCTTGCCATGACAAGTCAGTGATAAGCAAGGAGATAAAGAACACTTTTCTTAAATGAACAATGAAAAGAAATGAAAGAAAACAATAGAATGGAAAACAAGAGATCTCTTCAAGAGAAAATTAGAAATATCAAGGGATATTTTCATGCAAAAATGGGCATGATAAAAGACAAAAATGGTAGGGACTTAACAGATAGACGCTAAAAAGAGGTGGCAAGAATACACAGAAAAGAACTCTACAAGAAAGATTTTAACATGACTGACAACCATGAAGACGTGGTTACTGATCTAGAGCCAGACCTCCTGGTGAATGAAGTCAAGTAGGTTGTAAGAAGCATTGCTAACAATAAGACTAGTGGAGGTGATGGGATTCCAGCTAAGCTATTTAAAACTCTACAAGATGATGCTGTAAGAGTGTTGTATTCAATATTCCAGAAAATTTGGAAAATTCACAATGGCCTCTAGATTATTAAAGATCAGTTTATGTCCCAATTCTAAAGATAGACAATGCCAAAAAATGTTCAAATTACCAAACAATGGCATTCATTTTATGCACCAGGAAAGTTATGCTTGCGATTCTGCAAGTTAGGTTTCTTTAATAAGTGAACTGAGAATTACCAGAAGAGCAGAAGTTATCTAAGAGTCAGAGAACCTAGAGACCAAATTGCCAACATTTACTGGATTATAAAGAAAGTAAGGGAGTTCTAGAAAAACATCTATTTCAGGGCACGGAGCCAAGATGGCAGAGTAGAAAGACTCACCTATGCTAGGTCCGAACCCACAGCCCATAGATTTCCTGTAAAAAGAACTCCTGACAAAGTCTGGAACAGTGGAAGCCGCGCAGCAACACAGTGAAGGAGATTTCTGTTG
>CM053770.1:303649960-303684424 GCA_028658325.1 Potorous gilbertii | reverse complement strand
GTCATTCCCCACTTGATAAATGGTCAAAGGATATGAACAGGTAGTTTTCAGAGGAAGAAATTAAAGCTATCTATAGTCACATGAAAAAATGCTCTAAATCACCATGGATTAGAGAGATGTAAACCAAACAATCCTGAGGTATACCTATCAGATTGGCTAACATGACAAAACAGGAAGATGATAAATGTTGGAAAAGATGTGAGAGAGCTGGAACACTAATTCACTGTTGGTGGAGCTGTGAGCTGATCCAGCCATTCTGGAGGGCAATTTGGAACTATGCCCAAAGGGCTGCAAAAATGTACATACCCTTTGACCCAGCAATATTGCTTTTGGGACTGTATCCCCAAGAGATCATAAAAATGGTAAAGGGTCCCACATATACAAAAATATTTACAGCAACTCTCTGTGGTGGCCAAAAACTGGAAATCAAGGGGATGCCCATCAATTGGGGAATGGCTGAACAAGTTGTGGTATATGAATGTAATGGAATACTATTGTGCCATAAGAAATGATGAACAGGAAGACTTCAGAGAGACCTGGAATGTCTTAAATGAACTGATGCTGAGTGAAAGGGGCAGAACCAGGAGAACTTTGTCCACAGCAACAACCACAGTGTGTGAGGAATTTTTCTGGTAGACTTAGTACCTCATAGCAATGCAAGGACCTAAAAAAATACCAATGGACTCTTGAGGCAAAACACCTTCCACATACAGAGAAAGAACTATGAAATTGCATCACAGAATGAAGCAGACCATTTTCTCTCATATTATGTTTTGTTTTATGGTTCCTCTCATTCATATTAATTCTTCTATGAAATATGACTAAGATGAAATTATATTTAATAAGAATGTATGTGTAGAACTTGTATACAAGATTGCACACCATCTTGGGGAGGGAGGGGAAAAAAAAATCTAAGAAATATGGAAGTGACTGTGGAACACTGAAAACAAATAAAAATAATTTTAAAAAAATAAAATGTTTACAAAACATTTGTCTTACTACAACCCCAGAGAACTACAAATATTACTCAAGGTTCAAAGAGATAGTGATTTGCAAATAGGTCACACAATTACTAAATGTCACAACTTAGATTCAAACAAAGATCTGACTCCAAATCAAAAAACATGGTTGTCTCAAAGTAAAACAGTATCTAAAAAACTGAGGATTCCCATTTTGAGGAAGACAGAAATTTGAACCTTATCCAATTCAGGCCTAGATTGGTGTCACTGTATGTGAAACTCTGATTAATATTACATGGGGAGTAGAAAGTATGAGGTAGATTAATGAACTGTATTTTTAATTATTTTCCATGTACCTAGATACCTACTGCCCTCTAAACTGCTAAACAAACTTAGGAATAAAATCCAATAATAAATGCAACGTGGACCCCAAGAGTGCATTGGCAGAAGGAAATTGCAAAGGAGGAGTAAATGCTGGAATCAAGAAATTTCAGGATGATAGCAAAAACAGGTTAATTAATATTAGTTTAAGTTGTTGAACCAGGATGTTCAATGATCACTAATTAATAATATTGATAACAATTAACCATTAACTTTAATAACAAGGAAGAGACCCTGTGACTGTGTTAGCTTTAGAAGTTGAGTGCTTCGATACACATCCTACGAAACTAATGGTTTTATGGCAGGGTTTTAGTAATCTTTTTCCTTCAACACATGTTGTTAACATATGTTACCCTGGTACAAGAATCAAGTCAAAGGAAACCTCAGAGTGGTTGACCTAATTTGAACGTGAAACATCAAAACGACCTCTAAAACTAGACATTTAGCCCCCTTTGGACCCCTGATTATTTCAGTGAGATGTTCCCCAAGCCCATAAAAAGTCCAGCTTTCCCACAGTTCTTTTTTCTAAGGTCTCTCATCTTTCCTACAAAAGGATGCACCAAGGACAGAATGGCTACTTGCAAATGACAGCAAAGTCTAACAAGGATTTGTTGGGAGTTTTGTTATTTTATGAAATGTAACCTCTGCTCAAGCACAGACACACTTTTATTTCCACATGGTGGAACCAAAGACTTGAGTTATCCTGGTGAGTGATGCACTGCTTTGTAGATGTTTTCTACTTGTGCACGTGACTTCATGTCTCCGCCCCCCCCCCCCCCCAACATACTTTTCATTAATTCCCAGGGCATCCAGATCTACCGAGAAATTTTTGTCAGGAAAATAGAAAGGACATCAATGACTTTTCAAAGAGTTTTCTGTACCACCAGAGAGGCAAGGCCAAAATTAACTGTTTAAAATACAGTTAATTATGAACTTCCTTTGAACTGTTAAGAATTAAAACGAATGGACATAGATCCCCAAATGATGTATTTGTTCTAAGAATAAATGGGATGTCATAGAGGAAGTGTATTCTACTTCTGCTTAAATAACTGGATTTGATTATTTAGGAAGAGTTGGTTAGACTTCAATGTAGGGAAAATTTCATGGGCAATATCTCTGATGGGAAAGTGTATTATGGTGGAAAGCACTCAGAGTTTAAGAAGCAGAGGATCTGGGTTTGACTTCAAGCTATGTTAGGCCTTAAGCAAGCTTTCATTCCTGTGGTCTCAGTTTCTCTAACTACAAAACTGGGGATAAATTGGAGAGAGAAAAGAGAAAATCAAATTCCTTCCAGGTCTAACTCTAGGATCCAGTGAACCATGTTTTCTCCTATTCAGAGACCAACTGAATGGCCTGGTCACCAATCAGAATCTGCTCATTCAACATTAAAAATTTTATGTTAATGACCCTTGCCTCCAATCTAATTTTTATTTTGTAACGTATAGAATCTTCTGGGTGCTGATAAAAGAATGACTGCTAACAAAGCTAGACTTAATTATTACTTACTTGGGAGCCAACTGTCTCTATGACTGCCATGCCACTATGCAAGATATCTAGAGGCAAGCCTCACTTTTTGAGGATTCACTGATTTGAAGACACGTTTCATGGACAGATTACATCTCACTGTCTTTGCTTGGTTTGATGCCCTTTTTTTTAGACCTTCAGGATCAAATCTCTTCCACTCTTTTATTTTTAAAATGTTCAAGTAACAAGTTTTTTTTTATATTAATCTGCCTCTCCCACTCCCCACGATGTCCCACCGAACAAGCTAAATAAAACCAAAAAACAAAACAACAACAACAAAAAACCCCGTTACAACACAAATCTACATAGAACAGACAAAATAAATTCCTACATTAACCATGTCTAAAAATACACGTCCCTTTCTGCATTTTAAGTTCATCACCTCTCTGTCAGGAGGTTGGGTGGTGTGTTTCATCTTCATCCTTTCGCACAGGGGGTTTTAATCACTGTGTCTGACCAAAGCAATGCAACAACATATGCAGTAAAGTATTCCTTGGAATCTTGAGGAACACACCAGGGGTTCACTAGCTCTCAGACTGCTGGGTAAATTATAATAACTGACATCTCTGAAGCACTTTATAAACACTATCCCATTAAACTCCAGAAACAACCCTGAGGTTGGTACGACAGATGTTATTATCCCCATTTTGCTGATGAGGAAACAGAAGTTTAAAGAGATCAGGTGACTTGCTCTCCCATGATCAGGGAGCCAATATGTTCAAGAGGTAGGATTTGACTCAGCTACCCCTAATTCAAAGTCTAGCAATCTATCCACAATGTTGATTTATAGATTTTCCCCTCCCCTCAAGCACCAAGGTGCTCTGAATACCGTACCTTGCTGGGATGAATGCCCACATGGACAGTTGTACCGTTAGCCTTCTCCCGCTGCACACGCTCAATGTAGATCACATATTTCTTTCGGTACACCTGGACCACCTTGCCAATTTGCTGTCCTTTGTAGTGTCCTCGAACAACCTAAGAGCAAATTGCAACATAAACATGTTCAACGAAAGTAAATTGGATCAATTCTATAATATTACACAAAGTATAAGAAAAGTAAACATATTTGTTCAGAATACTAACATTAGGCACTCACAAAAGCTCAGAAGCGGCTAACTTTAAGACAAAGCAAAAATTAACTGCATTATTGATTTTGTTAACCTGTAGGCAAAACAACATTTACACATATACATCTTCTCTCACTTTAACTGGGCATCTTGTACCTTGGGAAGAAAATAAATTAATAATAATGACAGTTACCATGACGCAGCAGCACTTTGCAAATATTATTTCATTTTATATTCACAGCAACCCTGGGAGTGCTATTGTTCTCCATTTTACAGTTGAGGCAACTGAGGCAGACAGAGGTTAAGCAACTTGTCCAGGATCACAAAGCCCTAGCTTTGAGTGTCTAAGCCTGGATTTGAACTTAAGTCTTCTTGATTCCAGGTCCAGAGCTCTACCTACTTTGCCACTTAGGTGCCTCACAGATGCTAAATTATTGAGGGAAAAGTTAAGAATATTTCAATCAATTAATCAATAAACATTTATTAAGTGCATACCACATGCCAGGCACTGTGCTAATTAAGTGCTAGGAATATAATAAGAGGCAAAAGACAGTCCCTGCCCTCAAGGAGCTTACAATCTGATGGGGAGAGAAAAGCAACATGCAAGATAAATAGGTAATACTTAACACAGGGAATGGAATTAAGAGGTTGGGGAAGACTTCCTGGAGGTGAGATTTTTGTTGGGACTTAAATCCCAGAACTGAGAGATGGAATGTCTTACTTGTGGAACTGATAGGAGGCCAATGTCATTGGAGAGAAGAGTATGTGTTGAGGAGTAAAGTATAAGAAGAAGACTGGAAAGGAAGAAACTGGGTTATGAAGGGTTTTGCACACCAGAGTATTTTGTATTTGCTCCTAGACCTGAAGTTTATTGGGGGAGGAGACAGAAAGGAAGGAAGGAAGGGAGAATGATACGATCATCAAATCTGTGTTTTAGGAAAATAACTTTAGTGACTAGATGGAGGATGAATGGATTAGAATGGGGAGAGACTTGAGGCAGGCAGACTCACCAGCAGGTTACTATAATAATCAAGGTATAAGAGAATGAGGGCCAGAACTGGAGTGGTAGCAGTGACAGAAGAGAGAAGGGGTTGAGAGACAGTGAGGAATCCAGCATTACCCCTAGGTTGGAAGTCCAAGGGCCTGGGAGGACAGTGTTGCCACTACAGTAATGGGGGGTAACAGAATGAGTTCTATTTAGAACACAGGGAGTTTAAGATGTCTGCTGGATATCCAGTTTGAGATGTATATGAAAGACAGTTGAAGATATGAGAATGGATGTCAGCAGACAGATTAGGGAAAGGAAGGTAGATTTGAGACTTATCAGCATAGAGATGGCAATTAAATCCATAGGAATTGATGAGATCATCAAGTGAAATAGTATAGAAAGAGAAAAGGAGAGGACCTGGGACAGAACTCTGAGGGGCAACCATCTGAGAGAGAGCATGATCCTAGAAGAATATAGAGACAAAGGAGACAGGAGAAAAATCTAAAGAGAGTTTCAAAGAGAAAGTGAATAATGTCAAAGGCTACAAAGAAGTCAAGGAGAACGAAGACAGACAAAAGGCCACTAGACTGACCATTGGCAACTAAGAGATCATTAGTAACTTTGGAGACAGCAGTTTCAGCAAAATGAAGAGGTTGTAAATCAGACTGTAAGAGGTTGAGGAGAGAAAATGGAGGTGTCTATTGCAGACAGCCTTTTCCAGTTTAGCTATAAAAGGTAGAAGAGATATGGGATGACAGTAGGGTTGGAAGGATCAAGTGAGGGGATTTTTAGGATGGGGGGAGACATGGGCATATTTGTAGGCAACAGGAAATGAGCCAGTAGAGAAAAAGAGATTGAAGGTAAACCAAAGAATGGGGATGACAAAGGAGATAATCTGTCTAAGGAGTTGGGATGGAATGGGATCACTTGAACAAGTAGAGGGATTAGCCGTGGCAAGAAAGTCACTTCATCATGTGAAACAGGAGTGAAGGTGGAGAGTGGCAGAAGGCATGAGTAATAAAAAATGAGGAAGAGGGGAAAGACTTCATGGTGAATGGCTTCAATTTTTTTCTGTAAAAAGTTCTCAGCTGAGAAGGTGGGAGGAGGAAGAACCATAGGATGTTTGCATATCCTTATTTCCAGATGACACTCTTCCACAAAACATCCTACAAGATGTCAATGTTCAAGCTTCCAAATTATGAAAGACTTGGAACTTCTAAAACCAGTTGATGTTCTCAACCCACAAATACAATCACTCTTTGTTGCTTCAAAAGAACTAAATCAAGACCATGAGTGGTTGTAACTTTGAGAGAAGGAGACCTGCTCCAAGGAATATCTCTGACCTTCTTCCTAAATCTTTTTATCTGGCTTTATTATGAATTAAGGTCTACTAGTTGGAGATTCATGAACAGCAGCCTTTCCAAAACAAACTCCTATGGGAGCATCAAAAGTGTACCAACATACATAGGTCACTCCAATACTAAAAAAAGTATTCCTCTGACTCTTCTATTTCATTCAACTATTGTGCCAAGTTGCCTTCATTGATTAATTTCTTTAAAAAATTGTCTACATTCTAAGCTTCAGTTTGCTCATCTGTAAAGTAGGAGGCAGGTGCTAGTATTCTTATTTTATGGGTGAGGAAACTGAAATAGTTTGGTTAAGTGACTTGTTCAGGGTCATCCAGCTAGTGTTTGAGACAGGACTGGAACTCAGGTGATCCAGTCTACCTGTCAAATTATGTAATCTTGGAGCTGGTGAGAGAAGTTCAAATGAGATAGCTTGTATATTTTATTATGTGATATTGCAAAATATGACGTAAACTGCTATGTTAACATCAGTTATTAAGAAGACAGCAGATGCCTCCACTTTCTTAGTCCCTTGCAACAGGTATTTACACTATTTGCTAAAACTGAAATAGAAGTCAATTAAACTTAAAATTGTGTCATGAACATGTTATTTTTTAAACATCTAACAGCACACCGCTGTTATCTTCCCAAAAGTCCAGTGCTGGTCTTTCTTCTGAGCTATATCTGCAATTGCCCATAGGGCATTCCCAACAGCACATCAAATTCAACATGTTCAAAATCCAGTTCATTTATGAGTTTTTCATATTTATAACCTTGGGGCTATCTTCTCTCTCCTTCACATGCATAAAATGTGTCACTAGATGCTAATGATTCTACCTCAGCAATATCTCTTTGAAATCAACATATTTACATACACAAGAGGACAGCAAGATTATACCTGAAATTGTGACTTTCCATTAACTGCAACACCTCTGCTCCCTAGTCTAACTCCAGACTAGCTCTTTTAAATCTATTTACCTTCATTCTCCTCCTCTTTCCAATCCATCTTTCACACTGCTGCCAGAATGATCTTTATTATAAATGACATTATAAAGTAATTAACATACATCATATGACAATTTTAAAAAGTATGTTAATACACAATCTTGTTCACTTCACATGACAATAAGCACTACATTATTTATTAGATGTGGTCATGCCATTCCTTTACTCAAGATTTTCAGACTCCCCGCTACCTACCAAATAAAGTTCAAACTCCTCTGCCCGGCTTTCAAGATCCTACATAACTTATTCACCTTTATCTCATCCTATTCCCTGCTCCACGAAATGGGAAATTCTGCGTCTGCTTCTAACACAGCAGATATATATAGACATTCAGGCCATTTCTCACTCCAGAAATGCTTCCCTTTCTCTTCACCTGGGGAATTTCTATCCACTTTCTTTAACTACAAGTCATATTCAAACAGCACTTTTTCTAGGAACTGTTTTCAGACATGAATACTTTTGTAGCTTTCTAGTACACTTCTGGTATCCCTTTCTAATTATGTGTTACTGTCCACTACCTTCCTATTTTACTTTATACTCCCTGAGGTGAGGGCTTGTGTTTTACCTAAATTTATTTCTCACAATGAGAAGTGACCAGGATAGTAAATTGACATTTACCTAATGTTTTACACATACTATATCTTATCCTACCAACAACCTAGAAAAGGTATATACTAGTATTTCCAATTCACAGCTAAAGAAATCAAGGCAGAAAAAGGTTAAGTGACTTGCCTAAGGCAATTCACTTTATAGCCACTCAATGTCACAGGCAGGATTTGAACTTACTAAGCTTTCTGGACTCCAAGCCCAGAGCTCCAAACAACAGCTGTACAGGGAAAGGAGTGGGGCTGTGATTTCATCACAGGGACTGCCCACCTTCTGTGCCACTTCGGTGCCTTATAGTTGCCTAAAGCACTAAGTGAAGTGACTTGCTCCAAATCACACCTCTGGTACATGTCTGAGACAGGAATATCCATTGGGCTGAAATGCCTCTTCTTCTGCATGTAGGAGTCACTTACTTGTCATTTTTTTACACGTCACTCACAAATGAATACGAATCAATTCAAGGGGGCGACTGTTCTTCACCTCAAAAATAACTGAGGTGGACGGATGGATTTGACACCTAAAACTGCGACCCCTCCATGCGCTGCCCGCCGTGTCCGTTCGCCTCCACGCTCCCCGTTTCCCACCTTTTCCCACGTCCACGGCCAGCTCACTTTCCTTTAAACTTCAGACGCTCACGACGTGACCTGGGGCCGTGACCGTGACCCACCTGGACTTCGTCGTCCTTCCGGATGGGCATGGAGCGGACGTTGTACTTCTGCCTCAGCTCCTTGGAGAGAGGAGAGGACATGATTTTCCTCCGAATGTGGGAGGGGGCGTTGAAGTGCCGCTTGCGGTTCTTGCTTCGGTCGGACGTCACGAAGGGGTTGAACTTCATTTTGGCTACAGAAAAGGCAGCAGAGAGGGAAAGGTGAGATCCGGGGGCAAGGGAACCTGAAACCCGTTTGTTTTTCTGACTCCCAATTTTCCCCAAATGAGACCCGGCAACGTCTACGTTCCAGGCACTGCCAGATCAGCACGAGGAGGGGGCGGCGGGAGGCCGCGACCCTTCCCCGGGAAAGAAACTCCAACTTCGCTGCGCGGTCCCCAGTGACCCCGACCGTGGCGGGCGGTAGGCCCGGGCCTGGGCCCTGCCATGGCTTCCCTCGGGGGCCTAGAGCCCTCGGGGGGTCGCCAGGGCCGCAGCCCACCCGCTGCTCGGTCCGGCGGCAGCTACCAAGGTCGGATGGAGGCGGATTGCACAGGGAGACGCCAGGGAAGCCTCACCCTCAGAGCCACGGCGGAAGAGAAGAGGCTGAAGACCCACTTCCGCCTCCTGAGGAAGCCTAGGTCTCGCGAGATCCGCCGAGATCTCTCCGCGCGCCCTCCGTCACCATGGCGACGAGGGACCGCGTTCTCCTCGCTGGTTACCGTCTGCCTTCGGTTCCTTAGCTCAGCCTGAATGGAGGCGGGGCTGGGGGGGGGGGTAGTAAACTCCTCTCTTTAATTTTTAAAACTCTGCATAAAACGAAATCTGCAGTGCAGCCAAAATTAGAAGGAAAGCAGGAAACTGGGAAACAATTTTCACAGCACGTTTCTCTGATAAAGGGCTCATTTCTCAAAAAATATAGGGAATTGTGCCAAATTTGTAAAAAAAATAAAATAAAATAAAATAAGAGCCATTTTCCAGCTGATCAATGGTCAAAGAATGTGAACGAGTGGTTTTCAGAAGAAATCCAAGGATGGATAAATGGTCCAAATCCCTGACGTTTAGAGAAATGCACATTAGAATACCACACATCAATTAGATTAGCTAACATGAGAGCAAAGGGAAATGACACGCTGGAGATGTGGGAAATTAGAGACACTCGTGCATTGTTGATGGAGTTGTTAACTAGCCCAACCATTCCGGAGAACCATTTGGAAATTACACTCCAAGGACTATCAGACTGGTCATACACTTTGACCCAGCAAGACCATTATTGGGGCTGTATTCCAAAGAGATCAGAGGAAAAAGGAAAAGACCTATATGTACAAAAGTATTTATAGCAGCAATTTTTATGGTGGCAAGGAATTGTCTATGGAGGGGATGCCCATCGGTTGGAGAATTGCTGAACAAACTGTGGTAGACGATTGTAATGGTAGAGGATTGTGCTATAAAAAATGATAAGAAATTATTTCAGAAAACCTGGAAAAAATTATATGAACTGATGCTAAGTGAAGTGAGCAGAACCAGGGAAACTTTGTAAACAGTAACAGCAATATTGTAATGATAGTCAACTGTGAAAGATTTAACTTCACATATTAGCTCTGATCTATAAAATGATCCATGATAATTCCAAAAGACTCATCATGAAAAATGCTATCTACCTCCAGAGAGAAAGAGTTGATGAACTCTTAGTGCAGAAAGAAGTGGACTGTTTTTCTCTTTATTTTTCTTGCGTTTTTTTTTTTTGCTACATGGCTAATATAGACATATGTTTTGCAGGACTTCACATGTGTAACAGGTATCATAGCGCTTACCTTTTCTCGTTTGGTCTTGGAGGAGATGGAGGAAGGGAGATAATTTGGAACTTGAAATTTTAAAAAGAATGTTAAAAAAATTGAATATATTTTTTAAAAAGACCATATCCAATTTGTCCCCAATTTATCTTTCCTGTCTTATTGAACCAACCCCTGTAGACCAACCAACTCTGAAATACTCTCTTCATTTCTTATGGCATAATAATATTTCATTGCCTTCATATGCCACAGTTTGTTAACCCATCTCCCAATTGATGGACACCCCGCTCAGATTCTAGTTATTTACCTATTTTATTTCTTTATGCAAATAGACTTTGAGCCAACCATTACACTTTATTCTTTTAACTTCCTTCCTCCTTCATAATTCAGAAATTTATTTTCCTTGTTATTATTCCATACATTTCTCCCACCACAAAAACCCCTCCCTATACCTACTTGCTTCCCTGTAGAATTTTATGTATTTCTACACCAAACTTTGTGTTAAATCCTCTTTTGTCTGTTTCAGATAAGAGTGAGGTTCATACTTTTCCCACCCCTTTATCTATTTTTCTCACATGCTTTAATTATGAGCAATAATTAGTTCTAACTTCTTCTTCCTGGTTCACTACTTGACTGAGCTCACCATTAAAATAACTTCCATTTTTATGTAAAAACCCAGAGACATGTCTGATTGTTTCAGCCAATCACAAATGTTTTCACCTCACTGGTCAAAGCCCTATAATCCACTCAAATGCAGTCATCATCATCATCATCATCATCATATTTATGTAGCACTTTGAGATTTGCAAAATGATTTGCAGATGAAGCAACTGAAACTAATAGGGATTAAGTGATTTGTCCAAGGTGACACAGGTAGTAAATGTCTGAAGCAAGATTCCAAACACAGATCTTCTTAACTCCAATTCTACCAGGTCACCTTGTAGCCTTCAAAGACTTATTCACAACTAGTTTTTGCTTTGATCGATTGATTCGGTCCAAGCATCTGGGCCTTCCCTGATGATATTAACCAGGGACAGAGGAATGTAGGAGCAGACCCCAGAAAGCTACTACAGTCTTAATCAGTAAATAAAGTGCTCCCAAACTGAAGGCAGAAATTGATTTGAGGTAGCTATCTCAGCCAGGAATCAGATATCAGTAGGGGGTTAAAGCAAGGAACACTGTACCACTATTTTCCCTAATTTTTGACTAGTTTATGTAGTGTAGAATTAATTGTTCTTTAAGTGTTTTATAGAATTTACTTGTAAATCCATCTGGTTCTCAGTTTTCTTCATTGGGAGTTCATGTTTAATGTTGTTTTTTTTAAGACCTGGTTATTAAAGTGCTCTATTTCCCTTTTTGTTAATGAGTAACTTATATTTTTGTAAATATTCATCCATTTCTTTTACATTTTTAGTTTTATTAGCATATAATTGTGCGAAATAGTTTCTAATAGTATCTTTTATTTTTTCTTCATTTGTATTAATTTACCTTTTTAATTTTTGAGGCTGATAATTTAGTTTTCTCTCTTTTTCTTAAAATCAAATTAATGATTGGTCTTTTAATTTTTTTAAACAGCACCTACTTTAATTAGTGAATTAATTGATTTTGTTTTTAATTTTGTTAATCTCTTCTTTGATTTTCACTAGTTCTATTTTGGTGTTTAGGGATTTTTAGTTTGTTAGTTTTCTAGGGTTTTTTTTTTCTTAATCTGTTCTTTCTCTCTTTTGTTGACAAAAGTGATTAGGAATCAGAATTAGAGTGAGTAAGCATTTATAAAACACCTCCTCCCTCCCTCTCTCACTCTCTTCCTCCCTTCCTCCCTTCCTTCCTTCCCCAAAGCCTTGAACCTCATGTACTCTGAAGCCCATGAATTGAACAGTGAAGGGTCCCTGCCCATCCTCCACTCAAAGGCTGGTTTTGGACCCTCCTGGCTTGGAGTGAATGTCAATACAGTCAAAACAACAACCCTGAGACTCCTGCCCCTCCAAGAGTGATTTATCTATTTATTTTTTCTTTTCTAATAAAGGGGCCATCCTCCTGACTACCTTTTAAAGAGACCTATTCACTGAATGGACATTACCTCCCTCTAAGTGAGTACCTGAAAAGGCCTTAGCCTAAAAGAGCCAGGGTTTCCCATTGCATCCTGGGCCATCTCCAGTCATCCTGATGAATATCTGGTTACTGGACCTAGATGGCTCAGGAGGAGAAAGTAGAGCTGGTGACATGCACAGCCCTCCCTCTCTCAAAACAAAGTCATGTGCAAGTCGTGTCATTGTTTCTTTGATGTCATAGTCTTCTTTGGCCACAAAGGACAAACACAACCAACAACAATAATTAAACATCTATGTGCCAAATGTGCCAGGCACTGTGCTAAGCAATGAAGATACAAAGAGAGGCATAAGACACTCTCCTCTGCTCAGTATGGGACATGATGGACTTATAAAGCTGGAATAGGAAATGATTGGAGGAGATGGGAGTTTCAAAGTAGGTTTCATCTTGCAAAATGATGAACTTTTAGAGATCATGAAGTCCAGGAAAGTAGCCAGGTGGAAAATGAGATATCTGTATTAAATATTGCTTTTGACTACATCCCACAAATTTTGATATGTTGTCTTATTGTTGTCATAATCTTTGATGAAATTGTTGATTGTTTCTATGATTTGTTCTTTGACTCATCCATTTTTTAGGATTTTTCCTTAATTTTCAAGTAATGTTTAATCTTTCTTCAAAGGCCCTTCATTGATTATTTTAATTTATAATTTTTATTGAATTAATGTTCAAAAAGGATGCATTTAATATTTCTGCTTTTTTGCATTTGTTTGTGAAATTTTTATGCCCTAATACAAGGTCAGTTTTTTGTGATGATACTATGCACAGCTGAAAAATAGGTATACTTCTTTGTGTTCCCACTTAACATTATCCAGTGGTCTGACGTATCTAACTTTTCTAACTTCTCTTCAGGTCCTTCATTTTTTTTTTTATATTTTAGTTAGATATAGCTAGATTCTAAAGGGAATAAATTGAGATCCTTCATGTTTTACTATTTCTCCCTAAAAATACTTTAATTTTTCTTTTAAGCATTTTGGTGCTATGCTATTTGATACATAAATGTTTAGTATTGACATGACTTCATTTTCTATGGTTCCTTTCAGTCAAATGTAGTTTTTCCTCTTTATTTGTTAGTTTTTTGGCATTGCTTTTTTTGAAATTATGATTGACACCATTGCCCTTTTTTTTAACTTTAGCTGCAGCATAAATAAATTCTACTCCAGCCTCTTAATTTAATTAAAAGTATATTCTCTGTTTCAAATGTGTTTCTTGTAGATACCATATTGTTGAGTTCTGGGTTTCTAATTCATGCTGATATCTTCTTCTGTTTTATGGCTGAGTGGATCTCATTACATTTACAATTACAATCATATAGTTTTCTTTCTCTTTGTTTTTCTGCCCTTTCTTTGAGTTTGTTTTGCTTCTAACTAAACCCTCCTTTAATCTATTGTTCCTCTTATTCCTTTCCTTCCTTTATTTCTTTTCTGTTTCCCTGTTGGTCAAATGTATTTCTGAACTCAGCTCTGTGTGTACATGCATGCATGTATGTATGTATGTATATGCGTTGTTTCTTCTTTTTACCAGTTCAGATGAGAATGAAGCTCAAATTTCATCCACTCTTCTTCACTTCTCCTGGTTGAATTGATATTTACATGTACATCCCAATCATGTGAAAAAAATTTCTCCATTCCTATTGATCCCCCAGAGTATTCTTCTTCCCTTCCTTTTCCAGTCTTCTTTAAGATACTAACAGAACCACTCCCAGACCTTTTCTCTAATTAGGTTTCCTCTGTAGTCCCTGATTATGAAAGAATTCTGAAAAGATATGTATATAATATCCCATATAAGAATATAAACAATTTATCCTCATTTAGTCCCTTATGATTTCTTGCTAATGTTTACCTTTTTATGCTTCTCTTGATTCCTACATTTATATGTTAAAGTTTCTATGTAGCTCTGATTTTTTCACCAGGAATGCTTGGAAGCTGTCTATTTCACCAAAGGTCCATTTCCCCTTTTAAATTTATGTTCAATAAAACTAAGTTTTACTGGGTAAATTTTTCTTGCTGTAAGCCTAGATCTTTTGTCTCCTGGGGTATCATATTTCAAACTCTCTGTTGTAATATAGTAGAATAGCTAAATCTTAGATGACCCTGATAATTGCCTGTCACCATATGAATTCTTTCTTTCTAGCTTCCTGAAGTATATATATATTTTTTAATATAAGTGGTGTGGATTTTGCCTATAATATTCCTGGAAGTTTTTCATTTTGGAAGTTATTTAAGGATTTGATTCTATTTCCACTCTGCCTTCTGGTTCTAAGACATTTGGTCAGTTTTATGATTTCTTAAAATATGCAGTCTAGGCTCTTTTTTTTGTTTATGGATTTTAGTACTTTAATTATTCATAAATTATCTCCTTAATCTGTTTTTGAGGTCAGCTGTTTTTGCTATGAGATACCTCACATTTTCCCTGTTTTTAGACATGGAATACTAACTTCTATTTAGCCAATTCTAATTTTTAAGGATCTGTTTTCTTAGGCAAGGTTTTATCTCTCTTGTTTCAAGGTATTCATTTTTTTCATACCTTTCTTACATGACTCTCATTTCTTTTCCATTTTTTTCTTCTACTACTTTCATTTGGTTTTGAAAATTATTTTTAGCTCTTGGAAAAAGCTCTTCAAAACTCTTGTTTTATTTCTTCAAAGAATTCTGGCTGGACTTGTTCCTAAGTTGCGTTTTGCTTTGAGACTTTGCTTGTAGATGTTTTGGAGTCATTCTCTTCTTCTGGGCTTGTGTCTTAGGGTTCCCCACCAGCTCTTTATGGTGGAATTCTTTCTGGTTGTTTGCTTATTCTTCCAGCCTACTTCTTGACTTTGAGTTTTATGTTAGTGCTGGGCTCTGCCCAATTCTGGGGAAAATATCTGGGCTGAACTTTTGTTTTCTATCCTTCTGCTGTTTTTTTAGGGGTATTGAATGCTGTATTATTCCAGATTCTCAGGGACAGCTCAGATTGGGGAAGTTCCAACTTTTCAGTGCTTCTAAAGTGATGTAATCCAGGACAAAATCTTCTCAGTGCCCTCCTGGGCTGAATTCTACAAATTCATGACCTAGGTTTGGGTCTGTCATCTTGATCCAGGTTAGAAGTTTCAGTAGAATGCTACTGGGACTCAGCCAGAGCACCAGTGTAGGAGTCAGGAGGACCTGAGTTCAAATCTCACCTCAGACACTTGACACTCACTAGCTATGTGACCTTGGGCAAGTCACTTACCCCCAATTACCTCATCCTGGGTCATGTCCAGTCATCCTGATGAGTATCTGGTCACTGGTTTCAGGTGTCTCTGGAGGAGAAGTGAGGCTGGTGACCTGCACAGCCCTCACTCAAAGGCAAGTGCAAGTCATGTCATTATTTCTCTGATGGCACAGCATTCTTTGGCAACCAAAGACGAACACACACAACACGCTAGACTCTGACAGCTAAACTGTTTTGCAGATTCAGAGAACAGAATGGCAGGTTCCCCTTTGTTTTTAGATTCCTACCCAGGTTATTCCACAGAGTTTAGCCTGGTGTGGAACTAACACTGAGTCCCTACCTTGCTTCTTGGATAAGACTCACAATGTTTCTTCCTCAGTCTGCCCTGGACCTAGAACTGGGCAGAGAATGACTGAACAACCAGATGATACACTATACCTCTGGGTCATCTTTCTGCCCTGTGTTTCCAGGCTTGGTGCATGTCCTCTGCCCTCTGTCAGTGTCTGATGCTGGAATGCTATATACTGTGTGTTTCTGGCCAAGAGTAATACCCAGTATCTGCAAACCTTTCTTGACTTGGACTAGAAAAATGACTTCCTGTGATTTTTTTCTTGGATTTCCCAATAAGAGTCTGGCCTAGTGTGGTGGAGGTGAGGAGCTGACCTGTACTTTTTGCTATTCCACCATTGTGATTCCACATCTCTCCATTCTGTGTTTATTTTGAATGAAATTTATTTTTCTATCCCTTTTTTTGCTGTTCTGATTGTGGATTTATTTTATATTCTGTTGTTTACTGAAGTTATTAATAGTTTCAATTACGTCTTAGTTACCTATGATGTTCTCCAAGTATCATAAATTTGCTTATTATTTACTTTTATTTGTTCCTTTAATTTTTTATTTTTATCTGGTTATAATAGCCAGCTTTTCTAGAACTATGTAAATTAGTTACTATTGGTGATAATGTATGTCTTTGCTTTGCCCTGATCTTATTGGAAAAACCTCTAGAGTTTCTCAAATAGAGATCTTTAAGGAATAACCCATTTATTTTTAAACTTTTTAGTTTTTTATAATATAGCTATCTTTTGTATTTTGTTAAAAAGCTTTGCTCTTTTTAATATCATGATCTATTATATTTATATTTTCCTAATATTGAACTTTTCCTTGTGTAAAAACAGCATTGATATAGCATATAATCTTTTAAGTATGTTCATTTACCACCTTTCCTAATATTTTATTTAAAACTTTTGTGTAAAGAAAGGCATAAAAACAAATAAAAAGCAGGTAAAATTCTTATTGGATTTCCCTATTGGGAATTCCCTATTGGAAAATCCTAGAGAATCAGCAAAATTATTAATTGAGATAATGGCTTCAGCAAAGTTTCAGGCTATGAAATAAACATTCACAAATCAACAACATTTCTATATGATAATAACAAAGTCTCCTATTCAAAATAACTACAAAGTGCATCTGGAGATCAAGCTACCTAAGTACACATAAGACTTGTATAGATTCAATTACAAAATGGTCCTTGAAGAAATGGTGAACAACAAGTAGCTGGAGGAATATTCAATGCTCACAGCTAGACCATGCCAAAGTAATAAAAGTGACAGTACCGCCAAAGCTAATTTGTATTTTTACTGCATAACAATTAAATTATCAAAGGAGTGCTTTATAGAATTTGGCAAAATAATAACATTTATTAAAAAAGGCTCTAGTATCAAGGAAAATGATGAAAAAAAAGTATGAACAAAGTGCTCTTCCAAACCTCAAACTAAAGTATGATGCATCAGTCATTAAAACCATCTGATTTTGGTTAATAAAATAGATAGGTAGTAGAAAGTCTCCATATACACCAAAATATTTGTAGTTGAACTTTTTATGATAGCAAATAATTGGAAACAAAGTAGAGGCCCACAAGTTGGAAAAGGGCTAAACAAATTGTGGCACATGAATGTCATGGAATATTATGGTGCTGTAATAAATGATTATAATGACTACAGAGAGCTTGGAAAGATCTACATGAATTGATGCAGAGTGAATTAAGAAGAGCCAAGAAAATAATATGCACAATGAATACAACAATGTAAACAGAAAAAGACCCGCATGAAAAAATCAAAATTGAATTTGTCAAAATTATAAAGAATGGTTCAAAAGGAAAGACATGAAGAGGCTCTCCCATATAACCCTTTGCAGAGGTGGAAGTCTACAAGTACTGTACATTATATGTATTTTCAAACTTTTTTGATGTATTGATTAGTTATGCTGATTTTTTTCATCTTTCTTTGTCTTTAAAAATATGTTTTATGGATTGGGGGCAGGGAGAAAAAGGGGATACTAAGGGGAAACTATGGTAATGTAAAAGACAAAATGCATCAATAAAACTAATATATAGAAGTTTAATTTTATATATATATAGATATAGATATAAAATTTCCTTAAGGATTGCTTTGGGTGCATCCTACAGATTTTAGTATGTTGTCTCGTTATTTTCTTTGGCAGAATTATCAGTTGTTTCCATGTTTTGTTTTTTGTTTCACATATTCTTTAGGATTACATTTTTAGGCTACATTTAAGTCTGAATCCCGTCCTTAAATCACTCATGATGATAATTTTATATAATTTTTATAGCAGTAAATGACAAGTATACTATCTCTGCTTTCCAGTGTGATTTTTCTAAAGTGCTCAGGCAGTAGGTGGTGCTAGTGAACAAGGCTTGCTGAGCGGCCAAGGGCTCCATCTCTCTTTTGCTCACAGGCACCACTTTCTTTCAGCTTCCTTCTTCTTCAAGAAAGGACATCTGGAACGCGTGGCTTTCTTTCAAATCCAGCTTTCCACGGCCAGGGATTTGCAACCACAAGTATACTTACCCAGAGTTTTGTTCAGTCTCAGTTGACTGCTATTACTTAAGAACAGCTGAGTCTCAAACTCAGACATTTTCTCACTTTGTTGGAACAGTATGAAGTCCCTGGATCTGCAGCTGATGAAACCTTTATCTCTCTGGAATAAAAAAAATTCTTTTTTTTTTTAAAAAAAAACAATCTTTGTATTTTTAGACCTTATGGGGGAGTGGGTAATGTTGCCTATGTAGCTTATGTACCATATGATTTGTCTTAAATGACAACTGGGGAGGTGTGATTCTCTAGAGTCTTTGCACACACTTTTCCCCTCACCATTTCAGAGAGAGGCTGATTCCTACCAGGCAGAGAGCAGACAAATGGGATGCCAAGGCTAGCCATTCTGCTCTCTTAAGAGTGGGGATACCAGGCTAGAATTATATCTAACCACCCTCCTAAATAGTCTAGAGGAAATAATTTTTAGATTTAAGCTGATCTCCTGATCTCTATCTCTTTAACAGGGGAGGTAGGCTCCAACCTATATGTCAAAAAGTTTGACTCCTTTCCTATCAAATTCTAGTTCCACATATAGCAAATAAACTAATTTATCCAACCTGACATCAAACAAATCAGAGAAATTACACAGATTAGAAATAAACTAATTTATCCCACCTGACATCAAACAAATCAGAGAAATTACACAGATTAGAAATAAACTAATTTATCCAACCTGATACCAAACAAATTCGAGAAATTACACAGATTAGAAAATATCAGACAATTTATTTCGTTGTTGTTCAGTTGTATCTGACTCTTCTTGACCTCATTTGGGGTTTTCTTGACAAAGATATTGGAGTGGTTTGCCATTTCCTTCTCTAGTTCATTTTACAGATGAGGAAACTGAGACATACAGGATGTAAATGATTTGCCCAGGCTCACAAAGCTTAGTAAGAGTCTGAAACTAAACAGACAGAGACAGAGACCAACGGAAAGAGAGACTGACAGAGACAGAGAGAGGGAGAGGGAGGCAGACAGGGACAGAGAGAGAGGGAGTGACAGATCTCACCCAAAGGAAAATTCCTCAGTCTCCAAATATAGATTAGAAAAGTATGAGCACACATGCACACACACACACACACACACACACACACACACACACACACACACACACACACACACACCCCTGAGCATTTCTGTGGGCCAATCAAGTTTTGTAAAAGGTAAACAGAGAAAGCAACAGAGAAAGAACTAGTAAGTTTGTCCAACTCACTTAAATGGAGGGGGCAGGAAATCTAGCTTTGCTGGAATCTCTTGGGCTCATTCTAAGCACCCTGAAGCTTGGCCACTTCTGCTGGGTTTTCTGATAAGTTCTCATGACTTTATGCTATTCATTTCTATGTTTATATCTTAAGTCCCTTCTTTATGCTTTGTTCTTGCCTTACTTTTTCTCATGATTCTTTTTTTGATTTTGGAGGGATGAGTTTTAGAGTCAAGATCAGACCTTCTTCCAAATTTCTCTGATTCAAAGACAAGGTGTCGTGCAAAGCAATATGTATGTTCCTTTCTATTATTATTTAGTAATTACCAGAAATCTATATATACACATTTTCTAAAATTCTGAATTTTCTAAATTCTAAAATTCAATCTCTAAAATTCTATTCAGAACCTTAATTTCTTTCTTATAAAACTTTTTATTAGATTTGCCTATGTCTGAAAGGGGCACATTCAAGTCCTTAAATCATCTAATTTTGCTTTCGCTTTCTCTCTTTAGTAAGAATTCTTAACTGTGTGTGTATGAGTGTGTGTGTGTGAGATGAGCCCCTTTTGTCAGTTTGGTAAAGCTTACCGATGCCTTCTCAATAATGTTTTTCAATGCATGAAATAACATCTACTATGATGAAGGAAACAAATTATGTTGAAATAGTTGTCAAACTTTTTAAAACATTCACTGACCCTAGGTTAAGAGCCTTTGCCTTATAGTTTACATAACCTTGTATGGTTTATATAGCTTTTCCGTTAAGTACTTAGAAGCTATACCATTTGTTTCATATGTATTATTTATCTATAATTTCATTTTCTATGATGCCATTAAGCATAATGTAGTTTTCCTGGTCATCTCTTTTAATCATGTCTATTTTTATTTTTGCCTTATCTTACTTGTTGCCCATGGTTGCTCTCCCTGCTTTTCTGAATTTGACTAAAACATATATTCTGCTCTGGTTTCTGATTCTAACGTTGTATGAATCATTATGTTTTAAGTGTGTTTCTAGTAAACAACATATGGTTGGATTCTGCTTTCTAATCATTCTGTTCTTTCTCCATTTTATGGATGAGTTCATCACATTCATATTTGTCTTTGTAATTGTTAATTATTTTTTCTTCCATCATATCCCATTACAATTTTCCATTTTTTAAATTTCTTTCTTCCTTCTTTTCAAACAAAAAGTCAGTGACAAAAAGATAGGGGACACGTTACTTCTCTGCCCTTTTTTTCTTTACCTAGTCTAGACCCAGATCATTGGTTCTTTATTTTCAAATTAAATATCATAATATCTTCCAAAATCTCTTTCTTGGATATGGAAATCAAATCTTATGAGCATTTCAGGAGGAAGGAACTTATTACTTTAAACTCAGAAGACAATTCCAGACCCTTAAGAATTCAGATATATGGACAGATTCATTATGAATACAAATGTTCATAGACTAAATGGGATAAGGTTCCTCAAAGAAAGAGAGGAGATGAGGATAAAATGGTAATATATCAAATGTTAATGCTTGACAGGGGGCAGGGTCTTAGAAAGGAGTGGGGGTAGGACAAGAGAAAAGGAGAGAAAAAGAGAGTTGACTAAGTAGATTCCTGCCATCATTAGGGGTCCCTAATCTTTCTCCCAAGATTCTAGGGTTACTCTAATATGTGACTACTGTTTTAAATACAGAGGACAATAGAAGTGCAGTTCAGAGTAATAACCTAAAGGAAAGATGACCAAGAAAACACAGAGCAATTTTGTTGCACTAAGACTCTTACTTCCCTATCTATTTTTCTACTATTGTTCTGCCTTATATTTAAGCACAAGACACAGCCCAGACCAAGCGAACCAGTTTCACCTCATCTCATCCAGGAACTTATCCTCTGAAACCACAAAGAAAATGCAGGTGGGCAGCTGCAGAATGTTAATAGGGCCTGGCATCTCCTAGGGCAACAAACAGCCCTATAAATGTAAGACATCCAGGTTGTGAGGGGGAATAAAACACTTAAACTCATTGCTTCATAGTGTAAACCTTCAGCATTCCACTGGAAGATAAACATTTGTTTTAAAAACAAAAATAAACTTTGACATTCCTTGGGGGGAAAAATATAAGTCAATGCTGAAACATGCCAAGCTACAAGTGTTAAATGATGGAAAACTCAGAATCTGAAAAGACTATGAGGACAGAGTATCTGTAGCTCAAGTCAATGGGAATATATGACAGTCTTAGCTGAGATCGCACACACTCTTGGTAGATGTTTGGTCATGAGCTGAGCCTGACTCAGGCCAGTCCCGTAGTAGTTTAGGTCAGACAGTCAGTCAGTCAATATTTATCAAGCCAGGCACTGTACAACCTGCTGGGAATACAAAAACAGTAAAAGACAGTCCTTGCTTTCAAGGAGCTCAGAGTCTAATGGGGGAAAGGGGCAGGTGGGGAAAAAGAGGGGGGAAGTAACATGTAAACAATTATGTACAAACAAGTTGTATATACAGGATAAATTGGAAATAATCAACAGAAGGAAGGCGCTAGAATTAAAATGGATCAAGAACGACTTCCTGTAGAAGATGTGATTTTAGCCATGACTTGAATGAATTCAGGGAAGTCAGGAGGCGTAGATGACGACTGAGAGCATTTCAGATGATGAAAATGTCCAGAGTTAGGAGACTGAGTATCTTGTTTGAGGGACAGCAAGGAAGTCATTGAATTGCTGAGGATTTGGTGGGAGAGGGGAAAAGGAGGAGTCAGGGAAGATGGAAGATAACTGGAAAAGTTAGGGGTGGGAGGCAGTTATGAAAGGCTTTGAACACCAAACAAAATTGTATATTTGTTCTGAGAGGTGATAGGGAGCCACTGGAGTTGCTCAAATGGGGACGAGGAAGATTTTAGGAAGATTGCATTGACAGCTGAGTGGAGAATGCACTGGTATGGAAGAGACCCATGGCAGGACAACCAATCAGGCTATTGGGGTAGCCTACTTTTGAGGGGATGAAACCTGCACTAGAGTAGTGCTAGCATTAGAAGATAGAAGGGAATGTGTGTGAGAGATGTTACAGGAGTAAAATTGAAAAGCTTTGACAACAGATTGGATATGGGGTGGTGAGAGAGATTGTGTGGTCAAGGATGACATCCTAGGTTTTGAACCTGAGTGACTGGAATGATACTGGTGCTCTCAACAATAATAAGGAAGTTAGGAAGAAGGGAGGGCTTTATTGTGGTTGTTGTTAAGTCTTTCAGTTGTGTCTAACTCTTTGGGGCTCCATGACCATAGCAGAGCTATATCCTTCTATCTCTACCTCTATTACTACCTCTTCAAGTCTGTCCAAGTTTATGTTCATTATTTCCATGTTACTATCCATCCATCTCATTCTCCTCTGTCTCCTTTTCCTTTTGCTTTCAGTCTTTCCCAGAATCAGAGTTTTTCCAATAAATCACATCTTTTCATTATGTGGCCAAAATATTTAAACTTCAGCTTCAGTATTTGACCTTCCAGTGAATAGCCTGAATTAATTGCTTTAAGTATTGACTTACTTGCTACCCAAGAGATTCTCAAAAGTCTTCTGCAGCACCACAATTTGAAAGGGTAATTCTGTAGGGTTCAGTTTTCCTTATAGTCTGACTCACAGCCATACATTGCTACTGGAAAAACCAGCGCTTTGACTATGTGGATCTTTGTCAGCAAGGTGATGTCTCTATTTTAAGGGAGGGTTGGGAGGGAGAAATAATGAGTTTGGTTTTGAATATGATTTGAATATGAACACATAGTTCAAGATGTTCAATAGGCATTTGGAATTGTTAGACTTGAGGTCAGTAGAGAAGTAGATTTGAGAATCATCAGTATATAACTGAATCCATAGAAGCTGATGCGATAACCAAATGAAATGTATAGAGGGAGAAGAAAAGGAGACCAGATAGAGCCTTGCATAACACCCACAGCTATGACCTGGATGAAGATACTGCAAAGGAGACTGAGAAGGAATGAAGAGAACTAGGAGAGATCATCGTGAAACCTAGAGAGAGGAAAGTGTCAAGGAGAAGAGGGCAATTGAAATGTCCAAGGCTATAGAAAGGTCAAGAAGGGTGAAGATTCTTTAAAAGACCGTTTAGCCATAGAAGGGAGAAGAAAAATGGCTGTTGTTGTTCAGTTACCCAACTCTTAGTGACCCCATAGAGGAAAAGTGACTTGCCTGGGGTCACACAGCTAGTAAGTGTCTCAGGCCAGATTTTAAGTGAGGTCTTCCCGACTCCAGGCCCAGTGTTCTATCCACTGAGCCATCCAGCTGCCTCCATTCAGAGAGAGACTGAGAGAGGTTGGAGTGGGAGAAGGAAAGGAAAGGGAAGGGAAGGAAAAAGCAAGGAAGGGAATGGAGGAGGAAAGAAGGGAAGGAAAAAGAAGGAAAGGGAAGGGAAGGTAATATGTAGAAAAAACTCAGACTGAGTGAGAAGAAAACTATGAAGAGAATCGTGTGAATAAATTAACTTCCTGAGCTTATACTTCCCCTCCCTTTCTCCTCCCAATGACCCAACCATTCATTAGAGATAGCACCAGCCCAACCAGTTTCTGGGCTGTTTCCCAGTCTGGGAACTTTGATGTAGAGCTGCCATATGTAACCTAAATTCTACTAACACTACTACTAGGGCTGAATTCCCTCTCCGAATTTACCGGTAGTTCCCTTGGTTAAGATGTACAAGTTTCCAACCTTTGGTTTCCAGTTACTTTAGAGATCCTGGAAAAAAAAAGTCTTTGTTGGGTCTTGCTAACATTGTAGCTCTGCCAGTAAAGAGATGTTTATTGAGGCTTACAAATTGGCCTCTTAAAGTTAAAAAAATAATCTTCACCCAAATTGGTATTTACTTACACCCTACGTAAGCCAGAAGCTGAGGCCTCCCTATAATAAAGACTGTGTAATGAACAGGATGCAAAGTTTAACTACTTTGATGAGGAGAGGAAGAGTCAAATATGCCTCAAACCTATTTCCTGAATATGCCTGATGTGGTTTCCTTTTAGGAACCCTCTTGGCCCAGGCCTAACTCATGCCAATCCAGTGATCAGGATTAGAATGCAATGAGGTACTGATGGGCCATCAAGTGTAAACCTATTTCCTGAATATGCCTGATGTGGTTTCCTTTTAGGAACCCTCTTGGCCCAGGCCTAACTCATGCCAATCCAGTGATCAGGATTAGAATGCAATGAGGTACTGATGGGCCATCAAGTGTAATAAAAACAATTTTACTGGTGACAGTGGATAAAAAGACTATCAATTCAGAAAAAGCAGCCACATGCCTACGCCTCTACATTCACCACAGAAACTGGTCATGCCACGTCAAAAAGACATTCTCTCAGGGCAATGGAAGTTTTGCTAAACCCTCCAACATCAATTCCCCAAAACTTTAGGTTAGCAAGGAAATCAAACTGAAAATAACTTTCCCAACCTCTTAAAAGGGAAACCAGACTGCCTTATATTAAAAAAATCCCACCCCTTGGTGGCAAGGTCCCCAATTTTTTTTTCCACCACTAAAATAATTTTAATGCAATCCTATCATAAACTTGATTTCCCCATTACTCACAAGTACAACACTTCTATGTTATAAACCCTGAAATTTCCTTATCTGATATAACATCTGTTACATCACTCACCTGCTGAGAAATCTTGGATCAGGGAAATCCTCTCCCACCAAGGAGGAGAAACTCAGTGTTGGACATTTAGAGGAGGGAGAGGTGAATCAGGATCTCTTTAAGATTATGTGTGGAGGGTATAATTAGAGTTTGATAATAGAAAATGAGGGCCCAAGGCCCTTTTAAATGCCATATACACTTGTAATACTAAGCATGGATGCTTAGTCAGAGAGCTCTCTTGGTTCAGTCAAAGGGTTTTCCATCCCACCAAGGACAGTACCTATGCACATGATCCATTTCTTTAACTCTCAGATGTTCTCCGACAAGTTCAGTTCAATAGGCCCAGAACAAGACAAGAAAAGCTCTTTCTCATCCAGTTTCCTCATTTGCATGTGGCTCCACATCTAGGTGGTCTTGGCAGCTGTTTCACAGAATTGTGAGCATCAGATAAGAGAATAGATGTAAATTGCTTTACATATCTTAGAAAGCTGTATAAATGTAGCTATTATTAATTATAAGAATTTTGTGGGAGGAGGGTTAACATGGTTAAGATTAGTCTTCTCTGAAAGACGTCTAAGAGAAGGGAGAAATGGAGAGAATGAAGGAAGCAGGGCAGATAAAGGAGGGTATGGCTTTGAGTGGTGAACAAGGAGCTGGTATCCCAGCACCTGCACTCCGAGGGACCTCTAAGAGTGGATTTCATGGATGAGATTTGATCTGAGGTTTCATCTCATTTCAGGTTCTCAGTCTCCTTTTCTCTTATGTATTCTATTACCTAAACTAATCAAGGGGCAGCTAGGTGGTGCAGTGGATTGAGCACTGGTCTTACAGTCAGGAAGATCTGAGTTCAACTGTGATCTCAGATACTTAAGTTGTATGATTCTTGGCAAATTATTTAACCTTGTAGCTCCTAATCTGTAAGGGAATGGCAAACCACTGCAGTATCTTTGCCCAGAAAACCCCAAAAGAGATCATGAAGAATTGACATGATTGGACAAGAACAAGCTAATCCAAATGACTTCTCTGACCATTGTTTTACCGCTTGTTTTGATAAATTTTTTGTTTATCCTCCATGATTGTCTTTTGTGTAGGTTAGGTGGCATTGATAGAGTGTTAAGCTTGAAATCAGGAAGCTACAATCTCAAATTTTGCCTCAGACTATGTGACCCTGGGCAAGTCACTTACCCTGTTAGCATCAGTTTTTTCATCTATAAGATGGGGATAATGATAGCACCTATTTCCCAGGGTTGTTGTGAGGTTTAAATGGGAGGCTAGATGTAAATTGCTTTACAAATCTTATAATGCTATGTAAATGTTACCTGATATTATTAGTCATAAGAGTTTTCTTTTGGCAGGGAAGTTAACATGGCTAACATTAAGCCAACTGTAACCTTCCAGGTCAGGGGTGAAATTTACTTTTCTCCCCTTGCCCTTCAACAATTGGAGAATGTGGCTTTTATCATCAATTACCCATAAGAATTATACCCCTAGATTTTTAAATCGCTGGTGATAAATAGATATAATTCTAAGCCAATACTCTTTGAAAATGGGAGCATGAAGGAATGATAGCCCAGTCATAGCTGTCCTCCTGTTTCCCACAGAGATGGAACTCCAGGATCCCTGACATATGGAGGCATTCCAGACTTATCTAGATGTCCATGCTAAACGTGGACTACTCCATCCTTTGTAACACAGTCCACAAATGTTCCGTGTAAAATGGGAAAAAATAACTTACCAAATTGTTGTGAGAATCAAACAAATTATTATTTGTCACTTTATAAATTTTAAAGTATTACATACATAGGAATAATAATTATACTTATTTATTTATTAGTTTCTAGTCAGCAGAGCATGGTGCTGAGACATTTGTTCTGGATCCACCATAGACAGTGTTAAACTCCTTGGACCAGCTCCTTAAGTTTTTTGGAGGTCGACCAGCTGTATGTATCTTTTTGAAACTCTTATGTTGCATAACAACAACCTCAACCATCTATGGGATGATTATCTGGGCAGATTTGGGGAAAATATCTCTAGGTCCTCTAACCCTGATCCAATACCCCTCTAGATGAAGCCTTTTTTTGGGCAAGAGAGAGCTTCCTTTGAAACAGTGAATCTTTTCTGTGGCCTCATGCCAGATCAGTGAGCAATAGAGCCTTCCCTGAAGGGAAAAAGAAGGGCTCAGGATCCGACAAGAAGAGTGAAGAAACAGCTTCAACACTCCCTGCTTTCCCCTGGGCTCTGTTCTGCATAACAAGGAAAGGAAGGAAAGGTATTTTCCAGAGACCCCTCCTTTATTGAAGGAAGGAGTGGTTCTGGCTTACTAAAATGTCTCTAAGTGCCATTCCTTCTTTGGGGCCTCATGGGAGAAGTGAAGGTTATTAGAGTTCCAAGTACTGGAGCTGTCTGTGAATTAGGTGTCCTCTGTTCCTTGGTCATTTAGGTAGGAATCCTTCCATATTATGAGCATTGCTCTGAAGCGGCACTTGAGAGAAAAGGGATGTTATAAGCCAACTTTTGTTCAAGCACATGCTTCCCAGGAGGAAGCTGGGGTTACTTTTCACTCTGATATATTACCCCTTCAGGATCAGTCCTTCAAGTCCCAGTTCCAGCCTCCAGAATCTCCATCTCCAAACTGAATTTTGAGACTGAATAACAAGAAGACACACTTTGTCTTGCCCTTAACTTTGCTTGCCCTATCTCCTTCCTGGGCTAGCTGGTAGGAAAAAACCCCACCACTTTTCCCAATCCTGTAGCAGAATTATACTAAGACTTCTACCTCTCCTAGGTCATTTAACCCTGCCTGAGAACTCCAAGTGGCTTGGTTAGATGGAACCAGCATTGTGTTTAGCTTCAGAGTCTTTCAAGACTTCTGTTCTTTTCCTTCTAATGATGAAAATGTCCATAATCATGTAAGGCTGAGCTCTCTGTTCCTATCTGGCTCAGAAGTTTCTCGGCTTCTAGGGCTGCTCTTTAACGGGACATTGTACAGATGCATCCCCAGACACAGTCATGCCTCCTTCCTCACCAGTAGGATCCAGGGCAAGATAGTGGCCACCACAGCCACTATCGTGATGAGCGTTAGCAGCAGCATTACTCGAGAGCGGCAGCAGCGGGAGCAGAAGGATCTTCGTGATGGGGATGCTTCTGAGAGGTCAGCCAGGCTCTGCCTGGGCAGGACACTGTCCTCCTCTCCTAGGGGCATCCCATGTCGACTAATGATAAAAATTTGAGGCTCTCGGACTAGACTGGGCAGCAGGTCCCTAGTAAATGAAGGGCTTTGGGTGGGCACTCTTGTCTGGCCCTGAGAAGGAACCCAGAGAGGATGGGGAATCGTTAGAGGGTTTGTGTGTCCCAAGGAGTCCAGAGAGGGCAGGTTATCCAGGCCCACAGGGACTGCCAAGGTTTGGGGACTCTTGTCTGATGATGATAAAGAGGGCCAGCGGGAACTTTTCTTACTGAGGAAGGTGACATAGCGGCAGATAGGACAGATGATGGTCCTTTGGATCTGCCCATCCACTTTGCACGAAAGCAGGTATTTAACAAGGCAGTCATGGCAGAAGACGTGGCCACAGCTCAGTGTCCGGCTGGCTCCTTCCAGGTCTCGAAACTTTTCATAGCACACAGGACACTCACTACCCACACTGTCCTTGCTCTCTCCTTCTGACATGGCAGCTCCAGCAATATACAAGCTTCTGTTATGGGAGAGGACAGAAAGTGTCATCAGTACTCATCTTATTCCCCCCTACCACAGAAACATAAAGAAAATGGAAAGAAAGGACACCGATCTTATAGTCAGAGGACCTATAAGTTTAAAACCCACCTAGTGTACTGTGTGACCTTGGACAAGGTCTCTTCACCTTTCAGGATGTCAGTATCTTCATCTGTAAAATGGAGGAAGTGGTGTTAGACTAGAGGAAGTACTGTTTAATTCTAAAATTTCACTCTCCTCTTCCTCCCTTTTTCCTCTTCTTGCCCTTCCCATATAATTTGTTACCCATGATCCCCCAAATCCTTTGGACTCTTACAGTCTTTTAAATACACACAGACACACAGACATAAATGTATATACATATATATATATATATATAGATATAGATATAGATATAGATATGTATCTATATATCTCCCTGTCCAACTCATTTGGGGTTTTTCTGGCAAAGATACTAGAGTGGTTTTCCTTTTCTAGTTCAGTTTACAGATGAGATACTGAGGCAAACAGGGTTAAGTGACCTGCCCAGGATCATGTAGTCAGTACCTGTCTGAGGCCAGATTTGAACTCAGGAAGATGAATCTTCCTGACTCCAAGCCAAACACTCTATCCACTATTCAATATATCTCACCTAATTTTTTTTCTTGAACTGGTGACATTAATTGCCACAAGGCTATTCCCATCTAAATTTTTCAAATTCAGGTTCTAATCACCAACTTCTCATTCTAAAAAGTCTTTTAATTGGCCCCGGGCTTCTTGTTTTTCCCATCAATCATTCACAAAGCTACCAAAATAATATTTCTAAAATGAGTTTAACTATGTTACTTCCTTACTCAAAACCCTCAGATGGTTTCCTAATGTCTCTTATGATAAAAATATAAACTCCTGGGTCTAATTATGGGGGCTGATCACTAAAATATAATTTTTTTCCTTTGACTTGTTACCACTTCATGGAGTTAATCCTGGAAAATTTCCTACTATAGAAGGGAAAGGGAACTAGGAAAGATCTTTACAGTGTCAAAGGTCTTGTATCAAAGATGAATCAGATACTGATTCAGATTTATAGGACGAAGAATCATTCCCCAAACAATAAATGGTCACAAAATATGAACAGGCAGTCTTTAGCAGAAGAAACCTAAGCTATTAAAACCCACATGCTCCAAATCACCATTAATAATTAAGAGAAATGCAAATTAAAGCAGCTTTGAGGTTACTTCACATCTTCAGATTGGCAAAGATGATAAAAGAGAAAAATGAAAAATATTGGAGGAGTTCAGAGAAAATAGGCACACTGAGATATTTTTGGTGGTGCTGTGAATTGGGACAATCACCTTTGAAAGCAATTTGGAACTTTTGTCCAAAAAGTTACTTAAAGAGTGCATTCTCTTTGACTCAGTGATACCACTACTAGACCTATAATCCAAAAAGATCCAAGAAAGAGACCTACTTGTACAAAAAATTTATAGCAGTTCTTTTTGTGGGAGCTTCAAACTGGAAATTAAGGGGGTACCCACCTATTGGAGAATGACTAAACAAATGATGATATGTGAATGGGATGGAATTGTGCAAAAGTAATGATGAAATAGTTTTAGAGGAAATGGGGAGGACCTTCACAACCTGATGCAGAGTGAAATGAGCAGAACTAGAAAAAAGGTTACATAATGACAAAATATTATAAAAGAAATGAATGGAAGCTTTTAGAATTCTGATCAACGGTAAATCATTGGTGCAGAGGACTGATGATGAAACATGACACACACTCTTGCTAGGGAACTGATGAACTTAAAGAAAAAGACATACTTTTTGGACCTGGCTTATGTGGGAATTTTTTTTGCTGGACTATGCATATATGTTAACAGTTTTTCTTTTTCATTGGTCAATCAAGTGGGGCTTGGGAGAAGAGTGTGAGAGAGAGATAATAAATGCTTGCAAAAATAATAATAAAATTTATTATTATAAAATTTTAATAATAATATATAATATACAATAATAAAATTATATTATAATAATATTAATTAATAATAAAATAATAATAATTCACAAGGAAAAAAAGGCAATCTCCCAATATACTCATGGTATGACTCATGCTTTGAGTCTGTTCTCCAAGTGTGGGTAAAATAGGTCTCCAGTTCTTGTACATGCTCTCATGAGGTCAAATGCCAAAATCACACACTACCCTTTAGACAAAAAGGAAACCAAGAAAATATCAATAATTACTGATCCATGTGCCTACTTTCCTATCTTTAGAAAATCTTTTATAAGAATAACAGTACACACATTTAAGTATATATCATTTAAAAAAATATATAAACGGCATGAAGAAGTTACTGCAAATATTCTCCAACAGATCACATTTTTCCAGTTATACAATTGACTAAAGGGTGCAGGGAATATAAGATCTCACTTGCTCTTATTGGTTATTGGCTATTTTAAAAAGAAATTGATTCAACAAGATGATTTCTAGGCATATTTTTAAATCATACAAAATTCCATAAAAACATAAAACAAGGGAGACATTTTGCTTGATGACCTGATTGTTAATGTGAGGTAAAGCATAAAACAAGGACTGTATGCCCAGCAGAGATATATGCAACCGTCATGGAGGAGATCTAGCACAAAGTCCACCCTGAAGAGCAGGCAGAGTCAAGACCAAGAGCTCCAGAAATAGCAGTCCCCCTCAGACCATTAGCCCTTCTTCCAGCCTGGCCTCCTTAGCCATCATGGAGGGGAGCAATCCCTATGGAGCAAGTCTGCCACTATCAAACCCAACTGCTAAGTGACTGCTACCATCAATCAGATAAACCCCAGAACTTCAGAAATAGAGACACCCCATCCCCCAGACCACAAACTGGCTGTGATCCTCCAGCTCTTGAGGAGTTGCAACATGGCAGCACTGTAGTAGAGACCTGGAGAAAGGTCCCCAGTACATTGAATCCCCTATGGAGGATTTCTGAGAGAACATGGACATATGCATTTGTAACCCCAGTCCCCACATCCATTGATATAGCACTCTTTCCTTATCGGTAGAGATGAAGGCTTTGTTCTACATGAGAGTCAGAGTGGAGTTGGCAAAAGGTAAGAGCTTCAGTTTTCATCCAATCTCCTTTGAAGGCTAAGAAAAGACCCTGAGAAGACACGGGAGGAGCTGGCAGTCTCTGTCATATCCCTGTCTCCAGTTTGCTACACTAGAGATTTTGGAGAGTTTGCCCTTGGTCATGATCTAGGACTTTCTTAGTTGAGCTAAGTTATCTCACTCCTTTGTTCTGAATTGTCTGATATATATTCTCCTATTATACCTTCACTGATTTCTGTTTTGCTATGAATTGGATAAATGGGTTTCTTTGCTAATTACAATGTATGTTCATCATGGAACTGTTATTTGGTGGGAAAAGGGTCAAACTTTGGATATGGAACTTGGGGTCCTGCTTTCCCACAAAAAATGACACAAGGATACATAGTTAGATTGAACCCGATCATGTCCCCTAGACAAATAAAATTTAAGGGAGCAGGTAGTTATAATTTTAGCTCTGCACACCTTCTCTTTGAGGAGAACAGAGTGATGGCCTCTGGCCCCAACTTCCTGCTTCTGGAGGGAGGGAGTTTTCCTTAGCAAAGGGTGCAGAAACTGACATGAAGAGGCTAATCTGGGCTCTGAAGGGTTGATTTTCAATCTACTCTCAAGTGCCCAAACTCTTTTTGGGAGCACCACCCATCTTTGGCAATCATTTTCTTAATTTTGTATTGATCTCAGTATTGTAGGGCTCTGTGGGAAGAAACTGATTTTCACCTGAAGGTGAAGGCTGATTTCCAATTGACTCCAAGGTCACAATCCATTTTGGGAAAGCCTTACACATTTCAGAAGATCATCTAGGTCTAGACCTCTCTAAAGAAGAAAGCCAGTTAAAACAAAATTTTATCTTTTATTGATATTGTAAAGTGTTTATTTTCTTAATTATTTTGGGTTTGGACAGACTTCTACAAGCACCAAGCTAGGTTTGAACCTATAGAAATTTCACAAAATTTTTTTTGCTTATTAATTAATTAATTGATTATTAATTAATGAACAAACCTGTGTTTTGGGGAGGTGAACATAATCTCTTCAGCGATGAAAGGTCTCACAAAGGACTGTTAACATTGTGAGAGTCTGAGAAGAGTGTGTCAGGGACATTTTTAGAACATTGTTAGCTCAGGGGAAGGCAAACCAAAAGAGGGTGACAGCTGAAGTTTCCCCAAGTTGCCAAAGTGCTATCCAGAATTGGAGATAAGGACCAAAATGCCACTTTGATTTGCTGGGACAAAAGTATTTAAGAGGGGGAAGAAGTTGATTAGGGGGAGTCCCTGTTCAGTGTGACTCATCCCTCAATTTGATGAAATCAGACTTGGTTTAAAAGCATCTGAAGGGTACTTTCCTGTGGAGCGTAGATGCACTCAGGGATCTCCAGATGACTGAGAATCAGAGGGACAGACTCTGGTCCACAGAGCCACCTCTCTATATGGTCTATAAAAGTGAGCTGAAGCACCAGCTTGATCTCTTTCCTGCTTTCTTCAGGATGCCTTTATCATCTTTTACTTTGCACTTACTTCCAATAATGAAGGATAAGTAAGAATTTCTCCCTCCCTCTTTCAGGAGACAGAACACAGTAGACAGACTTGTTGAACAGCAAGTGTTTGCCCACAGAGATCGAGAGGGGAGTTCTTGGAATTCAAGTTCCTCTCTCCTGTGTGCCTTTGTTTCCCTTTCTAAGCACAAGTTGGAGACCAGAGAACTCACTTCACAATCCAAAAGAGCAGAGGATATGGCTGGAGGAAAGAGATGGGTTAAAGAGATTTACTACAGAAGTACATGGCAAATGCAGACAGGTGCATGCCCATTCAGCATAGGCTGCTCATGAACCTTAAATTCCTACATGGAAGAAGGGGGATTTTTAAGTCTCTAGGCAGCATAATCCCAGGATTTAACCTTCTAATCTGAAAAGAGAGATTCCTTGGGCAGTACCAGCCTTGGTTCTAGCATTCTCAAGTTAGATCATTGGCCAAAGAGAGAGATTTCATCAATAGGATCCAGAGAGCACCTTGCTAAGGAATCATAGAGAATTATTGAGGATTGGCTAATTGAGGCCCAGGAGAATGAAAGGAAGAGAATGACTAGTATGCTAATATGACCACAATACTTGAAGCTTTAAAACCATATCATAGGTTGGGGGGTGGAGAGCAAGATATATGGACCTTGCTACTTCTCCTCTCCCCACCCCTCACTTTTATGATTAGTTGCCTATATGGTGTAAGAAAAATAGGAAGGGAATTGCTTGCTTAGAAATTCTCAAAATATGTTTATCTTCTAGAAGAAATCTGAACTACAGAGTGGCACTATAAGTCTTAGGGAACATGATGGGAGCAATATCCTAAGACCCAGATCCTTAAGACTAAGCTACTAAGTTTTATT
>CM053770.1:303632207-303649460 GCA_028658325.1 Potorous gilbertii | reverse complement strand
CTGACTGGAAACATGGGTGGTGTCTTTAACCCTTGACTTTCTCTCACCTCCCCATATCCAATCTGTTGCCAAGTCTTGTTGTTTCAATCTTTGAAACATCTCTCATGTATACTCCTTTTCTGCTCTAACAATGTCACCACCTTCATGCAAGCCTTCATCACCCCGTACCTGGATTATTGCAATAGTGTGGTAATTACTCTCTGTCTCAAATATCTCCCACACCAACCTATTTGCCACTTAATCGACAAAATGATTTCCCCAAAGCACAAGTCTGATTTCGTTCTCCATTCAAGTAAGCTCCAGTGGCTTCTTGTTACATCCAGAATCAAATGGAAAAGCCTTTCATTAAACAGACACCTTCCTAGGTTTCTGGTTTTCTGACACCTTATTCCCCTCAACATACTTTTCAATTCAATGGCACAAGCCTCATTGCTGTTCCTTGAACAAAACACTCCATCTCCTGACTGCAAGTATTTTCACTGGCTAGAATTCTCTCCCTCCTCTGTCTTTGGCTTCCCTGACTTCTTCCAATTCTCCAATTTTCAGTTAAAACCCCACCTTTTGAAAGAACCTCTTCTGGTCTCATTATTGTACATAATTTTGTACATCTCCAGCATTTGTTGTTATCTTCTACCATTGGATTGTGAGCACTTTTAGGGAAAGGATTGCTTTTTTTTCCTCTCTTTGTATCTATCACATATTAAGCGCTTAATAAATGCTTGTTAACTTGATTTCTGACTTCATTTACAGTCAAAGTTGATATGATTCAAGTTTCACCAATAGTACATTCAGCATAGTGAGTATAATACTGTTAGAGTCCAAATATGATGGCCTCGTGATGACTATAGGAGAAAATAGTTTATTATAGAATATTTTGATAGATCTTTTCCATTTTTAGTGTATCAGTTATCCTTTCAATTTCATCCTTAAATGCCTTGAGGATGATCTGGCCTAGTCTGGTCTTTCACTAAGCTTTTTGTAAGATTGGTTTTCCTTCTCCTGACTCTCATTGCTTTATGAGATATTTCTCATAATCTTCCACTGACTATTCTCCATAAAATTTTCCAGATGAGAATATTTTAAAACTAGCATCTCCCTTGGCTAACATATCTTTATGTTTTGCAAGGAAATCAAGTATTTGCTGGTTGAAGATATTTTGAGGTTGTTTTGGTATCCTCATTATGGCAATTTATTTACATGGGTTAAACTTAGGCGGAAACTTTAATTGACAGTATATGTTGACGCTTGTTCTATCTGTTCCGCATTTTCTGCTGTTAAGAGTTTGTTGAAGTGGCTCAAGGTGAAATTGTCTCAATTGAAAGTCATACCTTCTAATTTTTATCCTTTTGTCTAATTTGGTAATGATTTTGATCTTTGCTGTTATAATTCAGTGGTCTATTGTAAACAGAAAGTTAATTCTGAAATGACTCGCACATTGACAATCAGTTTTTTCTTACCTGTTAAAATATAATAAATTTCATTTTTAATGATGTTATCTGGTACTAGCATCTTTTGATTCTTTTTTTGAAGAAAGTGTACATGATATATAGATATAAAGCTTCTGTGTGGTCTCTAGGCTTTTGACCTCCGTTGTTTATTACGTTTGAATTATGTTTTTCAATTTCTTTTTTGCCTTCCTCCCTTACGTGTTGAAAGTACTAAATATTAAAGTATACATTGATTGAATTTGGAAGGTCTTATGAACTTTTTGTAAAATTTCTCTACCTCGTCATACTTACGTTGGCTTATAAATTGCAGTTCTTAGTTGGTAGTCTTTTTGCAAATGCCTATCAAGCATACCAAAGTAGGATAAATAAAGTCCAATAAAATTATGTATTTTTGTTTTAGGATAAGATAAAAATAACTCTGCCAATTTCTCTTTTTTCCTAAGAAGGATATGTAAATTACAACTCATTTTTGTCTTTTGGTTTCATGTATAGTTATGATACCATTTCCCCAATAGTATGTCCCTCCATTGATTATTAGACAAAGATGTCACATTTAGAGTACTGACTAATAAGTTAATGCTTATACAGTTTTTAAAATGTATGATTCTTAGAATCCTCTGCTCCTTTATCATTTTTCTTTTCCTATTCTATGTAGTTTGCCTTTTGTTTTTACACCATAGACATTCCCTAACATTTCCCTCTCCACAAAACTCCCTTTTCACGAAACAATTAAGCAAAACCTCATCTGACAGTGTATGCAGTATTTATCTGTCTCCTTTTCTGCCACCATCAGTACAGAATTACAAAAGGGCCATATGGAACTGGCGTTCATTTTGCACATCATTTAATCGTTTCATGGAGTTTTTATGATCAATGAATCCATCACCAAATGACCAATCGACCAGTTATGATTCTCTTCCTATTTGGTTAAATGATCTTCAGAAAACGGATGATATTGATAACAGATGTATTATAAACTCTCCATATCTGGAACTGGGCCTATTTTACATAACTGAGCAATTGGAACAACTGAAAGGAAAAGAGCAATAAAAAGAACCCACAACTCAGGCCTAATGTTGAAGCACACATAGCAGTCATAGCCATTGTCCATCTTCACTTATCTATGTTTAAAGTGGTCCAGACTCAATCTGTCATGTTACATATACTGTACTGTCCCCTCCATGACTTTACAGTTGCTATGGGTGTTTGCAATAGCAGCAGCAGCAGTCCCTTAGGCAACTGACAGGGTGGAGTCGTCAGGGAGTATTTCGCAGAAATCGAAGGGGTGAGAGAAGATGCCTGAGAAGATTCTGGGGTACCCACTACTTTGACCAATAGACTGACTACTAGTAAAGTTCCTGTTCAATGTTTCTTCATGTAATTATGGTTTATTATAATATTGTGTTTCTAATTCTGGACAACTGGGAGTCGGAGAACTAGAATAATTGCCAACTTTAAAATATGTTAAGAAAATAGATGATTGAGGATAGATTTTTAAAACTGGATCACAGAATGTAAAGAAATGGTGGGGACTTGAAAAAACACCTAATGAGATAAAGATATAACAGGGGTCTGAGTGTGGTAGAAGCAAAGAATTATAAAATGTTAAAACTGAAAGAAACATTAGGTATCATCCAGTATTTCTGAATTATTTTTATGCTCACCAATAAATATCTAAATTGATCCTGGTTTGACTGTAGGGAATGAGGTAATGAAGACATTTTACACACACACACACACACACACACACACACACACACACACACACACACACACCAATTGTTAAAAAAAATTATCATATCAATGTTGGCAAAAGTTATGTGACAGGCCCTGTTGACCAGGGAGTCTCAATTATTTCATTGTGATCAGCCTTTCAGTCTCCAGCACTGACTAAGTTGATCATAAGCTAATTGCTTTCCACATTTTTGTTGGGTGGGAAACTACATCTCCTAACTCTCAATGATGTGCCATGGAACACAAAAGGAAAAACTAATTGAAAAACACTAGAGAGAAAAATGCTAATACTGATTGAAAAATGATAAATAGATGTATAGAGAGAATTGATAGAAGACAATCAGATAAGAGATACAAATCACAATTAAAAAAGATTAATTAAAGATGTAAATAATAACTAATTAGGTGATAAAGTATAGAATAAGAGATTCACAGAATATTAGGGCTAGAAGGGACTTTAGTGATCATTTAGACCAGAGGCTCTTAACCTGGGCTTTGTGAATGTACTTGTTTCTAAAAAAATATTTTGATAACTTTGCTTCACAATAATTGGTTTCTTATCTATATTAATTTACCTATCCTATGAGGTCATGTAACTACAGAAAAATGGAGGGCCAATGGGAATGTTCCCCTGAGGCATGCTGGCACATTTTGACCAAATTCTATGCATACCTACATATAGCTAACAAGTAATAAGGAGATGATAGAAAACAGATTTCATATAGGCAGATGCTAAACAGATTAACAAGGAAACAAGGCTTATAATATGTATGCATCATAAATTAATACGCACACATATTGTATGTGTTTCTGTATATGGAAAGGAAGGGATTTCCTAAGAGTGACTCAGTCAGTGTTGATTCAAGATCATCTCCCCAGTCTGTTCTCCTCCAGGAACAATTTCCTGATGAAGGAAATGGATTGCCTATATCTATATCTATAGCTATCTATGTCATATCTATCATCTATGTATCTATCTATGTAACTATCTGTGTATCTACCTATCTACCTATCATCTGTCTATCTATCTATCTATCTATCTATCTGTCTGTCTGTCTGTCTGTCTATCTATCTATCTGGAAATCCCTTCTCTTCCTTATGTTTCTTTATCCATAAGAGGAAAGAAGTTAAGTCAGCCATCTCTTGATACTCCTTATCTCTTTCTTTCTCTTTTTTTAATTTCTTTCTCCAGTGTCTTCTCCCTCTAGCCTTATCTCTCCCTCTTTCCCTTTTCTCTCTATTTCCATTTCTCTATCTCTCTCCTTCTCTATCTCTAGTCCCTCCACCCTCTAAAATTTCCAGTTATCAAGTTCCTATATGTGCAGAAGTGTTCTGGGTGTAAAGGAGAGGAGAGAAGAAAGAGTACATAAGTATAACATGAAATCTTTGCCCTCACAATCTAATTAAGAGAGCAGACAAATCGATATGAAATAGTTAAATTACAATGTAAGACCTTCTGGCACTATATGAACAGTACAGAAAATACAGAAAATAAATGCTACAGGAGCTCGAGATGCTTATTTTACCCTTAAGTATAGCTTGAGAAAGCTTTATGAATGAGGCAGGATTTGAATCCCTTCAAAGATAAATAGGATATACATGGAATAAAAGGAGAGGAGAGAATAGAAGAAAAATAGCCCCTAATACCAGAACAATGTGATGAGGAAACATGATCAAACAGAAAGGAGACCAATAATTCCCCCTACTCTGGCCAAGATTACCAAGTTTATTGGAGCCACTCCCCCTCCCATATTCTGCAATCCAGTCAAGTTGGCCTTCTTCTCTGTTTCTCAAATATAACACCTGAGTTTGCATCTCTATGCTTTTGGACTGATTGTCTCCCATGCTTGGAATGCTCTCCATTTCACCTGTGCCTCATAGCGTCCCTCTCTTTCTTCAGAACTTTTCTTGATTTCCCCCAACTGCCAGTATTTAATCACTTTGTGTTTATTTTTAAAAATTTATGTGTATTATCTGTATATCTGGATGTAAATTTTCCTCCTTGGGAATACAGATTATTTCATTTTCTGCATTTGTATCTCCAGTGCTTCCCATAGTGCCTGGTATATAGAAGATGCTAAATAAATGCTTGTTGATTGATTCAGAGCCATCCATACAGCAGGAAAGAAGAGAACTGACCTTTTAGATTGAGGGGAAAACATTGTTCACCTCTCGGTACCTCTAAAATCTCTTCCAATTTTAGGATACTAAGATTTTTAAGATTTGAGCATCTCCAAATTCTATAATTCTAAGATTGTTTGGTTCCTTTGTTCTATTTTCTTTGTTTATGCCAGTTCCATTCACTTACAGTGGCTACCTAATGCTTGGAGCAATAGCCCAGCTTGGGGAGAAATGGTCCTTTTCTCCAAGTATCACCTGATGAGGCTGACCTGTCATTCTGATGACTGACCATGCTCTTTAAGGGACAAAGCTTCCAGCTTCCCCAAAGCAAGGACCTTTGAGTTTCAGTCAGGTTCTTAACTATACTATAGAAATAGTCCCACATCACTTCATCTAAATAGGTTTCTCCTTAGTTTCAGTCTAATCTAAGGAAAGCATCTGACATTCCCCATACACCCAACCAGCATCCCTGCCCAGAGTCATCCCTCCCTACTTCTCCACCTCCCTCTCTTCCAAACCCCCATCTTGAGCTAGCCTCCCCAGACTCACTTTGGCCCAGATGAGATGACAGGAATCTACCCATCCACTTAACACCTCCATATGGATCCGGGGTGAGGGCCAGACAGCCAAGGTTGGGGCCAGAGAGCAAGTGTCTCCTCCCTGCTTGTTTCCTAATGACTATGATGGGGAGGGGAGGACAGCTCCTGGGAAGTGAATGCAGCCTAACCTGTTTGAAGCCATGAAGCTCCCTTGTAGGGTTGATGATTTGCCAGAAGTTGGCGTCAGGTGACTTTAATAAGGAGAGTGAAAAGAGAGCAACCATAGTAGAGAAATGGGTCCTAAGAGATGAAGGGTGGGGGACCTAGACAGTGGAGAAGGTGTCCTGTCACCTTGAAGAAATCTCACTATGCCCCAGTTTCTACATCTATAAAGTGAGTGATCAGATGTCTAGAAGTCCTGTTGGCCCCATCTCAACCAACTCCTGTGAGAGGAATTGTACAAATTGAAAGCCAGCAATACCAAGCTGGAACATGGGGTGTGGGTTAATTGGGATTCCATTTGGAAGAGACACCCTCTTAGTGCTGGACACTAAGCCCCAGAAAAACCCCAGCTTCAACCCTAAAAAGGGCCTTCAGAACCAAGGGCAGAGACAGGTCTCACAATGATTCTACAAGCACAGCTTATGAGTGACTCATGGCCCCTGCTCTGCAAGATCAGTCATGAAGGGGGCTTCTAGAGCCTTTACTCTCTGTGGGCTTGTGCCAAAGGAAGGGAGACTCAATTTGTCTGAGGATAATGAGAAGTCCAATAGTCTACCTGTACTCTTTGTTCTGCAAGGCTCAGGGCTGGCTTAAGAAGTCAGAATCAGAGTAGTCCCCAAAGACCTTCTGTACTGCCCTCCCTCCTCAGTGGTTCCATGGTAAAGATTCATGCTCCCTGGACAGCACGGCCATTTGCTGGGGAGTCTCAAAACATTACAAAATTCGTCTACTCCACAACCAGAAGCCTTTTCTAGCAAGAGTTGTTAGTCAAGCAGTAAACATTAAATAAGCATCTACTTATGTGCCAGACACTGTGCTAAGCATTGGGAATGCAAAGAAAGGGAAAAGATAGGCCCTGCCCTCAAGAAGCCCAAGGTCTAATGGGGGAGACAACATGCAACTAACTATGAACTAACAAGCTATAATGCAGGATAAATTGGAAATAATCAACTTCTGTTGATTAATGAAGGCATTAAAATTCAGGGGGACCAGGAAAGGCTTCCTCTAGAAGGTTGAGGTTTTAGCTGGCACTTGAAGGAAGCCAGGGAATCTAAGAAGAGGAGGGGATGCCTTCCACACAAGGGGAACAGTCAGTGAACATGCCTGGAGTCTGGAAATGGAGTGTCTTGTTTAAGGAACGGCAAGGAGAACAGTATCACTGGGTCTAAGAGTACCTTGATTGGGGGGGTATTAAGATATAAGAAGCCTGAAAAGGTCAGGGATGGGGGAAGCAGGTTATGAAGGACTTTGAATGCCAAGCAGAAGATTTTATATTTGATCCTGAAGGTGACTTGGAGCCAGTGGAGTGGTGCCAGGTAGAACGAAACACAGAAGACTGGATTTGGGGTCAGAAGCCCTGAGTTCAAAGTTCTACTATTCTAATTACTATGCTATTTTTTAAAAAGTCATTTAAACTTAATCTCTCTGAGTCTCCAATTCCTACTCATAAAACGAGGAGGTTGGATTACATTATCTCCAAGGTTCTTTCTACCTTTAATTCCTCTCACTCTAAGATAAATAATAAGATTGTAGGATCACAGATTTAAAGTTGGAAAGGACCTTGGAAATTATCTCAAACTAAGACATAAAGACGTAAAAGTAGAAAATGACTTGTCCAAGGTCACAAGGTTCAAGGTAATGACAGAACCAAGTCTCACTGCCATAATGCCTGAAGTCACATCTTAGACAAAGAATATTAGCGCTAAGGGATCTTTGAGATCATCTAGTTTAACCCCTAATTTTAGAGATGGTGAAACAGGGATCCAAAGATGGAAATAATTTGACCAGGGTTATATAGTAAGTTTGTGGCAAAGTAAATACTCTTATCCAGGGCCTCGCATGAGTACTTCACATATAATCTCCCCAAACGCTCTGGGCATTTTCTTCAGATCTCTTGACTGGATACCTATATATGGATAACTATAAAACAAATAAGCAAATTAAGTCTCCTCCTTGTAGCAAATAGAGCAAAAGTTTCTTGAGTCTGAGAGGATTAAAAATGAGGAGACTTGATCAGTTTCATCTATCCATTTCATTTCCTTCTTTAGCAACTGCCTCTCCAGATGAGTGACATTGTGGTACTCGAGAATCATCAATAGGGAGGGAAAAGGAAACACACACGAAAGACTTATATGTTTAAAAAAATAATTATTAAAGAATATTCTATATAGGCAATTGAGGCTTCAGGTCTAGAGATGGAAATTTTATACTCCAAACTAACATATGAATTGGGGAGGTAGGTAGTATGGCTATTCCAAAGATGGCTTCCTAGCTGTCCTTTTTTTTTTTTTTTAACAGGAAAAGCCCAATCATTGATGTATGTGAGAGATGTTCCCTCCTTTTTACTTTTGGTGGGGTGGGGTGTTTCAGAATGGTGAATCTATGCTTTGGCATCTTTGAGAATAGTAACTGGTTAAAGGAGGTGAATGTATGGAAATGAAGGCAGGATGTGGAGGGTATTTCCTATGTACAAGGTTCTATGTACATTTGGGAATTATTATTTGGGAAATATAAATAATATATTATATTAATTACATTATATATAATTATATATTATATTAATATATAATAAAATAATATATTTGGGAAATATAAATACATAAATTTGGGCAAAAATTATTGGGAAAATAGAGAGAAACCTTCTCAATTGGTTTTAGAGCTTAAATAAAAAGCAAGGAAAAATGAATGTTTATGGGATGCACACCAATTTTATGGATAGTTCCAGAAGAATGACCTTTGTTTATCCAAGGTCTTGCAGAGGTGCTAATAGTTTTTTCCTTGGATTTTACATGTGAAATGTCCATTCAAATTGCATAGAAAAGGGGGGAATAAATTTCCAACATACAAATATCCTAATGAAATTGAAGGCTTTACTTATTAATATATCTATATATAAATATGTATGTGCACATATATGTTCAATAATGAACATTACTGACTTATTTATATTCCTCAGTGAAGACATAGAGCATCTAATATTATAAAATTCTAAAAAGCAAAACCCTATCTTTGTACACCTAACAAAAAAGGGTTATAGAATGACAATGGTCAGGCAGTATGGAAAACAGTTCATCAATTAAAGATTTGTTGGTCTTGCTCCAGCTGGATATCCCTCCTTCTTGTCACATGACCAGCCCATCTCATTTTTCAGTTATAAACTTCTCTGATGATGATCTTCATACTGCTTCTTTAAGGTAAATTTTAAATTGGGGATGTGTCAAAGCTGACTTATCCACTATGTACTTCTCCATTGCTCTTTGGATGACAAAATTTTAATTCTTTGGTATTAAGATTTTGGTATTCCACAAGCAGCAAGTAAATAGAATCATTAGAAGAAGAAGAGATGAACCTTTGTTTTATTTAGAGTGAAGCTTAAGAGTTAATGCTGAGTCTAAACTGCAAAGGAATTCCTTATACATAGCAAGGAGATTCCCATTAATCCAGTATTTGGATGACATTGAGCTTATTCCATCAAGCTTTGGAGCAATGCAGAGATTATTCAATGACATACATTGTTACTCAAAATAGTTTGGCCTAACCATCCACACAGGATACACCAAGAGGATGAAGTATGCCCATTGTCTAGTCTATGATAAGATGTAGCAGTTTTTACTTTGTTATCTTCTTCTGAGTTTTTGTTTTGATTTCCTCTGACATCATAGTAACTTTCCATAGTCAGAATCTTTTCCTTCTGCCCACTCACTTTTCCAGACTTTTTATTGACTTTTAGCTCTATGCTAAAGTGGAGCTCTGTTTCCACAGTGGAGGGGGCACTGTCCCAAACTTCAGGTTTTTGTGCAGTTGTTTTCAGAGATAATTCTGGGGACCGTAAGTTTTTGGTTCTTCCAAGGTGATATGACCTAGGGAGAGTTGTATTTATTAGACCCTGGTCTGTGCTCTGGTCTATGAGTAACCACAAGTATTCTTTTCTATCCTGGAACTGTTCCCTGGGCCCAGCTCCTCTGCAGCTACAAACTCTGGTGTGCTAGTGTTCTTCCCCACCCTGGGACTGAGATCCAGAACTGCAACCCAGATCCAAGCATGGGAAATGCAACAGAGTCCTGCACCCAGTGCCAGCAAAGGAAACCCTGTTGTCTCGTTCTGATCAGTTGTCTGACACCTTTACCACCTGTAGGCTGAGAGGTCTGGAAACTACAATTGCCACCACTAATTCAGTCACCCCCACAGCCTACTGCTGATTTGCTGGGACATGGCATGCTCTGAAAAGTGCTCCACTCTCACCTCAGTGCAAGAGACCTTTGCTGCTAACTTTCTAAATTGTCTTGAGCTGGAAAATTGTTTCACCCCACATTTTCGTGGGTTTTGCCACTCTAGCATTTATTTTGAGGCATTATTTAAAGTTGTTTGGAGGGGTTGGGGAAAGAGCGCAGGCTAGTCCCTGCCTTGTCTCTATCATCTATGATATGCATTTGGAAGAACAAGCCATAGAGCTGGTTCATCATTAGATCTCTCTTGGACGGTCATTGCAAATGGACAACGAGTTGGGTCCAGGATTTGATGGGAAGAGAAGAGCAGTCTAGATCGCCTTTATGAAGTTATACAGCGTTCTTAACTTCAGATACAAGTGGACCTTTATTCTGTTTTGTTTTTTACTGATAGAGTAAATGACTCAGAGATAAACTACCATTTGAAAGTTTCCAAATTTTGAATCTTTCTGAAAAGATCCAGAGCTTGTTCTAACCAGATACAATTATAGCGCTGAAGAACTCATTATCTTCCCCCTCCCCTCTCTATAGGGGAAATTTCCCTATTTTCTAATAGGGAAAAATTCCCTATTTTCATAGAAAGTACCAGCGTTCTTCCTGTCTCTTAGGTCTATAACCTTAGAATCTTTGATCCTTTTCTCTCTCTCTCTCACCTCTCAGATTCAACCAGTTGCCAAGTTTTGCTGTTTGTTGTTCTGCGACATCTCTAACATCTGACCCCTTCTTTCAATGAACAGAGTCATTGTCTTGGCTCAGATCCTGTCACCTCTGGCATAGATCATCTCAATGGCCTCCTAGCTGGTTGCCCTCCTTCAAGTCTCTTTTCACTTCACAGACCTACCAAAGTGATTTTCCTTAAATGCAGAGGCGATCACGTCATGTGTCTCTAGGATAGAATATAAACCACTCTGATTAGCTTTAAGCCCTTTATAATATAACCTCTCCCCAGCCTATCTTTCCAGGTGCAATGAACATCACTCCCACTCCCACATTCACAATCTAGTCAAACTGGTCTTCCCTCTGTTCTTCACACATCATGTTCCATTTCCTGTTTCCTGGTCTTTGTACTGACTGTCCCTCCTTCCTGGAATCTATTCTTTCATCACTGCTTATAGATCCCCCCTCTTCCTTTTGAATGCAGCTCAAGCAACACCTTCTACATGAAGCCTTTCCTGATCCAACTCTCCCAACTGTTAGTGCCCTCTTTCCCCAGCTATGTTGGATAACAATTTTTCTAACAAAAAATTTAAAGAAATCAGTATGAAGCCTGCTGAACACAATGGAAATCTTCAGTTTGCTTTTAATTTACTGACTACAGGCCAATTATGCTTTAAAGAGACAGTATTACCTCTTGTTATGGGAGTAAGGGTGAGACCAGTCTCACTCACAGATGAGAAATTGACAGAAAGAGAGGGAGAAGTAGTAAATATACAAAAAAAGAAAAAGAGTAAGTATCTGGGAAGACTGGGCATTGATGAATTTTCCAGTTTGGAGAACTATTGCCAGATGGTGATTTACAACTCTCTTCCTCCCTCTTCCTACCCCCACCCCCCATCTCTCTGTCTCTCTCTCCTTCTCCCTCCTTTCCTCTTTCCCTCTCTCTCTGTCTCTCAGTCTTTCTCTCTCTGTGTCTCCCTCTATCTGAGAGTATGTGTTAAATCTAAAGCTTACCTGCTCTTCAAGATTTGTTAACATTTTTGTTCAATTATCATTGAAAGGTGACATAAGATGAAAGTTGGGACAGCCAATAGCAATGTCTGATTGTGTGTGTGTGTGTGTGTGTGTGTGTGTGTGTGTAGGGGAATGGGATGCAAAGGGAAGCACCCAGGATGTTACCTAAACAGAACTGACCCCATGTCAGAAATTGTTGGGATTCTTTTGGCTGCGGGTTCTGGAGACAAATGAAAAAGAATATTATTGATTTATATTCTATAACTCCTCAAAACTGAGGAAAAGTGTGAATCCAGTTTTTCCCTGGCAAAAGGCAGGCTCATCAGTAGTTTCTGTCTTATGCAGGGTGGGGATGAAGTTATTATAGCAGGCCATCGGATCTTTTTCATTAGTCAACTCTACATATGTTCAAGAAAAAAATGATTAGAGAAAAATCATGCCCACCAAGAAAAGGCTGATGATGTCCCCATTCCAGAGGTCAGGATAAGAGGGAAGAATAAAGATCCTAATTTCTTCCTATAGCTACCCAGCAGAATCTTTTCACTTTATATAAATAACTGCTTACACAGTCCTCATCCCTTTTTTGGGCCAGTGACAATCCAGAAAGTTGTCACTGTTCCTGATAGTGATGGGGAACAGTCTCTCTAAAACACACACCATCAGTTTGCTACCATAGGCTCTGAAATTCAGAGTCCCTAATGTAAGACCAGAGTGAGAACACTATTTCAGCAGAGCTTCTCCTTTCCACAGAGTTGGCTCTGCTTGGATTCATTTTCCCATGGTTATCTCTTCTCTTTCTTTTTCCTCATTCCCTCAATAATTAATCCCAGTCTATTGCTGCTTGCTTTCTTTTTTCCATCTACCCCAATCATATCTTCTTCAATGTCCCTCTCCTTATCTGCCCAACCATACCACTGTGGCTTTTAGAACTCCCACTCTATCATAAAGCCTCCTTTCATTTTACAGATCTTCCTCTCATCTTCTGGTTCTCCTTCAGATCTTCCCAGACCTTTCTTTTCAGTACAGTTGTATCTTTTCTAACTCTCCTTGACTCACTAGCCAGATCCTAAAGTGGAGCTGGAATACTTCTTTTCACTTCCAGACTCTCCATCTCTGTAGCGACAGCCTTGGGTCACTCCAATGGTTGAAGCTTAGGACTGGGACAAAAATGAGACATTGGTTGGCCATATAGACTTAACTGTAATATGGAAAGAATACTCGCCAAGGACATAGCCCTAATTCAGGTAGAGGCAGTATTTCCATCCCCACCTAGACTCTCTTTGCTGTTTCCATATGAAAATGCAACTGATCAGAAGAGCATATTGATTCACATGACAATGGGATGTCCCTCAAGTCTGAGAGATGCTCACTTTTCATGGGCAGTTCTCCTCATGCCCTAGGTGACTGGAAAGCTGGACCAACCAAATCCTAGGAATATTTTCCCTGTCCACTAGGGGAAAACTAGCATAGACTAGTGGCAAGGACCATAGTCAATATTGCTCCTAGCATACACTGCCCCTTGGTGGCAAGGTCTTAAAGGTCTTCTAGAGGACTTTTTACCACTTAAATAGACTTAGAGTTATTACTGGACAGTTCTAATATGACAAGGAAGGAAGGAAGTGGGGGGAGAGGAAAGGTTGGAAAGGAGGAAAGAAAAAAGGAAGGAAGGAAGAAAAAAAAATCAGTATTTATTAGGTATTTACTAGGTACCAGGTACCATACTAAGCAGCGAGAATACAAATACAAACAAAAAAGAAGGCATTCTCTGCCCTCAAAAAGCTTACTTGAGACAATACATAAAAGTATTGTGAGGGCATGCTTCTGAAATTTTGATGCCAGGAAAAAGGCTGGCAGGGGAATGAAGACCTGTTTGGGTAACTACATAACATGGAGTCGCTAGCAGCAAGACTGGTATGGGTAAGAACTAGAGGTAAAAGAAAAACAGAAAAAAGAAACAAAGAAAGAAGACAAGAGAGAAAGAGAAAAAGAATGAAAGAAGGTAAGAAAAAAGAAAGAAAGGGAGAAAAGAAAAGCAAGTAATGTGATAGTCCTGAAGAAGCGTAACGCCAGGATGACTGAGTATGGAGAAGAATGAAGACCAGAAATCCCAGGCTTCACTTCCTCCTTTGGAAGGACCACATTCTGGATCTTCCATGTAGTTAGTGATGTTAAAGACAGTTCCCATGTATCTCCCAATATAATGTAATGATGACAACAAGAAACACTACCAGAAATATCAGTGCCATAGCACAGATGATGACAGTTCCAAGACAGTCATTGAACCCCCTCAGAGATCACGGTCATCTATGGTAAGGTAGTTTAGAGGTCAACAAGATTTCGCATGCAGCCTCAGTATTCCCTGGCCCCCCCATCCAGGACTTTCCGCTCCCTGGGAGCCCCATTAGTGATCTTCAGGAGCCTGGTCCTCTCAGGCAGGGGTAAAGAGGATAGCAAAACTGAGAGAGCAACAGGGTTGGGACTGGAGGTCTACAGTAGCGTAAAAACCTATTTCTGAACATTGACAACAATATTACCTACTCAAAGTGTCCATCATGCTGCCCACTCTGTGAGCCTGCATCAACATCCACTCTGTTGAGACTTCCACTGCTGCTGGCCTCCACTGTTAGTGTTTGCTATACTGGTATGCATCACTACCTTGTTTTGGACTATATATAGAATCATCTGAGTTCCCTTCATCCACTATATTCCCCAAAGCTTGAATAAGAAGGTTGGAACCTGAGATTTCTTAAGACTGATTGTTCATCCTTTATCCCTCATGTGGGTCACTATCCAAGTGAAGATCTCCAGCTAGATTGGTAAAATCAGTATTACATCATCAGTGTTGTGATGGAGAACATCAATGCCTTCAATGAGTGAGGTAGCTTTGAGGTTTCTTCCCATCAGATTGTGATAGTAAGAAGGAGTTCAGATAGCCCTAGACAAGTCCATTGAAGGTATATTGGACTACCTCCCAGAAGAAAAAACTAATTACTCCTAACTAGTTGTAGCCATAGGAATGAAAAAAAGCCTTTAGCAAAGTCAATAAATTTAACTCTCTTGCCTACAGCCTGGGAACCTGGTCTACTGCATTGATAAGGTCACAAACTGTTTGAATAATTGACTTAACAATTTTGTTCATCTCTCTGTCATCCATTGTAAGTTGCTAGATGCCATCTGCCTTCTTGACTTGAAGTCCTTCAGAGCTGTTCTGAGAAAAATGTTGCTGTTATTGTGTATGGTTTTATCTTGGTTCTTCTCATCTTACTCTTCATTATTTCATCCAAATCTTTCCATGTTTTCCTAAAAGCAGCCTGCTCATCATTTCTTACAGCACAGTAGTTAGTATTCCATCATAATCAAATACCACAGTTTGTTTAGTCATTCCCCAGTTGATGGACATTCCTTCAATTTCCAGTTCTTTGCCACCACAAACAGAGCTACTATAAATATTTTAGAACATATAAGTTATTTTCCTTTTCCTCTAATCTCTTTGGGAAACAGACCTAATAGTGGTGTTGCTGGGTCAAAGGGTATATTTAACTCTTTTATAACGCTTTGGGCATAATTCCAGATTGCTCCCTAAAATGGATGGCTCAATTTACAGTTCTATCAACAGTGAATCAATGCCCCAATTTTTCCACATCCCTTCCAACATTTGTCACTTTCCTCTTCTATCATTTTAGCTAATCTGATAGGTGTGAGATATCTCAGAGTTGCTTTAATTTGTATTTCCCTAATCAATAGTGATTTAGATCATTTTTAATATGATTAAATATAGTTTTGATTTCTTCATCCAAAAATTGACTACTGGTCCTTTGACCATTTATCAATTGTGCAAAGACTTGTGCTTTTATAAATTTGACAAAGTTCTTTATGTATTTGAGATATGAGACATTTTTCTGAGGAACTGTATATAAAAATTTTCTCCCTATTTTTTGTTTTCCTTCTAATCTTGGCTACCTTGGTTTTATTTGTACAAAACCTTTCTAACTTGATATAATCAAAATTATCCATTTTATACCTCACCATGCTCTCTTTTTCTTGTTTATTCATAATTTGGTCTCCTATCCGTAAGTCTGATAGATAATATGTTTCATGTTCTAATTTTCCCATGATATCTCCCCTTTATATGTAGGTCATGTATCAATTTTGACCTTTTCTTGGTAAATGGTACAAGATATTGATCTATGTTTAGTTTCTGCCAGACTGCTTTCCAGATTTCCCAACAATTTTTATCAAATTCTTTTCCCAAAATCTTAAATCTTTATAATTGTCAAACACAAAGTTACTATAATCATTTGCTACTGTGTATTGTATATCTGGTTTGTTCCACTAATCTATCTTTCTGTTTCTTAGCCAGAACTTGATAGATTTGATAATTATTGCCTTATAATATAGTTTAAGATCTGAAATTGCCAAACCTCCTTGCTTTATGTTTTTTTTTTTTACTAATTCCTTTGATATTCTTGACCTCCTGGTCTTCCTAATGAATTCTGTTATCATTTTTTTCTAGCTCAGTAAAGTGATTTTTTGGTAATTTAATTCAGATAGAACTGAATAAATAAATTTAGGTAAAATTGTCATTTTTATTGTATTGACTCTGCCTAACCATGAACAATGAATACTTCTCCAATTATTTAAATCTGGCCTTATTTGTATAAAAGTGTTTTATACTTATGTTTATGTAGTTCCTGAGTTTGTTTTCGTAGGTATACTCCCAGGTATTTTACACTGTCTACAATTATTTTAAATGGGGTATCTCTTTCTATCTCTTCTTGTTAAGGTTTTGTTACTAACATATAGAAATACTGATGATTTATGTGGGTTTATTTTAAATCCAGTTACTTTGCTAAAATTATTATTTCCATTAACTTTTTAGTTGAATCTTGAGGATTTTCCAAATATATCATCTGCAAAAAGAGATAGTCTTATTACCTCATTGCCCATTTTGCTTCTTTAAATTTCTGTTTCTTCTCTTATTTTTGTTACTAGCATTGCTAATACAATATTGATGACAATAGGCATGCTTGTTTTCCTCCTGATCCTATAGAGAAGGCGTCTAGCTTATCTTTATTACATATAATGCTTGCTGATAGTTTTAGGTTTTAGGCTTCTTATCATCTTAAGGAAAAATCCCTTTATACTTATGCTTTCAAATATTTTTAATAAAAAGCTTTTCTGTATCTATTGATATAATCATATTGATTTTGTTACTTTTGCTATTGATATATTCAATTATGCTAATAGTTTTCCTTATATTAAGCCATCCCTTCATTCTTGGTATAAATCCTG
>CM053770.1:303608842-303631707 GCA_028658325.1 Potorous gilbertii | reverse complement strand
CTGGAGGGTTAAGTAGAACCTCAATCCTTGGTATCTAGCCAGTCTCAGACTAGACTTCCATCCAACCACCCTTAAGTAGATTGTCTGACCCTTCAGTTATTCAACTTTACACCATCCTTGACCCTTGAGTCCTTTTGACCCCCAGGGACATTTCCAGAGGGAGGAGGATGATCCGTCATTCTGGTTATGGTCACCCTTTCAAGTTGTGCCTTTGATCCTATCCTCTCTCCTCCACCAACATCCTGCCCTTTAGACCACCTGCTCTTTTCCCAAAATTTTCAATCTCTTATCCAGCAGTTCCTTCATGACTACTTTCTAAGGGATCCCCTGAACTTTTTTTGAATATTTTGAGTTGTCATATTTTCCCAGAAACACTGAACCCAGAGCATACAAGAAGCCCTGAATGTATCAAGGATTAAGCACACCCCACCCCTAGCTGACATAATTTGGTGTTTACACCCCAAGCTGTATTTCCTGTGTGCCCTTGGGAGGCAAGACAAATGCCACCTAGTCTATGCCAGGCGAGGAAAATGCTTTTGAAGCTAGAGTCCTTTGCAGATAAGTGGACCCTCCTATCTTCACAGTCCAGTGCTTTGCAAGGGAAAAGGAATGTGGCTTTTGCCATTGCCTTCTTCCTCCCCTTCAGAATGGGTTTTATCCTTTTTCCCATCTTTCCTCTCCATGCCATGCCCCTTTCTGTTTTCTCATCCTCCTTTTGTTGTACTGTCATAAAAATGCAAACTTCTGTAGGAACTGTAAACTCTTTGGGCTCCACATGCATGTTCATTTCTCTTGTAATAAGCCTGGTTTTCACATATGTCTCATGATGTTGTGATTGCCTGTTGACACAAACATGCTCACTTGTTCCAATCTTTAAGAAAACCTTCACTAGATTCAAAGGTTCATATACCATACTTTTGTTTTTTGAGTACTGAAATGTTAGAGTCTGTTGACTATTATTAAATTACATAATAAAAAGAAAAAATTAGGCATCTAAGTGATGCAGCGGATAGAGCACTGGTCCTGGAGTCAGCAAGACCTGAGTTCAAATCTGCCTCACACACTTAATAGCTGTGTTGTTCTGGGCCAGTCGCTTAACTTCTGTTTGTCTCAGCTCCCTCATCTATCAAATGGGGGTAATAAATAGCACTTACATCTCCAAGGTGTGGTGAGGATAAAATAGGGCATTTGTAAAGAGCCTTGCACATCTTAAAACTATAGCTATATAAATGCCTACATATTGCCAACTATTAAGTATGCACTTGACCTAGCACCGCCTAAATCTATCATCCCACATCCTTTCTTTCACAACCTAACGCCTAGAAAAAGCTATCTTCCCTGCCTCAACTTGGTCACCTTCCATTCCTTCAATCCTTACAATTAGGCTTCTGTCTCCATTGAAACACCTGTCTCCAAAGCCACCAATGATCACTTTATTTCTTAATTCAATGGCAATTTCTCAGTCCTCAATCTTCTTGATTTCTATTTATAATCTGATAGTGCTGATCACTCCTTTCTGTATACTTTCTCCTACCTAGTTTTTCTGTCAACTGTTTTGTCATATCTGTAGGGTTTTCTTTATACCCATCTGACAGAGCCAAATGATCGGTTCTCAGTCTTTATATTACCCATGCTCCACCCCCACCTATGACTGTTTTCTAGTGCTTTTTTCCCAGCCCTTTTCATCTCTATTCTCTCTCATGGTGACCTCATTAGCCCCCAAGGATTCAACTATCAACTCTGTACAATCTCCAAAATCTAAATGTCAGATTCTCTTCACATGCCTAAGCTCCAGACTTTACAATCAATCAACAGCATTTATTACATGCCTGCCATGTGCTCAATTCTGCTCTGCTCATCATCTTCTCTGATGTGGGCAATGCCATGCTGAGTAGTCCTATGCCAGTGTCTCCCATGTCACACAATCAATTCCAAAGTTAAGGTAGACCTTGAGAGTGTCCTTGTATTGCTTCTTCTGACCACCATGTGAAAGCTTACCCTGTAGGAGTTCTCCATAAAATAGTCTGCGCCAAGCATTCAGACTGTGCTTCAGAGAGCACAACTCCAATGGGTTGGCCACGTTGTTCTTCGAATGTGTCTTGTACTGTGCTAGGCAATGGTAATACAAATATAATGAAACAATGCCTACTCACAAGGAGGAGAACCTGTGTAAGTTAATTACCATAATGAGCCGACCTAAAAACCACTTCAGCCAAAAAACTATTTATTTATCAAGCAAAGGGATATGGAAGTCAAAGGTAATAATGGCAGAAATGAGACCGGCAACACTCCTGAATGTGGTGGAACCTGAATAAAATATAACTGGGAAATATTTAACAATAAAATAAAATAGAATATAGATAATGTTAATGTATCATTTTCTAAGTCAATATGTGGCCTGAAAAGTTTTTCATGCAGTATTTAGTAATGCCCCACCCCCAATTTCTATTTGAGTTTGATACCTTTGGTTTAGAACATAAATTCACTGATATAAACTAACTGCAAGCAGGGACTATTTATTCCATTTCGGTCTTGGTTTCCTCAGCACTTAGCACAGCACAAAGCACATAGAAGAAACTTATTAAATGTTTGTTGACTGATTGGAAGACTGTGAGCAGTAGCTGTGTCATAAAATAAGATGCAATGGAGGGGGAATTAAGTTAAAAGAAAATCTAGTTAGAGACATGACAGAGCAAAAATCACTGAGAGTGAAAAATGGAAGGGCAAAGAGGCAAAAACATAAATGTTGCATCTATATTTTTATAACAAATTCTTTTCCTCATTGACAGTGGAGGTACCATATTTGGACTCAAATACCAGTGTCCTGAATGGGCAACTTAATGAAGTAGAAATAGTGAAGATCGGAAGAGTGGCTAGACTAAATTAAGTACAGGCAAAATATCTTTACGGGTACAAAAAAGAAAGACAATAAAGAATATTAATAATTACTGACCCTTATTACATACTTCCTAGTTCTATCAAAATTTTATAAGAAACATCTCCACACACAATGAGAGTGTTCTTAGAGTCATAGTCAATTTCCAACGTGCCTCCTCTTCCACCTCCCTTTTAACCATTCCCTCCCCCTGCCCAAAAAAAGGACTTCTAGCTAAGACAGCTGCCCAAACAGAATGCTGGAAGCCCAGCTCTCACATATCTAAATAATTGCATCAGACCAAATAATGACCAAGAAATACAACTGAGTAACTACAATGAGTGACTTAGTCCTCCCAGCACCATACAAAACAGCAGAAGCCCACAGTGCAATTGTAAAGGTGGTCCACTAGAAATTTCAATACCAATGCAAACAAATAAGAGGAAAGTCTCTCAGTACAACTAGAGATGGGCCAGAGAAGCTAATAGTCTGAAAGGTTCTGTATACTGAGACAAAAAAAAAAGCAAAGTTCCTAAAACAAATTCCCAAGGTGGCTGGAAATCCACAGTATGAACACTAGAAGAGCCATAAGAACCAGTACAGATGTAGTAGCACTCAGTTTGGGACATCTCAGGTCTTGGGGTTCTGAGTTCCACAGCATTCTGTCCACTGAAGTTTCTGAAAATCCAGTGTTCTAAATCTCAAAGATCCAGGAGGATCTAAAGCCTACTAAGCATTCTTATCATGGAAAATTCTGAGGGATGAAGGTCCAGAGTAAGCAAACTGACTAATTACCCAAAAACACACCAGTGGATATACCTGCCCTTAGCACAATGCCCTATTTCAGGAACCAAGGTTGGAGATATATGTAAAAAATGAAGATACCAACCACTAGGTTAGAATTATTACAGATCCAGATGATTACAAAATCAAAGACAATAAAAAATCCAACCTAAAAGATAGTTCACAAGAAGTATCAAGTATAAATTCAACACATGAATTTTCCACAAGGACTATGTGAATACCTGAGAAGAAATTTTTTAATGAAATAAAAGACCTAGAAAAATGAACTGGAAGGCAAAAATAAAAACGTTTAAAGTGTTAAAATGTAACAAAGTAGTGAGTTCCCTGGAAAAGCAAATATAAATCAATGACTACATGAGACAAGAAATGTTAGAAAGCAAAAACTGTAACAAAAACAGGCAAAAGCAAAAGAAAAAATTATCAAATATGGCAGTATATACAACATTCTATACCTACAATCCCTCACTCCTTTGAGAAAAGGGATATATTACATCATCTGTTCTACAAGAGTAAGGGCAGAGGAGGATATGGACTATGTATAGGCAAGACTGTGGTTGAGAGGGAGCAAAAAGAAAGAATTTTCATCTTCACAGACAGCAACTCTGAATCATAGGAATAGAATGAATAAGAGTATACCTCCACAGGATGGGGAAACAATCACATGAATTCATTTGTATATCTAATTTTAAAGGAATTTATAAGCTTTCTGCTCCAAGCATAAAACTAGGAACTAGACACTGTGGTTATCAGAAGGTAGCTAAGTAACAATTACTCAGACATGAGGAATGAAAAACCTCAGGTACACAAAGAACATGGCAACATGTTCAGGGTGTCTTCATGGCATTCAAGTGTAATAATATATTAATTATGAAATAAGTCTACTAGAGTCACATTACGGTTTACAAACACCTAAAATAATGAAATGCACCTATTATAATGAAAATAGTGGACATCAAAAGAAGATCTAGAAATCTTTTTACATTAATAACCATCGCAGGGTGGGAAAAGGGGAAAATCAAGTGAAAGAAAATATCAATTAAAAAAAATACAATTCAATCCAGTTTTGTTTTTAAGAAGAAATAGATACCATTCTGTTGGGGGAGGGTGGTATATGAAAATGTCAGGGTCAATTGTGTTCTGTTTTTTTAATGTATCAAATATATCAAAAGTCATAAAATTGTCTGCTTCTCTATGCCCCCTTCTATGCTTTTTTTATTTTTCCTCTTTTCCACATCACTCGTTGCCCACCTTCTTACCAAAAAAGCCTCAGTTAATATAGTAGAAAAAAACCTACATTAACCTTTGTCTGTAAATGCATTGTCTCATTTTAAACTTCTGGTTCAACATGTCTCTAACCAAGGGGTGGGAAGCATGCTTCAATTAGGTCTTCTGAAGTCATGACTGGTCATTATATTCATCAAAGTTCTTTAGTCTTTCAAAGTTATTTTCCTTTACATTACTGTAGTCATCATGTAAATTATTCCCTTAGTACTGCTCATTTCACTCTATAAACTGAAGATCTACAGAGTGTTGTGCTGACCTCATTGTTATATGCTTGTGAAACATGGACAGTCTACAGTAAGCACCATATTAGGAAACTGAATCACTTCTATTTGAACCGTCTTAAAAAAGATTCTGAGGATCACCTGGAAGGATAAGGTAACAGACACTGAAGTCCTTGCCTGAGCTGATCTGCCAAGCATTCAAACTGTGCTTCAGAGAGTGCAACTCCAATGAGCTGGCCATGTTGTTCTAAATACACGCTTGCCAAAAAGATTATTTTATGGAGAACTCACATGGGGCAGGCAATCCCATGATGGTCAGAAGAAGTGCTACAAGGACACTCTCAAGGTCTCTCTCAAGAACTTTGGATCTGACTTTGCAACATGGGAGACACTGGCACAGGACCACTCAGCATGGCGTGCCCATATCAGAAAGGGTTCTGTGTTCTTTGAGCAAAGCAGAATTGAGGCAGCACAAAGTAAATGTAGGATGCGCAAATTTGTGGTATAGACCCCAAATATTCACATGAACTATCTGCACTCAACCTGTGGTAGAGCACTCCAAGCTCATGTTGGTCTGCTCAGCCAGTCGAACACACTGAAATTTCACTTTATCATGGTGATGTCATTTTAGTCCTCTTTGAAAGACAACAATCAATCCTACCAGCTCATACAAGTAATCTCCAATTTCTCTGAATCTGTCATGTTCAACATTTTTTACTTTGTTATATTATTCCACTACATTCACAATATGTTTAGCCAAAACTTGGAGGCACCCACTTTAATTATACAACTAGCAGGTTTTTTACTACAACAAAAAGTACTACTATACAGAGTTTTTGTACATAGGGATCCTTTCCCTGTTTTTTTAATCTCTTTGAGGAACATTTCTAGCAATGGTATCAATGAGTCAAAAGGCATCCACACTTTGAAACATACCTCCAAATGCTTTAAAGAATGGCTGGCCTAATTCACAGCTCCACCAACAATGCTTTTTAGTGTACCTATCTTACAATAACTGCCCCCCAATAATTGCCAATTTCCTTTTATTTGTACCAATATGATGGAGTAACACCTCAGAAAAATTTCAAGTTACATTTCTTTCATTACTAGTGAATTAAAGCATTTTTTCATATGATAATAGCTTGGATTTCTACTTGAGAACTACTTTTATTTATCTTACTTTGGAATGGTTTATTCTTACAGATTTATATTAATTCCCTATGTAACTTAAATACCAGACTTTTATCAGAGGAATTTGCTGCAACAAATTTTCCCCCAGTTAACAGGTTCCCTTCTAATTTTAACTACTGGTTCTCCCTGTACACAAGTTTTTCAATCCCAGCTCCTTTGCCCTCCAGAATATCCAAATTCCAAGTCCTCCAATTCATAAATGTAGAAGCTGCTAAATTTTGTGTTATCCTGACTGTGACTCCACGATACTTGAATTGTTTCTTTCTGTCTGCTTTCAATATTTTGTCCTTGACCTTGGGATTTGGCTATAATATTCCTGGAAGTTTTCATTTTGGTATCTCTTTCAGGATGTGGTAGGTGGATTCTTTCAATTTCTATTTTATCCTCTGGTTTAAGGGCAGTTTTGTTTCATGATTTCTTGAAAGACAATGTCTAGGCTCTTTTTTAATTTTTTTTTTTTTTGATCATGGCTTTCAGGTAGTCCAATAATTCTTAAAATATCTCTCCTGGATCTATTTTCCAGGTCAGTTGTTTTACCAAGGAGATACTTCATTGTCTTTTTTTTCATTCTTTTGATTTTGTTTTGTAGTTTTCTTGATTTCTCATGAAGTCATTAGCTTCCATTTGCTCAATTTTAATTTTTAAGGAGTTATTTTCTTCACTGAGCTCTTGTACTTTCTTTTCCATTTGGCCAATTCTACTTCTTAAGGATTTCTTTTCTTCAGTGAATTTTTGTGCCTCTTTTTCCATTTGGCTAATTCTATTTTTTAAAGTATTCTTCTCCTCACTGGCTTTTTTAACCTCTTTTATCATGTGGCCTAGTCTGTTTTTTAAGGTGTTATTTTCTTCAGTATTTTTTTGTGTCTCCTTCACCAAGCTGTTAACTCATTTTTCACGATGTTCTTGTATCACTCTCATTTCTCTTCCCAATTTTTCCTCTACCTCTCTTACTTGAGTTTCAAAATTTTTTTTGAGTTCTTCCATAGCCTGAGCCCAATTCGTATTTTTCTTGAAGGCATTAGATATAAAAGTTTTGTTATCATCTCCTAAGCGTATGTTTTGATCTTCCTTGTCACTATTATAACTTTACGTGGTCAGATTTTTTTTCTCTTATTTGCTCATTTCCCTAGCCTAATTCTTTGTTAAAGTAGGGCTTTGCTTTCAGAATGGAGGGTTCAGTGTCCCAAGCTTCTTTGTGTAGCTGGTTTCAGATATATTTCTAGGAACCTGTAAGTTTTTATTTCTTCCAAGGCGTTATGATCTAAGGAGACCTACTTACTCTCTTGGCCTGTGTTCTGGTTTGTGAGTGACCACAAGCTCTCTTTTCTGCCCTGGAACTGTGACAAAAGTCCCTGCTCTACTGCAGCCACAAGCTCTGGTGTGCTACTGCTCCTCACCCTAAGACTACCACCAAGACCCAAGTATGGGCAAAATGACAGGGCCCTGCCTCAGTGATAGCAAATCTCCTGCTGACCAGTTGTTCAATCCCCTTATCTGTGGGCTGAGAGTACCAAAAAAAAGTTGTTATTGCTGCTGGTTCAGCGACTCCCAAGGTCTACTCTTGGTTTGCTGGGGTTGGGCATCTGCTGGCATGGCCTGCACTAGACTGTGCTTGGCTCTTAACCTAAGTGCAACAGACCTTTCCTGCTGACCTTCTAAGTTGTCTTTGGCTGGAAAACGACTTCACCCCATCCTTTTGCGGGTTCTGAAGCTCCAGGTTTTGTTTTATGGCATTATGTGGTTTGGGGAGGGCTCAGCTGAGGCGGGGCCTTTTCTCCACCATCCCCTTTGTTATCCTAATGACAATAATCACGCTTCCTGCTCACACACGGTAGAAACAAGCACCTGCGGCTCCAGCTTCTTCCGGGCCCAGCCCAATTTTTCAGAAATCCCACCACTTTTTACCTGACTCTCCAGCAGGTGAGGTTTTCTTCTGCCTGAATGTAACTGTGTGTAAGCAATGACCCAGATCATCCCGTAGTGCTTTTTCATACTGCTCAAGTCTTTGACCCACTGTTTCTTGCCACCATTCTACCATTTCTTGCAGTTCTTGATGAAGGCCTTCTTGGATTCGTACCATTTCCTATAGAATCACTTTTTACACAAATCAGTGATGTACTCAACAAATATGATATTGAATATGTGGAGCCATAAGGATTTTGTACATAGCCCACAATGGTTTCTATGGTGTCCATTTCAACAATTTCCCTCGTTCACCTTGGAACTGTCCTGTCCAATTTCTAAAGCAATCTCCCTATGTCTCTCTCTCTCTCTCTCTCTCTCTCTCTCTCTCTCTCTCTGCGAAGACACAAAGACTGGAAATCATTTAATTAACGAATTTGTCTCTGACAAACATGCCAAAATACTGAGTTTTTTATTCCACAGTGATATTTGTTAATATATTTTGAGATCTGGTATTGCCAGGCCCCTTTCATTCCTACTTTTTTTTGTTGTTTCCCTTGAGATTCTAGACCTTTTGTTCCTCTATATGAATTAAATTTTTTCAAGTTCTATAAAGTAACCCTTTGGCATGGCACTAAATTCATAAATTAATTTAGCTAGTCTCTATGTTAACACAGTACAACCAGGAGCAATTAACGTTTGTCTTCATTCAGTAATGAACTTTTTTAGCACTGAATTAACAGAAGTCCTAAGCATGTTTTGATAGACAAATTCCTGAATGTTTTTTCATTGAGATGGTTTTAAATTAATTTCTTTTTCTATGATCTTCCTATTGAGTTGTATTAATATGAAGAAAAACGTAGTTTTGTGAGTTTATTTTATATACTGGTTCTTAACTGAAATTGTTTCAATTAATTTTAAGTCAAATCTCTAGGGTTCTCTAAGTAAACTAGACTTGCAAAAAATAATATTTTTGTTTAACTTTAGTCCTACAATTTCTTTATCCTGTCAATATTGCAAAAACCACCATTTTAGGATGACATCATATAAGTGATAAAAATGAATATTCTTGCTTTACCTCAGACCTTTTCCTAAAGCCTTCTAGCATTTCTTTATTATATATTAATTCTAGCTCTTAGTTTTATATACATACTATTTACCACATTAAGAAAAAGTCCATTTATTCCTATACTCTTTAAGTTTTTAAATATATATATATATATAAATGGGAGTTATATTTTGTCAAAAGTTTTTTTGCATCTATTCATGTGATTTGTATAGTTTTTTTTAATTAGCAAAGTCTCATGTTTAGTTTCCTTAATGCTAAAACAATCCTATATTCTTGGTATAAATCCACTGTAGCTATACTGTGTAATTTTTTAATGTGTTGCCGTACAAGTTTTGCTAATATTTTATTCAGCTTTTTGTATGGATATTTATTAGACATTGCTTGATAATTTTCTTTCTCTGCTTTGTTTTTCCCAGATTTGAGTATAAGGCAACAAATAGGAGGATATCATTTTTTGCTGTCTTTGTAAGAAAGTTAATGCAATATTGGAATTATGGCTCACATATCATTTGATCATTGTAAATCCACATTCAATTTCTTTTTTTATATTAAGTCACTTAGTTTATTTCTTCTTTTGTTAATCTGAATATTTCACATTTTTATAGATACTCATCCATCTCACTTTTCAGTTCTGTTAGCATACAATTAGGCAAAAAGTTTTAACGATTTCCTCTTACTTGCTATAAATTCTTTTTTATTTTTTAAATTAAGCCTTGCTCTGTTTTTAAAATAATCAAATAAATGAATAGTTAATAAACTATATAAGTTATCTAGGAAGGAACTTATTTGAAAAAAATTTGAAAAAAGGTAAGCAGTAGACAGAAATTATGCTTAGACCAACAGCTCCCACCATATTGCACAATAAATTCAAAATGAATACATGACTTAAATATTCATACAATAAAAAAAATTATATCATAATATATAAAAAATTAGAAAAGAAGATCATAAATCTCTCAAAGGTAGAAGTAGCGGTTGAACACTTAACCAAACAAGGAACAGGAACAATTACAAAAGATAAAATAAGAAACTTTGATTATATTAAATAAAAAGATTTTACGTAAACAAAATAAATCCATTCAGTATAAAAAGGGAAGTCTTCAGCCAGGGGAAAAGCTCCTTTGTATGTCTGACACACAGACAACATCTATTTCTGCATGTAAAACCAAAAGCCATTCTCCAATAGACAAGTGGTCCAAAGATATAAACAAAGAGTTCTCAAAAGAACTGCAATCTTTTAAGAGAATTCTCCAAAACACTAGTAAGAGCACAGCAAAACAATACTGAAGCTAGAAAACTACTGGCAAAAAAAGACAAATAATGGCAACAGTCAATGTTGAAGGAACTATAGAAACACAGGTACATTAATGCATGACTAATGGAGCTGTAAATTGGTATAACCATTCTGGAAAGCAATTTGGAATTATGCAAAGAAAATGACATATCCATAGGCTTTGTCCCAGCAATTCAACTACTAGGCACATACCCCAAGGAGGGCAATGACAAAAAGAAAGGCTCCTTTTACATCAAAATATTTAAGCTGCACTTTTTGTAGTAGTATAGAATAAAGTAGATGTCCACCAACTGGAGCATGACTAAATAAATCGTGGTATGGAATGGAATATTACTATACTATAAGAAAGGATGAAATATGACAAAAAATAAAGAAGCATAAAAACACTTAAACTGATGCAAAATTAAATAATAAGCATAACCAGGAAAACGATACACATGATTTTAAAAATAATTTCATTTCTTCATCAGCTGCAAATCATTTTTCATTTTTTCATTTTCTTTTCAAAAATTTGGCTTTCTCTTTTTAAAATCAAGCTGTAAATTTGTCTTGTTTTGTACTCCCCTCTTCCCCCAAAAAAAAGATCCCTGTGGTGTTTATCAGTTCAGTGAAGGTTTTCCTATCTTATCTTCGATTTTTAAGAATTTCTACTTTGATTTTTACTTGGGAGATGTTACAAATCATTTATCTGTTCTTTTTATCTTTTGTGGATAAATATTTAGAGATATAAATTTTCTACAAAGACTGCTTTGGTTGTATTGCAAAAATTTTGGTATGTTGTTTCACTGTCATTTTGATAAAATTATGTTTCCATAATTTGTTCTTTGACCATATATTCTTTAGGATATTGGATTACATTTAATTTTTAATCCTTTCTTCAAATACCCTTAATTGTAATTTTCATTGTGTAGTGGGCAGCAAAAGATACAATTAGTTTCTGCTTTTCTGTATTGGTTTGTAATGCACATGGTCCATTTTGTAAAGAGTGTGATACAAGGTTAAGGGATACGTATACTTCTTTTGACTCCCATTCAGTAATCACTAGAAGTCTATGATAGCTAATATCTCTAAAATTCTACTCAGGTCCTTAAGTTTTTCTTTTTCGCATTTTTATTAGCTTTGTCTAGGACTAAAAAGAACATACTGAAGTCCTCAAATTTGTGCTTTGTTTCTCTCTGTATTTCAATTAACTTTATCTTTAAATATTTTGATACTATGCCATTCAGGGCATATATATTAAGTACTGTCAGTCAGTCATATAGCATTTATTAATTATCTATTTTATACCTGCCAGGGTGCTAAACACTGGGGATATAAAGACAAAAAAAAAGTCTGCTCTCAAGGAACTGACAGTCTAAAGGGGGAGACAACATGCAAAGGCAAGATATATACAGTTAGGTCACAATGTAACTTCAAATAAAGGAAAATTCAATTTAGTGAAAATTATAAAATATAACCAGGTCACATTTAATGTGTCAAAATTCAATTAATGTGATAGATGCAAGCTAGTAAAGGGTTTTAAAATGCCACTGAGTCATCAGTCTGCACCAGCCCATAGTTGAGCAACTGCATACTATTAACAAGAATTGTGTTTGGTTTTTTTTGAATAATGCTTAAAGAAATTATATTGAGGACATCCTCAATCCACCCCTTTAAGGGCTTGAGAGGATCCACAGATATTACACATCACAGGTTTTTTTCAATGTACTGATCAATTGTAGTTATTTTTTTCCTCTTCTTTTTTTTTGTCTTTAAAAAAAATACTATATAAATATACTATATAATACTATATATACAAATATACTATACAAATGGAGTGGCCCTCTGGAAGAGGATAGAGATACTAAGAAAATCCATGACAATGTAAAAAACAAAAGACATTAATAAAAAATTTCCAGATTCAAAGTAGTCAGTGAATAAACATTAAGTGCCCACTATGTGCTAGCCACCATGCTAATCTTTGGGAATATAAGGAAGGGCAAAAGACAGTCCCTGCCCTCAAGGAACTCACAATCTAATAGAACTATTTAATAAAGGAAGACAACACATAAAAGAAGTTGAAGGGAGTAGGAGCATTACCAGGTATGAGAAAGGGCATTATCAAGTCTAGAGGAATGTGGCCTTCACCAATCAAAGGGAGGAAGGGGCCCCAGGGGCAAGGAACCCTGAAGAAGTATGACTTTCAGGACTGATGTTATATTATAATATCACATTCCAAAAATCAAAGAGAGTACAACAAGGAAAGAAATAGGAAAAGGGGAAGGGATCTTTAATAAAATGAACAAAAGGAAGAATACCTCAGATGAAAACGCTGCCATGACAAAAAAAAGAAGCTTATTAGAAAAAAATTTGATGCAACTCAATGGTATGAATGCAATCCTATAAGTAACACGACAATAGAATGAAATGTTGGAATGTCTGAATCTATGGTATGGAATATTATAAAATATGCAGGTGAAATAAAGGGGTAAAGTTACATCAGTATTTTTGCGGTCTACAAACAACTACAAGGAACAGGAGTATTACAATGACAGAAAAGGCACATCATTTAGCTGTATGGATTGAAAATTGTAATTAAAAAAACATTCTTTTTAGCACCCATTCAGACAAAAGCATCTAGTATAGATCTAATATAGTATCTTTAGTGAAAGAAAACAGAAATGAAGTGGATAATGAAAAAATAATATGTAACGTTAAAACTACCAGACAGGTAGCCAGGGTGCAGATGAGGATATAGCAGTTAAGTGTCTTGATTTTTTTAAGAAAATGATAAAAACATACATTAATCAATAATATTTTTCTTTAGTGGATGAAACAGGCTTATTCTGGAAAAGGATGCCTTCTAGAACTTACATTTTTAAGAAAGAAAAACTCACTGTAACTTAAGGATCACCCTACACTTTTATTAAGAGATACTTTAGAGGATTTTATTTATATATTTATCCTTGTTATAGTTAATATTATTGTATTTATATTTTAATTAGGGGATTTTAAATTAAAATCAATGCTTGTTTATGTATTGAATTTCTTGCACTCTGAGAAGCTACAATAATCTATTGCTTCCAATTCTTTGGTGGTCAAATAAGAAAGCGTTTAAGTAACTAAAGCTATTTTCTAATGCTGCTGCAAAATACTTCAAGGACAACAATATCATTTTAAAGCATTACTAATTTTTGATAATGCCCCTGGTAACTGGGTTTATTGTATGAAAATGAGGAGTGCAAGTTTGCAAAGGTGTCGATAAGGCTCTCTGCACCTACCAGCATAAGTATGAAAATTTAAAGAAATGGAAAACAGTTTAGAGTACATCACCAAAACATTTTAAACAATAAAGATATTTTCATCACATCATCGGTGTAAGCATATTTTTAGAATCTATATCCCAGGGTGGTTGTGAAGATCAAGTAAGATAATATCTGTAAAGCTCTTAGCACAGTGCCTGTCACATGGTAGGTGCTGAAGAGACTTGTTTCCTCTCTTAAGGTATAATATTCCGTAATTGCTTTTTTAAATTTTGTTTCCTATAACTACTTTATTACCTTGTTTGTAACAAACATGAATCAGAAATACATTTTTATTATCCTTTGCTGTTAAGAAAATATTTTAAAGACTTATTTTTTAAAAAGTTTTCATTGCATATTTCCATTGGGCTACAACCAACTACCCAATTTACAGATATTTATGACTTTGAAAAATGCAAATTTAAATACATAACCACTTTGTAGGATTCATTATCTGTGCTAATCAGAACCTGAGCAGGACAACTTGGAGGTAATCTCAGAGGGAGGACACTAGCAGTGAACAGGATTAGGAAAAGCTTTTGTAGAAGGTGGGATTTTAACTGGAACTTGAAAAAAGCCAGGGAAGCTAGGAGGCAAAGATGAGAACAGAAAGAATTACAGGAATACAGGACAGCTAGTTAAAATGCTGAGAGTCGGAAGATGGAGTGTCACATGTGAGGAACAACAAGGAGACCACTGACACTGGATCACAGAGTGTAATCAGACTAGAAATGTAGCAAGGGGTCAAAAGGGGTGGCCTCAAGTCCACACGCCGCCCTCTAGGTCTTCCAGCGAGGCCCTTTGACTGAATCCAAACTTCACAGGATACTCCCTTAATAAAAGGATTTGTTCTATAAAACTTGGATTCTGTCAAAAGACCACACCTAAGGGCCTAGAAAGCCACATGAGGCCTCCAGACTGCAGGTTTCCTACCCCAGGTCTGGTTAGGAAGAGCTCTAAAAGCCAAAAAGGATTTTAACTTTGATCCCAGGGGAATTTGTGCAGCTTACTGTGCCTTTTCCCTCTGCATCTCTTTCAAGCATTTCTATTTTTACTACTGCTTTATCACATCAGGATTTGCACCATTTTTTCAATTCACCTGAAGCAGTAATAAATACGACTCCAGTCCATAATTTAAGCTCCCAATGTTTTTCAAGTCTGTTTCCTACAAACAGCTTATTGTTGCTATCCCCCTATTTGATGAGTTCATTCAATTCCCATTCACAGTTACACTAATTATTTTTCCTTCCATCATCTTATATTTCATGCTCTCTTTGCTTCTTATTCTTTCACAAAGAACATGAGGACAGAACAGGAGCAGAATCGACACCAGTAATGTACAAATGAAATAGGGTGTGGGTGCAGGGTGTGTTCAGGGAGGACTAGTGACTGCTGTAAAGGCTGCTAAGCCTTCTTCAGGTCTGCTTCCCACCTCTGGTATCCACCTGACTCACCCAATTTTCACCTGCTGCCTCCAAGAAGCAGTAGCATGCATGACAGTCACACCCCAGTAAACCATTTCTGCAGACAGGCTAAACCAGGTTGAGGGTAAAAGAGTTAAGGGGGTGTCCACCCCAAGCATGTGAAGGCTTCCCCTGGTATAATGAGCAGATGAGAACAGTTTATTACCACATGCCACAAAGGCAGTAGAAGCCGGTACCAGTAGAGTGCTTAGAGCCTGGTTAGACACTGAAGACACCAAGGGCATTCAGTGAATCCTTAGCCATTGTCAGTGATCTTGAATTTTGTCTTGTCACTGAAGAGAGTGAGACCTATAAAGTCAAGCATCTCTGCCTCTCTTAAATCTAATTTATGCACAAAGAAAAAGACATTACCTATACCATTTTACCATTTTTACCTATCTCAAAACCCTGTGTTAACTAACAGGCAAACAGCCGGAGCAAATACAATGGGAGCTGTAGTCACAACCCTGAAAACAGGCAGCCCAGACCACGGAGTCATCTTCTCACTGAAAGAAGCAGCAGTGGGATTTGGCAGCTCCCTGGGTAACTGAGCAGCCTTTTAAAAGGACCCCATGGCTCATCTCCTTCAGTGAGGAAGGGGCTAAAAAGGGGCCCTAAAAATTGTCTGCTTCACCTAACCCTGGCCTGCTTACCATGGCAGGCAGGGATCCCCACCCTGCAGTCAAAACACAAAAAAATGTACAAAAATTTTTGCAAAGATGATTCCACTCACCATTGGTACGTGGAATGTGCACACGCTTATGGAGAACACGAAATCCAGTAGACCTGAAAGACGAACAGCTTTTGTTGCAAGAGAACTCAGCAGGTATCACATCCAAATAGCAGCCATGAGTTAAACAAGGCTGGCAAACGAAGGCCAGCTTACCAAAGGCAGAGCTAGATACATGCTTTTCTGGAGTGGCCACACTGAAAGGGAGTGTCATGAAGCTGGCATAACTTTTGCAATCAAAAATGATCTAGTCAACAAGCTTGTACGCATACCAGTAGGAGTAAACAACAGGCTCATGATACTGAGATGGCCACCTGCAGAAAAGTGCCATGCCACCACCATCAGTGCAAGTGTTCCTACCATGACAAACCCTGATGAGATCAAAGAAAGATTTCAGGAAGACCTGTGCTGAAAAAGGACAAACTTAAAATTCTAGATGACTTTAATGCAAGAATATAAACAGACTACCAGATGCAAGAGGGGTTCCTTGGGAAGAATGAAGCTGGAAACAGTAACAGTCACTTACTACTGAGGACTTGTGCATCTCATAACCTTCTCATCACCAATACTGTCTTCTGTTTACCTAAACACAATAAAACTTCATGGATACACCCTGGCAGCAAACACTGGCATTTAACAGACTATGTCATTGTAAAAAGAAGAGACACACGAGGCAGTACGTGGTGCAAAGTGTTGGACTAATCACAGACTTATCCTCTCCAAGCTAAATATTCACATTCAACAAAAGCAGGGGCCCCAAAGCAAGATGACTGCCAGAAGATGACATGTCAACAGATTCGAGCTCTTCTCTCCAAGCAGGAACAGTTCATTGCTAACTTGGAGGAAAAGCTGAGCCAATGCATAGTTGGCAAGAATGTATCAGAAAAGCAGTGGGCAGCTTCCAAAGATACGGTGTAAGTACTGCATTTATTCATCTGAGCCAGAACTCTCACAAACATCAAAACTGGTTTGATGAAAATGATGGGGAAATTTAGAAGCTGATAAATGAAAACGAGAACTCCACAGTTTACCTGCAAGATAGTTCATCCATATCTAAGAAGGCAGCATTTATCTCCATCAAAAGTAAAGTGCAAGCAAAGCTTAGAGAGATGCAGTAAGAAGGCAGAAGAAATTCAGTTTTACACTGACAGTAACAACCCACTGTACTTTTATGATGCCCTGAGGGCTATTTATGGGCCAAAGACCTATGTTGCATCTCAACTACTCAGTGCTGATGGAGCCACACTGATTAGTGATAAGGACATGATCCTGGAGATATGGGCAGAACACTTCCATAACATTCTCAATGTCATCAATCAATGTTAAAGCCACTGACTGTATACTTCAAGCTGAAGTCAATTCCTCAGTAGCTGAACTTCCAATAGAAGAAGAAGTTTCAAATGCCATTAGGCTCCTCTCCTGTGGCAAAGTACCTGGCGCTGATTCTCTTCCAGTTGAGATTTACAAGGCAAGGGGTCCACTGCTCATAACAAAAGCTGACTGAAATTTTCGAGGTTGTATGACAAGAGGAGGTTATTCTCCTAGGAGTTCAAGGATGCCTCTATTGTCCAACTCTATAAATGTAAAGGAAATAGATTTCCCTATGACAATCACAAGGTGAGGGGAGAGGGGGAAGTCTGTGTGTCTCTCTCTCTCTCTCTCTCTCTCTCTCAGTCATTGCTGGCAAGATTCTTAATAGAGTGGCCCTTAATAGACTGATCCTTCATCTATTTGTACAAAAAAAAATTTATAGCAGTTCTTTTTCTAGTAGCAAAGAATTGGAAATTGAGGGAATGCCCATCAACTGGGGAATGGTTGAACAAGTTGTGGTATATGCTGGTAATGGAATATTACTGTACTATAAGAGATGATGAGCAGGATAATTCCCAAAAACTATAAAGACTTACATGAACTGAGGCAAAGTGAAATTAGGAGAATGTTGTACATAGTAACAGCAATACTACAGTACTGACAAATGACCAACTGTGAATGATTTAGCTCTTCTCAGCAATACAGTGATCCAAGACAATTCTGAAGGACTCATGATGAAAAAGTGCTATCCCACCTCCAGAGAAAGAACTGACATTGACTGAATACAGACTGAAGCTAAAAAACAAACAAGTTTACTTGAGAAGAGGGAACTGTACATTCTGAAGAAGCAGCAGCTATTTGTCCTCCAAAGAATGATGTCATGAGTCCATGAGGTTGTCAGAGGTCAGGAGAAGAGAAAATTAGTGGTAGTTGGTGACTGCCTGCTGGGGTATACTGAAATAAGCCCAGAGGCAGAAACAGTGGGACAGTGGCAACTGAGAGAAACACTGAGCCTAGAGGCAGACGACTAAAAACAGACATAGGACACCAGCAGAAGAGGTAGAGATACTGCTCTCAGCAATGTAGACACAGGTCCTTTGCTTACTACAATACAGAACTCACTGGCCCTTCTACGCTGCTTCCCAGGAAGGACTTGGAGGACCAAGGCGTGGCACTGTTGGGAGGTGACTTATTTTCTGACAAGGGGGGGGGGGGGTAAAAGTAAAAATCCAGCCAACATAGAACAAAGAGGGGGTAGTGCTTCAAAGGCTTCTTATGGGGCAAAGACTGGGTACTCCTCACTTTAGCCCCTCCACCCCCATGGAGCTATGAAGGGGCAGGAAGTTCTGGATGGTGAGTCAGACAACACTAAGTAAATGGTGGTACAGGATAATTCTTCCTGACTAAAAAGGAAAAGTGTCATTATTTTCATTGTAGTTCATTGTTCTTGCACTTGGTCAATCTTTACATCAAAAGATCCATCGTGAATTAGAAAGAGTTAGCAACTGTGTGTTCCTCCTTCCTTGCCAAAGAAGACCATGCCATCAAAGAAATAATGACACGACTTGCACTTGACTTTGAGTGAGGGAGGGCTGTGCAGGTCACCAGCCTCACTTCTCTTCCAGAGCCATCTGAATCCTCTGACCAGATATTCATCAGGATGACTGGAGATGACCCAGGCAGGATGAGGTAATTGGAGTTAAGTGACTTGCTCAGAGTCACAGCTAGTGAGTGCCAAGTGTCTGAGGTGAGATCTGAACTCAGGTCCTCCTGACTCCTGCACTGGTGCTCTATCCACTGCACCACCGATCTGCCCCAAAGAGTTAGCAACATTTGCTACAAAGTCTGTATTATTTAGATTCAGGATTCAGTCCCTCCAATTGGGATAGCAAGATGAAATCTTGGGTTTCTGTCCAGTCTAGGCTCTCTCACACTCGGTAACCCCCCTTCAAGAGATTTCAATCACTATATTCTCTCTGCTGTCTTCTAAGGAGGGTCTGATATTCAAGGTATGAAAACAACTAACATAAATTTTAAAAAACATTTGCAAATGAACAAGAGGTCAAGGGATACAAAGAACAAATTCCCAAAAGAAGAATTGCAAACTTTTAACAACCAGATGAAAGAATGCTCCAAAACACTAACAAGAGAAACAAACATTCAAACGATTCTGAGGCTTTAACATCACATCCAGCAAACTGGCAAAGGTGCCAATTAATGGAAGTCATTCACTACTACCCATGTGAGGCTTCTTGAATCAACAGGTCAGAGCTGACCTGTAACAACACTAAAGGTAAACAGGAGAGGAACAGTGATGTCGAACTCAGAAAAGAATCCGTGAGGGCAACATAATGACTTTTTATAAAAAACACACAAATTAACATTATCTATATTGCACTGTATTTTTATTTCTTTTTTAAAACATTTCCCAATTACATTTTAACTTGATTCAGGTCACACTTGGGAACTTTGTCATCCATCACCACTGTATTTGACACCTCTGCTGTAGATGACCTTAAGCATCTTACCACCGAGTAGTGTGATATCCTAGAACCTCTATACTAACCCCATCTCCCTGTCTCCTCACCTCCCCGCAAAAAAAACTAGGCTAGTTTTTTCCTTTAAAAATGTCCTTGAGATTAGGTTGGCTAAGGGGATTCTGGCTCAGGCCACCGAATTACCTCACCTAAGTTAGGTCACCTAAGTACAAAAAATGACACAACACCTAGCCCCTCTCGGCTTCTGACAGCAGACCAGAATACAAGAGCAAATATCAGGAACCTGCGTTCAGCTGAAAATCCTGGACATTCCCCTTCCCTGATCTCAATAGTCTTCCCTGGATATGACTAAGTAAAATTGGGTTACAGGAGTCTCAATTTGTTCCAATTTCTGACCTAAAATCTACGTATACATAGGCTACAAACCCAGTTAACTTATTTACCTGCCCAAGTTCCAACAGATTATCTTCCTGCAATATCTTTCCATCCTTTATCCTTCTTTTCAATGAGCTGTACAATGGAAAGAGCACTATCTCTAGAGTCACAGCCTGCTAAGTCAGCTCCAATTTGGATGCTTACTACCTCTGTGACACTAGGTAAGAGGCAAGTCACACACCCTTGAGCCTCAATTTCCTCCTCTAAGGTCCCTTCCAACTCTAGTTATGATCTGTTGATTCCCCACAGCCACTGCTCTAGTTCAAACTCTCTAGGCTGTCAAACAGGCTCCTATACCTTTCAGCTTTCAGTTTGTCTAATCTTACATACTTTATTTAGAGTAATCATCCGGAGTACTATACAATGCCAACACATTAATCCACTATGGTGTTGTCATTGTGGCCCTTAAGTCGTTTTAGTAGGGTCCAACTCTTCAAGAGCCCATTGGGGTTTTCTTGGCAAAGATACTAGAGTGGTTTGCCATTTCCTTCTCTAATTCATTTTATGAATAAGGAAAGTGAGACAAACAAGGTTAAGTGACTTGACCAAGGTTACACAGCTAGTGTCTGAGGCTGGATTTGAACTCAGGTCTTCCCGACTCCAGGCCTGGCACTCCATCCACTGTGCCACCACCTACCTGCCCCTACCTAACGAATAAACCTAAATTTCTGCATTAATGTATGATAAAGCTGGAAAAGTTGGTTGAAGTCCAGGTATGAAGAGCTCAAAATGTTTAACAGAGGAGCTTATATTTTATTCTAGAGATATTAAGGAGCCATTCAAGTTTACCAAGTTGATGAGTGAAATAGATCTGTGCTGTAGTAATATTACTGGAAGCTCTGTGAAGGATAGATTGGACAGGTACTGGAAGCTCTGTGAAGGATAGACTGGACAGGTGGAGACTTGAGGAAGGTGACAAATGCAAGAGATGTGTTAATCCCTTCAGTCCAGTCCTTCTTTTGCCTTACACAAACTGAGAGTAAGTCATTCGACTTACCTAAGGCCACCAAGCTAAAGAGCAAAGACCAAAACAGAATTCAATTCATTCAATACTCTTACAAACACAATGTCCTTCAGAGAATAACATATTGGTCCAAATACAGATCACAAGTAAATGAACACAGTAGCCCAGTGTTCAATAAACTCAAAAATGACACCAGGAGTCTCTACTAGACAGGACTGTGAGAAAACTAAAAAGCAGTTTTACAGGAATTGGGCTTATATGCCCAGTATATCACATACCTCCACATAAGCTCCAAATGAATATCTGAACTAAATGTAAAAAGGATACATTATACATTACAAAAATTAGAGCAGACTACCTTTCCAGGCTGATTACATATCCTCTCATAAACTGTTTCATTCAAATTGACCTATTTACTGTTTTCCCATTAACAACTATTCTGTCTTCCACCTCCCATGTTTTTGCAGACTGTCCTTTAAGCCTATAGGTATGACAATACTCTCTTCCTCACTTCTCCTCTTGGAACCCCTAGCTCTTTTCTCAATTTTTCCTTATTCTAGTCATCCTCACAATTCCTATCCTTCCATCCCATTCCAATCATTGTATTTTTTTTTTTTTAGTACATCTGGTACACTCATATCCATGAACATACATCCTTTACATAAAATATAAGCTCCTGAAAGGCAAGGAACTGTAGCCCCAGCACTTAATACATACTTTATTTGTATCCCTACCAAAAGGAGTTTGATATGAAGAAAATGCTCTAAATCATAAAATAGAAGTGAAAATTAAAACAACCCTGAAGTTTCATCTCATACCCAAATTGGCAATCAATTAAAAGCAATTAGTAAAAGCTTACTCTAATGGTCAAAGGATATGAACAGGCAATTTTCAGAGGAAGAAATTAAAGCTATCTATAATCATATGAAAAAAAGTTCTAAATCACTTTTGATTAGAGAGACAAAAATCAAAACAACTCTGAAGTACCACATCACACCTATAAGATTGGCAAACATGACAGAACAAGAAAATGATAAATGCTGGAGAGGATGTAGGAGAGCTGGAACATTAATTCATTGTTGGTGGAGCTGTGAGATCATCCAACCATTCTGGAGAGCAATTTGGAACTATGCCCAAAGGGCTAAAAAAATGTGCATACCCTTTGACCCAGCAATATCGCATCTAGGACTGTATCCCCAAGAGATTATAAAAATGGGAAAGGGATCCACATGTACAAAAATATTTATAGCAGCACTCTCTGTGGTAGCCAAGAACTGGAAGTCAAGGGGATGCCCACCAATTGGGGAATGGCTGAATAAATTATGGTATATGAATGTAATGGAGTACTACTGCACCATAAGAAATGATGAACAAGACTTCAGGGAGGCCTGGAAGGACTTATATGATCTGATGCTGAGCAAAAGGAGCAGAACCAGGAGAACTTTGTGCACAGCAACAACCACAGTGTGCGTGAGTTTTTCCTGGTAGACTTGGAACTTCGTAATAATGCAAGAATTTATTAAAAAAAAAAAAATTCCCAATG
>CM053770.1:303583521-303608342 GCA_028658325.1 Potorous gilbertii | reverse complement strand
GGGGGGGGGTCAAAAATCTAAATTTTATGATAGTGATTGTAGAACATTAAAAATAAAATAAAAGCTTACTCTTGGCCAGTAGTCATACTAGGTGCTAGAGATATAAAAACAAAAATGAAGCAGTCCCTTAAGCATGTACATTTAAGTATATACAAGATAAAAAGAAGGTAATGGGGGGGCAGGGAAGGTATTAGTAGCTGAGGACACATGGAGGGAAGATGAAAGAAGACTTCATAAAAAAGGTGGATCCTGACCAGAGTTTTGAAGGACACTAGGTATTCTAAGAGGCAAAAATGAGTAAGGAATACATTCCAGGCATTAGGTGGGAAGGGGAAGGGAGTTCAAAAAGTCAGAGATGTTATGTCACATATGAGACCTAGCCAGTTTGGGTCGCTTCTGTAAAATGTGTCAAGTCAAGTCAACAAACATTTATTAAGCACTTTCAATGTGCCCCAGACACTGTGCTAAGGGCTGGGAACACAAAGAAAGGTAGAAGGAAAAAACAGTCCATGACTTTCAAAGTACTCGCTGTGTAATGCAAGACAAAACATAAACAACTATATACAATGTTTGTACATAAATACATATACTATAAATTGGAGATTATCTTCGAGGGAAAGCATTAAGATTAAGGAGGACTAGGAAGGACCTTTTGCAGAAGAAAAGACTTGAGCTGAGACTTGAAGGAAGACAGATGAGAAGGGAGACAAGTCCAATAGCCTCCTACTTGTTTCTATCTCAAGCCTCTCCCACTCCAATCTATTCTCCATGTTAACAGTCAAAGTGATTTCTAAAGCAGAGATCTGACCATGGTACCCTGACACACCCCAATTACGTCTAGGATTAAATAAAAACACTTCAGTTTGGCATTTAAAGCTTTTCACAAGACAGCTCTTTCCTGCCTTTCCTGTCTTCTTAGGTATTACTTCTCTCCATACTCTAGTATGCCCAAACATACTAGACTACTTGCTGTTCTTCATATGTTCCATCTCTCTTCTGTCTGCATGCCTTTCAGTGGCTATCCCATCATGCCTGGAAAGCTTTGTTTTCACCTCAAACTACCGAAATCTCTGATTTCTTTAAGTCCTACTTTCTGCAAGAGGCCTTTCCAAGCATTCCTTACCCTCTAGTGTTATCCAGAAATACCTGAATATATACTATAAGATATTTACAGATCTACAAATATGAATAATTCAGAGAAATCTAGGAAGATAGATTATTTGACAAAGATCAAAGAAAATAGAATGAATTGATTAGAGAGATGCAAATCAAAACAACTTTGAGGTACCACATCACACCTATCAGATTAGCTAACATGACAAAACAGGAAAATGATAAATGTTGGAGAAGATGTGGAGAGTTGGAACACTGTTAATGGAGCTGTGAACTGATCCAACTATTCTGGAGAGCAATTTGGAACTATGCTCAAAGGGCTACAAAAACATGCATACCCCTTGACCCAGCAATATCACTTCGAGGGCTGTATCTCAAAAAGATCATAAAAATGTGAAAGAGTCCCACATGTACAAAAATATTTATAGCAACTCTCTTTGTGGTGGCCTAGAACTGGAAATCAGGGCGATGCCCATCAATTGGGGAATGGCTGAACAATCGTGGTACATGAACATAATGGAATACTGTTGTGCTATAGGAAAGGATGAACAGGAAGACTTCAGAGGGGCCTGGAAGGACTTACATGAACTGATGCTGAATGAAAGGAGCAGAACCAGGAGAACTTTGTACACAGTAACAACCATAGTGTGTGAGGAATTTTTCTGGTAGACTTAGTTCTTCACAGAAATTCAAGAACCTAAGAAATTCCCAATGGACTCTTGAGGCAAAATGCCTTCCACATTCAAGAAAGAACTATGGAATTGGATCACAGAATGAAGCAGATCATTTTCTCTTGTGTTATGTTCTATTTTGTTTTACTGTTTCTCCCATTCATTCCTCCATGCAACTTAACTAAGGTGAAAATGTAAAAAAAAAAAAGAAAAATATAAGTTACAAAAATATAAATGAAAACACTAAAAAAAGCAGCCAAATTAATTAATAACCAATCTTGGTCCCAGGGAAGAAATAATACATCTCTTTCCAGTTTGGAAACCCAGAGAATGCTACACATTTTCTTGGACATGGTCCATGTGTTCATTTGTTTTGTTCAACTCTTTCTCTTTGTTACAAGAGAGGATTCTAGGTGAGGTGAGATTATTAAGAAGCATTTGACAGTAATGCCAAAAAACATTATAAACTTTTATATAGATATAAATATAGATAATCAACTCAAACAACATTTATCTCCAAGTTAAGCACTAATGCCTATCCCAAAGTGACTTCTTCCTTAATAAATATAGCCCATTCCTAGAAACATTACTGAAATGACACCACCAGTTTAAGGAAGGGAATTCAAGTTTTTAAAAGTGGGTACTGGCTGTATAGAAAAGCATGCAGGCAAGACCAAGGATCCTCAGGACATAAAATGTTTGCTTACAACTTTCCAAGAAGTTAGCAATGCAAAAGTGGAGAAAGTCATGCTTCAATCCATAAAAACAGATTCTTAAGGACCTATGGGAACAACAGACTCATGCCAAGCAAAATGAAACATAACAGAGATCTCCAAGAAAACATAAGATCAAAACACTCTGGCAAACAACTTATTGAAAGTAACCCCGTTTTGCAAAGAAATCAAAGCTTCACTGATGGTTTTTTTAAGGAGATAAAAAGAAAAAAAGCATGAAGACAAGGAAAAAGCAAGGAATATAACATGATTAATAAAAGATACACAGAATAGAGACCATTTTTTAAGTCACCAAGGTACAGTGGATAGAAGGCTGGACAGGGAGAATCAGGAAGATCTGAATTCAAATCCCATTTCAAACATTTATTAGGTGCATGACCTAGCAGGACAATTTATATAACTTCCCTGGGCTCTTTTCTTCATCTGGAAAATGAGAAAACTTGGCCTATTCTACGCTACCACAGTTTAAGGAGTTATCTTCTGTAAATTTTGGAGTAACTTATTTGTTGGGTTGAATCATTCTGATTTTTGAAGGATGGAAATGCTGTAGTATTTACTTGTTTGTATTTATTTGGTAGGGAAGGAGATAGAAAGTGATTATATAGGAATGTGGGAGGAAGGACCAAAAGTCATTGCATCCAGTCACTTCTTGACTGGTTGAGAGAGATTCAGCTTATATAATAGGCAAAAGAGTTTGATCCAGCACACCCAAGTGAGGAATCTCAAAATCAGACTAGTAGCATTCTAGTAGACAAGACAATATTCTCTGATGCAGTCATGACAGAGTCAGCCATGGCAGCATGAGTTTACCAAACTAGAAGAGGGTCAGTGCCCAGCTGACCAGGAGAAGTTTATTTAAGTCATAGGTTAAAAAGTTTAGGTGGTACTAAGTCTGAAATTAGCTTATTTCTAATTACCTTGTCCTGAATTATGAATTTCTCTTTTCCCTGGTAAACAAATCCTTTAAAAAAAAAAAAAGCCTTCATGATCACCTACAGCAGACCTACAGACCCAAATGGCCAGCCTTTGGTTCAATGACTCAGGAAAGTACATAAAAAAGGCACAATGCCTTTAGTGGGGGGGTTTAGAATATGGTGAAAAGTGAAGGCTCTAAAGTTCAATAAAATGTCTAGATCGGTTAAGCCTAAAACTCAAGGCTGGATCCCTGAACACCATGATCAGAGACAGAATACTGGACTGGATGTCCTATCCCAAATCTGACCCAGCATGAAAAGTCTTATGTCAAGCACTACTATATTGTACATGGCATACAGGTATAGCTGCTAAGAAATCAATTCAGTAGACATCTCTTGCAACAGACTGCTTATCAAATCACTTCATCTTAGGCTAAATTTAATTTTATATCTTAAGTACAGTATTTAGAAAAGCTTTAGGCTACTGCAGCAATTTACAGCTGTCACTAACTATACTCTAAGAGCCACCAAGTCCATCAAATATTCTTTTAAACCTTCTTGTTAAAACAAAAATATTCTAAAGTTTTATTTATTTTTCAAAGTTCTCTAATTTGACTTCCATTTTTCCCCAGAGTTAAAGTCAGAAATTAGAATGGAAAAAAGCTAATTAGATTCACTCTAACTGAAGTAGCTGAGATTGACTGATTGATGAACTTCAATCAGCTGAGAAAGGTACCGGGAGGGCACGGGTTTTGGTTCCAGCTCCACCTTCAGGTTCAAATTCAATTCAGTAAACATTTATTAAGTGCCTACTATGTGTCAGGCACCGTGCTAAACCCTGAGGATGTAAAAAGAGGGAAAAGACAGTTCCTGTTCTCAAGGGGCTTACAGTCTAGAGGGGGACAAAATGCTAACACATATGTACAAAGCAAGTTCTTCGCAGGATAAACAGGAAAGGACACAGGGAAGGCTTCCCGCCTGTGGTCTGATTTTAGCTGGGACTAAAAGGCATCAACAGAATACGTCCAAGTGCTTGGAAGAATCGCCGAACTGTAAAACAGTATCAACATTCAATTATATACTTGGGAAAAAGAGTAAGCCACCCGCAGCTCAGTACAGCGGGCAGAGCGCCGGCTCTGGGACCAAAGGACTGGGGCCAAATCCTACCCCTGCTACCACCTGTGTGTTCTAGGGCAAATCATTAACACCCCCCCGTGGGGGGCGGGGGGCACTTAGTTTTCTCCTCTGTAAAATGAGGGGGGCTGGACTAGACAGCTCGAGGTCCGTCCAGCTTTAGAAAAACAAAACCAAGGGTGCGATGCCAACGCTCCCTCGGTGACACTCGAGAAGCGACCTGAAAACACCTGGGGGCACCGAAGGGAGCCCAAGGCCTGCCGCCGGGGAAGGGCGGGCACGGGGGAGCGGAAGCGTCGCGACCTCCGCACCCCCGCTCCGGGTCAGGCCCCGTCCCGGGCGGCCTCCGGCGCGCGGCCCTCTCGCGGCGCCCCCGCCGCCTGCCCGGCCCCGGGCCCTCCATCTCCCGGGAGGGGGGAGGGGAGCGGGGGTCGGGGTGGGCGCGGCCACGCCCGCACGGGAGCGCGGGCCCGCGGACTGACAGCGCCGGGCCGGCCCGGGCGCGGCCCCGCAGGTAGGCTGGCAGCGCCGGCGGCCCCCGGGGAGCGCAGCCCCGCCCCGCCCAAGTCCCGAGGCCGCGGGCCGGCGGAGGCCCCAACCCGCCGGCCCGGCCCGGGCCCTTCCGGAGCCTGCGGCGCGTCCGTCTCACCTGGACGCTGTCAAACGGACATTTTCGCGGGCCAGACCGGCCCGGACCGGACTCCGTCCTCGGCGCCTCGATGCCGCCTCCTTTCCAGCCTTCTCCAGCGAGCTCGCTCTCGCCTCCTCCCCCGGGCCGCGTCACGCGCAGCCCCGGCCTCCGCGCGCGATCCTTCTGGCGGGCGGGGCCGTCACAAGCCGCTCTGTGACGCAGCGCGGAGAGGGCGTGTGGGTTCGGAGCGTGCGGGCCCCCGGAACCGAAGGGAAGAGGGGAAGGACGGCGTCACGGGGCGGGGCGGGGAGGAGAAGGTGAGGGCGGGGGCGGCTGCTCGGGCCGGCCACGCCGGAGTGGGAGAGCGTGGCCGGGCTCCTGCGCAAGCGCAGAGGGTGCCGCTCGGAGCCGAGCGCAGGGGCCCCGCCCGCTTCTCCAGCCCGGTCCGGGGCTCCTCCGGGGAAGCGCCGGCCTCCCCTGCCTGGGCCCGCGGGTGGAGTCCCGCCTCCCTCCGGGCTCACCTGCTGAGCAGCCGGGCCTCAGTGCGCTCTGATGTAAATGAGGGGCTGCATTAGACTCTCGATCTTTTAAACCCTAAGCCGTCTTTACGCTCTTAAGAATGACTGAGGTGTCCCCCCAAAAGAGCTTTTGTTCATGTGAGTTATTTACATTTACCGTATTCGGAATTAAACCGCCTTTGTGTTGTCATGAAAACACCTTCCTCCTCGCGGACACCCTGAAAAGACCCCAGGAGTCCTCGGGACCGCCCCAGGAGAGCGCGGGGACCCGACGGACCCTCCGCTCCCTTCCAGCTGCCGGAGGCGGGGGCACGCGCTCGAGGACCTGGAGGGCCGTGTGGCCCCGGGCGGCGGCGCGTAGGGGCCGCTTGCCCTGCAGGTCCCGGGAGCCTGCGCGCAGCCTCCCCTCACCTCAAGCTGACTCTCTTAGAGTTTTGTCACTTTCAAAGCTGCCCTTGGAGCCAGAGCGGGAGGCGTGGATGCCAGGGACGTCTCAGGAAGACGGCGGCGGCGTGTGGTTACTGTGTAGACAGGAGGCATTTAACGAAAAGAGAAGAAAGTGGGAGAGAAGAAGGCATTTAGGATCGAAGGCGACCTGGACCTTAAAGGTGCTTCCCCCCATCAAACGCAAAGTAAAATACTTGTAGAAAACTGACAGGTCAATTAAGGACATTAGAAACAGTTTTCTTTCTAAGTGCCGGTATCTATGGTATGCATCAAGTTTTTCAGGGCACTGCCTTCCTTCTAGACTTCACAATGATTTATAACATCCATCGTCCGTCTCCTCAAAAACATCTAGCTTCTCCTGCCTCCCTAAGATAGGTCGGACCTTACCCAGAAGAGTTGGAAATCTTGTCATTTCACTATGCAAAATATGAATTTTGAATATAGTAGGTACTTAATCAATGGAATCAGTGAATTTGCTGTCACTTTTCAGTAGGACAGGAAAATAAAAAAGAATTAAAGCAGAATTTGTTAAACACCTACTTTGTTTCTGGCTCAAAGTTAGACACCATCAGGCAAAGTCCTTGACCCAAAAGAACATACATACCTGGTGGGAAAGATAATATGAAATAACAATGAGGAAATAATGCAAGGCAAAAAAAAAAAAAAGAGAAGGCATCAGCATAGGCCGTGGTGGTTAGGAAAAAAAATCACAGAGGAAGTGAAATACACCTTTTACCACCAGATAACTAGCAAGCTGAGCTGTTGGTTATCCACTGACCAGCTGAGTTAAGTGCTCAAGTCTATGCTTTCCCAACCCTTCTTGTTAAGGAACTTTCCTAGCAGCCACCTCTACCGCACTCAGGGTCTGTCTTTCTCTTTTAAAAACAGTAAGTTTTTAGGGTAAAGGGGAAAAAATTACATCCCTTCACTGGTCTTCTTTGGGTCTCAATTTCCTCATCTAAAAGAGACTCAGGTAAAGATTCCTCAGCTAAAAGACTGTAATCCAACCTACACATTTTACAGATGAGGAAACTTGGATTTTGCTCTAATTCTAGCCCTCTTTCCTCTGAACCACACCAAGAATAGTACAAGTAGCCGCAGGGGAAGCAGTAGATAAGAATGAATTTGATATGGACAATGGGACCAGGTTGACTGGATAGAATTCAAGATGAGGTATAATAAGAGAAAAAACTAAAAAAGGGTACAGCAAGATTATGAGGACTTTTGAATGACAGGAAGAGGAAGGAGTCCAAGGATGACTGCAAGGTTTTAAATATGGGTGACACAACAGTGACTTATTGACAAGAGATCAGGAAGCTGAGTGGAATAACTTGTCTGGGTGGAAGATGACAAATTTTTAGGTCATAGAATTTACAGCTATAACAAACCTTAAGGTCTGAGAGTCCGGCCCCCTAATTCTGTGAAAGAAAAAACTGAGACTTTGAGAGGCATGACTTTACCAAGGCCACGCAGCTAATAAGTGGCAAAGCCAGTTAATAGAGACTGTTGAATAGCAGAGAGAGCAGAACATCTATTAGACAACTATTGGTTACAGGATTGTAGGTGAAAGATAAATACTAGAAAAAGAAATTCAGGAGCCATCCACTTGGAAGTAGCATGCGGAAGTTACATATGAACTACTGAAGATGAGCTCCCATCATTCACAAGGTTATGAAAATTTGGCCACCTCCAGATTGTGATGGGTGAAATCTGAAGTAACAGGAAACAAAAGTTGGAGGTTTCAAGTACATCGATTTATTAAGCAATATATGCCTATTGCATAACAAATTGGAACCAGGCCTCCTCAGCATGGCACTGAACCCTTAATACAAGAAGAGACATCTTTATGTATTGAAAACAATTAACAGGATACAAACCCAGATACAAAATTAGGTAATCTGATTTCTAATTGAGAGAGGTTAAGGCCTTTCTGAGTTGGGAGAGGTAGAGTGAACAGGTGCAATTCCCTGAAGTCAGAAGGAAAAAAGAAGTGTTTCACTTTTACCCTGCTCCTCAAATGTCTACATTCAATCAAAGGAACAAGAAAACCAGTATAGGCCAATTTTCAGTTAAGACATATGGGTTCCTTGAGATGTAGAATTGTAAGAAAACTCCTTGATCTTGATTCTGACTGGGTTTCTGGTCAGCATAATCTAGGTCCTTAGTTAAAGTTCTCTAAGCAACAAGTAGAGGTAGTCTAACTTCCTAACTATGCAAGGGTAGTTTCAAGCAATGCAATAATGTTTTCTCACCAGTCCTATAATTGAATAACATTTTCTCGCAAGACAGAAATTGGATTAGATCCATAACTGAATAGAAAGGGAACTGAACTAGATCCAGAACTGAGTCACAAGGTGAAGTCCGTTTGGTTCACTCAATTCCCACAATTCTTCTCCTTTGATTCCTGGGAGAGGAGACTGGCACCCTCCCCTGTGAATCACTTATCTATAAGTCAAATCTATAAGGTTTTCCATATATTCATAATCAGAATTATATCAGTCAGGTTATAGATCAGACTATCTAGAGGGTTCACAATGAACTCATTTTGAGATGGGAGATTTATATCACCAACATAACTTCAGCAGACCTAAATACCATGAAACAAAAGGCCAAAATAATACAGTGAGGATCATCAATATTAGATAACATTGTCTTCTAGTAATCCACTGTTAATGTCCGTTTAAGCACCACATATTGTCTTGTCTCAGTTTTCCCATCTGATCATCTGGTCCCTAGAAATATCTTCTGGACATTCTGAAATAGGCCTCATTTTCAGAACAGCTCTGAAGAGGACTTTGCTTCTCTTTTTCTAAATCATTTGTAGAGATTCCTAGATAATTAAAGGCAGCAAGGTGGCTCAGAACACTAGGCCTTCAGTCAAGAAGAACTGAGTTCAAATATGGCCTCAGACACTTACTAGACCCTTGACAAGTTACTTAACTTCTCTTTGCCTTAATCCACTGGAGAAGGGAATGACAAGCCACTTCAATATCTTTGCCAAGAAAACCCCATGGAGAGGGTATGGTTCATAGGGTGACAAAGAGCCAGATGCAACTGAATGACTGAACAATACACAAGACTGTAAAATACAATATACATGACTACGGTAATGTGATTTAATGCAATCTTTTATATTTGGTTTTCCAATAACTCGTTCATGTGGTGAAAACCAACTCAAGCCTTATGGTTCTGATCCTATTAACCCCAGAGATATAAGAAGGACATCAAATTAGAAACCCATAATTGACCTGAGGCTTTAGAAAATTTTAGTTTTTTATATAACCACTTACTATTTTTATCTTTACCTACACCCTATACCTGATATAAGAATCTTTTAAAAAAAAATCATAAGTTGAAAAACGCCATCCACATTCAGAGAAAGAACTATGGAGTCAGAATGCAGAATGAAGCAGACTATTTTCTCTTTTTTGTTATGTTTTATTTTGTTTTGTTTTTCTTATGGTTTCTCCCATTCATTTTAATTCTTCTATGCAACATGAAAAAAATTGAAGGTGATATATAAAAAATATCATGAGTGCCTAACTTGTAAAATGAACACTTCTGTCTTTTAAAATTATCAGAGAAATTTAAAATGGGAAAGTAATATCACCTTCTTTACAATTAGCAGTGCAATTTTACATGTAAAATCCTTAATCCAATTTTTACAACTTATTACTAAAACATAATCAAAGCCTGAATTCTCATACTCAACACATTTAAAAGTCAATCACATATATATGTATATAATTCTTAGAGAAAACAGTCCAATTCTGTTGCTGTCTCAAATTTTACTATCTCATTTAATTAGAAAATTTTTACATTACCTTTTTGTCTTACTACCTTGTCTAATCTCCTCTCTTTAGGAGGATATCATCTCTAGATTATAAATTGACCACAAATACTAATTAAACTTGCAAGATTTCTTTATACTAGCATTCTATTAGTAATTCAGAGGTGTTCCACTATCAATCTATTAATTAATGGATTTAGTATTGTTCTTACAAAACTTCTACTGCTCACCTGCCCTGATTATAGAAAAATAGGGGAATATTTATAAACAGTGTCAAGAATCGTGCCCTCAAAGGCATACACTGACCTGATATACTATAACACAGGAAAAACTCCTTTAGCTGTGTTTGATTCCAAACACCAGTCATATCTGACAGCCAATCATGCATTAAAGTTCCACATTGTTTACAGAGTATCAAAAACCAGGCTCAGGATTAACCAGGTGGGTAAACTTCCTTTTAGAAAGGAAATAGCACAATGGGGAAACTGAGTCAAGAGGCTCCCAGGTTAGGCCACGCTTCAACTTTTCCCAGGGACAGACATCCATCTACCTGTAGCACTTCTCAGACTGCAGCGCATGCCTTTTTATACGATTGGCATCATGACAATTCAGATAACCATCTCCATAATAGAAAACTCAAAACATTATTAAATTATGGTCCCAGAAGTTTTTACCTCTAATAGCAAAATTTCACTAATCACAGCTTACAGCTCGAATATTATTAATTTTCTCACATTTCCCTAGCAGTAACATTTCATTTATCCTTTATTTATAAACCAAAACTAGCCACATTCTGGGGCTTTAGACATACAACAAATACCTGATGATTAACTCATATTAATATATTGTACTTATATCTTTAAACCACCTTATACATTTTCATAATTTTTATAAATGGTAACCAAAAATTTTCAGATGAAAACTCTTGATTATAGTAAACTTGTAAATTCCCCTTCTTTGACAAGGAATGGTAGAGGGAATTCTATTTTCTCAAATGTAGGTCCTCAAATTTCAATATTTTAGATTTTGCAACATGTAGTCAGTAAGGTTGATAAAATCTTATGACCCTGCCTGTATACAAAGTCTCAAGGTCCCCACAGATAAGGAAATCTTAAAGAATCCCAGAAACTTTTTTCCCCCAACAGTAAATTATTGTTGTTGTTTTTAACACAAAATATACCAATATTTAACAGTTTTCAAATATATCTACCATATTCTTTTAACAGCTTAATTCGTAATCTAACAGCATCCAGACAGAAAATGGTTGTTTTTCTAACAGCATTTCTGTTACAATAATTTTCCAATTTTCACAGTGTAAGAGAATTTAGAAACTCAATAATAACATAAACAAAATCATGTTTAAAGCATGGAATAAAATGTATTACCAGTCAGATGACATCCATTCAGCCTAATGCATTTCCGAATTATCTTGTATTAAAAAATGATTAATCTTCACCCCGCTGGCATTTTATACTAATTACATGAAAAAATCCAGCATAGAATCCAATTAATGAAATAATAATAGTTAACATCTATACAGTGATTATCACATGCCAGCTACTATGTTAAGCACTTTACAATCTTTATATCATTTAGATCCTCACAACAGCCCTGGGAGGAGGATACCATTATTATTTTCCTCTTTACAGATCAGGAAACTGAGGTAAACAAAGATAAGGCAACTTAAGACCACGCAGCCAATACATTTCTGAGACTGGAATATAATTAAAGTTTCCCAAGATTTTTCCAGCGTTTTTTTTCCCCAAGCCTGGAGTCAGTTTGGTTCACTCAATTCCCACAAGATTTTACAAATATATATATATTATTGGGATGAATATATAAGCATTGATCCCAATGCTTCTCAAACCTCAGACTCTTTGTCCCCACCCAGATAGTCTAAGTGCTTTACTACTTGAGAACCACCTAGGGTGGTTTTGCAAGCATATGCATATTTCAGAAAGCTCTGAGAACGAACAGGTTTGTCTACCAAAGAAATGTAGTGTAGTGCTGCTTATGGAAAAAGACAACACCTACCTACAGAGCAACCTTACCACTAATGCCCTTTCAGAAGAACTCCAGCAAGTGCTCTGTCTAGTGTGACTCTTCAGTACGTTCCTCAGATATTCTCTTAGCGTATCTCCTACTAAGGCATGTTCCTATGGCTTTCATCCATCAAATTATGTGTAGCTCCCACCAGATGAGGGTGTCATCATTCTCTTTCTCTATCCTCAGTTATTCTGCTTCCACTATATCAAGCAGCATCTCTCTCTGACCATAGTTCTCCCGTAGATGGTATTAATCTTCTACGGTTCCACCTGATTTCATGTCCTTCTCATCCCTGTATCTAGAGTCCTTAGGTAGACAGAACACTAATTAAGCACTTACTGCGTGCCAGATACTTTACTAAGCATTGAGTAGACAAATACTGTCAAGAGTGAGAGCTCACATAAGAGGCTGGGGGAGGAATACCCAAACAGCAGCACTGTTTGGAACTGTTGCCCAGGAAGTGAGGAAGAGACCTCTTCCTGGTGAGATGAGGCAAAAGGCCACTTCTTAGAGCCCAGATTCTAACAAAATGAAATACTTCATAGCTAAGAAGTTAACAAAAAGTTTACTTAAGCCATAGTTGGAAAAGGATATCTGAGGAAGATATAGCACTGATTCATATGAGCCTGATCTCAGGAAGTAACTCTCCACTTTTTTCTGAGGAGACCAGAAAGCTGAACCTTAGTCATCTTAGCCAATCAATTCTCTGGGACCATTTCAATGCCTTTTAAGTTTTCACTTTTAGCCTTTGTGGCATAGAGCCTTGGGAAAAGCTAACCTAGTTTCATAGACACTACAACCAGGCACCCTCAGCTTCACTTGGACAGTGCTACCACCTCTCCTTCCCCACCTGCCCTGCTGTCTACATTGCATTCTCTAGCCCAGCCATGGCCAACCCTATCATGTACTTTGTCACCTGTGTCTAACAAGCCCCCAGACCAAATTTCTTTCAAGCTATTTGAAGACAAAGGTCTAAAAAACAACAGACAACTTCCTTGCTCTGAGAACATTTGTATATAAGGGATCATACTTTCCACATTCCTTGGGGTTCATGTGCTAGGGTGGTACTTCGTACATCATAATGGCACTGGTGGCAAATTCATTTACAGACTTTGATAGAGAAATTTGCTGACTAGAACTTCATCCTGAAGTACACTGGTTCTGGCATCTTGGCAAAATGCAAATCCTGGGCCCAAAACAAGTTAACTCCCAATTTTTCTTCTGAACTGCTAAATCTTGTTGGATGGCAAACATTCTGGTCTTTGACCAAGTGAAAGAAGGCATGAACATTACGGAAGTCATCGAGCATTTTAAATCCCAAGATGACAAGACAAGCAAGAAGATGAGAGCTGACTATGAAATCTTGTTTTGTTTTCATTTGATGTTTGTCTTAACCACCAACCACTAGCCTCTGTAGCTGAGGACAGCACTCCCAAATCTTGTCTTCTCTTATACCCTGCAATCTTTGTGTTCTCATTTGCCACAGTTCTCTTTGGATTTCATTTCTCTTTTCCTTCCACAAGTCTGGCTAGACTTCAGAGTTAAGTTATGAAATAAAAACTGAGCTACAAGAAAAAGAAAAGAAAAATAAGCCTTGCCCATCTTGGTAGATATCTTCTTGTTACTCCCACCCCTTGGTGGCAAGTTTCTTAAAATATGTCTAGGGCAGTGGTGTCCAACTAAAAATGAAAACCATCCGTAAAGATTCCTCCAGGTGTTTCAGTCATGTCCAACTCTTCCTGACCCATTTGACATTTTCTTGGCAAGGATACTTAGTTTGCCATTTCCTTCTCCAGCTTATTTTGCAGATCAGGAAACTGAGGTAAATAGGGTTATGTGACTTGCCCAAGGTCACATAGCAAATAAACATCTGAGGCCACATTTGGATTCAGGTCTTTCTGACTCTAGACCTGGCGCTCTATTCACTGTGCCACCTCACTACCCTATATATTGACTTAGAAAACCAAGTATTTATTGTGTTTTTCATTTTGTTAACTATTCCCCAATTACATTGCAATCTGGTTCACTCCACTGTTGTGGGACCTTCTGCTGCCAACTGGCCATGTGTTTGACATTTCCACTTAAATGGCTTTACGTCTGTTGCTGGACAACCCTAATCTAAGGAATGCAAGAAATCTGACATAGGCAGCCCTGGAAAAGAAAAATAAAGCTAGAAAGATAGCCGGAACAAAAAACAAGAAATGAAATCACTCTGATTGTAGCCAACTATGAGAGAATCTTAAAAGACCAGAATTCCTTCCCTCTCCATACCCCCAAACAACATATTTTGAAAGGATAGAGTTTCAGATCAAAACATTCTGGCTATGTGTTGTGGTTAATGCCAGTCTTTCACAATTTCCCTCTTTTATGTACTCTGTCCCAGAGGGTCTATATTTAGGAATAATACTGTAATACTACCCAGTATTTCCTGGCCCATCAACTAGAAGTTCTTCCTCCTTGGGAGTGGGGGGAGAAGGCAGGAGGGGATGGGAAGGGAAAAAGTTTACCTCCTTGGAGAAAGACAAGATACTTCCATTCTTCCATTGGGGCTGGGCAGACAGTTTCAGATCCCCCTTCACCAAGAAAGCAAGCTACTTCCAACAATGAATGCCAGCCCCTTGGTCCTCAAGCTCTAGGGAAGGAATCTGTCCAGTGGCCACTGAATACTGTACCAGTAACAACACAGAGGAACCTCATCATTTCTGGATCATGCTAAGCACAATAATTTTATTGGACTTCTCTTTTGCCAGTTGGCCCACTCTGCTAGGGTCCACATGTCTGACCATTCTTCTGCTTTTGGGGTATGCTCTATATGGGGCCTGATGTTGCTACCCATTGCCTCTGAGGCCTGTACTGCTGCCCTCTGTCACTGATGTGGGGACCATACCACTACCCACAGCCACCAGGGCCTAACTCATTGCCTTCTGCTGCCAGCTACTGTTGTGGATCATGTTGTTTCTTTCTGTCACTGGGCTTCACCACCCTCCCAACACACACACACACACACACACACACACACACACATTCTGCCTATGTCAAGCTTTGCCACCTGTGCCTAGCACTATAGCCCTGAGTACTGACATGGAATTGTAGTTGCCTTCCTTTGCTGGGCAGGTGTCACCACATTGAACCTGACTCTTCTTCCTATTTCATACAGGGCATGGCACTGACTTCCTATTCCAAGCTGGCACTGTTTTGGATACTGCAACTGCTTCCTTGTGCCAGGCATTGCCATTGCTAAAACCTCCCTTTCCTGGACTGAATGAGTGATATTCTCCTATACTAGGATCAAAGCAATTCCCCACTCCTCTCATGCTGGATCCTGAGCCCTGCTGAGGAGGCTCATGCTACTTCTCCCCAGTCAGGAGGACCATAGTCAGTGTTTCTAGAGCCTAATCCCTATTCCCCAAGCTATCAATGTCCCCTATCCTAGGCAGGCCTGGTGCCACACACCTCCACCCTGCTCCCACACCTCCCTAATGTTGCATGCATGTTGTCCCATGTCTTGGGCCAGGATGTCACTGCCCTTGGCTGATCTACAACACTAATAAAGTAAAAAAAAAAAAGGACCACACAGAAGACTCAGACAACTCCAAGGTGTTCTGACAAGCTGGGTCTGGGTTGGGTACCTCTTCCTGTGAACTGTCATTCTCTCTGATGCAAGAAATTCCTCCCACTGCCATTCAGCCTCAAAAATAGACTTTGAAGATCAAAGATTAGACTTGCAGGGATGTAAAACCTACCGTGCTTCCCCTCACCACTTTCCTTAAGGCAAAGCTTTTTTTTATTCAGTATTTTTTCCCCAATTATATATAAAAGCAATTATTAACTTTTGTTTTTTACAATTTTAAGTTCCAGATTCTCTCCCATCTTCCCTCCCCCTCCCAATCATTGAAAAAACAATTTGATAAAGCTTATACATATGCACTCATGCAAAACATTTCCATATTAATCATGTTGTTAAAGAAAACAGACAAAAACCAACAAGAAAAAGTAAGTAAAATAACAGTATGGCTTGATCTGCGTTTAGATTCTATCAGTTCCTTCTCTGAAGCTAGAGAGCATTTTTCATCATAGGTCCTTCAGAATTGTCTTGGGTCTTTGTACTGTTGAAACTAGCTGTCATGATCATTGCACAGTACAATGTTCCAGTTCTGCTCACTTCACTTTGCATCAGTTCATGTAAATCTTTCCAAGTTTTTCTGAAAGCATCATGCTCATCATAATATTCCATCACAATCATATTTATTCAACCATTCCCCAATTGATGGGGATTCCCTCAATTTCCAATTCTTTGCCACCACAAAAAGAACTGCTATAAATAGTTTTCTACATGCAAATCCTTTTCCTTTTCTTTCATTTCTTCAGGATGCAGACCTAGTAGTGTTATTGCTGGGTCAACGGGTATGCACAATTTTATAACACTTTGGGAATAGTTCCAAATTGCTCTCCAGGATGCTTGGATTAGTTCACAACTCCATCAACAATGCATGACTGTCCCAATTTTCCCACTCCTCTCCAACATTTATCATTTTCCTTTGATAGGTGCAGGATGGTACCTCAGAGTTGTTTTAATTTAATCTCTAATCAGTAGAGATTTAGAATATTTTTTGATATGACTATAGATAGCTTTGATTTCTTCATATGAAAATTGCCTGGCTTTATATACTTTTATTAAATAAAAATTTATGAAAATAAAATTTTCAATAAATACAAATTGATAAATTGATCATTTATCAATTGGAAAATGACTCATATCATTATAAATTTGACTCAGAAGAGGTCTTTATCAGAGAAAATTATTGTAAAATATTGTTCTTGGTTTTCTGCTTTCTTTCTAATCTTGACTGCATTGGTGTTGTTTGTGCAAAAACTTTTTAATTTAATGTAATCAAAATTTTTCATTTCATATATCCCATAATGCTGGATATTTCTTGTTTGGTAATAAATTTTTCCCTTATCCATCGATCTGACAGGTGAACTATTCTAAACTCCCCTAACTGTATGACCCTTTATGTCTAAATCATTTATCCATTATGACCTTATCTTAGTATGCAGTGTGAGGTGTTAGTCTATACCTAGTTTCTGCCAAACTGTTTTCCAGCAGCTTTTTTCAAATAATGAATTCTTGTCCCAAAAGCTGAGGTCTTTGGGTTTATCAAATACTAGATTACCATGTCATTTACGCTGTGTCGTGTGTATCTAATTTATTCCACTGATCCACCACTCTGTTACTTAGCCAGTACCAGGTTCATTTTGATGATTACTATTTTGTAATTCAGTTTGAGATCTGGCATTGTCTAGGCCACCTTCCTTCACATTTTTTTCATTAATTCCCTTGATACTCTTTGTTATTCCAGATTAATTTTGTGATTACTTTTTCTAGCTCTATAGAATAATTTTTTTGGTTGTTTGGTATGAAACTAAATAAGTAAATTAGATAGAATTATCATTTTTGTTATATTACTTGGCTTACCCATGAGCAATTAATATTTTTTCAATTGCTTAGATTTGACTTTATTTGTGCAAAAAGTGTTTTGTAATTATGTTCCTATAGTTTCTGAGTTTGTCTTGGCAGGTAAACTCACAAGTATTTTATATGATCTATGGTTATTTTAAATGGAATTTCTTTTTCTATCTCTTGCTGCTAGACTTCATTGGTAATAGAGAAATGTGGGTGATTTATGTGGGGTTTTTTTTATCTTGTGACTTTGCTAAAGTTTTTGATTATTTCAACTAGTTTTTTATTCAATTCTCTGGGATTCTCCAAGTATACTATCATGTCATCTGCAAAGGGTGATTGTTTTATTTCTTCATTGCCTATTTTTATTCCTTCAGTTTCTTTTTCTTCTTTTATTGCTAGTGCTAGCATAATAGCAATGATAACAAGCACCCTTGCTTTGTCTTTAATCTTACTGGAAAAGCTTCTGTGTTATCACCATTATAGATAATACTTGCTGTTGGTTTTAGATAAATACTATTAATTATTTTTTTAAAAGTTCTATTTATTCCTATGCTTTCTAAGGTTTTTAATAGGAATGAGTGTTTTATTTTGCTAAAACTTTTTCTCATCTATTGAGATAATCATATGATGTTTTGTTAGTTTTTTTTTACTGATATGGTTAATTATGCTAAGAATTTTCTTACTATTGCACCAGACCTGCTGGTATAAATGCCCTAGTATAAATTCCACCAACACATAGCATATGAGCTTTGTGATATATTGCTGTAATCTCCTTGGTAATATTTTATTTAAAAGTTTTGCATCAATATTCATTAAGGAAATTGGTCAATAGTTTTCTCTCTCTGTTTTCACTTTTCCTGGTTTAAGTATCAATACCATATTTGTATTATAAAAGGAATTTCATAGGACTCCTTTGCCTTTTAGTTTATATAGTATTGGAATTAATTGCTCCTTAAATGTTTGGTAGAATTCACTTGTAAATACATCTAGTTTGGGGATATTTTCTTAGGGAACTCATTGATGGATTGTTCATTTCTTTTTCTAATATATGCTTATATAAAAGTATTAAATTTCCTTTTCTGTTAATCTGGGTAGTTTATATTTTTGTAAACACTCATGTATTTCACTTAGATTTTCAGTTTTACTAGCATGTAATTGGGCAAAATAACTACTAATATTTACTTTAATTAAATCTTCATTTGTTATGTAGTCACTTTTAATTTTTGACAGTAGTAGTTTGTTTTTCTTTTTTTTATATCAAATTAACCAATGATTTATCTATTTCATTGTTGCTTTTTTCCCATAAAATTGACTCCTAGTTTTATTTGTTAATTCAAAGGTTTTTTATTTGTTTTGTTTTTTAATTTTCAGTAATATTAATATCCCCTTTGATTTTCAGAATTTCCAAATTTGGTGTTTGATTGGGTATTTTTAATTTGTTCTTTTTCTAGTTTTTTTAGTTGCATACCCAAATAATTGATCTGCTCTTTCTGTCTTTTATTAATGCACATATTTAGAGATATAAATTATCCTCTAAGTACTACTTTGGCTGCATCTCTCAAATTTAGTTATATTGTCTCATTGTTGTCATTCATTTAAATGAAATTATTTGTTGTTTCTATGATTTGTTCTTTGATCTACTCATTCTTTAGGATTTCATTATTTAGTTTCCAATTAGCCATTAATCTATACTTCCATGGACCTTTATTAAATGTAATTTTAATGCATTATGAGTGGAAAGGACTGGAAAGGGGTGGTTTAATATCTTTACTTTTCTGCATTTGGTTGTGAGGTTTTTGGGTGAAAGTGCTATATACAGCTGAGAAAAAGTATACTTCTTTCTATTCCCATTCGATTTTCTCCAGAGGTCTATCATATCTAACTTTTCTACGATTCTAGTCATCTCCTTGACGTCTTTCTTATTTATTTTTTGGTGAGATTTATCTAGTTCTGAGGGGGGAAAAGTTGATGGCCCTCACTAGTACAGTTTTATTGTATATTTCCTCCTGTGATTCATTTAACTTTTTCTTTAAGAATTTGAATTTATTCCATTTGGTACATATCTGCTTGATATTGCTATATTATTACATTTTCTATGTTGGATTTTAGCAAGAATTTATTTCCCTGTTTAATCCCCTTTAATTACTTTTGCCTTTGTTTTGTTTGAGATCATGATTGCTATCCCAATCTTTTTATGTCAGCTAAAGTATAATGAATTCTGCTCCAGACCTTTATTTTAACTCTGTGTATGTTTCAAGTGTGTTTCTTGTAAATAACATTATCAGATTCTGGTTTCTAATCCGCTCTGCTATCCATTTGTGTTTTATGGATGGATTCATCCCATTCACATTCAGAGTTGTGTTTACTAACTGTGAATTTCCCTCTATGCTATTTTATTCTGTTTATCCTTTTCTCTCTCTCTTTTTATCCTGTCCTCCTCTAAAGTCTGTTTTGCTTCTGACCACTGTTTTCTTTTACCTACCCTCTCTTTTTGTCACCACCTCCTTTTCTCACCTCCTTTCCCATCCCATTCTCTGTTGGGTAAGATAGGTTTCTATTATTATTTGAGTATGTGGGTGTATATGTGTGTGTGTGTATGTATGTGTATACATACACATATTCCCTCTTGTGGAACCAATTTAGATGTGATTGAGGTTTAAGTATTACCCCCCATCATCACATTTTTCCCCTCCACTATAAAAGCTCTTCCTTGCATGCCTCTTCTATGTAATATAATTTTCCCATTCTTCCTCTCACTTCCTCCCTTTCTCAAAGCATCCCTCTTTCTCACCTATCCATTTTTTTATATCATCCTACCATAATCAACTCCCTTGCACCTTCTTTCTATGTAGAATCCTTTTAACTACCTTAATATTGATAAAGTTCTTAGAAGATACATGTATCATCTTCCCATCTAGAAAGGTAGTTTTATCTTATTGAGTCCCTTATGATTTCTCTTTCATGTTTACCTTTTGATACTTCTCTTAAGTCTTGTATATGATGTCAGGCATTGGTCTATGCCCAGTTTCTGCCATATCATTTTCCAGTTTTCCCAACAGTTTTTGTCAAGCAGTGAGTTCTTATCCCAGAAGCTGGGATCCTTGAGTTTATCAAACAGTGGACTGCTATAGTCATTGACTACTGCGTCTTGTGTATCTAACCTATTCCTCTGATCTACCCCTCTATTTCTTAGCTAGTATCAAGTGGTTTTGATGATTGCTTCTTTATAACATAATTTAAGATCTTGTATGGCTAGGCACCTTCTCTAGCATTTCTTTTCATTAATTCCCTTGATATTCTGGACATTTTGTTCTTCCAAAGAATTTTGAAATTATTTTTTCTAGCTCTAGAAAATAATTTTTTGATAGTTTGATTGGAATGGCACTGAATAAGTACATTAATTTAGGTAGAATTGTAATTTTTATTATATTAACTTGATCTACTCATGAGCTACTGATGTTTTTCCAATTATTTAACTGTCATTATTTACGTGAAAAGTGTTTTGTAATTGTGTTTATATAGTCCCTGGGTTTGTTTTGGCAGGTAGACTCCCAAATATTTCATAGTGACTTTAAATGGAATTTCTCTTTCTATCTCTTACTGTTGGACTCTGTTAGTAATATATAGAAATGTGTTTTAGAATCTCCTTCAGGAAGTGATTGGTGGATTCCTTCCATTTCTATTTTACCCTGTGGTTTTAGGATATTGGGCAGTTTTCTTTGATAATTTCTTAAAATATGATATCTGGGCTTTTTCTTTAATCATGACTTTCAGGTAATACAATAATTCTTAAATTACCTCCCCTTAATCTATTTTCCAGGTCAGTTATTTTTCCAATGAGATATTTCACATTGTCTTCTATTTTTTTCATTCTTTGGATTTTGTTTTATTGTTGCCTGAAGCCTCATGGAGCATTATCTTCCACTTGCCCAATTCCAATTTTTAAGGAATTCTTTTCAGTGGGTTTTTAGTACCTCTTTTTCCATTTAGTCAATTCTGATTTTTAAGGAGTTATTTTAATTAGTGTATTTTTGTACCTCTCTTTCCATTTGGCCAATTCTGTTTTCTAAGTTGTTATTTTCTTCAGTATTCTTTTTTAACTAAGCTGTTAATTGTCTTTTCATAATTTTCTCCTTTTGTTTTCATTTCTTTACCTAATGTTTCCTCTACAACTCTGATTTTAAGAATAAGTTTTTAGCTCTTCCATAAATTCTTATTTGGCTTCTGTCCAATCTACATGTTTTCATTTGAGGCTTTGCTTTGTAGTTGTTTGGATTTCATTATCTTATTCTGAGTCTGTGTCTTGATGTTCCCATAGTAGGTTTTTATGGTCAGATGCTTTTTTGTTATTATTGTTTGCTCGTTTTTCCCACCCTATTTTTTGATTTGGAACTTCATGTTAATTTTAATCTCACCTGGTGTGGGTGGGGTGGGGTAGGGAAACAATACTGTCTCAAACTTCCTGCTTTTTTGTACTGCTGTTTTCAGAGCTAGTTCCAGGGGTTTAGAAAAGTTCATTGCTTCTATTGTTAGTGTGATATGGGGAGAAATGTGATCACTTCTCTCTTGGCCTGCACTCTGGTTCTTATCCAAGAAGGGCCTTTATCCTATGGGACTGCAATTGATACTACTTTTCTTCCCTTGGGAACTTCCTTGGGGAAACAACATTATTCCTCAGGGTCACTGATCTCTTGGGCCAGAAGTGATACTGTCCTGTAGGGCTTCCACTCATGGTCCTGTGTCCAGTGCTAGCACAGGAGTACCCTGTAATCTCTTTCTGACCATTTGCCCCCTTAACACCTTTGGTTAGAGAGCTCTCAACTGAAGCTCTCTAACTGAAGGTGCTGAAGCTGCTGTCACCACCACCTAGTCCCACCATTGGTGTTTCCTCCACATGGATTCTGTGCCAGCCTCCTCCCCCATGTCATAGATGTCTCTTATGTTATGTTATTAAGGTCATGTTAAACTCCTATTTTATCCTGGACTGGAAGAATGTCTTGCTATGACCTTTTTGATTCTGCCACTTCAAAATTCTATTTAAGATGCTATTTTAAAGTTGTTTGGAGGGGAATGTTGGGAGAGTTCATCTGAGTGCTTTCTCAACCATCTTGACTCTGCCCCTGGAGGTCCAGCAAAAACTGTGTCTTGCCTTTCTTTGTATCCTGAGAATTTAGGGCAGTTCTTGTCACATAACAGTGATTCTACTACTGTATTTGTTTTCTTCTGCAGATTGTATACCAAATCTGATCCACTGATTGATCTCTCTGTTTTTAATTAAGTACCAAATTATTTTAATTACTACTGCTTTATAGTACAGTTTGAGATCTGGTACCAATAGGCCTCTTTCCTTTTTCTCTTTTTTTCATCATTACCATTGAGATTCTTCACTTTTTATTCATCCATATGGATTTCATTTTTATTTCTTTTCTAGCTCTATAAAACATTCCTTTGTAGTTTAATTGGTACAGCATAAAAATAAATTAATTTAGATGCTATTATAATTTTTATTTTTATTTATTATAGTAGTTCAACTACTCATGAGCAACTTATATTTCTCCAATTATTTAAGTATAACTTTATTTCAGAAGTATATTTTCTACTTAGATTCATATAGTTCCTGGTTAAATTTTGGTAGATACACTCTGCAATATTGTATAGTTTCTATAATTATTTTGAATGGAATTTCTCTTCTTAAATCTTCCTGCTGGGCTTGTTGGTGACAGGCAGGTAGCTGGCACAGTGGATGGAGCATTGGACCTGGAGTTGGAAACCTGTCTCAGACTAGGCACAAGTCACTTAATCAGTACATGCCTCAGTTTCATTATTTGTAAAATGAGGGTGCAAATAATAATATCTATTTCCCAGGGTTGTTTTGAGGATAAAATGAAATTTGTAAAATACTCTGCAAACCTTAACGTGCTATATAAGTGCTAGTTATTTTTATGATTATGTTATTTTATTTTATATCCTGCAACTTTACTAATTTTATTGTTTCAATTAACTTTAGCTGAATTTTTAGCATTTTCCAAGTACATTATTATATCATCTGCAAAAATACTACTTTTGTTTCCTCTTTGCTTATGCTTATTTTTATTCTCTCAATTTATCTTTCTTATATAATCACTACAGCTATCTTTCTAGCATAATGTTAAATAATAATTGTGAAATGGACATACTTTTTGACTCTTGGAAAGGACTCTAACTTTTATTAGAAAGGACTCTAACTTTTCTCCATTGCATGTCTGCTTTTGAATTTATAAAGTGTTGCATTTAAAATTTAACAAAAAGTTGCACTGAGGCAATTCTTCTAGCAAGATAACATTTATTAGCAGGGGCATGCTGCCTGATAATAAATGAGTCAATGACTTGCCTCTATGCCAAAGAGCCTGAACGAAAGAAGAGTTCCCCTTTTATAGGTTTTAACAAAGAACATCTTGGGGTTACAGGTAACATGATTGATTACAAGGCTGAGGTGCAAGGAACAACATTATTGGTTGGAAGTTTGGTAATGGGGCTAGAAATGAGCTCCCTTTCTTCTCTCGTGAGACTAAGAAGTGCTTGTTATTTGAATGCAGGTATAAGATAGTGGCTCAGACTTTTGGACAGCAAACTAGACATCCTTGAAGGAGAGTTTGGTGGTATAAAGAGGTTAGACCTGATGTCTTTGCTTTTATACACATCCCCAAAGTCAGTTAAATTTCTTTAGGGAAGAACAGATCAGTGATTAACAAGGAAACTGGATTTTTAAATATAACCCATTACAAGTCAGCTAAAACTCTGAACCAAGTTTAGAAACAAAGAGTCACAATTTAAGTAGCTGTAAGACAAAACAAGTTACAGGGCAAAATCAATTACTTACATAGGATCAATAAATAAATTATACAGAATCTTACTTGATCTTCTCAAAAGATATTATCTATTATATGATTTCTAAAGCTTTAAATTGAAATGTACTTGGTTTAGATTTTCTCTTTTTCCAAGACTCGCTAGTCCATTACATAAATTCCTTTCTATCCTCATTTAGTACCGACCAAAAATGCATCATCTCAATTTTTTTGAAAATTTTATTCAGGTCTTTAATTTATTCTTTGTGGTTTTTAATTTTTATTAGATTTGTCTAATTCTAAAAGGGTTACATTAACATCTTCCACTATTAGAGTTTGCTATCTATTTTTTCCTCCAGTTTCCCCTTAATTATTTAGATTCTATGCTTTTAGGTACATAAATATTAAGTATTGAAATTTGATGCATCTATTATGTCTAAATTTAATTTAAATTAATTTAAATTTAATTTAATTTAAATTTATTTTAATTTTAATTGAAATTTATTTCCCCCTTATCTCTTTATCACATATATAT
>CM053770.1:303409904-303583021 GCA_028658325.1 Potorous gilbertii | reverse complement strand
TTTCCCCAGCCAGTTACTTGACTTCTGAGAGTCCTCTCCACCCCCTGGCCTAGATCTGCCCAGCTAGTGCCTGGGGTCTGGGATTCAAATGCTGCTCCCCAGCCTCAGGGCTTTTGGCAGCAGCAGAACTGAATAGATTGTCTGGAGTGACACAGTATCTGCAGAGCGCTGGACAGTCAATGCTCTTTGTGGTGAGTAATATTAATAGATAGAGTTTTAACTTAGACCTCCACTTTATCAAAAATAATCCTCCCTTTGGGATTAGTTTATCCCTTCCCCACTTTTTTTCTTATCTGAAACCCCTTTCTGAAATATTTAATGATTTTGTAGGTAGCACAATTTTCTGAAAGTTCTCATATTTTAAGCTTTGTATCTTGATTTAAGAAATGTGAATTTTTTTGTGCCTAAACAAGATTTTTAAAACTTTTATTAATCATATCTTTTGTTTTTTATCACTTTAGTTTACAAATATACTCCTCCCCCCACCTACCTAGACTCATCTCATGACAAAAAAAACCCAGAGTGGTTGAGCAAAGCAGTTCAGCACAAGTAACCATCAGCCCAGACTGATATTTTCGCAACACACCCTTACCAACCTCCCCTCACTCTCAAATAAGGGAGAGGGATAATTTTTTTCATATCTTTTTTGAGGCAAGTTTGGTTACTGTAATAATAGTTTAAAAATTTAGTTTTATTTTCAGTTCCAAATTCTCTCCTTTTCCCCAACTTACTGAAAAAGATAAGAAAAACAAAACCCATAACAATTGGCAGTTACGTATTAGTTATGTCATTATAATTAGTCTGTTTTTCTTTTTTGGAGAGGGGGTAAGTATTTGGAGTTAAGTGGTTTATCCAGGATCACACAGCCAGTGAGTGTCTAAGGTCAGGCTGGCACTTTGTGGTGTCACCTAGCTCTCCCCGAGACAGTCTTCAGGGTTTTTGTTGTTTCATTTCCATTGTTGTAGTCAATGTATATATGTATTGTTTTCCTGGTTCTGCTTTTATCAGTTTGCACTAATTTCATTGTTTTCCTGCGGTTCTCTGAATTTTTATATTTATTCTTATGGTGCAATAATGCTTTATTGCTTTCCTATGTCAGTTTAGTTCATCCCCATTCAGTAAGCATCCAGTTTGCTTCCATTTTTTTTCACTACAAAACATGCTTTTAGGAAAATTTTGGTATAAATGGGACCTTTCATTTTTTTTTCTTTGATTTCCTTGGGGTATATGCCTACCAAAATAGTATTGATATTTTAGTCTCTTCCCTAGAATAATTCTAAATATCTTTCTAGAATATTTAGACCACCATGAATTGTTTTAAATACCCTTTAGATTTGGAGGCTAGACTGTTGTTCAGAGATTATTGAAGTACATAGGACCTCTAAAGAAGTAACAATTCCACTTGCTTAGAATCTTTGATATTCAATTTCCGCCAGAGAATGAGTTTTGCTCTTCCAGAATTTATAAAAAATGTATTTGTTTGCATGGTTCTTATTTCTTTATGTCCAGTTCTTAAAACTTTTTAATATGTTTTTGTGTTTACAGACTATTTTGACCATGGATGGTGAGGAAATACCAGATTTTTCAAGTTTAAAGGAGGAAACTGCTTATTGGAAGGAACTTTCCTTGAAATACAAACAAAGGTAAATGTTTAAAAGAGCAGTAGGGAATAGTATAACAATTAGCAATTAGAATATTTGCCTAAGCCCTGTTTTTTATTGCTATTTTAAAATAGCATATTCTAAAATTAAATTTCCAGAATTAGGAGGGAAGGAGGGTTGTGGTCTATATTTCATAATAACAGAATATGTTTTTAGTTGGGACTTGTATCATTTTAACTTTGTAATTTATTGTTTGTGTGACCTTGGACAAGTTCCTTAATCTGGGCTCAGTTTCTTCATGTATAAAATGAGTCTGTGATTCTGTGAATAATAGTAACAAAATATTTGATGAATGAAATGAACGAGAAAGCACTATTTGTAGTTCCCCTAAATTGTTGTTCTTTCTTCTCCTTTTTTGTTTGTTGAGTGAATGTTGAATAATGGACATGGCTACATTTTCTTTTTTTGTCACTGATGCATTTTTAATTGATACATTTTTTTTTGACACAACAGATATGTCCTATTTACTCAAACAGACCCTCAAACAAGCTACTGTTTCCTGAATGGTTGAGTAAAATGTCCTAAAAAATGCCACTTTCCCATTTTGTAGCTTACAGATTTGTTAGCAGACAGGAATGATGTGGGCTTTATTTACCCTTGAAAGTTTGGGTCCAACAATATCCATTGTAATTAATGTGGATTTTGTTGCCTTTTAATGTTGTCTTTATTTATGTTGTTATAGTCTTTACAGTTATTATTTGGTTTGCTCTGCTTTACCGTATACAAGTCTGCCCATGTTTCTCTAACTTCTTCATATTTACCAGTCCTTACAGTACCATAATACTCCATTGCATTCATCTACCACATTTCATTGAGCCATTCTCTAATTTTTGGAACATATACATACATACATACATACATACATACATATGTACGTATCTTTTGTATATGGGTTTTTTCTTGCTCATAGCTACATTTTCCCTGAGAGCTGGGTTTATACCTGCAGTGCACTGATAAGACTTCCTCCAGTAAGTCTGTTTAGGCGTCCTCTAGTTGACCAGTTGTTCTCTTCCTTTGAATCTTTTGCACTCCTGTGTTACTGTTCTAATTCTTCCAGTCCTCAGTCTACTTTCATCTACTTTCTCCTCTTGCTTAATTATAAATACTGCTGGAAGAAGTTATAGAACCTTATCAGCTAGGCCCACTAAAAATTCTTGTTCTTTAACCTCAGCTGGGCCTTCCTTATACTCAATGGCTGTGCTTAACTAATTTTCTCCTCAAGCTCCCTGTGTTGCTACCCCATTTTTTCACTATCATCATCCACCCAATCCCACCCCCCCCCCAATAATTCTATTCTGTCTAGAGGGAAATTAAAGCTTCCTTTGTAATCAATAGACTAGGAAAACAAATTCATGTTAGCCAGGCCTGCAGCATATTTTATTCTGCATCTTTAATTCATTAACCTCTGCCAAGAGGGGTGATTTGTTTCATTATCAGTCTTTTGGAATCATGATTGCTCGTTGCTTTGGTCAAGATTCTGAACTCTTTAAAAAATTCCTTTTTATTGTTACGAACTTCCCAAACCTAAATACAAAAGTTTCCTCATGCAAAGAGCAGAAATGAGGGTTGCCTAGGAAAGCACAGATGTTCATCTACTACTGTAACTTTGTAGGGTTTTTTTTTTGTATATTTCAAATTTAATATGGCATTTTCAACATTTCCCTGATTGTTTGGGTCCTCTTTTGAATTTTCTTCTGCTTTCTTCAATTTTTTTTAAGGATTCATTAATTTTTTAATCTCATCCCTGTCCCTAGTGACTTGACCAAAAGGAAACAAAAGTTTTCCCTTGTAACAAATAAGTATGATCACACAAACCAGGATCCATACATTGGCAGTATCTGAAAATGTATGTCTCAATCTGAACCTGTAGTCTGTTATTTAGGTGGTATAGTGAGTGGATAGAGTTCTGGATTTAGAGTAAAGAAGACCTGAGTTCAGATTAGTACTATCTGTATGACCCTGAGAAGTCTCTTAGTCTCTCTTTGCCTTAGTTTTCCACAACTGTAAAATAGGGTGGTCTTCCTGGATTTTTCTGAATCTGCTCTTTTTATCATTCTTATGGCACAATAACATTTCATTATATTCACATGCCATAGTTGCTCAGCCATTTTCCATTTAATGGTCACCTATTGTGTTTCCAGTTCTTTGCCTTCTAGGCTTCTTTTTACTTCTGTGTATGTGTTTCAAAGAAAAGCTCTGGTCTTTTTGTCAGTAGTCCTTGATTTCCTTGTAGGATTATACTATTTTGCAAGAGAAATTATTCTTGGTTTTCAGCCTTTTCTTTTGCCTTTTGGAATATTGATTTTCAAGATTGTCTCTCCTTTATGTGATCCTGACTGTCATTACTTGGCACTTAGACTTTTGCTTCCTATATGCTCGCCGTACTTTTCTTTGACCTGGAAGTATTGGATTTTGGCTAAGACCTTCCTTGGTGTTTTAAATTGGAATTTCTTTTAGGAGGCGATCTGTGGATTCTTTCTACTTTTACACAGTCCTCTGATTATTATGGAGTTGAACAAGTTTCTTTTATGGAAATTAGAGTTTTTTTTGTTGGATGGTGGTTTTCAAAAATTATACTAATTTTTAAATGATCTCTTCTCAACTTCTTTTTCCAATCAAGTAGACACATTTTGCTAATGTTTCAGTCCTTTGGCCTCCTTTTGATATTTTTTGTTGTCTTATTTAAGTATTGACTTCTATTCACTCCATTTTATTTTTTTGGGAGTCCACTAGAAGGGAAGAGTTTCCATCTATTCCAAGTTGTTTTTTTCTCCTTCCAGTATTTTCCTTAAGTACTCTCAGTTCAGTTTTAAAATCTTCATTTACTGTTGAAGTTTTTATATCCAAACCATTTGTTTCTGTGAGGCTTTACTTTTGTACTTATTATGTTACTTTATCCTTCTGGATTTACTTCTTGGGTATCTTTTAACCCATAATATTTCCTTTGTTGTATTTAGAGTTTTCTTTTTGTTGACTCATGTCCAGGGTGGAGATTTTGTGCTAGGATCAGGCTGTACCCCTTTGATAAGGTGGACATATCCTGTTTGGACTTGCCCCTTCTGTATAGTCTAGATGCTGCTGCTATTGCAGTTCTGGATGAAGTGGATGGGGCTAGGTTCCACCTGTCTCTGCCTTTCTTCTCTTCTTTTTCTACTGGTGGTCAGTAATAGCCTCAACCAATTCTGTCTTTTTGTCTTTGTGTTTCCAGATAGAGACAGGCTCTACCATGCTGTACAGCAGTCAGGATGGTTAGGGAATTGAGGGTTGAGGAGCTGGAGGGGGCTAACAGAAGTTCTGAGAACTGTCTTCTTCAATGACTCCAAAAGGAGTGTTTAGCTCTAGGCATTTTGGTTAGCCCCATGGTGCCTGGCCCCATCTCCCTGACCAGTAGAGGCTGGCTCCTCTCCCACCATGACTGCCGGGAAATGACAGAGGTTCTACTGGCTTCAGGCTCTGTTTGCTGGAGGTCAGATTAGGTTTCCTTGTCCTTGCTAAGAGTACCTGTAGATCTCTGTTCATCCAGTGCTTTCCTGGACTGGATGGAAAAACTTGTTATAATCTCACTTTGGTTTTCTTGATATTTGTTTTGTTTAGTAAACTTGTACATTTTTTTCTGTGGTGTTTAATAGGCAACCTGAGACTGGCTGCAGTGTTCCATGTTGTCATCTTAACTGGAAATCTGTCCATTTCTCAAACCTGTACAAATGGACTTCTAAACCTTTTTCCAAGGTTATCAACAGTATTTTAATTGTTAAACTCCAGTAGCTTTTTCATAGTCCGTATTCTGCCTGACCTCTCTGTGGTTTGGGGCATTTATTGATTCCTGCTTTTTCTTGGCATTCTCATATCCTTTAGCTTTTGTGACTGTCTTCTCTATTGGGCTCTTGGTTCTCCTGTCTGACTCATCTTCATTATCCTTTGATTCTTCACTATCTCTTAATACCCTGTTGATGTTACTCTGGTCCTCTTCTTTTTTATTTGCCTTGGTGATATCATATATTAATGCCCAATACTGGAAAAGATTGTAATTTCATGTGTATCCCTGATATTTCTCCAGTGGGAACATTGGTCACTAGACTGAATGCCAGAAAGACCAAAGTTTCAGAGATTAGGCCTGACACAGAGCTAAATACATGATCCACATGTGGGATAACTTTTAGATATGCTGGTGCCATGAGTGAATAGAGTTTGGTCCCTGAGGACCCAGATCCCCTTTTCATAGGCATCATCATTTTAATCAGCTGATCTCTTTTCAGATCTGCCTTTTTCTTCTGAATATTTTCCCTTTTATTGATGGCAGTGATGAAAACATTACCATTACCTGTGAAGTATTTTCTTGTAATCTCTAGTCATACTTTCTGTACTTCATAGAAAGGATCTTGAAGTATCATTTGCTCCCATGTAAATTATCAAAATTAAACAGAATTTGGATTTCTAGACTGTAGTTTAAAAGATAGGCATATGATAAGGTCTAATAAAAAATACTTTAAGCTGAAAAGGAAGGGAGAGGAAGAAATCACATCAAACTTATTAACATAGAGTATTGTAATTGAATACCTAGAAATTCATAGGAGAAGAATTCAACAGGGAATTGTTAGAAACACTCTTGACACTAAAAAGGTATTAAGGAAAATTTATTACAGCAGAGTTCAGAGGAATTGAACACTTTGGCCAAAGCAGGCCCCCACCCTCTTTTCAGGAGGAGGGAGCCTTGAATACAGAAGTGATATAAACTATATATTGTTAGTTCAAGACAGATCCTCCCACCAGAAGATGGACTGGTCCATTCTTCATTAGGTCACCATCTTCTCCAGATGCCTGTTACGTAACCTCCCTTAGTGTGATTGCCATCCCCCCAGATATGTTTTAACATAGGACCCATGATCAGAAAATGAAGGGATAATTTTATGCAGTGTGTCTGCTTGTATGCATGGGGTTCATTAAGCAAGTGTAGTGAAGAAAAGCCTTCTCCAGGTAACTCTAGGTCATTTTTCTGGGCCAGTTCCAGCTAGCTGTAGATTTGGTTCCTTTATCAAAAACTTTGTAGTTCTCTGAAGGCCACTGTCTGTCTTTTGATTGGTTGAGTTCACCTCCAGTCCACTGGCCTTCTTATTATCTAACTTGTTCTCAATGACTTCATCAATTAACGGTAACTTACTGTGGAAACTTAACTTCTGCTGTCTGTCACAAGAGGAATCAGTCACTCATGACCTCAAATGTCTATACCAACATACACAAAAATTGCACAGAAAATAAGGATACTAGGGATTCTGATAAGGAAGTAAACTTGATCTGATAAGGTATTACCGACACTTGATGGAATCAGATCCATACTTGGAATTTGGCTCGAGGAAGGTGTAACTTATTTAAGAGAAACAGGATAGCGGGGAGGAACAGAGTTGCTTTGTTTGTTAAGAAGAAAGTCCTGGAACCAGAGAGGGAAGGTAGAGAGGGTGATTCAGACTTTTTGAGAACAACAAGGTGTTCTCACCCTGTCTCCTGACTTATCTCAGGTGTCAGCTACCTCTTTGCAGCTTTTGTTTTGCTCCTTCCATTCCACAGGTCGTTCTCCTTGAACTAGAAAACAGGCTAAATGAGAACCGAACATTGCTACTTTCTCTCTACTGTTGGTCATAATAGTTCAGTTTATACTTGAGTGTACCAATTTTCCCCCCAATGTTGTTTAAAAAATAGTAAAAAACCCTGATATCCTTGAGGAGTTATATGAATGAGGTAGAAAAGATAAATACCTTGGGTATGTAATTAGTAACAGTACAAAACCAACAAATTCTTAATCTCTAAACAAACACAAATGAAATTTTGAAAAGGAAGGCAAAATAAATGGAAAACTTGTGGAAATTTGAGTTATTAAAATAATTGGTTTTGCTTAAGAGATCAACAAAAATTGATTAAACTATTAGCTAATTTAATTATTTTTTTTAAAAAGGGAAACCAAATTGCCAAAAAATGAAAAAAAGTGAATTCACAACTAACAGAAGAAAGGAAGCATTTATTTATTGATACAGCAAACTTCCTTCTAAAAAAAAAAATATATATATATATATATATATATATATATATATATATATATAATTGATTATTTTTCAGTTTTCAACATTCACTTCCACAAGAATTTGAATTCCAAGTTTTCTCCCCATTTCTTCCCACTCCCCCAGCCCAGGACAGTGTGTATCCCATATACTCCTTCCTCCATTAAAAACTGGGACTGGGACATTCTTTCCTTCCTTCTATCATCCTCCCCTCCCCCTTCCATTCTCCTGTAGGGCAAATACCCATGTAGAAATACCCATTGCCTATACATCTTATTTCCTAGTTGCATGCAAAAACAATTTTTAACATTCATTTTTAAAGCTTTGAGTTCCATATTTTCTCCCTTCCTCCCTCCCCACCCACCCTCATTGAGAAAGCAAGCAGCTTGATATAGGTCGTTATACATGTGTAGCTATGCAAAACACTTTCATAACAGCTAATGCTGTGAAAGACTAACCACATTTCCCTCTGTCCTATCCTGTCTCCTTTTATTCTATTCTCTCCCTTGATCTGGCCCCCCACAACGGTGTTTGCTTCTGATTATCCCTTTCCCTTGTATGATCTTCCTTCTCTAATCCCCTTCCCCCCTGCGGGTCAAAGGAAGCATTTATTAATAGACACTCTCTATGCCAAGTGCTTTACAAATACTATTTCATTTGATTCTCCCAATAATCTTTACAGGAGACAAGTGCTATTGTTATCCCTATTTTACAGTCGAGGAAACTGAGTTAGTCATTGATTAAGGAACTTGGCTAGAGTCATACAACTGGTAGGTATCTGAGGCTAAATTTGAACTCAGGTCATTCAGACCCAGTGTTGTATCCATTGTACCAACTAAATGCCTCTAGAGTTAGGAGAAGAAACAATGAAAATCATATGGCAGCAAAATTAAAAGCTAAAAAAAAAGAAATAGATTTTTCTAAAAATATGAAATAAAAATTACCTCCTCCAAAAACAAAAGAAATAACTTGCATTTTGAAGGAGAATATGAGTAAACCCTAAATTCCAAAAAAATTCTACATCCAAGCAGATTTACAATTGGATTTTTTCAGACGTTTAAATAGCACATAATTTCTATCCACACAAACTAGAAATGGACATGAACTTTCTATGAGGGAATCATGGTCCTGATTTCCAAAACAAGGAGGAATGAAGCAGAAATGAATATTCATACAAAAATACTAAATAAAATACTGGAGGAAAGAGTGTAACATTCTAAAAATTGTACATTATAACTTAAGTTAAATTTGTCAGGAATACAAGAGTGATTTAATATTATGAAAACTGCAAAAATCATTAATAAAACTCATAAAAGTGTATATGCATTCATCCTTCGTTGCCAAAGAAGACCATGCCATCAGAGAAATGATGACTTACATTTGACTTTGTTTTGAGTGAGGGAGGGCTGTGCAGGTCACCAGCCTCACTTCTCCTCCAGAGCCATCTGAATCCAGTGACCAGATATTCATCAGGATGACTGGAGATGACCCAGGATGAGGCAGTTGGGGTTAAGTGACTTGCCCAAGGTCACTGCTAGTGAGTGTCAATGTCTGAGGTGACATTTGAACTCAGGTCTTCCTGACTCCTGCACTGGTGCTCTATCCACTGCACCACTTAGCTGCCCCCTCAATGTACATGACTATATCAATAAAGGTAGAAGAAAACATTTAGTAAAATATAGTACTCATTTGTGTTAAAGCTGCTAAAAGATATTAAAAAAATTCAGAATTTTCCCTTTTTTATCAGCATGTTAGATTTAAAAAAAACTCTTAAGACACATTTGCTAAAACAGAAGGAAAAGTAGGAATAATTGCCATGTAAATTATTTTACATATAACTCTGAGACATAACTTTTTCACTAATGTGTACTGTGTTTCTGGGAGAGCGTGGGCACAAGCTTAAAAATGGTTGTTGTGCTTTGTTCTTGAAGAGGATCAAAATGGCCTCACCATGTTGGAGTCAAGGTACGGTGTGTCTGATTGGCTGATCAGACCAATGAACGATCAGTAATGTGGCACAAATAGTCCATATGCACATTTGGGGTGGAGCTGTCTCTAAATTTGCACGTCTCACATTACTTTTGAGCTGTTGCAATTCTACTTTTCTCGTAGAGCAGAGTGCCTTCTTGGATGTGGGCACATCATGCTGTGTGATCCTTTGTTAGCATCTCCCATGTCACACCATCAATTTCAAAGTTCTCCAGAGAGACCTTGAGAAGTGTTCTTGTATTACTTCTCAGGAGTTATAAGTATCATCTTTCCATATAGGAATGTAAACAGTTTAACTGTATTGAATCTCTTAGGTCTCTTTCCTTTTTATCTTTGTATGCTTCTCTTGAGTCTTGTTTTTGAAAGTCACATTTTCTCTTCAGCTTTTCTTTCATCAGGAATGCTTTAAAGTCCTCTATTTCATTGAATGTATGTTTTATTTATCTCCTGAGGGCTTACAGTCAGTTTTGCTGGGTAGGTGACTCTTGATTGTAATCCTAGCTCCTTTGCTCTCCGGAATATCATATTCTAAGCCCTCCAGTCCTATAATGTAGAAGCTGCTAAATCTTCCTGACTGTGGTTGCATGATATTTGAATTGTTTCTTTCTGACTGTTTGCAATATTTTCTCCTTAACCTGCAAGCTCTTGAATTTGTCTGTGATATTCCTGGGAGTTTTCATTTTGAAATTTCTTTTAGGAAGTGATAGGTGACTTCTTTCAATTTTTATTTTACTTTGTGGTTCTAGGATATCAGGAGAGTTTTCTATGATAATTTCTTGAAAGATAACATTTAGGCTCTTTTTTTTTATTATGGTTTTTGTGTAGTCCAATAATTCTTAAATTATCTGCCCTGGATCTAATCCAGGTCATTTGTTTTTCCAATGAGATATTTCACATTGTCTTCGATTTTTCCTTTGGATTTTGTTTTATTGTTTCTTGATGTCTCATGGAGTCATTAGCTTCTGTTGCCCAATTCTGATTTTTGAAGAATTATTTTCTTCACTTTTTCACTTGGCTAATTCTGGTTTTTTTTTTTAAAGGAGTTCTTTTCTTCAGTGGTTTTTGTGCCTCTTTTACCATTTGGCCTATCCTGTTTTTAAGGTGTTATTTTCTTCAGTATTTTTTATGCTTCTTTTTTCAAACTTTTGACTTTTTTCATGATTTTCTTGTATCAATCTTATTTCTTTTCCCATTTTTTCCTCTATCTCCATTATTTGATTTTTAAAATACATTTTGAGGTCTTCCAAGAAATCTTTTGGGCCTGAGACCAATTCATGTTTTTTCTTTGACATTTTTGATAGAGCAATTTTGAGTTTGTTATCTCCTTAAATTTATGTTTTGAGCTTCTCTGTCACAATAGTAACTTTCTGTGATCAGATTTTTTTTTTTTTGCTCATTTTTTCAGCCTGTTTCTTAACTTTTAACTTTATGTTAAAGTTGGACTCTAGCCCCTGGAGTGGAGGGGGCACTGTCCCAAGCATCATGCCTTTCTTTCTGCTGCTTTCACAGCTAGTTCTGAGGGTCTGTGAATTCTTCAATGGTGGTATGATTTAAAGAGAGATGTGGTCACTGTTCTTCTGACCTGTGCTTTGGTCTATGAGTGACCCACAAGCATTCTTTTCCATGTGGAACTGTGACCAGGGTTCTCACTCCCCTGAAGCTGCAAGCTCTAGTGTCTAGTGCTCCTTCTTGCCCTGGGACTGTGACCTGGATCTACATATGGGCAATATGACAGAGTCCTGTACCCAGTGTCAGCAAAGGGACCCCTTCAATCTCCTTCTGACTCATCTGACCCCTTTCATGTCTGTGGTCTGAGATCTCCAAAAACCACTAGTGACTTTTCTGAGTCAGTCACTCCCAAGGCCTGGACTGTGCTGGTGCGGCATGTGCTGGACTCTGGTGTGACAGACCTTTCTTGGTGACCTTCGAAGTTGTCTTGGGCTGGACAATTGTTTCCCCCCATTCTTTTGTGGGTTACAATGCTCCAGAATTCATTTTGAGGTCTTATTTAAAGTTGTTGGGAGGGCAGTTTGGGTGAATCTCTTCCTTTTCTTCACCATGTTGTCTCTGCCCAGTAATCACATCTTTTAAGGAGCCTTATAACTCCTTGGTTAACTCACAGAGCTTTCTTTTCCACATTTGTTGCTTTTATTTGTTTTGAGCTTTCATTGTGGTTTCCTTCCTTGATTTCACAATTTTAATTTTCAGTTCAACAGTTATATTTCTCAGTGAATCTGTTGGGTTTTTTCCCACAGGCATTTCCAAGTAGATTTCCATTGTCTTCTTCTCTTCACTAATTTAATTTCTTCCTTCATTTCCATCAGTGTTACTGTGGGTAGTTTTGCTATAATTTATATTTTTCTTTCTTGTATGTTTGCTGCAAGTGATTTCATATTATATCCATCTGGTTGGAGCTTTTCTTTATTTACTTATTTGATCCTTTTCCTTTTTTTAAAAGATTAGTTCTTGGAAGATTTTTTTTTTTTGTGCAACTCCACATTTTTTTTTTTTGCTGTTTCTGTTGTTATTTTTGAGGAGGATATGGGTTCTTTTGTGCCATTTCATTCTATTACCTTCATTTATTATATGCTTATTTTATAATTTATATATTTGTGGTCTCATCTCTACTAGGTTTAATCCCTCCTTGAGGGCAGGGATTTATGTTTTAATTTGTCTTTGTCTCTTCCCCACTGCCTATTAAAATATATTGCACATGCTAATCACTTAATGTGTTTGTTGAGTGAATGTTTTTTTTTATTTTAAATAGTCTTCAAGTGGTTAAATCTTTGCTATGCAACATAAAATTTAACTCTTCTTTCTCTATTCTCAAATAGTTTTCAGGAAGCACAGGAAGAGCTGGTTGAATTCCAAGAAGGAAGCAGAGAATTAGAAGCAGAATTGGAGGCTCAGCTAGTTCAAGCTGAACAGAGAAATAGAGACTTACAAGCTGATAACCAAAGGTTGAAATATGAAGTGGAAGCATTAAAGGTATTTGAAAGTCTCATTATAAGATCAGCTTTATATAGTTACTTAATTTTTTGTTTTAGTGAGAAACATACCATGTTGTGCTTACTGGCTTTTAAAGCAGATCTCTAATCAGTAAATGAAAATGAATAAATGAATTTATTGCATTTATTTATTTAGTAAGTGGCAGGTAGGTGGGGCAGGGGTTAGGAGCCTGGAGTTAGGAAGACCTGAGTTCAAATACACCTTTAGACACTTATTTGCTGTGTGACTGTGGGCAAGTCGCTTAATCCTGTTTGCCTCAGTTTCCTCATCTGAAAAATGAGCTGAAGAAGGAAATGGCAAATCATGTCAATATCTTTGCCAAGAAAAGCCCAAATAAGGTCACTGAAATGGCTGAACAACAACAGTTTATTATGTATTTACCATGTGCACAGAATCTGCTTTCATTTTCCTCTCTTATTAAGGTAGAAAGTAAGGAAGAAATAAAGTGACAGATAAGAGGAAAGGAGAAAGACTTAAGGGCCATAGAAAAAGCTACAGCTGTATCAATATGGAGATTGCTATCTCCAGGTCTTCTGAGAGTGCGGGTTAAGTCTATGACTTAGTAGTTGAAGCTTAGAGCGTTGTTTGGCCATAGAATCATATGTGAAGAAGCTGGAAGGGCCTCTGGTCTAACCTCTTCTTTTTATAGATGTTTTAATGATTTGTTCAGGGTTACACAGCTAGTAAGTAGCATAGGCAGGAGTTGAATCCAGTTCTTCCCGCCTCTAAACCCAGGACTCGTATCTACATTGTCTTTGTAATAAAGCATGGGGAAGGAAACTGAAAATTGATTTTTAAAATAGTTTTTCCCTCATTAGATTAAGAAGATTTTTGTATTGTATCTTTAAGAGGCATTTATTGGATAAGTGGCTGACTTTAGAATTAAGAGGAACTGAGTCCATAAGAAGTTTCTGAGCTGTGTGAGGAGGGGCAGTTCCCCCAAGCAGCTTTAAAATGTAAATTATAGATAAGGTTGGTTGAAAGTATTTACACAATGAATTCCTTATATTAATGAAATATTAGATCTGAATTAAAATAAAAAAAATTTGAGAGATGTCATATTTTAGAAATGTAATTCATTTTGGAGGTAGATGTTGATTTCCTAGCTATACCTGTAAGTCTCTTTTAATATTTAAAAGTTATTTGGTTATAGGATTATTCTTTTTTTAATTTTCATTTTTAATGTTCTATAATCACTACCATAAAACTTAGATCTTTTCCCCCCACTTGCCCCTTACCACCTCCCTCCCAAAGACGGCATACAATTCTATATAGGATCTACACATACTTTCCTATTGAATACATGTTTTGCTATAGTCATACTGTATAGATGACCTGAAATAAATGAAAGAAATTATATAACAAATCAAAACATAATACACACACAGACACACACGCGCACGCACGCACGCACGATCTGCTACATTCTGCAATGAATTCCATAGTTCTTTCTCTGAGTGTGGAAGGTATTTTGCCTTAGAAGACCATTGGAATTTTTTTTTTAAGTTCTTGCGTTGTTACAAAGTTCAAAGTCTACCAGAAAAAACTCTCTCACACTGTGGTGGTTGCTGTGCACAAAGTTCTCCTGGTTTTGCTCCTGTCACTCAGCATCAGATCATATAAGTCCTTCCAGGCCTCCCTGAAGTCTTCTTGTTCGTCATTTCTTATGGTGCAGTAGTACTCCATTACATTCATATACCATAATTTATTCAGCCATTCCCCAATTGATGAGCATCCCCTTGATTTCCAGTTTTTGGCAACTACAAAGAGTGCTGCTATAAATATTTTTGTACATGTGGGACCCTTTCCCCTTCTTACGATCTCTTGAGGATACAGTCCTAGTAATGATATTGCTGGGTCAAAGTGTATGCACAGTTTTGTAGCCCTTTGGGCATAGTTTTATAGGATTATTCTTGAGAGAGAGTAGTACTACCTTTTTTCCATAGTGCTGAAACTTACATTCTTGTTCTGAGTCCTTCATTTTGAAAGAAATTCAGTTGTTTGGTGGTAGTCTATTCTGGATTTACCATAGACTGGATAAAGTTCAACTGAAGTTAAGATTGAGTTTATAGATTGAATTTATATAAAGTTTTCTGTCAGTCATCTTGTCAACAGTCAGTTGCTGTCATTTAAAAGGTTGTCAATGTCCTTCTAAATTTTTGAGGCAATGGAATCAAATTACTTGACTTGGACTCTTCAGAGAGCATATTGTCAGGTTTCCTTTTTTGAGTGGGGTATCAGGATAGAGGGGTGACAGTGTCAGTGGATCTGATTTACTTGATTACAGAAGTACAATTGGAATTTATATTTAAATTTTTATGCATCAGTGTATACAAAATGTGTGTATATGATTTGACTTTTGAATATTGGAAAGGTGATATACCATATTATCAAAGTTATGTTAAATTTTAATTTTTTTCCCAATCAGATTTTATGAAAACTAAATAGTGATGACAGAATACTAGTCCCTATACTTACTCTTACTTTTAGGAGAAACTAGAACATCAATATGCACAGAGTTATAAACAGGTCTCTGTTTTGGAAGATGATCTGAGTCAGACACGAGCCATTAAAGAACAGTTACATAAGTATGTAAGAGAGCTGGAGCAGGCCAATGATGACCTGGAGCGAGCAAAAAGGTAGGTACCTTTTAATGTTTTTTACCTAAATATGTATATTGTAGATAAAATCTTTACCTGTGGTCCTTTTTTCCTTACTATCTAGAAGGGAGTTGCAGCATTTGCTCATTTAACTTGTTCAAATCTAACAAACAAAGAAAGAAAAATAGCAATTTAAATAGTGTCCATAATTCCATTTTCTGTTTCTTTGTGAGCAGGTAACACCTGGTTTGATTAGTTCAGCCTCAGACTTCAGGGTACATGGCTTAACTGACCCAATAATCAGGCTTCTCCAGCTCCTTTCTCCCCCAAGTTATTTTTATGCTGACACTATTAGAATTAAAATTTCCTGACTCTCTTCCCCTCTTTTTCATAACTTTTTAAAAAAAAAAGTTAGTTATTTTTAGTTATCAACATTCATTTCCACAAGATTTTGAGTTCCAAATTTTCTCCCCATCTGTCCTCTCCACTTATCCCAAGACAGTGTGCATCCTGATTACCCCTTCCCCCCAATATTGTCCTTCCTTCTGTCACACTTTCTCTTTTCTTATCCCCATCCCCTCTATTTTCTTGTAGGACAGGATAGATTTCTGTACCCTATTGCCTGTATATCTTATTTCCCTGTTGCATGTAAAAACAATTTCTTTTTTAATTAATTTATTTTAGTTTTCAACATTCATTTCCACAAGATTTTGAGTTCTAAATTTTCTCCCATCTCTCCCGTCCACCCACCCCAAGACAGCATGCATTCTGATTACCCCTTCCCTCTAGTCTACCCTCCTTTCTGTCATACCCCTTTCTTCCCTTATCCCTGTCTTCTCTCTTTTCTTATAGGGCAAGATAGATTTCTATACCCCATTACCTGTATTTGTTATTTCCCAGTTGCATGCAAAAACAATTTTCAACATTTGTTCCTAAAACAAGTTCCAAATTCTCTCCCATCCTCCCTCCCCACCCATCCCCACTGAGAAGGCAAGCAGTTCAATGTGTTATACATGTAGTTATGCAAAACACTTCCATAAAAGTCATGTTGTAAAAGATTATATTTCTCTCCATCTTATCCTGCCCCCCCATTTTTTCTGTTCTTTCTTTTGACCCTGTCCCTCTTCAAGTGTTTACTTCTAATTACCTTCTCTTCCCATTTGCCCTCCTTTCTAACATCCTCCTCCATTCATCCCCTTCTCCCATACTTTCCTCTAGTGTAAGATAGATTTTCGTACCAAATTGAGTGTGCATGTTATTCCCTCCTTAAGTTAAATGTGATGAGAGTAAGGTTCACTTTTTCCCTCTTACCTCCCCCCTCTTCCCCTCCATTGAAAAAACTTTTTTTTGCCTCTTTTATGTGAGAGATAATTTGCCTCATTCTGTTTCTCCTTTTTTCCTCCCAGTATATTCCTCCCTCATCCCTTAATTTTATATTTTTTTTAGATATCATCCCATCCTATTCATCTCCCCCTGTGCCCTTGGTCTATATGGATGTAATCCCTCCAACTCCCCAAATACTGAGAAAAGTCTCGAGTCACAAATAATATCTTTCCATGTAGGAATGTAAACTGTTCAACTTTAGTAAGTCCCTTATGATTTCTCCTTGCTGTTTACTTTTTCATGCTTCTTCTCTTTCTTGTGTTTGAAAGTTAAATTTTCTTTTCAGCTCTGGTCTTTTCATCAAGAATGCTTGAAAGTCCTCTATTTCATTGAAAGACAGTTTTTTCCCCTGAAGTATTATACTCAGTTTTTCTGGGTAGGTGATTCTTGGTTTTAATTCTAGCTCCTTTGACCTCTGGAATATCATATTCCCAGCCCTGCGATCCCTTAATGTAGAAACTGCTAGGTCTTGTGTTATCCTGATTGTATTTCCACAATACTGGAATTGTTTCTTTCTAGCTGCTTGCAATATTTTCTCCTTGATCTGGGAACGCTGAAATTTGGCTACAATATTCCTAGGAGTTTTCCTTTTTGAAACTCTTTTAGGAGGCAATAGGTGTATTCTTTCAATATTTATTTTGCTCTTTGGTAGTTTGCTCTTTTGGCAGTTTTTCTTGATAATTTCTTGAAAGATGATGTCCACGCCCTTTTTTTTTTTGATCATGGCTTTCAGGTAGTCCCATGATCTTTAAGTTGTCTCTCCTGGATCTGTTTTCTAGATTAGTTGCTTTTCCAATGAGATATTTCACATTTTCTGCTACTTTTTCATTCCTTTAGCTTTGTCTTATAATTTCTTGATTTTTTATAAAATCATTACCTTCCATTTGCTCCATTTTAGTCTTTAAGGAATTATTTTCTTCAGTGAGGTTTTGGACCTCCTTTTTCATCTGGCCAATTCTGCTTCTTAGGGCATTCTTTTCTTCATGGGCTTTTTGGGTCTCTTTTCTCATTTGGGTTAGCCTATTTTTTATAGTGTTTTTTTCTTCAGCATTTTTTTGGGTCTCCTTTAGCAAGCAGTTGACTTCCTTTTCATAATTTGCTTGTTTCACTCTCATTTCTCTTTCCAATGTTTCCTTTACTTCTCTTACTTGATTTTCAGAATTCTTTTTCAGCTCTTCTGTGGCCTGGGACCAATGCATATTTTTCTTGGAGGCTTTGGATGGAGGAGCTTTAACTTTGTTGTCTTCTTCTGATTGTATGTTTTGATTTTCCTTGTCACCAAAGTAAAATTCTGTAGTCTGATTCTTCTTGTTTTTGCTCATTTCCTCAGGCATTTATTTGATTTTTGAGCTCTTTGTCAAGGTAGATCTCTGCTTCCAGTGAGGATGGTGGGTGTGCCATCATCCTCTCCATTTCCCCACAGTCTATGGGTCTAGAACTCCAGAAACAGTTGCTTCTGCACTGTGGCTGCTGTGAGTTCCTCTGCCTCCTTCCCCCTCTGCCGCCCACCATTCCACTCTCCCGCGCTGTTCCCACAGGCTTTTTCCACTGACTTTCCAGTTTGTCTTCAACATTTTAGGGTCATGAAGTCTGGAAACTGCCGCAGGTGTGACAGATTCAGTCCCCCCAGGCCTACTCAGATCCTGTTTGTGCACACTGTACCACACTCTACCCCCAATGTGGCATGATAGACACTTCCCAATGACCTTCCAGGCTATCTTTGGCTGGAGAGTTGCTTTGCTCCATCATTCTGTGGGTTCTGCAACTCCAGAATTTGTTTAGAGCCATTTTTTACAGGTATTTGGCTGGGTTTATGAGGAGAGGGCTAGCAAGTCAGTGCTGTTGCTCTGCCATCTTGACTCTGCCTCCCCCATCTCCCTTTTCATTACTTTTTAGGCAATTCAGAGAATACCCTCATTTCAGTGGTTCACACTATCCCACTGTTCCCCACTGCTTCATTCACTGGTTATGATGAGACAATGTCTTATTAATGCTATGTCAGCTCTTTGTCTAAAAATTCTATAGAAGTTTGTTCTCTGATTAGCTCTGAACTTTTTATTGGCATTCTTATATCCTGTTGTGCGTTTGAACCACCAACCTAGTGCTGCCTGTGAAACTAGGGGCAGTGGGATCTATATACCTGTACTGTAACATGATGTCATCTGTTCTCCTCCTGTAATAGCTATTTCTCCCTGTGCCACAGTGTCATCTTAAGGAATAAGTCCTTCCCCTGCTGCACTAATGTCTTGGAATGGCTATGAGGGCTCATAATCTGCTGTTCTCTTAATCAGTTTCAGTTCCTACATACCTCTCCTAGTGAATGTATTTCTTATGTATTGTGTGATTATCTAGAATTTCCTTCATCATACCTATAGTCAACCTATTCATTTTGCTTCATCTGGTAGAGCTAATGAAGACAAATTTAATAGGCTTTCATAGCATTCTGGGTCACTCTCTTTTTTTACTTCCTCTTTGTTCCCCCACCCCTTTCCCTTTTTTTTAGCTTCTTATAAGTAAAGCAGGAAAAGGAGACAATTATCTAGCCAGTATTATGACCCTCTTAATGCTTTTTGTTTTTATATCATTTTAAATTACCAATGTATCTCTTTTCTCCTCTTTCTAGAAAGCCATTTCTTATATCAAAAAATTAAAAAAGAAAAAAAGTTCAGTAAAACAAATAAAAAAAACAAAAGTGTTGCATACCCACAGCTTTCCCTTTCTGCCTCCATTTCAGAATTTGGGATAGAATTGGTTATCAGATTCATAATAGAAATATTTCATGCACAGATTTTTCTTTCCCCCTCAGTTGACTACTTTCCTTCTTAGGTGAATTGGTTTTGTTCATGCAGAAGCTTTTCATTTTCATTTAATTGAAATCATCTTTTTATCTTTTGTTATTGTCTCTATCCCCTCGTTTGGTTAAGAGTTTGCCCTCTTGGACCAGAACTTTAATTTTTTTATGTGTCATAGGCCCCTTTCCCAGTCTGATGAAACCTATGAACCCTTTTTCAGAATATTTTTAAACGCATGAAATGCATTAGGTTACAAAAGAAACCAATTACATTTAAATAAAAATGGAGATTTTTTTTCCCCATCCGAGTTCAGGAACCCTCTGAAATCTGTCTGTAGACACCTTGGGAGTCAGTTTATTTTTCTGCCTGTCTTCCTGGACCTTACCAGAGATCCTAAATAGTCTAAAGTCTTTGATGACCACTTTGCCATTGTCACAGAAGTTATTTTGGATTTCATGTCTTTGTGTATGATGCCTTTGATGTACAAGATACTGCATGCCTTTGCTGATTTCCTCAGCAATCTGCATGGTTTTGTTTATCCAGGCTTATCTTGGAAATCCCTCAAAAATGAGTAAAACACCTGTCCTTTATAGAAACTGGTGATGGTGGTGAGGGAGGTGAGAAATTCATGCATACCCCCCATTAAGGGTGTGGTGTTCTTGAGCCACTTCTGCCTGTTTAATTCCTCACCTCCTTTTAAAACAGCCTGATGGTCCTGGTTCTTGCCATCCATCTTCAGAAGACAGCATGTCACCTCCTTGTGCTCTCTGCCCCACTATCGCTTTGAGATTGTGCCACTCCTGCAGGTGGACTCTGATCTTGCCTAGAGATCATCCCTTTCCACAGCTTCCAGGATTTAGAATGTCCATCTTATCTTTGTTATCTTCCAAATCTGATTTACTTTCTTCTTGTTCTTTTACCTTTGCATCATGGTTCTCAGCCATAGTGACTTGTAGTTGGTCATTGACCTGTGTCTCTTCAGCTGCATCAGGGACTTGGAGTAGAGTGAAAACATTTGGGAAATTCAACCTCCTGAACCATTGGAAAGGGGTTTGGTGGTGATGTTGTACTGAGGAGGGTTGGAAGTCTCTAAGGGCAGGAAGGGAGGATGGTATAGAGGACAGTGAGGTGGTTCATGGCTGGAGGCTGTCTTCTTTGTCAGGGCTTTTGGGAGTGTCATGAAATGGATTTCAGCAACACTGGGTTGTTGTCTGAAGGCACAAATTCTGTCCTCTGTAATTTAGATGTGGTAGGAACAATATTCTACAAACAAGGGCCTCTTTTATGTTTTCGTATGACACGTTAACCTGCCGTTCCTACCCTTCTTCCCAAACATCATGCTGGGCTGCCACACATGACACATCAGCTGTGGGTCCTCTCTTTATACTATCTGTAGGGTTCCCTGGGGGAGATCAAAATTGGTAGAAGCCACCTTGTTGAATCTGTTTCCAATTTGGAACTCTTGAAGTTTGCTTCTGATAAGAGTCAAGAAGTTGGTCAGCAACCAGAAAAGTTTATGGCTAGGTAAGGGTGGCACGCTCAACCACTGGAACATATCAAATCATTGATACTAAGAAAAATGCAAATCAAAACTACTCTGTGGAAAGAGGATGGGAAATGTAGGTGATAAAAAAATGTTTAAAAATTTATTTTAAAATACATTGATAAACTTTATAAGTATTATAGGCAAGTTCCAAAATGATTGCATTCTCCTTAGAAGTTATTTTGTCAAGATTTCTTCTGCTGCTTATTACACTGGCCTTATGTTAACTAATTACTAGATTCCCTGTGTTTTTAAACCTGAGGGAAAAGTTTAGTATGAAGGTTTACCCTCTAGGTTTTCTTTTAGTGCTTGATTATTTCTGCTTGTCAAAACAAAAACAGCCATAGTGTAGAATAAGGAGTTCTGAGGCAATACTTCTTTCCAACTACTTCCATTGCTTTATCTGCTATGTTACCTTATGACAGATAGTAAGGGTTGTCTGAATTCAGAGGGAGAGGAATCATTTTGTCTAGAATAATCAAAAAAGTAAAAATGGAATAATTTTGTCTTAACTATTTGCATATGTAGCATGTAAACACTTTATTTCCTGAAAATCTAATATATTGGCCTTTTTTTTAGGGCTACAATAGTTTCACTGGAAGACTTTGAACAAAGGCTGAATCAAGCCATTGAACGAAATGCATTTTTGGAAAGTGAACTTGATGAGAAGGAGTCTTTGCTGGTTTCTGTACAGAGGCTAAAGGATGAAGCAAGAGGTAGAGTTTGTGTTTTCCTGCAGTGATTGGTTCAGAACACTTATTCATATTCTATATGGCAAAGTGAACAGAGCGTCAGACTTGCAGGCAGGAAGGCAGGAAGACGTGAATTTGAATCCAGGCTCAGAGATTTACTAGCTGTCTTATCTTGGGCAGATCGTTTAACCTTACTCTGTCTCAGGTTCCTTTATTTGGAAAATGAGGATATTTGGAAAATGCCTGCCTCACAGGGTTGTTGCTGGGATCACATAAGGCAACATGTTTTGTAAAGCCCTGTATTAAGCAGTGGAGATGCTTAAACCATTTCTGCTCTCACAGAGTTCGTATCCTAATAGGGGACACAACCCATATAGAAGGTTTCAGGAGTAAGGCAGATGGTAACACTTCATTAGCATTGTTCCCATTAATAAAATCCTATCAATTTCTGATGTCAGATCATTTGATGCTGCCCAGGTGTTAAGAATTTTTTTTTCTGGGACTGTAGTAACTGTGGCTTTCCCAAGAGGTGGCAGCTGCAGCACCTGTATACAGGTCACATTTCCACAAGGGTTCCTCTCTTCGGGGCATATTGGAAGTATTAGAAGTATGACTTGCTCTTAGGCATCCCTGACAATGGCAGTTGGTCACCAGTGGATATTGATAGGAATGGGCATGACAGGCTCTTTCTCCACAAGCTGTGCTCCTCCGGATGATAGTTGTGGGACCAGTCTGAAAGCAGAACTGAATATACTTTTAAAAAATCTAAGACATCAATCATTTAAACACTTGAGTCATATTAATCCAGTAGACACCTTCCAATATATAAATAAGAGGAACTGAGTGATTTGGAAAATTTATAATCAAGACTATATTGAAAAAATGTGTATATTTATGGTAGCCTATTCAGGTATGGCTTCCTGAATGATATCCCATGCTTTGTCTCTGTTACTTCCAAAAAGTATTTCCCCTGAACCTTTTTTTTTAAATTGTAGATTTAAGACAAGAACTAGCAGTACGTGAAAGGCAACAAGAAGTGACCAGAAAGTCGGCTCCTAGTTCTCCAACTCTAGATTGTGAAAAAATGGATTCTGCTGTACAGGCGTCCCTTTCCTTGCCAGCCACTCCTGTGGGGAAAGGGACAGAGAACAGCTTTCCTTCACCAAAAGGTGTGTAATTTTTTCTCTCTTCCCAACAGTAGAATGTCCATTTAAATAGTTTGACAATTAAGCAGGATATTTGGAGATACTGGTGGACCAGGCCTATGATATTTTTGGCATAGTGATACTCCTATGGGAATTCTTGATTGGAAAACTACTTTTACCAGTGTAGATTGACACCTGCTGTGCAATTTGTAATTTTAGAGACTTGTTTAGAGGTTCATTGGCTTTCTACAATCATGTAGCCAGAGGTAGGGCTTAAAAACTTCCTGACTTGGAAGCCAGCTCTCTATCAAGTATGCCATCTTTCAATGAGCCTTTATTAAAAGAGTAGAACACTTCTAGTTAGTCATTTAGTCAACCAGTACTGTTAAATGCCTAGTATGGGCCAGGCACTTTGCTAAGGGCTAGGTATACAAAGAAAAGCAAAAACCAGAAAAACAGCCCTGCTCTCAAAGAACTCCCAGTCTAGTGGAAGGGACAACACACAAACAACTATGTAAAAACAAGTTATAGATAGGAAAATTTCAGGGTATTCTCAGAAGGAAGGAGCTAAGATTAAGTAAGACTGGGGAAAAGGCTTCTTGCCGAAGGTTGGAATTTAGGTGAGACTTGAAAAAAGTCAGGAGGTGGAGATAAGGAGTGAGAGTCTTCCAGGCATTGGTTACAGTGAAAATACTTTAGAGTCTGGAGAAGTGTTCTGTTCGAGAAACAGCAAGGAGGTCAGTGTCATGGGATCACAGAATACGTGGAGAGGAATAAGGACTAGGTAGACAGGTAGTGAGAGCTGATTTATGAAGGGCTTTAAAAGTCAAAAAGAGCAAGTATAAAACAGGTATATAAACCATTTTTTGGATGGATGACCTGCCAAAAGAAAACACTGGGGAAACATACAAATTAAAAAACATTTTGAGAGAAAAATATGTGACATTTAACTAAATTGTTTTTAAATTAAGCACAGAGTACATAAAATTTTATTAAATATCAAATTAAATAATAAAAACATACTTTAGTTGCAGGTAGAGGAACATCCAGGGAAAAAAGGAAGAGGAGATACATTCAAACCCAAAAGTGACTGAAGGGGCAAAAGCCATCTAAACAAAGAAAAGCAGAGACATTTAGGATAGGGGAGAAGCAGAATGGGAAAGGTATTAACAGTAAAGTGGAAGAATCAAGAGAGAGAAGAGAAAGGAGCAAGTATCTTATCTTGCCAAAGGCCTTTGTTCTAACTTACTTGACTATCTGTTTCCTTCTGGCTCCCAAAGACTCACCCCCCACTTAGCCAAAGCAGCTTTGATTCCTTTCAACAAGATGTTAGCTTTTTTTCTTTCCCATCATTTGTTTATGGATTGGGGCAGATCTTAAAGGGGTTTATGAGATTCTATTTGGATTTGGCTCGTCCCTTGTTGCTGGTAGTGAGTTGGCATTATAATAGCATAGCGTAACTCAGGCTGATTTATGTTAGGGCCTCAGAGCTGGAACTAAAAAACTTTAGTCACTGCCACATCAGTTATGCCATTATGTGAAGATAAGCATTTATTTACAGTAACCAAATGAATAACAGCTAATGAAGTTTTAAATTAATAAAACAAGGAATATCAAATTTAGAATAAAGTAAAAGAAACCTACAAAGGCAACTCTAAACACTGAAATGTCTTTTTCTGAACTTGTAGTGAGTAAGTTTTAACTTATTCCTTCCTCAAGAATTTCCTTAGTCATTACTGTGAAAGACGTAAAATCGATTTTTTATAATTTTTTTGTATGATTTTTAATATTTAGGTTACGTAGCCTTTTTGTATTTATCATAGTATATGATGAGAATTGTTGGTCCAAAGCTAATGGCAGGCTACTTTCCTGTTTGTCCAGTAATTTTCATGAAATAGGGAGTTCTTTCCTAGAGTTAAATTATTTCTGATTCTTCCTTAGCTATTCTGGTATTTTGATCTTCTGTTACATTTTTTAACCAGTGCCAAAATAATTTTAATAACTTGACTTTGTAATATAATTTAAAGTCAGGAAAGTACCATTTGTCTTTTTAAAAAAATCCTTAATATTGTAGATCTGTCATCTTTCCCAAGAAATTCTGTAATTATTTTGTCTAGCTTTGCGAAGAGTCATCCTTTTGGCAGTTTGATTTCTTTCTGTAGCATTAAATCTTACATTTAATTTATGTACTAGTATCATAGCCTTGAGTACCAAATATCCCTCCCATTATTTAAGTTATTTTTAATTTCTTTATTTCCTCTAGGTATACCAAATGGTTTTGGTACCAGCCCACTAACTCCTTCGGCAAGGATATCAGCATTAAACATTGTAGGAGATCTCTTGCGGAAAGTAGGGGTGAGTACTCAGCTATTTATCCCTTTAAGTTTTGGTTACCATGTGGGTTACTCTCTATTATGCTGAAAGCAAAGAATAGAAAGGAACCCTTCTTATTACCAAGAAATGTCTGAACTGAGAAACTATAGGTTGTAGTGTCTAGAAGATTTTAATAGAAAACCAACTCCCTATTTCTGGTGTTTTTCTGTTTTGTTTTTTTTAGCAAGGCATGATCAATCCAACTTAATTATTCATTTAATTGTGTTTCTCGCCTCTCCTCCCTTCCTGCCTTGACACTGGTTCACAGTAAAGCTCTAACGGTAAATGGGAAAGGGGAAGGAGTTCAGGTTTCAGTCTCTTAATCTCATTACTTGTTGAAAGTTCTCTTAAATATGTAGACTGGAAACCATGAATGACTTAGCAATACAGTGACCCAAGACAATTCCAAAAGACACATGATGAGAAATGCTATAAACATCCAGAGAAAAAACTAATGGTCTAAATGCAGATGAAAGCATAACATTTTTCACTTAATTTTTTTTATGGTTTTTTTTCTTTTGGTCTCTGTCTTTCATAGCATGACTAATATGGAAATATGTTTTGCATAATTGCACATACATAACCTATATCAAATTGCTTACCATCTCCAGGGAGTGGGCAGGTGGTGGAGAGATTTAGAACTTAAAAAAAATTCTTAAGATGAATATTAAAAAATTCTTTACATGTAATTAGGCAAAAATAAAATATTACTTAAAATATAGAGTAGAAGTTCAAATTAATTTCTCAAATCAATTGTTTAATTATTTTTATGAATAAGATACTTTTCTCACAATAGCTATGAGTGCTTTGTAAAGGTTTAAAGTGTTATGTAATTGTGAACTAATATACTTTCATGTCTCCCTGCTCCCTTACAGTCATTTATTACAAGAATTACTCTTTTCTCCCCCCGTGCCATATTTGTCCATCTAGTAAATGGGAATAGTGACATGGATCTTCCGGTTGGCATGCTGATTTGGTTTCTCCAGTTTGGCAGAAAACTATATGAGTTTTTTAGGGGGCTATGTGAGAAGTCACTAGTATTTATTTTTTTGTGAACATTTTAATTATAGAGATTATCTAATAAAGCCTAGCAATATTAGGAAAACTATTTTGGTGCAAAATATTCTTTTTATTTCAGAAGTTGTACTTTGAAAGAGCACCAGATCTGGGAGGTAGAAGACTTGGGTTTAAATTTTAGCTCTCTCACTATCTGTATAATCTAAAAAGCTAGCTAAATTTAGAAGAACTCAAGGGAGATGTTGGATATTATTAAAATTTTTATTGTTATTCCTGGGTAAAAAGTATGTGCTCTCTTGAGTGGAGGATTGTTTGGAGAAGTAGGGGACCTGAAATCCATCCCTGACTTTACCACTTTTGTGTTAGACTTTTTATTACCTGTTAGGGTAGGGTGATGTCATCCTCCTCCAGAGAATAATTCATTAAGTTTATGATGTATTTTGAGCTCCTTACAAAGAAACTTATTTTAATAGCTGATTATTGTTTGATTATAGCTCTAGTTTTCTAAGTTATTTAGATAGCCTTTATTATAAAATGGGAGAATGGCCTCAGTTATCTATGGGAATAAAAAAAGTTTGGAAATGCAGATTCTTGTATGCAAATACTGTTTTGACAAGCAAATTATTCTTTTTTTCTTTATTTAGGCCTTAGAATCCAAATTAGCTGCTTGCAGGAATTTTGCGAAGGATCAAGCATCACGGAAATCCTATATTTCAGGGAATGTTAATTGTGGCCTGGTGAACAGTAACAGTACCAAGTTCTCTCGTTCAGGGCATACGTCTTTCTTTGATAAAGGGTAAGTCCTAAAGAATAGGAGAATTAAGTTTTTTGAGTGAGATGTCAGGAAAAGTTGCTAAATAACCAAATGTGTGTAGTGAGACTTGTTGCCCTTGGAACATATAATACAAAAATATACTTAGTTGCACAAATCCAGAAAGCATAAACCGATGGAAACTTGTTAAATTTAATCCAAGTCCCCTGAGATCTGCATTATATGTCATTTTTCAACAAGATTAGAGTAGAATTAATTCTTATTCCGTTCAGGGCCTCTGCCCAAACCCATATGCAAAAATAACAGACTCATCTAAGAAATGAAATTTGCCAGAATTGCTTTACTTGGCCAATAGGGATCACTCTCCTCTTGTTGATCCACAAAGGAAAAAACTTCAGGCTAACTGAAAGAAGTAAATACTTCTAAAAGCACCCCTGATTCGGTAGCTTTGAGCCATTTCCTTTCTATCACTGATATTAGTAACATAGGGTGTTCTTTTCTCCCATTTTCCCTGTGAAATTATCAAAACATTTGTTGCTAGAAGATTTCAAAGACTTTTAAGGGAGCCTCCATTTCTTGTTTTGCTTATTGGCTATAACAGGTATATGAAGGGCGTTAATGCAGGTGTATTTAAGCCCACTCTAAAACTAGCTTTTTACTCTATTTGCATAAACATATATAACTGAATATCTTCATTATCTTTGCCTTTGAAAGTGTGACTCAGGAGCCAGGCAAATATTACCACTAATTAATACTATTTGATTAAAGGGCATTTTACTTTCAAAGCACACGTCGTTAGATCTAATAACCCTAACCATGTGTTGGATATTTTCTCCATCTCCTGGAGTTTCTTGGTAGATGCACACTCCCTGACAAGATGTAGGTAATTTTTCAGATAGACTTGAGTAATGTCCATATTTTACTCTGATTTCAAGGGAACAGATAATATAAAATTTTGTGTGAAGATTTCTGTTTACCTCGTGCTATGGGGAAAACAAGGGGTCTTCCTTATGTAAAATTTGAGTGTTGGAAACCGTATCTAGAAGATACATTTTAATGTAGTAACTTCAGATTGTTTCTAATATATTAATTATTTTCTCTCCTTTTTGAGTCATGTTTTCTGGGAAAACATGTTAATACCATTCCAGGCGAACTAAGATAAACTATAGTTTTATCAAATGCATTTTTATCTTAGAGACATACTAATATGTATTCCTATCAAGATGAAGGGACATTAAATTAGATTCAGTCCAGAATCCCTCATTGTTTCAATCTTATTTACGTTTCAAAACATCTGAAGTTCTTTTTAGTTGTAGGAAGCCTACTAACAGCTTGGTGTGAGTAAGGGGAGGAGGAGTGGTGGATGATATGACGATGAAGGAGGATGTTGAACTGGAACTCAATATATTTTCACAAAGAAACAATGTCTTCAATGTTGGTTTGGGGTGATTGGTATAATACTAATTGTGTGTACTAGTATAGTATAACGCTACTGTAATCATGTTAGGGAATGAAGATATTTTTGTGGATTGACCTAGGAATCTAGCCACCAGTTAAAATACTTCTGTGGGAAAATGTGTTCTTGGCTCTAAATATCTGACCTATAGATTTTTGGAGCTCTATTCCTTTTGTAGGTTGTAACTTTATTTGCTTATGTTCTGTCCATTTTTCAGGTCACTGAATTATTGCTAAGAAAATAAGGCTAGTTAGAAACATGAAGGAAGATAAATCTGTGTTAGTTAGATGGTCATTGTATTTCCTGGTGGACTGGGAGGACTCATGTGGGGAGGACTAAATGCGCTCTGATCTTCTTTTGGTCAAGAGGATACTGTCTCTCTGACTTCAGTTAACCTGAGGTTCATTTATTGACATTTAATTTATATGTCAGCATATACCAATTTTGGAACATTATTAAAGAACCTTTTCATTTGAATTGCTTGTGATTAAAAAAAAATCAAAAGATTTAAAAACTTTATTGTGTGTTCAAATTCCAAAGAACAAAGATACTGAATTATCAAAATAATCTTTACCAACCCATCTAGAGGACCTTCCTCCAGAGATGACTCTTGAGGCCTGTTTCTCTAGGTGGCCCTTTGATCAGACTGAACAATTTCCAAGGCCTACCATTCTGCAACATATCTAACACATCAGCTTCCATGTTCTATTGTCCAGGCCTTCTCTCCATTTCCCACAGCTGTTAAAATTCCTTTCTTTTTTCTTGTCCATGTTCTAATAGCTTACTTCTTTGACTTATTTTCATGTATCATTGTGAGCTGAAGAAACCCTAGGCAACCACATAGGGAGAAAGGGTGGTTTGGAAGGACAGGGATTCAGTCCCTTCCAGTGGCAGATTTGGAACTGTGGGCATGCAGAAACTCATCAACACCTAACACGTCTGGCATGTTTTTGACTGATTGACATCAACGGCAACAAGAAAGCCTTTCTGGAAACTGCTGGGGGCAGTCTTTAGAGAAACAAGCTTATAAGTAATTTGGGTTTTATCTCTTGGAATTTGATTATTAGTTGTCTCATTGAAAACGAGACAAATATGTAACATTTTCAAGTCTTGTTAGTATTGTTATGTATCACCAAGGCAATATTCACAGCCGTGGTAGTGACTATGAATATGCCAGCATAATTCTCAATTGCAAAATATAAAAGACTCTCCATATAGAAGGCAGAAGAAAAATATTTATTTAAACACCAGAAAGCCAAATCTGTCATGGTGACCAAGAAGTTAATGAATGTGATCACAGCAGGGGGCAAAGCCATTCTCAAACCAGGGCCTTCTCACTATGAACTGTCACACTGTGTTAGTTGGCCTGCGTTCTTTCCCCTCTGACCTGACTCTACTCACTCCCTCCCGGCTGTGCTCTGCCTTTCCTGTCCCACCTCTTCAGCAAGCTCCTCCCACCGCATGTGACTTAAGCTTCCAGGTGATCCAAGCAGATCATATGGGTCTGTTAAGTAATGAGAAAGATCTTTCTATTTTAAATTACTGTTACATGTTACTTGGTGACTTTTTTCAACTGTATGAAACCTTAGCATTAGTTAGAATGTTTTTTCTTTTGTCTGTCACAACTCTTTAAATAGATCAACTAGTGATGTGTGCTCTTCTATCCAACATAGTCTTCTGTTCGTTTGGATGAAGGAACTAATAGACAGCAGTTCCTTTTTGTCATTAGGCACATCCGAGGATGTGGACTTTTGTGTCTACTTCTCCCACTGCTCTGCTGTGTGTTCAAGGCATTTTATCTCTCTGGGACTCAGATTACTCACTGAGCAAACTGGATAATCTCTATAGTATATAACTCTAGTTCAGGCTTTGTTCTCAAAAAGGGGTAGAAGTAGGGAAGGAGAGAGAGTGATTCAAAAAGTAAATGGAGTGAATTATTTTGATAAGGAAAATTGTGTTGGTTATTAACAATCTTTTGCTTAATGTACCTTATTTAACATTCCCAAGATTGGCCCATAGTCAGAGATTACTATGCTTTTTCAGGGCTTCTTCAGATTAAGAGAAGTTTGGTAAAGGAGCTGACAAGGCACAACCATTTTAAGAAAGTTTTAATGTAAACTCAGAAATGTCCATAAAAATATTATGTGCAAACAAGATGTAGGCAGAAGAAATTTGAGATAATCTCAGAGGGAAGGCAAGTCACTTTCTCTTCTGCTTCTCTTAAACATGATGAGCATCAAGGTCTCTTCCGTGTTTGATATTCTGTAACTTGTGTGTGGTTTTTTTTTTAAGCATTATCTATCCATTATAGAACAGCCTCAGCAGTGAGCTTGTCTTCCTTCTTCCTTTCTTTTTACAGTCATTTATATGGAGGTCAGTCATGAGTGACTGAGAAAGTGATGTAATTAATGGAAATAGGAAAATGAGACATGAAGTAAAGATTGGTGTTTTGAGTCCTGCTGTCTATAAAGTTCTAATCCCAAACCAGATCGGGGCAGCTTGGTGGTGCAGTGGATAGAGCAGCAGTGCAGGAGTCAGGAGAACCTGAGTTCAAATCTCACCTCAGACACTTGACACTCACTAGCTATGTGACCTTGGGCAAGTCACTTAACCCCAACTCCTTATCCTGGGTCATCTCCAGTCATCCTGATGAATATCTGGTCACTAGATTCAGATGGCTCTGGAGGAGAAGTGAGGCTGGTGACCTGCACAGCCCTCCCTCACTCAAAACAAAGTCAGGTGCAAGTCATGTCATCATTTCTCTGATGGCATGGTCTTCTTTGGCAATGAAGCAGGAACACACACTCATCTTCTCTATTCCTTCTGTCCTTTTAAACAGAATACATGCTTCTTCAGGGGAGGGACTGTGTTCTTATATCACCAGTGCTTAGGACAGTGCCTGGCATATTAGTAAGCCCTTTCTAAATTCTTTCTCACTGTCTACTTGACAGTATCAAGGCCAGAGGGTCTGTCTGCAAAAAAGGTTGAGCCCTGTAAATTGCAGCTTTTAGAAAAAATATGTCTGGTAGGTTGACCTTTCTTGCGGTGCCCCACTCTTAAAGAAATACATTGCCAACAGCAGAAAGAAACCTGTGAGATATATATCCCATGAGGAAATTGTTCACGGAGAAGAAATAGAAGCCATTTCAATGACTGTTTTTTATTTTTATGTTTTGAACTTTTGAGAGGCAGAATTGTAATTTAAAAAACAGTGAATAGAGAGCTGACGTCCAGAAGATCTGGGTTTGAGTATGACCTTGGGCAAGTGACTTAGCCTCTCAATACTGGCACCTCTGGTGCAGACCAGCATTGGGAGAAAGATTTTCCTTGCCTGGGATTTTCATATATAAATGAACACAGACCTGTTTCTATCCTTAATTTTGTTGTTCAGTCATTTTTCAGTTGTGTCTGACTCTTTGTGACCCATTTTGGGTTTTCTGGGCAAAGATGCTGGAATGGTTTGCCATTTCCCTCTTTAGTTCTAGATTTTACAGATGAGAAAACTGAAGCAAACAGGGTTAAGTGACCTGCCCAGAGTCACACAGATAGTAGTTCTGAGGCTAGATTTGAAATTGGAAGGATGAGTTCGACTCCAGGCACCACCTAGTTGCCCTATCCCTAATTTTAGAAGACCAAAAAGTCTTAAAAACATTTCTAGTATTTCCCACTGGCAATCAACAGCTTACAGATACAGCATTTTCTGTTAAGTACTTGACTTAATGAATGTTTAAGAACAATTAAAACATGATTATTTTTTATGTTTGAAAATATTCTTATTGTTAAATATATAATTTTAAAACATTTTTCTTGATTCTCAAATGATTTTTGTAACGTCTCTGTACTAGTTTTTCTAAATGCAGTTCAGAGCACATTTCTGAAATTATGTGTCAATAGGAAATTTTTAAAAAGTTAGTTTTCAGAAATTTACTTGTTACTTACTCTTTGCACAAAAAAGCATGTGTGTGTCAAGTCTTAAGTTATCCTGTTTAAATGATCTCTTACAAACAAATTAGAAGTAGGATAAAATAGTGATACCCTGATAAGTAGAATATTTGACTGATTGAATGTTCTGGTCAGTTAATGCATAACCAGGAACCCCTTTTTAATGTCAGCCTGTGCTAGTAAACATTTGTAATAGCAAATTAATCCACTTTTCTGCCACAGCATGGTATGTGGGTGATAATGGAATCTTTTTATTGATGATTCAGTATTAGGTAGTGCTTCAGGTGCATCTTCATCAAGGTTGTTGTTGTACAGTATGGTTAGATACAGAAGGTTTAGGATAGTAGGCTGTACTGGAACACATCCTGGAAGTAAACTTAAATGTCTCCGTTGGCTTATAGATTGTAGAAAAATTCTGGTTATTTTTGAAGACTCTGGCTAATGAAGACTTTATTATTATTAATTCATAAATCCACAAAATATATATTGCCATATTCAGGTTAACTACTGTTTATTCCCCCAGTGTCCCTTTCCTGCCAACAACTCTTAGTTCTTCCCTATTTTATCACTTAACTGAAAAGAATATATGTTTTGCCACTGAATTCTCTCTCAGAAACAAATTGCCAGATGTTCCAGGCTTTCACTTATGTAGGTAGACTAGCCTTAAAACATTTCTGGCGCTTTGCTCTGCCTTTGGCTGGGATTACAGAACTGCTCAATGATGTAAACAATAAAACAGTTGACTGGCCTAGAAAAAAGAAATGGCCACACTCTTTGTGTAGATTGGTTTTGTTTGACTGTTTTTTTTTTTTTACAAGGGAGAGCTTTTTTTGGGAGGGAGGGAGTTGTTGGGCCTTGGGGGGATGGTTATGTGGTGCCCCCCCACCCCCCAAAAGGAAAGAATAAAGTATTTTAAAAAGAGCAAGAGAGCAGAAGGAAGTCCAGAAAGAGATACATTAGCAGAGTTTTGAAACTACTGTATTATATGCTTTTATGTATTGTGTTGATTATACACTTTTAAAAAACTCAAGCTGTGTATAATAGAGTCAAGGTTTCACTTAGAATCATCATTTTCTGTTTTTTTTTTTTTTGACTCTGACAATGATTGTGTTTGTCAGGGTCGTAATAATCAACAGACAATTTAATTAAAATTAGAATAAAACAAAATCAGATTTTGCCATTTGATACCTGCTAAGGTGTGATGCTAGAAGGGAAGGACAATGCATTGTGTTGGCCAGCCTGCTTTAAACAACTTAATTCCTTGTGGGCCTTGTGCACGTTTGCATGTTAATTTTTCATGAATAGTATGAAAATAGTCCATGTGTTGCTGTTTACATAAATTGTTTCCTTTTTTTTCTCTTAGGCAAGAAAAGGTCCTATTCCCCACCTTGTTCATGGGTAATTGAATTATCCCGCTGTGGTTGGGCGCGCTGTTTGAATCCTGGCGTCTGGTCTAGAGACGCTAACTAAAATTCAGCTTACTGACTGCATGGACTCAGTTCAGTTCACTTCATCAAACAGGACTTACATTGCACGAGGGATACAAGGGCGAAAACCAGCCTTAAGGAACTTCTGTTCTTTTCTCAGTTTTAACCAGCTTTTGAAGCCCATCAGTGCCCTGTTTTGAGCCTGCCACATATTGCTAATTACATTCTGCTTTTAAAAAGAGCTGAGGAAGCTACAGTTCTGGTTCTAGTGGTGCTGAACGGCTCTGTTGTCTCCTCTTACTCACCCTGCAGTTGTTCTGTTGCCAAATCTTGTCATTTCTACAAACATCTCTTATGTGTTCCTTTTTTTCTACTCACATGGCTGCTACCCTGGTGAAGGCACTTACTACTTTATACCTGGACTAGTGCAGAAATTTTCTAAGCGATTGGTGGGCCTCGGGTCTGTCCATCTTCCACTCTGTTGCCAAGGTCATATTTCTAAAGTGTATGTCTGACCATGTCCCCCATGAGGTGAGTTTCAGTGACTCCCTACCACTGTGATAATCAAATAGAAAGTCTTCTTTTGACAGTTAAAACTCTTCATAGCCTGAGCAGCTCCTTCTGGCTTTCCAGTCTTCTTACCCTTTACTCTCCTACATACACTGTACAATTCAGTAACACTGGCTTACTTGGAAATCCTTTAACACAATGCCCCATATGCCGTCTTCCTTCTTTTGGTGTTCCCCATGTCTGGAGTTGCCCTGTTCCTACCTTTTCTCTCTTTGTTTCCCTGATTTCTAAACTCAGCTCAAAGTGTACCTTTTGCAGGTGTCCCCAGTGTCCCCAGCTGTTGCTGCTGCTTGCAGATAATCTTCATCTACTCTGTATGTGTGTATGAGCCTCGTTATATACTTGGGGTCTTCCCCATTAGAGTACAAAGTCTTTGAGAGCAGGGATTGTACTTTTTTGTCTTTCTTTGTATCTCTAGTGCTTAGCACACTACCTGATTCATGTTAAGTCCTTAATAAATGCTTGCTGGTTGACTGGCTTACTGATTAGAAGCTCTTTCTTTTTGAGAAATCAGGAACTATTTTTAAATTTTCTGCTTATGTTATACCATGAGTGAATGGGGATTTGCTTTTTAGTAGTTTAATAATTAAATCTGGATTTAGGGCACTCCTCCATTGGATACCTCAAGAAAGACCTAGGTAGTAATGTACCCTGGGAGTAAAGTCCATGGTTATATTTTCAGTTCTCCTCCTCCCTAATAATTGCTTTTCCAGTTTTTATTTTATTTATTTATTTTTTGTCAGAGCCTAAGTTAATTCTTTTGCTTCTCACAAAACCCTTTGAGCTAGGTAGTGACGAGCTCTGGCGCTAGTGAGTAATGTGGTGAGGGCTCTAGGTAGAGTGAAGCCAAGACTCACTTCATCATAATCTAATATGATTTTGTGGATTTCATTGTTAAGTAGTATTTTTTGCATTTCAAAATCATGACTTACCTGTGTTTTCTTATTCCTTCATGCCTGTAGGAGGCAGGTGGTTAGACTCCAGAGTGAGTGAGACTGACATGTAGAGAAATTGATGTAATTTCTCTAGTGATTTCCCATTTTCAAAACATGAAAGAGTAAGGACAAGATGAAAACTGCCAAGTGTTGCTGAGCAGCAGCTTCCTTTCCCATTAAACTCTGCTCAGAGCAATTGTGGTGAGTTTTGATGGTATCTAGATATTCTTGACTTTGCGGAGTCAGGAGGAAGCATCTTGGAAAGAGTAAAGTACTATAGAAATGTGGCTAGTAGTCAGATATAGGTTCTATTCCAGCCTTTGACACTGAAGGATCTTGGCAAAATAATTGTATAAGTACAACTCCTATGAAGATGTAACATGATGTAGTCCATTGGCTCTCCATGTGGGGTCCAAGGGCCCTAGGGATCCCCAATACCATTTCAGAAGTCCTTGAGGTCAAAACGGTTTTCATAATAATATCTTTATTATTAAGACTTTATTTACCTATTAAGATATTCATCATTTTTTCAAGGTAGCTAGGTGGTGCAGTAGGTAGAGCCTGGAATCAGGAAGACTTGAATTCACATACAGTCTCAGACTTGTACCAGTTGTGTCACCCTGGGCAAGTCAGTCAACCTATTTGCCTCAGTTTCCTCACCTGTAAAATGGGGACAATAATACCTAATTTAGGTTTCCCTCCCCTTTCCTCTGTGTGAGACTAGCTTTGTTTTTGGAAAATACTTATTTTTCATAAAGGTTATTTACATTAATGTGAAACGGGTTTGTTACTTTTTAATGAATTAATATTTTTAAAAGTTATCAGTTTTAATTTCAAAAAAAAACCCACCTAAACAAAGCTCACTAATTTTTAAGACTGTAAAAGGTCTTGAGGCCAAAAAACATGAGAACCCCTGGTCTATTGGAACGTGTGCTAGATTTAAGAGCAACTTGAGAATCAAGCCAGGCCACCCAGCTCTGTGACTGGTACCTGATGTACCATTGGTTCATGGTGGCACTCAAATAACAGAATATGTATAAAGTGCTTTTCCAGTCTTAAAGCCTTATACAAGTAGGAACTCCCACCATCAGCTATTTTTCAGTTGGCAGAGCCTGACTGACATTTCTGAGGCTGTACTCATGACTGATTTTCTCTCCTTTTATCCTTTGATTTCTCCTTACCCATGTCCATCCCCACAGCTAAATCTAGGTTTTAGAGATCTCTTATTTGAATTCCTGATCTCTACCTATGTGCTTCGATCATGGCTGAATAACAATTGTGACTAAAGTATTTTTCAGCTTTGGGAAACTGGAAGGCGTGGGTGGTAGCCCTGGCTCTTCTGCTGTCTTAGGTTATTCACTTCACCTTAGTGCCTCAATTTTTGTTTTTTTCTGTTTCTTTTTCCTGTGAAATGAATTTGAGCTAGATAATCTTTAGAGCTCCTTTTAGCTTTGATGCTTCTCTGATTACCTCAGTAGCACTTACTGTTCAGAGGCTTCCTAGAAGCCTGTAGCTGAGTTCATCTAAGAGCCTATGCAGTATTATTTTCTTCTAGAAAGAATCCCCTTTGGCTAGGAATCAGCAAGCTGTTTTAAACATTGCTGTCCTTGCTACTCAGAATGGGCATTTATTTTTAGTATCTTGGTCACTGGACTTTCTATGAGGGCTGGATTTAACACTTCTTCTCTCATGGAAACTGGAAGTCCAGGGTATTATTTTCCCCAGGGGTAAAGTCAGTAAGTAAGTAAATATGTGTGTAATATGTATGTATGTGTATGTATGTGTGTTTGTCCCTGTCTCTTTCTCTCTTTTATCTGCTTCCCTCCAGTTCTCTCTCCCTGCTGTCTTTGTTACCTGCCTTTTCATTTGACATTCAAATAGAGAAATAGGGCATATGTTATGTCATCTGATCCTCACAGCAGTTTCTGAGGTAAAAAGTTACAAGTATTATCTCCATTTTACAAATTTGAAAGCCTGAGACTCAAAGAAATGAATTGACATGATTGGTAGGATGTAGAGCTGAGACTCAGTCCCTGGTCGTTTTTATTCCAGGTCAAGCTCGTTCACTTGCTACACTATAGAAAGGGGACTGAGGTGACTTGTGGGCATTTAGCACATAGCATTGAGATAGTTATTTGTTTCCCTCTGTGAAATTATCTTCAGCCACAAGAATCTGTTGAGCACTAAAACAGCTGGTCATCAAAATGTGTTTTGAGAAATGCTGACTCTGCCAAAGGGTAAGGGCTTTTAACTCAGATCTAGGATTTTGCACGGGACGGCCTTACAGGCCTTACTGTTTCTCACGTTGGATGTACAGTAAGAATTACTAGTATGGATTTCGTAGTCTGTGAATGCTTCAGAGAATAGCTGAGACTTGAAGTGAACCATGAAGTATGGGTAGGATTAAAAATCTTTGGATTCTTTGAGATCTTGTTTCTTATGCTTTTGTGCGCATGCAGGGTAGAAAGGAAATTTATTGAAGTCCTGGTACTCACAAGAGGCTACACAAAACTGTACCTTATCTACTGCCCTGCCACGAAGTGTAAAATCTCAGAGTTGGAAGGGTTTTTCGAGGTCATCTAGTCCAACATGTACTTGAACAAGATACCCCTCTACAACATGACTGGCAGTCAGTCATCTAACCTGTGCTTCTAATGTGGGGGAGTCTGTTTTCCCAAAGCAGTTCTTTCCATTTTTGGAGAGCTTTTGTTGTTAGTTTTTCTTATGTTATGCCAAAATCTCTTTATTATTTATCATATCACAGCATGATAGATTTAGAACTGGAAGGAATCTTAGTCCAGCTTCTGTTTTGCTGGTGGGGAGGCTAAGGCCCTGAGTTATCCATTACCATACAGGGTCAAGATTTGAACACAGGTCCTTTCCCCATTGTTCCAACCATTATTCCATGGACTTTTCTTTTAGGCCAAACAGAACAAATTCAGACCCTTTAAATACTTGAAGACAGCTATCATGTCTCCTAATTGGTAAATCTAATTGCCTCTTGATCTCTGCAGCCTTTGACAATATTAGTCACCCTCTTCTGGTCCTCTCTACTCTGTAGGTTTTCATGAAACTACTCTCTTCTGGTCCCACCATCTGTCTGACTGATTCTTCTCAGTCTTTTTTACTGGATGCCTCTAAGGGTCTGTCCTGGACACTTCTTTTTTCCTTGTTTGCCAGTGGTTCTGAACCTTTTAGTGTCAACTCACTTGGTCTGGTGAAGGATGGATTTTTCAGAATAATGTTTTTAAATACTTCAAAGAAATGCTCTATTTCAACTAGATATTAGTAAAAATGTGATTTCCTTGTCTAAGTTCATTGACCTCTGAGACCTCAGCTAAAAAAGCCTACTCTCTGTTATCTAATCAGCTGCAACGGGTTGGATTCTGATATTTGATTGGATGAGTTGCAATTGGATTTATCCAGCTGTCTTCTTATCTTCAGTCTTGCTTCACCAAATACCTATTAGACACACCTATTAGAACTGGTTTCCTGTATCACAAACTCAGCATGATTAAAACAGAAATAATTTTTTTTCTCCCAAAGCCTCCTGAATTTTCCTTCTATTACTGTACATCCTCAGTGTCAGCCTTGACTCCTCATTAATACTCACTTCACATATCCAGTTTTGGCAGTCCAAGTCTTGTTTTAGCTTTCGCAGCATCTCACCCATGTGTCCTCTGTACCCACAAACCCATCACCCTGGTACAGACTCTCATCACCTTATGCCTCACGGTGGACACTTGAAGTATGTTTCTTTTTGGCTTCCCTCCGTCACTCAGGTGCCAAGGTGAGTGAAACTTTCTAAAGTGTAGGCCTGACCATATCTTCTCCCAACATTCTCCCCTCCCCCAACAAAAAAATAAATCAGTAAATTCCAGTGGCTCCATATTACCTCAGGGAGCAAATAAAAATTACTCTGTTTGACTTCCAATACCCTTATACAACCTGGCTCCTTCCTACCTTCCCATTCTACTTATTACATACTCTACAGTCCATGCAACCATTGACCTTCTTACTGTTCTTGAGCACAACATCCCAGCTTTCATTTGTACGCCTTTGCTCTGGTTGAATCTCATGCTTGGACTGCTTCCCCTTCTCACCTCTTGGCTTCCTCTTAAAGCTTCCTTTGAGCTTCAACCCAGATCCTGTCTTCTGCCACAGGTCTTTCCTTGGCTTTCCCCACTGCTGATTCTCTTTCCTGTGAGATTTACATTTTGTATTTCCACTGTATTTCTATGTCTTCTGTATGTTCATTGTTTACATTTTGTTTCCCTTGTTAGTATGTAAACCCCTGGAGGCCCAGGACTGTGTTTTCAAGCAATTCTTTATATTCTTAGCACATAGTAGAATACCTGGCACACAAGAAGCACTTAAATGCTTGTTGCCTGAGAAGGTCTTTTGACATCTTTAGCTTGACCCTTCATGTTTTTTTTTTTAATTAATTTGTTTCCAATTTTCAGCAATCACTTCCATAAGTCTTAAATTTTCTCCCCCTTCCTTTCTGAGATGGTGTGCATATGTTGACCCTTCCTCTTGAGGCTGTTTATCTTTACTATCTTGTCCAACCTCTTCCGGTACTGTCCTGCTTACCAACATCTTCCCGAGTTGTGGTTGGATCTTTCCTGGCTTACTTTTGCTCTCTAACCTTTTTGATAAATCTTTCATGCTAAACCTCCCTAAGATTGCATTAACTTTTTTGGTAACATGAGCACCTAGTCCACTTCCTAGGCCAATGGTTATCAGATCTCTTCTGCAATCTTTCTCATTTCTACTTACAGGGTTCCAAATAGTTATCCCTAGGTTGTCTGTGTCATTTAAGCTAATGCACAGTGAATAAAAATAAGCAATTTCCCCTAATGGAGTATATCTACTTGTACCTGGTACTTGGCATTCTTTTGTTGAGCTTTCAACGCTTTGAAGCATCATCTTGTGTTGGGCCTTCATCTTTATTTCATGCTCCTGGTGGCAGTATGCCCCTTTTTGCTTTGCTTCTAGTCAGTGAATCTGAGGTTTTTGTTTTGTTTTGAATTCTAGATGCCTTAACATCCACCCCTGTCCCTCCTTATTGAATTATTTCTTGTAACAAAAACACTTTATGATCCTGCCTCTTAATACCAGTTCATTTGATTCACTGCCCTGTGTATTTCTTCTCATACTAAGCTGCATGTTCTTATGCATTTCTCTGCATGAAACATTTCTCTTTGATGAAGTCACTCTGGATATAGCTTTAATCCAGTAGATCTCAGGACTGGATCCTGATAGTACTCCCACTGTATGTTCATTGCCGTAATTTACTCACTTTGCACGCTGAAGTTTCTGATCCCTTAATTCACTTTTGAAGTTAAACTTTCTTTCTGTCAGTTGTATATTTTGCTTCCTAAAGTGTTTGGCTTATGATGTTGAAATGCTCCTTCTGAACTTTTTGGGATCTTAATTCACTCCTAATACCTTTACATGGAGAGTTTTTTACTTCCCAGGGAGGCCCTTAGACCCATGGGGTTGGGAGAGTGAATCCTGCTGAGCATCAGACAAATGGCTTCACTCAAGCTTCCTCCTTCCTTGATGTTGGCAGTTTCTGAAACCTGCCCCAGGCCCGACGGCTTTGGGGCTTGGGAGGGGAGGTGGCAAAAAAGGTGTAATTGTGGCTCCTTGTGGATGTGGGGTGAGAGACGGAAACCTAGGAAAAAACTAATTTTGAGAATTTCTTTTTTGTTCCTCCCCCTCATGCTAGAAAAGAGCCACACTCATCCTCCTTTCCCCCATCAGTTTTAAAATAAATTTCCAGACCACCATCTCTCTAAATTGTTAAATGTTCATTTTGAGCAGAATAGGTTATTCCATATATATTGTTTTTCTTCTTGAACATATTAACTTTAGTTAAATTTCTGGGATTGTACAATCTCTGCTTGTAAAGGAGTAAGGAATTCTTTCTCAAATCCTGGAGTTTGCGGTTTCCCTTTGTGCCTTGGTGCCCCTTGTTCACTAGAATGTGAAGGGGAGGGAAAGAGAGAGAACCCCTTGTACTTTGGACTGAGACTCCCATTTGTCTACCAGGGGTTTTTCCGAGTGAGGGGATAAAGTTCCTTCTATAATAGAACTATTTATGTGTTAAAACATTGAAGCAATCCTCACGGACTGGAACATTTCTGGTACCTGGAATTTATCTCTTCACCTCTGTACTGGAGGTGTGGCTCTGAAGGAGCTGTAGGTTGTGCTGCAGTTGTCTGCATTGTTAACTGTGAGAGTTTGTGCTCCTGGGCCGGTGACTGAGTGTTCCTGAGAGTTCTCTTTGTTTATTCCAATCTCCAATGGCTAGAATGGGATACGTAATCCTTAAACACAACCGGACTATTCCTTGTACGGTTAGGGAACCATTGCTAGAGAGAAGAGGCAGGTTTGGGGATGAAAAGAGAATTTCATGATGTTTGCACAAGAGTTTTTTAAAAGTGCTATGTCTTTGTTTCTCTCTCTTCTGTCACTTTCCAGGACAGTAAATGGCCTTGACCAAGTTCCTCCAGCTGGTCTGGGCTCCTCCAGACCCTCATCTGCTCCAGGTATGCTGCCTTTGAGTGTGTGAGCACCCAGTGTCCGGGTGGAGGACTCGGCCCTCCACTGATGAACAAGGATATACCTACGCTTCACCTGTCTGTGCCCACACCTGCAAGGCCCAGCTCATGCCCTTATATCCACCTGCCTTCCCGTAGCCAGCAGATGGCATGCCAGCTGCATGCCATGGCAAACACCGTGCCCACTGCCCTGCAGGACTCTGCTCGATGTTAACCCTGGTTATTTTTTTCTTCTCACCATAGTGCCCATTGGTTTCACATGATTGCACTTTCGTGGGTCACAAGCTGATACATGTAATACTTGGTTTCTCTGGATACAGAAGTTCTCCCTCACCCCACTCAGCCCTTGCAGCCCTTCCTTGCTGTTCCGGTAGAAATCATTTGAGTGTAGGACCAGTGCAAATCTTGGAGTTCTCTAAAAAACCACATTGATGTGTGTCCTTCACCACAGCTTCTCCAGCCCCACCCCCAGCCCACAGCATCTCTCCTGCCCCCCCCCCCAAAGAGTCTTTTGTAACAGAAAGACTTTTGTATTTCGGGGCCTCACTTCTGTCCCATATTCATGATAGTCATGGCCACAGGGCACGTTTTTCCTGCACCTTCTGAAATCTTTTGAGCAGTTAGCATTTCTCTAGGCTCCCATCACCAAGAGCAGCATTTAATCCTGGCTTATGGACAGCAATGAACAGGGTCCCCAGGAAGTCCTAGGGGCTGTGTTCTGGAGGACTTCACAGCTCCGAGGTGTGTCTCCTCCTCTCCGTGCCTCAGACTTGGTGGGGTTGACCAGCCCCTCACCAGCTTTCTGGATCCTTCAGTTAAAAACACTATCTTCAGAGCACTTTGTTTTATTCTCAGTGGGCCTAACCAGTTGAATTGGGAGGAGTTGAGTGGCCCGTCTCCAAGGGGCAAGAGAAGACTGCCCCTCAGAAGGGTAGGACTTTATGTGTTTTTCCTGTGCATCCTTTGATTATTCACATGCTGCATTTACTGTTTACATTTTTTTTTGTATATATGTTTGTAAACATACTTGCCTGAGATATTTGTGCATAACTTGGGCTTTGTAGCTTTATTTATTCAGAATCCATTTGGCATGTTAAATGACTTAGGATGGTGTCCTACAGGGCAGCTGTATAAGATCATCATGTGATATAAAAAATAACTAAACACTTCTCATCAAAATAAAGATCTTTTTTTTGTGGAAACAGTGAATTTTACAGAAAAAAGAAGATTGAAGTTGATTTATTGCCTGTATGAGAGAAAGCAAAATCTGGAGAATATTAATGACTCAAGAAGTTCAAATTCATGACCCAATAAATTAGAAAGAGGAATTGACTTTTTCTGTGCATGGGGCTTCCCTCAGGGTGTTAGGGCAGGTATAGGAGGAGTAACAGTCCCAAACTCTGCTTTGAGGAGCATATTCCTTGTTCCTTTTTTATCTTTTTCCTGCCTATGCTGATGAATTGAGTGATCCTTAACCTCACGATCAGAAGCAGGCAGAACATGACTGTGAAGCCTTGTGAGCAGATTCCTGCCTTGTGCCTGTTAGGGTTAGTTTATGGGGTAGTGTGAATTCCATCATCATTTTTCATCAAGGGAGATGTTATCCACTTTTGAGGTCATTTCAAACTAGGCTTCTTAGATTCCAGCTCAGAATTTTTGCCTCATCTCTCAGGCTTGCTGATTAACATCAGGTGAGAGAAGGTTCCGGGTATTTGATTGCAGTGACAAGAACAGCCTCAAAAAACTGCAGACTGGATGCTCACAGCTCTCATACGACAGGCTTTGAATACTACTTTTGTTTCAACAGCTGAATGCAGCATTAAAGAGCAAGCAGAAACTAAAGTGCTAAATAAATAAGCAATATCAAGTAATATTTCACATTTGTAAAAAAATAATAAAATATTATGCAAGTAGTCTTTGCTTTTAGATATACTGCATTCTTTTGGAGTCTGGGTTTTAAAGAAGTTCTCTGTAAGACAGAATCCTGATATCATATACATAGGCATCTTCTTTTGCAGCAGCAGGGGAAAGTGGTCTGCTATTAAAGCATCAGTGAAAAATGAGGCCTACTTATTTCATGGGTGGAATCCTGTTCATTTAAAGTTGCAGCCTAGCTAGTACAGGACTATCATCTCCCATCTTAAAATTTTTAGGGGTTGGATCCTGCTTTACTGGGTGCTACCATGGACAAATGAGTGCTCAGAGTTTTTGTGAAGAAAGTGCTTTGTAAACATCAACATAAATGTGAATTATTATTAGGCTTGGTTATCATGGTCCAGTGGAAACAACTATTTGGAGTCAGAAGACCTAGGTTCTAAATTAATTGTGTGACTTTGGGCAAGTCATTTATCTGGGCCTCAGATTCTTTGTCTATAAAATGGAAAGAGTCAAACTAGACAATTTCTAAGGGTCCTTCCAGTTCTAAAATTTATTGTCCCTGAGGTTTCTTCCACCAGTGATTCCCAGTAGCTTTTTATAGTGTTGGCTGTGCTCTTTAACTTTTTTATATAGCTAAGGCCCCTTCATTTTCCTTGAGCAGAAAGTCATTTGTTCTTTCCTGCCTGCTTTACATCATTAGATTCTGCCTTTCTGCTCATGTCAGCCTTTTCAAGTACCTGCATAATTCCCTTTTCTTTCTAAGAGGTTAGTCTGGTAACTTCAGTCAGTAAGCAGTCAGTGAACATTTATTAAACAGCTGAGAACTCAAGTCGGTTCCATTTCCTCTCACCCTGCCACCAAGATGTCATTAGCAGTCACAGCTGTGAGCTCCTTTTCATTCTCTGTTGCATGTGCTGTCTTTAAAATGCAGCATTCAGTTCCATCATCTGTATTGTTTATCCAGGTAGTTCTGCTTGCTGATGTAATGCAAGAAGAAGCTGGTATTATGAGCACTGGGTTGGGAGTCAGAGGTTTTCGATTTGAATCGCACTTCAACCACTTACTGCCTTTACAACCCTGGCCAGATCATTAAGGAGGGCTATTTTCCTCGTCTGTATAATGAGGGGGATGAGCTAGGTGACTTTTAAGATCCTTTTTAGCTTTAAATCTATGTGTGAATCTGGTATTTTTAGCCTCAAAACACGCTGCCTTGCAAAGAGGTAAACTAAAAGAAGTCTTTCTTAGCTGGAGTTATTTAATAATGAGTGTAAGTTCACCATATTTTGCCTTGGCAGCCTAGAATTTTATTGCAACATCTCCCTAATGTTTTCCTCCATATAAACACTTGCCTATTGGCAAGTGCTTTCCGGGATGCTTTCCGGGAACTTAACTCTATCAATTGACACTTTTACAAATTTTTCTTGACTAGAGAAGGTGCTGGTGACCCATGGATGAGATCATATTCATTAAGGGCAGAGATCAATGGTTAGCTGAGGCTTCCGTGAACGATCTCTTAGATGACACAACGTAATGGGTAGGGAAGATAAGAAACAGAGATAAGCAAAGGGACAGGCACGCTTCCATTAAAGAAATACTATTGGAGGAATGGTCAATTTGTTACTCTTTATTAGTGCAAAACCTGTGTCGCTAGAAGGCAAAGGCAAATACAGATAGCTCTGCTTTCATCTGGGAATAGATATGGATTTGTACAGTTAAATGTGGTACAGATTAGAGTTTGATGAGTGCCTGTGAAGTCAGTGCTATGAGTGAGACTGCTTGTGGGGGGAAGGGAGGGAGGATTGCAGAGAACGCTGGCATCTGAGTTAGATCTTGATGAATCTAATTTGGGCGAGGTGTTTCACAGAGGGCAGTTATAAAAGGGCCGGAACACTGGAAAGAATGGAATTTATTCAGGGGTGGGGAATTATAGGTAAGTTTGGCTCTAGTGAATCATCTATGAGGTTGGAACCACATTATTAGGGGCCATGAATTCTAGTCTGAGAAAATTATACTTCATTTAAGGGGTAATTTGGTGTGCATTAAGGTTTTTTGACGTAACCAACTTAGAAAGTTACTCTGGCAGTGTTTTGAAGGATGGATGGATAGGAAGGGCAGGAAAAAACATTGAGAGACTAGTCAGGCACATATAATGATACATGTGAGAAGTAACGAGGTCTTAAGCTGAAGTGCCTGCTATGGAAAGGATAAGGGGGGAAGTGTTTGTAAAGTTGTATCATTGACAGAATTTGAAAACTGAATGGATGTATGAGACAAAAAAGTCAAAGATGACTTTTGAGGTTATTATGAGTGGAGTGATTAGGGAGGGGCAGTTTAAGTCAGGAGGAAAAAGGTTCAATGGAGTAAGTTCAGTCAGTCAGCAAGCATTTATTAACACCTAATCTGTGCCGGAGATATAAGACAAAAAGCAAAAAAATCCCTATCCAAAATTAGCTTAATTTTTTAAATCAAGAATAACAGTATGTATGTATGCATGTAAGTTAGATATAAAGTAAGTATAAATAATTTTGTGGAGGAGGTACTAGGAACTGGGGAGCCCAGGAAGGCCCTGGTAAGAGATGGCACCTCATGGAGAATGTTTGGCATGACTTGGTGAGTATAATAGGCATTGTATTTCTTGTTTCTTCAGTGAGTTGGGGAGAGGTGGAGGAAGGGAGAAAATTTGTAACTGAAAATAATAACTTGAGATGGCAGCTGGACTGAACTTTGAAGGAAGTTAGGAATTCTGCAAATTGGAAGAAAGAAGAGAATGCATTCCAAACATGACGGATGACTTGTGCAAGCGATCGAGATGGTAGAATGTTGTGTGTGAAGAATGACAAGCCAGTTTGACTGGACCATTTAAATATCTAGAGGGGAGTATAGGGTATTTGTTGAATCAGGAGAAAATAGACAAGCCAGATTAAATGTCCAAATAATTTATATTTTATCCTAGAGGCTCTAGAAAGCCATTGGAATTTTTTGAGCAGGCGAATGACTTCATCAGACTTGGCAATTGGTGGGATGAGGTAGAGTTGAATAAAACTCCAGGGCTTGTAGCTAGAAGTTTGGTGATGCCTTTATCAGAGGAGTTAGGAAGAGGGATAGGAGGGTGACCATTGAGAGAAGTGAATTCTGTTTCGGATATATTAATTTGAGATGTCCACATCCACTTGGAAATATCTGCTAGTTAAATTTGCGTTTGGACATAGCTTAGTTTTTTTCATTCTTTTCATTTATATTCTTGATTCTACTTATTTCATTCTGAATAAGTTCATATGTCTTCCCATGATTCTCTGAATTCGCTATGTTTGTTATACCTTACAGTATAGTAATATTACATTATATCCATGTGCCACCTATTGTTTGGTCATTCTCCATTGATAGGTATCTGCTTTACAATTCTTTGCTACCAGAAAAAGCCTTCCCCATTTATTCACAACCCTGGCAGGGATTATTTGCTCTGCTTTATAGAAAATAAAAACAATAGCAGTGATCGATTAGTGCTTTAACTTCACCAGCAGCTTGTTTCTCAACAATTTGTCTCACTTCAATGATTTTTTTAATTTTTTGTTAAATTTGTTCGGTAATATCAGAGACAGTACACAATGGGTCATGCAAAGAGGCTGCCCCTGGGATTTGGTTGGCAAAGATCAGGGCTTAAAGCCCTGCTTCTTTGTTACCTGAGTTATAAAAAAGGCAAGCTTATAAGGAGCTGATGTGCTAAAGATTTAGCAGAATTTACACTTCTTTCTAATTATCCTTCTAATTCAGCTCTGCTACCACTGTGAATGCTGAGGAGGGGTAGGGGGGTGGGAATCTGTGTTTTCATTGATAATTTTATGTTTAAGAAATTCTTTTAAGTAAATGTATCATTTCATTTTATGGTTCATTATTTCTTTCGATGGCTTCGAATTCTAAGCCTGACCTAAAACACTTGATATTAGGATTGGATAAGATGATCTTGTGGTTGAAATGAAGGGGTAATGCAAAAGGGACCCTTAGGTGACTGGATGACCAGTTACAGGAACTTGGTGCCTTTAGCACCTTGAAGCTGCCAATGGGGAACTCTTTCAAAGGAAGAAATGGGTCCCTCACTGACGCTGTAGGATTTGATGGATGGATGGATGAATGGGTGCTTAAAAGTTGACTGGAGAGCAAGTGTATTGCAAATAGTTCTTGCTAAAGTCCTTACAAAGGATTGCCAGGATAAGGCAAATGAAAATATTTGAAATGAAAATCTTTGCACATCCAGCAATTAGAGACAGATGTGGATGTGTTTTTTGTTTTTTAAGAACTGTGCCCTGAAGGCAGAGGGGCAGTTTATGGATTTAGTAATGGCACAGGGCAGGGGGGATGAAGGCAGGACTCAGTGCATTATCTCTGACCCAGAGGTGGGGTTTTGCTTATGAATGGACTCAGTCTCACTGAGGCAGGGGCTCTAAGGAAAGAGAACAGGAAGAAGAGGATGAGAATTGGGAATAGCTATTATTAGTAAGGGAGCCTTAAGCTTAAGAGGGAGTGGGGAGTACCCTGTTAAAGCCCTTAGGGAAAGATAGCTTTCTTCATAGTGTCAGAAGGTACGTGGGCCTTCACCAGCAAGGAACTTTGGTGGTTATATTAGAAATTTCAACAGCAAGCTGTCAGAACAGTATATGTGACGTGCCAGTGGGAATTCCAACAAAACTCCAGCAAATGAGCTCCCATGTTGGTTGAGCCTTTAATGCTTCAGGTGACAAGAAGGCAATGCCAGTGCGATTCAGACTCTAATCTTCCAGACGGAGCCGTCCAGCTCAGGGCCTTTAGGCGGCATCTAGCTGACAAAATTCTTCAGTTTAAAATGTAATTGGGAAATGTTTAACAATATGAATAAAAACGAAGTAAAATATCATTTGATATCACGGTCCCAGGCTGACCTGAGGGTGGCTCCCTTCTCTCCAGGAAGGGAAGCCATTCCAGCTTCTGTAAAGTAGCTTACTATAAACTTAATATTACAATGAATACGACCAGCTTAGCTTGCTTTGCAACATAATTTCAGCATAAAATATTAAAAACCTTTTCAGTCACTCCTTACCAAGGTTCTTACCTTTGTCAAATCCTGTTCACTTTTCCTGGGGTCGTGGTAAATACTGTGGTTTTTTTTTCTCCCATTTTGCATTATTTGAGATCCTAGAAGTCTGGGATCACAGATGTAGTTAGAAAAGCCTTTACATATCCATGGTGTAGTGGGAAAATCTGGAGTCAGTGGACTGCTGCTGTGGTTGACCTTGAGCAATTCATTTAACTTCCCTGGGTCTGTTTTCTCATTTGTAAAATGAGGGAATTGTACTAGGTGACTAGGATCTCTGTGATCCTATAGTCTTATCCAGCCTCAATTTATGGATGAAAAAACTTAGAACTAAAGAATTTTGACTTGCTCAAGGTCACAGTAAATAGTAGAGCTAAAAGCCAGGTCCTTTGACTCTCCTACTGTATCATGCTGCCCTTCCCTTATTAAGGCTTCCCATAGTTTCATGATTCCTTATTCTTGTTGATTTCAATTGCATTGCATTATTTGGTCATTATGCCATGTTTCCTTATTGCCGGATGTTTAGGTACCTGCAGCTTTAAAAAAAAAATTACAAATATTGCAACTCTAAAAATCTTTGAATTTGGAAAAAAATCCAATTCTCTTGGTATGTTGTCGACAATGGCATTATTAGGTCAAAAGTAATGGATTATTTTTGTCATGTTTACTGCTGGATTGCTGTCCAAAAGTTTCTTAGCAATCTAGTTTATTTTAATAAATTTTTACCAGCTTTATGGATGAATAGTTTTAATCTCTTTGATCAATGAGGCTGAATTTTTTCAAGTGATTATTGACATTTCATCTGAAAATTCATGTATTTTGACCCTTTATTGTGGACTCCGTGTGTTCTAACCCCTTCATTTTACATAAAGCCCATAGAGGGGAAATAACGTGCCTGCTGTCATACACACTATTATTTAGTGGGGAAGTCACCCTGGCCAGTCTCCTGACTTCCATATCCACATCTTCACTAACTTCTTCCTCATATAGCCCTGTTCGATGAAGGCGTCAGGCATGTTCTCACAGTCCCACTGTGGCATTATTTCCCTAATCTACAGTCACACTGAAAGGGTTGGGGTCCCCAGAGGGTTGGCTACCTGGTACTTTGCAGGTTTTAGGGGTAACTGAGCAGGTGGAGTTTGTAGTACGGATGCTCATGAACTAGTCCTGGTGAGCTCCCAGAGAGGAGACATGATTAACTGAGGACTCACGAAGAACAGTGTCAGACATTCACCTCAAGTCAGAGCTGTACCCTCTCCTTGCATTCATAAAATTAAAAAAAAAAACTTGGAAGAATGGGCTCCACTGTAAGGCGTAATGGGCAGCAAAGCATGTGTCGAGATTTTGTGTGACTAAGAGATACATCCTGACTTCTACTCCTGGAAATCCCTTTATCATAGAGTCCTCATGAAATTCCTAGCTTTCTGTCAGGCAGGTGACCTGCTAAAGGGCTGAGTTATTGCTGCTAATACTTTCCCCCCAACTTCTGTCCAAATGCCAGAGGGACAACGCCAGCTGTGACCCAGCTGTGCTGTGCTGGCTCCTCACTGTGCTCAGCTGCCACCTTAAAATTTCTAAAGACATTTTAGTGCCCATAGTGTTGCTTCATGGACACATTCTCTTCAAATTTGTATTCTGTTACTTCCTGACTCCTATGGCTACAGTCTTCTGGCTCCAGAGAACTCAGTTATTCTTTGTGGAACCTTTGATGGGTTGTCTGGGCATTCCAATCTCAGAATATTCCTTCATGTAAGATCAGGAAAAAAGAATAAAAAGAGGTACCATGTGCTCGGTGACCGGATAGGGGAATTTGTCCAGCTAGTCTTTGTTCCGTGGCAGCTCAGAGTAGGCACCTTCACTGGAAAGTGTCAAGGAGGGAGAGATGGGTGAGTTACCCCTTGTGAGTGCATTCTGTTTCATCTCAGCAACTCCTGAGGCATCAGTTTTGGCTCTGCAGCCAATCATAAAACTGGCATTACACAGCGCCAGCTCTCCTTCCCTAGTTTCCATGTAGTTACAGTGGCAGGCAGGGAGTCACCTAAGGAGTGCCCCTTAAGCCAGCTTATCCCTGTTACATTTAAGCCACCATCGCAGTTTTCCACTCTCTTCCTCTAATCCTGTCCTGTTTATTCCCCCCCACCCCTACCCACACACCCAAACCTGCCACTTAGAGGCTTGCTTTGAGAATGGGTCTGGCTCTGTATTGTATAGCAGGACTTTAGTGAGCTAACTACTCAGTTATTAAACATATTTCTACAGAGGCAAGCTGGAAGGCTGTGGGAAGGGGGAAACTGGGGAGAAGCTGAGTTCTAATTGGATGCTGCTGAGAGAGCCAGAGACCAATACATGCAGAATAAAGGGCCAGTCTTTCTAGCTTATGCAAAAGGTTTGGGGTAGAGAAGAATCTTCACGGAGCCTTGAAGCAACAAGTAGATATCTGCCTCACATCCTTGCCCATAATCTGGTTTGCATTTGGACCCCTCTAAGCCTAAGGATTCTCCTTCCCAAAAAAGGCATCTTTCTTCTGTTTACCTCCATACCACCATTTACTGCCTGAAACTTTCCATCCTCTCAGGTAACACTTGCCGCTAACCAAGCTAAAGCTGAATCTAGAGCCCTTGAAGGTTGGAATGTTTTTCACTAACACTAATGAGGCTACATGTTGCCCTTAAACTGTTTTTTGCAGAGATATCTTCCCATATCCACTGGGTATTTTCCTTTCATTTCTCATCCATGTTATATTGAAAGTAAAGCACACCAACTAAACCAAAGACCTCAAGTTGGCTATCTCAAAATGCAGCTGTATCTGACTGTTGGCTATTGATCAAATCCATTCCTGAAAATGGGAATAAACTTTTTATAAATCAAATATTAACAAATGTCAATTCAGATGTATTCATTGGAAAGTGTGGCTCTGCTTGTGACATGTAAGAATATTGCAACCCTCCCCCTTCTTTCAGCGCATATTTAAAGGAGAAATTATATTTACTATTTTGTTGAACTCCTGTGGAATTTCTTTTAAAAAATCCTAGATTTGGAAGTACCACAAATACATAAAATATAATTTGTATTGGGGGATATAACTCACACCCATCTCACAGCTTGTAACTTCAGCTTTTACCAACATGTAGTTGTGTTTTGGGGACAAGATTTATCCACCCTGTAATGACTTGAATCCTTAGTAACAAGTGATGCTATTGTAGTGGTTCTATGAACTCTAGAGACTTTGCCCAGGAGCAGAGGGAGGCCCATCTGCCCACATATGTAATGGAATCTTTCCTCCAGGGCAAAGGTAAAGAATAATATTCTAGTTTCAAGATGGTAAACATGTCATAAGACATTTATTTCTGTAACATCTCCTACTGTACCAAATGTTATTGAAAAACCATTAAAAATTATAGAAGAGAGGTTGTGTGCTTTTATTGGCCCCCAGCTTCTTCCTAGGTTGGGTGGGTATAATCACAAAATGAACTACATTCAAACATCTAGGGTTTTAGGGTCTTGTAAGTTCAGTAGGAGTCAAGAGTTCGATGTGACAGCTATGAATGAAAACTAAACCAGTGTGTCATGTGCCTGTATTGAGGGGCAAAATGTCCAGGGATAGGGAGGTGGTAATTGTGTAGCATCTGGCCCTTGTTACCCACATCTGGAGTGTCTGGTTTTGGAAACAACATTTTAGGAAAGACTTTTGACATAGAGACAAAAAATCCCTGCCCTCATGAAGCTTGAATTCTATCGGGAGACATATATGTGAGTATGTGCACATATGTACCTTATCTCTAGATGTGTATGTCCTAAGCTGCAGTCCTGAGACTCATCTGAGAGCTGGGGTAAGAAGCCTCATATCTTACGTGGGCATGAATATATACTGGTATCTACATATCACAAAGAATAAATCCAAGGTAATTTGTGGGACAAAGCATTAGTAACTAGGTGGTCCAAGAAAGGTCTCACATAAAAACTAGAGCTTGAGTTTAGCTTTACAGCAAATTAAGGATTTTAAGAGGCACAGGGATATATCTTAGGCAAAGGCATGAAGAGACCAGATGGAGCATTATCGTTGAGATACAGGAACACCAATTTTAGAGTGAATCAGAAGCAACATCTAAAAAGACTGGAAATGTAGATTGGGGAAAGAATAGTCCATATCAACTAGGGTAGTGGCTGAGTGGAGTGATGGATGAGGGAGAGCTGACAAGACTTGGCAATAGATTGGCCATGTGGCATGAGGGTCAGTGGGTAATAGAGGATGACTGTGAGGGTGTAATTCAGGTGACTGGAAGGAATGAAATGAAACAGAACAGAAGTGAAATTTCTTCCAAGATTTTGGTAGAAAGATAAATTGTTTCAGACATTTGGAATTTGAGATGCCTATGGGACAACCAGTTCAAAACATCTAAAACGTAATGAGAGAGAGAGAGAGCAAGCACCTCGGGGTGCTTTAGTATCTATAAAAAACCAGGAGCCAACATTATATGAGAGGCAGAAAGGCTAAAGTATTTCCTAATGAGACCTGAGGTAAAGAAAAGATGTCCATCAACACCACTATTTGTTAATATAGTTTCAAAATGCTAGCTATGGTAATACAAGAAAAAGATATTTAAGGAATAAACAGGCAAAGAAGAAACAAAATCATTGCTTTTTGCAGATGATATCACTAACAATATCTAGGGAATAAAAAAAATCAATTAAAATGAATTGAAACAATAACTTTGGCCAAGTTACATGACCAAAAATAAATCCACATCAACCAGCATCACCATTTCTGTATTCTATTAATAAAACCTAGTAGGAAGAGAAATTCTATTCAAAACAGCCATAGAAGTATAAACTATCTGAGAGTCCATCTATGAAGGAATTACATGAATACAACTAGAAAATTTTTATGGAAATAAAGATACCTAATAATTGTAGTTTGTTCACAGATGGCATGAAGATGTCAATATAATAAATAGGACAATACTATCCAAGTTATTTATTCAGTGTCATGCCAGTGTCAAACTGTCAAGAGATTACATTGTGGAGGTGGAAAGAAAAAAGAATGAAATTCAACCGGAGGAGCGAGAATCTCAAGGAAAATAATGATAAAAGGGGGTGGGGTGGGGGGAGAAGAGCACCTAACAGTATCAGAGCTCACTTAAGCTATAAATCTGATCCTATCTGAAAAATAAGGAGGCTGATCATTGGAATATACTAGGTACACAACAAACAGAAGCGAATGGATAGAGTAACCAAGATTTTTGATAAATCAAAGACACCAATTATTGGGATGAGGACTCATTCAACAAGAATTGCTGGGAAAACTGGAAAGCATTCTGGCCAAAATTAGGTATAGACCAATATTTCAATCATGGTGCATACCAAGATAAGCTCCAAATGGATATGTGACTTAAGAGACAAAAGATGATAAATAAATTAGAGGACCAAAGAAAAAAATATTTTGTAATCGAGGATGGAGAGTTCAGGACTAAACAAGGATAGAGAGAATTACAGGACATAAAATGGACAATTTTGATAATGTAAAATTGAGAACTTTTGCACAAATAAAATCAATGGAATCAAAGTGAGAATTGAAGTAACTAACTGGTAAAAAAAAAGTCTTTGGAGCAAGTTTCTTTTAAAAAGGTCTGATATTCAATATATATATGGAACTAATTCAATTCTGTAAGAACATGAGCAACCCCCTACTAGGAAAATGGGCAAAGGATATGGATGGTCAGTTCTCAAAGGAAGAGATATATGTATATATATATGAAGAATATTTGAATCTTATATGTATATACACATACACAATATATACACCTATATGCATATATACACATGTATATGCCCATATGTATATATAGTATATGAAAAAATGCTCCAAAACCCCAGAGGAATGCAAATTAAGGCAATGGAGGTTCTGCTTAATAACCATCAGATGAACAGAGATGAGCATTGTGAAGAAATACATTTTAAAACTTAATTGTGATCAATGCAACCATCACTCCAGAGCACGGATGATGATGAAGCTTGCTCCCCACCTCCTGACAGGATGATCTGAAGCTACAAAATGGGATAAATATTTTCAGACACAGCCAATGGAGGAATTTGTTTTGCTTGACTTTCCATGTTGCTACAAAGGTTTTTTTTTCTTCTCTTTTCCTCTTAGTTCAGAGAAAGTTGGGAGGGAGAAGAGGCTAGTGTTAAACTTGCTAAAGGAAGGAAGGAGTTTTTTTGATGAATTTTTTTTAAACAAAAGAACAGAGAAAACAGGCCAGAAGGAAACACAAAGTCTGTAATATGTTGAATTTATTATTTATTTAAAAGGAAAAGGAGGCTATAGAAAAGCAAGCTATAACAGAGAGGTATGGTCATGCCCCATTATTATGAAACCAGTTGTTTTAACATTTTTCTTCTCATGAATTTTATTTATCATACTGTCATTCATTCATTCATTTACTAAGTGCTCGTTAGGTGCTGGACACAGTGGGGGAGGAAGTCAGTAAATAAAATTTGGGATGATGCAGTTGTCTTTTTAATTATCTTCTGATTTTATTAACTTTCATGGCACAAACTTTTACTATGAATACAAGATTACTGTGAATATTAACAGTAAGAAAAGGTGTGTTTATCATGTTTCAAAAAAACCAAAATAGATGGACAATAGAAAGATAATGCCTGTTTTATAAGGCCCCAGGACATTAGGTGGATTTTCCCTGGGGGATTTGAGGAAAAATAGGGTCAAGAATCTCACAGGCCAGGACAAGATAAGGAGTCGCAATCTGTGATGATGGCGGGAGTACCTATAGAGATGAAATCACAGATTTTTCAAAGTATAAGAAAGATTTTCCCTTTAGTTTTAATATATCCTTAAGAACATTTCACTACTTTGATATAATTTGTCCTAACTGTAGATATTTACTTGCTGGCCAGAATAAAACAATGAAGACAGCAGACTGGTCAACTTCCAAACAACTTAACATGGATACTTCTGATCCATTTAAAAAAACTTCCATAATAATCAGATATGGAGGTTGCCTAAACATGTAGTCTTCATACTGCCTGTCTAAGGTCAGAGCTGGACCAAGGCTAGGCCACAGATCTTATAATTTCACATTTTCTTAAAATGGTTGGAACAATTCATTCTGCTTCAAAGGGGGTTATTAATGAGAAGTGTCGTAAAACATCCCCCTCTCCAAGTCAAGTTACAAGCATTTGGGAGCTTCATGTCTGGTGGTACCAGGGAGACGGATGGGTAATTTTTTTGTTTTTCACACAGAATTTCCACATTTAGAATTGACCCCTCAATTCTCTACCTGTTCACCTCTCCTACACTAGCCACTCTCTCCTCTTCTCCCCATTTCAGTCCCTGGGTGAAAAAATTTATTAACTTTATACTTTCCTCCTTTCTTGATCCCTGGACCTCTTATTACACCGCTGATTTATGTCCTGACAAGCCTCAGCTTTTGATTACCTCTACCATTCGCTGCCTTAACTCCTCAACAAAGGTGGAAAAAACCCTGCAACTGTTCTGATTGGATTGGCTACAAATTTGTTCCACTACTGAACTGGGCCCTCACTAAGGCAGTGAGGCACCATTGGTGCTTCCTCCTCTATCAACTTACTGGGGCAGCTAGGTGATACAGTGGATAGAGCACCAATGCAGGAGTCGGGAGGAGCTGACTTCAAATTTCACCTCAGACACTGGACACTCACTAGCTGTGTAACCTTGGGCCTTATCCAGGTCATCTCCAGTCATCCTGATGAATATCTGGTCACTGGATTCAGATGGCTCTGGAGGAGAAGTGAGGCTGGTGACCTGCCCAGCCCTCCCTCACTCAAAACCAAGTCAAGTGCAAGTCCTGTCATCATTTCTCTGATGGCATGGCCTTCTTTGGCAACAAAGGATGAACACATACATGCACACACGCACTGACTTATCCCACTCCACAGAGGCTGTTCTAAACCATCTCATTCTGCCTCAAATTTCCCATGCCTATCTCTCCCCCCATCCTCTTGGCTGAGAACCTTGCCTCATATTTCATAGAAAAGACTGACACCATTCTCCACGAGCTCCCTCTTCCCCATCTCATATCACTTCTATGCCTTCTGCACTGTCCCCCCTCCAGATTAACTCCTCTGCAGGTACAATTCCCATTCCATCCTGTCTCCAACATACTGTTTTCTCTATCATCTGCACTCTTACTCACTCTCTCCTTAACCCCTTACATTTCGGTTTCCATTATCATTCCACCAAAACTATTCTCTCCAAAGTTACTAACAATCTCTTAGTAGACAAATCCAATAATCTCTTCTCAATCCTCATTCCCTTGGACACTTTTTAATAATCTCTTCTTTCTAGACTTTTAGGATATCCACTCAATTCTGGTTCTCAATAAGCTTCAGTGGATCCCTTTTGCCTCCAGGATTAGATACAAAATCCTTTGGCATTCAAAGCCTTTCATAACCTCACCTCTTACCTTTTCAGTGTTCTTGTACCTTACTCCCTGAGATGTACTTTTATCCGGTGACACTGGCCTCCTATGAGACACTTCACCTTTGGCTCTGGACATTTTCTCTGGTTTTCCCCCACGCCTTGGAACGCTCTCCCTCTTCACTCCATCCTGTTGACTCCTCTGGCTTCTTGTTAAGTCCCGTCTAACATCCCATCTTTTACTAGAAGCCTTTCCCAACTCCTCTTAATTCTGGCACTTTCTCTGTTGTTAATTATTTCCTATTTATCCTTTTGCTCTGTATATATTTGCCTTCCCATTGTCACTCCCATTAGATTGTTAGCTCCTTTTGCCTCTTTTAGGGTCCCTAATGCTTGGCACAGAGTAGGTGCTTAATAAATGTTTAGATTCATTGGGAGAAGGTACTTAAATCTGAAAAATGGGATGAAATTGTTGTCCAGTCTTGGCAGTTGATAATACTCCGTAAAGAGGCCGAATTTTCTCTGTGGGGAAATTAGGAAAGATAAAGGAAGATATGAGTGTTGAAGTAAAGGGGGGATTGAAAAAACAGAATCACTACTAACCATTCTTCCATTTGTGAAATCAGCACCTGTTCGGCTCTCCTTCCATCACGTCCACATGACCCAAGGGTGTGTGAAAGCTGCTGCAAAAGAAAAGACCCCACTTCATTACCCTGTGATCAAAGGGCAGAGGTCAATACTTTACTGGAGTTGAATAAGCTGATAATGGATGGCTGAGGCATTCATCAACCAGAGTATCAAATCCCAAAGTATGAAGGCTAATGGGAGAAGGGAGAAGACTGTAAGCCAGGGCCCTCAGTTCCTATCCCTACCCAGTCCATATCCTCCTCTGCCTTCTTCACTTGTTTCCTCTTGAACCCTTGCCTCTTAAATCTCTCTTTCATTTTGGATCTACTCACCCTCTATCTTCTTTTACTCATGATTGCTGCTTCTTTTATACCTCAGACACACTCAGGATTGGATATATTCTTTTCTTCCCACTGTTTCTAAACCCTGTGGTTTTAATTCAGCAAATTCTCTTTAAGGTGTGCTCCACTGGTCTATATCACTTAGTCCAGACTCCTGCTGCTGTTATCAAACACCAGCCTCTGGGTCCCTTCCTCTCCATAGTGAATTCCGTAGTTGAGGAATGTCTGCAACACCCAGTTTAGCCTTTCAGTAAAGCACTAAATTCTGACCTTTGATCTTAGGGTTATCTAAATTAGATAACCTCATTTTTTACTTTTTTTTTTTTTGGACATAGCAGTTGCTTCCAAAGAAACAACCCTGGGAGCTTTCCATTTAAGACGTTAAGCAAAACCTAGTTTAAAAGAAAACAACTGTGACTAAGAGCGTATGGGAATACTTCTTAACAGAAAGGCTGAAAGCAGGTTAACTGTGGTCATTTGGAACCAACGCTGGACCTTGTATTTCACCTAATTCTTCACTTACGTTGTAATCAATGTGGATGCTCCTTTTTCTTCACTCTCTAGAGTTTCTTTGAGTTCTTCATCATCCTTTTTACTCCTATTTTTTTTTTTACCATTCCTTTGGTTTGAATTCACCTGAGATCTTGGGTAGTTACACCTTCCAGGGTTCAAGAATTGTTCTAAAAACCTACTCTGATTGGAGAAGGGGGAACAGGCTTTTCCCCTTGCAGCCAGGAGTCACACATCCTCATCTTCCTGTGAGTTCAGACTGGATGCGGCAGTTTTGCTGGGTGGGAAGAGGCTTGCGCCTTCATCAGATCCTTAAAGTTTGTATAACTCCATGTTATGGTCATAATCTACTGAAACTAGGTTTCTTTCGGCAGAAATCTCCAATATTGTTGACTTTTTAGAAATATCTGTAGCACTCTGAAGAGGATGATAACATAAACTTCATTTCAAAATGCCTTAACAGCCAACCACCACCATTGTTGATCCTTAAAAAAATCTCAGATTATTTTCCTTCAAGTTTTAAGCTTTCTCTAAAAAACTGACATCTTTGAAAAAGTAAGACTTTGTACCAAAGAGTCTAGGTCATAACAGAGTTGGGCAGGTAAGAGAGGCCCATCTACCCAGATTTTGGAGCCTGAAGTCCAGAAATACAGGAACTTGTTTTGCTTGACTATGAATATTTGTCCCTCTGCCCTTCTTTTTCTAATGAACCTAGGTGGGGTAAAAATAGGTGTTTATTAAGTGAAAAAAATTAAATAAAAATAATTAGAACTTAAGTCTAATGGTGGTTGTGCCTGAGAAGAAAACAGTTTGGGATGGTGGACTTTGCTCACTCAACTGAATTAGAATCCAAATGAGATTAACTCAGGCTAGACAAGAAAGTCAGATATCCAAAATCTAAGTCATAGTTTTCCAGTCCATGGCAGACTATTAAAGGTTTACAATTAATGCTGATTCCACACTTTCAACAGGGATATAGATATGAAACAGAAATACATTAAATTGTTATGTAAGTAAATTAATAACATTACCTTAATGGTAACTGTGTAAGCCCAGTCATATCAGACTAACTATGATGAAGGTTTTCATGCATATAAACCAACACCTTATCTTCCTTCACTGTTACTCGCCCCTTTCTTACCCTCAAATCACCTTGGCCCAGGTCAGGGTCTTCATGCTCTCCTGGGCAAAGAAGGCTGCTCAAGAAGCACTCGGCAACCCTCCTCCGGAGAGGATTCTGCTGTTGAACCACTGCCATTTCTTCCACACCCCATGTCATGGCCCCTTGGCCCCTGTGGCAACAGTATGTACGTATCCTTTCTACCTCTACTGTCCTAGAACCTCAGATGGAAGCTTTGAGGAGTTCAGAGACTAGAATTCAGCAAGAACAGAGGAATTTTTCGAAACGGTGGCCACAGAACATTCTGAATTTTTAAAAAAGTCACGTGATGGAAAGAAGCTAGGCTAGGAATCAAGACAGCTGAGCTTGAATCTGGGTCGCACCATTACTTACCTGCGTGGTGGAGGCAAGTTATTCTGCCCTCAGTCTCCATTTCTCTATCTACAAGTTAGAGATAAAAGCTGTTTTAGCTAGCTCTTTGTTACATAAATAGGAGCTAATAACCAGCCTACCCTAGCATAAGAATCGTCTGCTGGAAAAGAGAACGGTAGGGCCTACGGAATGAAACATGGAGAGTCTCACAATTTAAAAGGAATGTCTTTTGGTGAAGAGCTGGGATGACTTTAGCTACTTCAACATTCCCCAGTGACTATCAATGTTAAGCTGCAGAACAGAAGGTGAGAAAGCAGATTTTATGTTCATATGATCATTCTTGTTTATTGAGGTCTGTTTATTCTCAATGATGCTTTTTCCTTCAAGTAAACAGAGCAGGCATAAATATCTATAATAAATTTATTGTCTTACAAAAATCATTGTCTAGAAATATGGGGATACAAGAAAAGATGTTTGCAGTCAAGTGCCTGGTGGTCAGCAGCCAGTATGATTCATAGAGGGGATGGGATGAAGTAAGAGATTCCACACCCACATGACAAAACCTTCGTAACCGATGTTAAAGCTTTAAACCCAAAATGTGAGTTGTGTTCTCAAGCCCATTGCAGAAGAGCAAAGATTTATAATTAACACTGATTCATCATCACTGAATATTCATCATACCACTTTCACTAGAGAGGTACATGATATGAAGCGCAGTCAAAAATTAATACATTAAATTGTTATATAGGTAAATAATATATTTAACATTGTCTTAGTACTGTAGTGTCTAAGGCACTTTCTGTAATGTCAGATTATTTAACTATTAACCAAAAGAGAATGCTAAATATTCACTGTAACACTGTTTAAAAGGGAGAAGGGAAAGGAAAGGATTCATATTCACTGGCATGTTAACATTCAGGAAAACAGGTATCCAATGCTGAGCCTTTAAACCACTGACAAACTTGGAACAAGCATCAGATGTAGAAAACCAGTGTTCCCCTTTTGGGCTCAAAAGCCATGGCTGGAGTTCAAGGTCAGCACCAGACGCTGCAGGGCCTTTCACAAATCTCTGCTCTGGAGTGCAGAGGCTGCTTACTCATAAGGAGTAGGAAGCACTAACAGATACAGGATTCTGGAGATTCATCCAGTAGTAAATAAGTTAATTTCTACTTGGAAACTCAGCTGCAAAGTTTTAACTGTCCTTCTGCATAGACCAGATCTCACCAAGAAGAGTCCACATGTAGATTCAAGGTATACCCAGAGCAGCTGGGCTGTCCGGAAGGGGCTGCTGCTAGTTAATCAGAGTGAAGGCTACTCTCCCCATCCCATTCTGGTCCTTTTAGTACTTCCAAAGCCCTTTTTCACAGTTTGCTCACTGATATAGTGTTGATCACAATATGAGAATAAAATGAAAGTTACAGGTGCAGTTTGGTCTTCACAATGTCCTAAGGGACTGGATATAGCTGAGAAGCCAAGGGCCACATGAACATAGGAGATGCTAAGTTAACTGTCTGTACAACAGAAAGCATGCATAATAACAACCATGGGTCTGCCCCAATAAAAGAATCTGGGAATGAAGGATCTGAGGTTTCCGTTAAAAAAAAATCTTCCGACAGCATTTTGTGAAATGGCCTTCCAAAGAATATTTGGAAAATAGATGCATTGAACAGATAATCCTGTTTAATATATATGTAAATATATATATAAAAAAAGAGTATTTGTACCTATATTTGAAGCAGGGTATATAATGGGGAGGCTAGAGAGCCTTAAGACACAGTTGATCTTTCAGTAAATAACCTTATAATTTGCCCATTTCCTCTGCTAATTGGTGGCCACAAGGCAGACTGGTGGTCAGGGAAGTCCTTGTTCATCCCACAGTATTGCAGCTGGCTTCCGGCTCCCTCTCCCTACTCCACGGGTGCAGGTGGCATCTCATTGACATCACTGGTTTTGCTCTCTGTGTCATCATCTGAGAGTTCAAGGGATGCTCCCTCAATATGTAGCTGGCGCCTGCTAGATCGACTGGAAGAGAAGGTGATTGGGCCTCCCCTCCTGGGTGGAGAACAGAAAGAACCATTAGGACCAGGACTGTTGACATGCTAAGGCTGGGACCTCTGGTTTTTATTTGTCCTCAGGGCACTGGCACTTGCTGCTTGTGGGCTTGGGGTCTAGAATCATTCCAGTCAATTCATAAAAAACTATGTCTCCTCAAGGTAAATGCCCTGGAATCTATTCTGGGTGCTGGGATAGAAGGACCAGAGAAATCAATGTCATATGAAGGGACATGACTAACTACAAATAAATGGCACGAGTCTCTTGTTTTTGTTTTTTTGCGGGGGAGGTGGATGTGGGAGGAGCAGGGGGAGAAACAGGCCAGAGTCTCTAAACCTTTGGCCATGATGGCTAACCTGGACATCAAAAACCATTATTCTTAATAAACATGTATCAGGAAGCTTTTGCTTACTAAGTCATCCCCTTTCTCCCCCTGGGCATGCAAAATTCAGTATGAAGACAGAGACAGGTGACTGGCAGTGCCATGACAACATCTGCTACCAACTAATATTCCTTTTATCTGGTCAATGAGCCCATCCTTGCTATGATCCCAGAGGACATTCAATCTAGTTCTTCTTTTACCCTTTGTATCCATATTTAATTCTTTTAGAAGACTACTGAGCAGAAAGGACAAGCTACAGGATCTGTTTCTCGTTTAATCCCAGGAAATGGGTTAAAAGATGCTAAAATGAACGTCCTGAAGAGATAAACAAAGACCTGTGACTGAGTCAGAGGCCCTTCACCTCTGGAGGCCTCAGATGGACTAGATAAATCTTCCAAGCTTCCAGCTCTGATGTAAGGTTACTTGTCATATCTTAAACAAACAATCAACTCCAAAGCAGCCAGACATAGAGTTGTGGCCCTCAAGGTACTGCAGAGTCCGTGAGTCCATTAATGCACTGAGTATCATCATTCTAATTTCCCACAAAACAGTAAGATTTGGTATAAAAAAAAAATCAATGTATGCCTTATGTATATATATATATTTTTCAAACATGGGTAGATACTGTGATTAGTAAAATACAAATTACTTTAAAGGCATTATTAAATTCCTACTAGCTTTTTACTATCGTGTTTTCTCAAATGATAGCTGTACCATCAGTGTCATAAGGGCTGCTAGGTGGTGCAGTGAACAGAATGCTAGACCTGAAGTCAGGAAAACTCATCTTCCTGAATGCAAATCTGGTCTAAGATAAGTACTAGCAGGGGGACCCCGGACAAGTCACTTCTCTCTGCCTCAGTTCCTCATGTGTAAAATGAACTGGAGGGAAAGCGGCAAAGCACTTCAGTGTCTTTGCCAAGAAAACCCCAAATAGGGTCACAAAGAATCAGACATGACTGAAAACAACTTAACAGAACTATCAGCATCACAGGGGGGGTCTGAGACGTTCGTGAAGTTGAAATGGGCTGTTCAACTAATAATGGTTAGGAACCACTGAGAAGGAAGGGAGAAGGTGATTTTAACCCAGCATCCAACAGCTTCGAATCTCCTACCAGCTTCACGGGTGACTCTGGGTAAGAAGTGCCCGGCCCTCCTCAGAGCGGCCGTTGTTAGAATCCAATTCAATAACATAAAGTGCTACATAAGGAAGTCTGTCATTGTTAAAATAACAAGGGATTATTCAAATTTGTAGAAACTGTTTGTGTCAAATCCTGCTTAAAAGGAGTAGACCACTAGGGTGCTTGGAAAGAAATCCTAAATAGGAATCAGACACTTCAACTGTAATGGTATCAGATGTAATCAAATCAGGCCAAATAAGGCTCTCTGAACAGACGATGTCAACTCTTCGTCTGTATCTTTGGCTGGTGGCACTAGAACAAATGAGCTAGTAAGTACTTCCTGCTGTGAAAGCCTCACGCCAGTAACAACCATTGCCCTACAACCTGCGCACGAGGTTGTCTGCCCATTTCACATTTGTGAAGCTTAACAGAAACTCTTTCCAAGAGTATGAAAAGTCCAGTCTTGGCAAAGGCTCTGGTTTGTGTTCCCCTTACATTTTCTTAAACCCTGAAACACTGCTTTCAAAAGCTTTCATGGAGTCAAATGTACTGGATATGCAATCCCTACACAAGATGGCAGCTGAATATGAGATGAGCCCCCTGACTTGGGGCCCCCCGCTAAAATCCAAACTTGTCTATATGAACTGACCTCAGTCTGTTTTTCAGCGTGCTGACTTCCCGGCTCAGGCCTTCATTGGCTTCTATGGCATCATCCAGCTCACGCTGGAGTTTGCGCCGTGAGGCGTTGGCACGAGTGGCCTCCTCTTCAGCTTCTTCCAGCTGACGTTTGAGCTGCTTCATTCTGGCATTGGCCTTTTCCATCTGATAAATAAAATTCACAAGTGGTTAAAAAGGAAAACCACTAAGTCTGAGTGGGAGTAGTGAAAAAGTGATCATCTCTCACATTCAACGTCATTCTGAACTTGAACTGGAAAGGGAGAGGGATTCAGTTAGTAGGGCACACACAAAATAAAATCTGCCCAACAGCCCCCATGTCATCCACACCTCAGGGAACTCGGGTTGGAACACAGGCTAAGAGACTATAGAGATGTCTTAATAGCATTCTGCTTTCAGATGAAAGACGAGGAAGAGGCAAAAGCTTCAAAGTTACTGGTCTACTTATCTCAGGTTACCATGAGGCACTGAGTATCATACAAGTGTGAAAGGGCTAGACTGACTAGAAATTATGATCAAAGACCACAAGACAAGGAGGAGAAAGCTAGGATTTGACCACTTACATCATTCCATAAGAATTCACGGCATTAATGCTTTGAAGAGATGGAAACCTGAGTTTGATGTGAGGGAAAGAACTGACTTGGTATTGACCTTCTAGTTCAAAAATCCTGAGGGAGAATCACACTTATAATCACTGAATCTTTCCTTTCTGGCTTACGGATGCTTTCTAACATTGTTCTCAATGCTATCTAATAAGATGAGCTCAGAGAAGCAGAACAAATGAACCCACTGACCCGGCTGATGGCTGCTGAGCGGAGGGATGGACTCTGACCACTGGTTTCCTGTTCCCTGTGGTTATCACCCTTTTCAAGTAAACACTTTTCTAGTTGCCCTATTAAATTTCAGAGAACCTTAGAATTCTTTTGAATTTTTAAGAGTCCTTCAAAGCACACTGATACTGTGATTAACAGCTTAATTAATAACTGAAGAACTGTGGTTAAATGTCATATGGTCCAAAGAAGAATTCATTATCTTTCCCCCAAACCCTCTCTTCTTCCTAACTTCCCTATTAGAGTCACGATGGCTTATAACACAGGATTGTCATCCTCAGCGTTTCCTTTCTCTCTGACTCCCCCCACCCCCCACATCCAATCAGCTGTCAATGTTTGTTATTTTTAACTTCCTGACATCTCTTGTACAGGCCTTCCTCTTTCCCCTAACCCTCCCCACACCCCTGTCTTAGTGCAGGCCCTCATGAGCTCTTGCCTTGACTGCTATAGCAGCCTGTCAGTTGGTTTTCCTTCCTAAACTCAGTTGTCAAATTGATTTTCCTAAAATCTAAGTATGGCCACAGCACCCACCTATTCAGTCATTTCTAGCGGCTCCCGACTGGTTCCAGAATCAAATATCAAATCCTCTGCTTGGCTTTTAAAGCCCTTCATAACCTGGCCCCTTGCTACCTACTCTTGTCTTCTTACACCTTACTGCCCACTACCTTTTCATGTACTTGGTGATCTGGTGACACGGACTCCTCGCCGTTCCTTCATTTCTTAAGTCCCCAGTGCCTTCCTACAATGATTTCCCTCCTCACATCTTCCTCTTGCCTTCCCTCTGCACAGATCTTGTTTGAACAAAGTCCCTTACATGCTGACTCCACTCATTAAGATTGTGAGCTCCTTGCCAGCAGGGACTGTCTTTTGTTTTCCTTTGTACCTCGAGGGCATATGCTTAATAAATGTCATTTAAACTGACTGTCTAGTCTTCCCTTTTTAATTCTCCACTTACTACTTGGTATTCAATTATTTATTATAAAATAAATCCAAATGCTTCAAAGGTTCTTGAAAAAAAATGCCTAACATAGATAATAGGTGCTGGTAGAGGAAGAAGGCATAGAAGTGAATATTCTAAAGCAAATAAATGGACAACTGCAGGGAAAACTTTTCATCAGGGAATTTTTTTTTTACTGGAAATTGACATAGTTGTTCTATAAATGGTGCATCTGATCATAAAAGGGAAGAGACCTTTTTGATAAAGTGCAAATGATGGAGTGATGGTATGGAGAAGCAAGACAGGAGTACTAAGTGCTAAGCTGTAATTTTACCGGGCTAGATAATTTATCCTTGAACGTTTAGGTGTTAAGGTATCTCCTGAGAACAATATTGAAGAAGTCCCTCACCAACCTGATGGGGTAATAATTAGATACTGGATAAAGCAAATGGCAGCACACAAAGGACTTGTGACGGACAGAGGGTCAGCCACGCCTGGGGGCGGAGTCCTGGGTCAAAAGCTCACTCTTTGTCCTCTCCCTTACGCACTCCTGCAGATTTCAGCCAAGCAGGAGAAGGAAAGGACGAGAGATTTTGTTCCACCACACGCTCCATTTTCTTGTCCGTCCCCTCAGCCTAGACTCTACTTCTCAGAATCCCTGGGCTTCATCTTAAGTGCACCTGCTGTAGGAGGTGTCTTGCAAGTACCTATTTATGTACGTGTGAACTTGCATTAGATTGTAAGCTCCATGAAGCAGGAATTGTTTTTGTCTTTTCTTTGTATTCCCAGTGTTCAACACAATACTTGGCACGTATTATGCTTAATAAATACTTACTGATGGACTGATTTGGGGAGGTCAGGAGGCCAGCTAAGGCCAGAGTTGTAAACTACAACTTGCACTAGGTGTGCCCAGTGATGAGGAGGCCTAGCTGATGCCTCACCCAGAACCTCACAATGCTGCACGTCTTGAGGGGCCTTGACCACACTTGTTCCTTTGGTGTGTGTATCTCTGCTAGCAGCCTCTAGGTATCTGTCTACTCTGTCCGGTGCTGTCTGTATTTAGGGGACTTTCGCAGGGTAGAAGACAGAAGGATAACAATGAACTGTCACCTTGTTACATCTGACAGACCAACAGCTGAATGTCTTAAAGGCATCTTGTATGGAGGTGACATAAAAAAATGAACCATATCCATGTGAATACATCAACAGCCCTTTTAATGCCAATGTCTTCCAATGGGAACGATCAGACACCAGTCTAAGGAGAGAACATTTCTTTAACTTACCTGCTCTTTGTACTGATCTGCATGTCGACGTTCATCTTCTACCTGCATGAAAATCTCTTTTAACTTCTTCTCTGTACGACGAACAAGCTTGTTGGCTGCTGCTCGTTCCCTGTGAAAATGACACACGTGTCCATGCTGAAATTCTAGAAATAAGATTCCTAAGGAAAAAAATTTTTTACACTCCTTCAACCTAGATCTAGGTCTAGCTATATAGAACTCAAAGGAACCTCTCAATGCATCCCATGTGAAGGAAACACTTCTGAAATGTCTAAAATGGGTTCTTGTTAAGAGAACATCTATTTGGGTAAGTCTTTTTTGGTCCTTCCTTATCATCAGAGTTGTCACTGAATCGTTTCATCAAGCACACAGGAGTGGACAAACGGCTAGAGACCTGGGGTTGAATCCTGGTAAGACATTTCCTCACTACGTGACCCTAAGCTAGTCTCTTCCTTTAACCTATGTCTGCCTGAATTTCCTCAGCTGCAAAATGGGGACAAGAGCACCTATCTCCCAGAGTTCTGAGGACCAAAAGAAATAATATTTGCAAAGTGCTTAGCACGGTGCTTGGCCCCCAGAAGAGACTATATAAATGCTTGTTCCCTTGTCCTTCCCAAATCCAATGGCATTATATTTATCCCTATAAAATTTCAAATTGCATTCTTGGTTTAAACAAAAAAACCTGATCTCACAAGTGCATGATAAGGAAGGTGTGGCTAGAGAGCAGTTTATCTAAAAATTATGGGGTTTCTGGTAAATTGCTAATCCAATCATAGAATAAATTAAGAGAAGAAAATATCTGGGATATTATGGGGAAACAATCTTGTTGTGTTGTGCCCTGGCTGGACATCTGGAGTACTTAAAAAAAATTCTGGTATCACATTGTAGGAAGGCCATTTGATGACCTGGAAAGCAGCCAGAAGAGGGTTGCCAGGGATAGTGAGGGCTCTCTAAATCATGCCATGGGAGCTCTGACTGAAGGAGACAGGGTTGGTTACCCTGGACATAAGAAAACTTAGAATTCAAGTATGTGAATTCTGTCATGTGGAAGAGAGACTGGTCTTCCTCTGCTTGGTTCCTGAAACCAGAACTAGAAACAATGAGTAAAAGTTATAAATAGGCAATTTTAGGTTTAATGTAAGAGAAAGCTTCCTAGAACTCAGAGCTATGGACAAGCTGAATGAGCTGCCTTGGGAAGGTTCGCTTTCACTGATGTCCAAGATTGTATGACATGCTGTAAGAGAGATTCTTGCTTGTGGGTAATCACCTGAGGTACTTTCCACTCTGAAATTCCACGATGTACCAAGTCATGTTAATTCCAATTTTGTTTTGTTTAGTGGAATAACATGATATGATGGAAATAATAAAGGCAACATTTTTATACTGTTTTCCAAGTTTACCAGAGTATGGTTTGTCCCCATACTCTTTGAGATGTAACCCTGAGCCTCATTACTGTTTGGACTTGATCAAGTTAACTCATCTCTCTAGGCCTCAGTTTAACATCAGTGAACGGGGTTGGGAAAAAGGCTGACTGAAATCCCTTCCAATTTGACTCTGCATTTTTTTTTTACAACCAGAGGTTTATTTTTGAACAATGACATAGTAAAGTCAGGAATCCTGAATACACATTCGTTAAGTGTACGGGATGAGTCATTTATTTCCTCTTGTCAAATGAGTGAGTTACTCTAGAAAATCTCTAGGGTCCCTTTTTCCAGTACTGATATTTGAAGATATCTCAAGGAAAACAAAGATATTTTCTGAACTACAATTGTTCCATACTAGCAAGTTGAAGAATATAAATACACATGTAAGAAAAGTTGAATTACAGGCAGAAATGGAAGCTTAATGGACCCAGAAAACCATCCAATAATCAGTCTGGCTTAGACTTTGACTGTGCTTCCTTATTACAATGAGTTGGTGGGAAAGTGAAGTCACATTGAAGCTGAGACTCTTACTTGGCTTCTTGTTCGAGCTGTTCTTCCATCTGCCCAATCTTTGCTTCCAAAGCAGAGATGGTGGCCTTGAACTTCGACTTCACTGACCCCTCTAGCTCCTGCAGCTTGGCCTTCAGTTCTTTGCTCTGCCTTTCCAGCTGCTGACGGGCACTCTCACTCTTCTGGGCAGCACTGCGCTCTCCAGCCAGCTCAGAATTGAGGGTGTCTACCTATGTGGGGAGGGAAGAAGGCCAGCATGCGTTACATCAGGAGACGCCCTTTCACCCCATCTGTTTCGAGAGTGAAGCCCATCCTGGGTGACCAGGCTACCTGCAGAGTGGCCTTCCGGAAACGGTCATTGAGGAGCTCCATGTTACTCTGCTCCTCCTCCAGCTCCTCCTCCAGCTGTGCGATACGAGCCTCCAGGCGCCGTTTCTCATCCAGTAAAGAGGATCTGGGAGGCAGAAAGAAAGGGAGGTCATAGAAAATGAAGCCGATTGGTTCTTTATGACAGCACTCTCTAATGAGAGTGTAACGAACACCCCTTCCTTCCTCACTGACAAAATGGAAGGGTTGAAACAGATGATCTAAGGTCACCTCTAGCTCTGAAGTTCTATAACTGCACCAGAATAATTTACACAATAACATGATAGAAAAAAAATGTGAAAGACTTCAGAACTTTATTATTAATGCAGTGATCCTGTGACTCCAGAGGAGCAAAGACAATTCACAACACTCAACTCTTGGCCAGAGAGGTGATGGCTTTAAAGTTTAGAATAACACATGTGTAAATTTAGATAGAATGTAAGAATTTTTTTTTTGCTGAACTATTTTTTTAGTTGTTTAATGAGGGGAGGTCAATGGGAAGGAAAGATAATAAATGCTAAAAGTTTTTTACAGTTCTATGGTTCTATTTTCAGTGTTATAATAAAAATAGAGAATTCAATTAAATTAAAGTGATGGGGAGAAAGAAGAAAAATAAGTTAAAGGGTCCTTCTATTAAGAAAAGTGAATCAGGATCTTAGGTGAATCAACCCAGACCCTAAAGAAGTTTGAAAAGGATCCTTTACGAAAAGTGAATCCACAGGAACAATTTCCTTTAGTTACCAAATCCTATGAATTTTTATAGATTAAAAACAATGGTTGTAATTTTGGGATTAGTGTATAATGAATATTTAAGGTGTTCTAAATCAAATCAATCAACATTTATGGAGTGACCATGTGCAGGCACACTTCCCAAATGACATATGTAGCACGCTACCCTGGTACATGAAAGATTATCTTGGAGTCACAGGTCTGCTCAGTGGCAGAACAAAACCAGTACCCTGACTCCCAATCCAGTGGCCTTTCTGCATACATGCATCATCAAACAAACCCAAACACAAATCACGGTTCCTGGGTTACCTACAGTTACTCTTCCTACGTAAGGCCTTGTCAACTGGACTCCCTGAATGAAAACAGGTGTGTTTTGTCATTAGCTCCTAACCCTTTCCTGTTAGGGAATAAGTATCTGACTCACTTCCCAGAAGCACTGTTGGCTATCTCGTCAGCAAGTTCATCTCTCTCTTGTTCAGCATGTCGACGGGCTCTTTCAGAAGAAGCAAGTTCCTAAAAATGTTCAGATGGAGGTAATTCAATCCATCATTTACTTATTTATTTTGGAGGTGATATTTTATTTTTTCCTATTTACATGTAAAAATAATTTCAAACATTCATTTTTAAAAATTTTGAGTTCCAAATTCACTCCCTCCTTCCCTCCCAATTGAATTTTCAATTCTTTACCACCACAGAAAGGAGTACTATATTTCTGCACAAGTAGGCCCTTCCCCCACCCCTTTTGGATCAGACTGAGATATTTTTAGGCAGAGTTCTAGCATTCTCCAAACAAAAATCCCAGTGAACAAAGTTTGTCCCTCAGAAGATGGACGCGTCTACTCATATGTGCTACAGAACACGCCGTACACAAGAGGCCATCCCTGCAATCCATCTGGAAATGACTTTCCCAAACAGCAGCCAGAGATGATCACGCTATTAGAAGGAAAGGTCAAGTCTACATTATTTATCTTAACAGTATTTTTCCAACTGAAGAAATGAAAATGTCCTAAATTTGTTCAATGTTACAACTGCAACAGTGATTGTATCAGCAAGGAAATGTGCAGCTACACCTTCCACAGCAACTGGGACTCAGCTGCAAGCGTCTAACACTCAGTGCCTGAGGAGCTCAATTCAAAATCACCACCATTTTTCTAGCCAGGTAATGTTTAACTTGTAACAAATACTGAAGAAAGATGCTACAGAAATTGTAAATAAACAACCAAGTTAATAAATAGCTCACCATGCACAATGTATAAAATAATCTTTATAGATAATAAAAAAAGAACATTGGTCACAATCAGATTTTATATGAGCCAAATTCTGGAGAAAAGTACAGCCTATATTTAGATCAATACTGTACTTCTATGATGATGGAGATTATTTAAATGGGAACAAAACACGGCAGTTTGAAAAAAAACAATTATTTTTCAGACTGCATCTGACCTCTTGTAGTTGAAGTATTTCCGCTTCAAGACTTTTTAATTTTTTTTCATTTTCCTTGGACTGAGCAAAGATCTCGTCCCGGGATGCACGGGCTTCTTCTAATTCACGCTGGTAGTCTTTCATTTGTGCCTGTTTTTTAAGAAGAGTATTTTGGGAAGCAATTTGGTAGTTCAAATGAATAGCATGAAAAAATCATTAATATAAAGTAGTGATAAAAGTGCAAAGATTAAAATATTCCTTTCTAGATTACTAAATATTTTTTGCTGGTTCACTTTTATCAGAATGTCACCAAAGGCCTAAAAGCCTGGTAATGAGGAAATGGTATGGGAACCTGGAAGCTTGATAGCTTTGTTTTGCCGCACCTTCCACTTAGGGATGAGCCCATTATGCATGTTCTCAGGAATTCATACCTAAAGAGGTATGAAATATGTTTTGTAACAAGTAACGTGCCTGACCTCCATCTTTCATGTAGGCAGTCATGAGGACATTATAAGGGCATGGGCACAGTTTCAACACATGTTTAAAGTTTGCAAAGTCCTTTTATGTATATTATCTCATTTAATTCTTACAATAACTCTGTTTTGTCATCTCTATTTTAGAAGTGAGGAAACTGAGGCCAAGGGAGGTGGAGAGAGTTGCTCAGGGTCATGTCTCTGTTAGAAAGGACTTGAGCTCAAACCTCAGTGACTCCCAGCCAGGTGCTGCACACCTGGCAGAATGATGTTCTAACTAAAATGAGTGAGTGGTGTTTGGCCTGGTTTCACATACCTGAAGTTTTCGAAGCTGTTTGATCACTTCGTCCCTTGCCTTATTTGCAGTCTCTATTTGTGCTTCAAGGTCCTTCAGATCCATTTCCATTTTCTTCTTGGAAGCAACTGCAAGAGCTCTCTGTTTACGCTCATCCTCCAGTTCTGCCTCAAGTTCACGCACCTGACATAGGTTTATACTTAGTTAATAGACACACAGAGGACGGGTTCTCTCCTATTTTATAATGGTTCTCATCAGCTGGGTAGATGAAATGGGAACAGAATTATTATTAGGCTCTACAAGTACAAAACGCCCCTCAGAGGGATGTTTGAGGGCCCACCTGTTTAATCAGAAGCCTCTTCTTCTCTTCATTCTGTTCATCTCTAGTCTGCAAATCTCTCTCAAACTGGGCCTTCATGGCTTGCATATTGACTTCCAGGCGAAGTTTAGCATCTTCTGTAGCTTGGAGTTCATCTTCTAGTTCCTCCAATTGTGTCTTCATTTCCTCAACTTGCTGTTCCAAGGCTCGTTTGGATTTTTCAAGTTCATGGACCTAGGCCATGAGATGTCACAAAATCAGAGGTTTAGAGGTAGAAGGGGTCATAGGGGTCAGTAGAGAGTTCATTTCCGAGCCTAGCTTCAGTCTAGCTTCCTAGGCTTATTTCATGTTACTTCCCTGGGCTCACTTGTTCTTCTCTCCCTTTGGCAGTCCCTCTCCTATGGGTCTGCCATTGCATATGCTGTTCCATGTGCCTGGGTGCCTGGAGAGGGCCACCCACCGCCACCTGCAGGTTCTACCTCCTAAGGTGAAGCCTTTCTTGAACCCTTCACTAGTTAGTACTCTTTTCTTTCTCAAATTATTATCTCTTTACAAATTGTTTAAGTCATATATGTTTTATTTGGAAATGTCTCTTTATAGCTGATATAAGCATAACTGACAGGCGGACTGGATATGGGAGATGGGAGATAGTGAGGAGTTGAGGATGACACCTAGGTTGCAAGTATAAGGGACTAGGAGCATGATGTTGCCCTCTGCAGTAATAGAGAAGGCAGGAGGAGGGTAGGGTTTAGGGGGAAAGAAAATGAGTTTTGTTTTGTATACTTTGAGCTTAATAGGTCTACTGGCCATCCAGTAGATGTCCAGTAGACAGTTGGAGATGTGAGATCAGCAGAAAAGTTTGGCAAGATAGCTAGATCTGAGGATAGGCAGAATAGAGACGATAATTAAATCCACGAAAGCTGATGAGATCACCAAGTAAAGTATTATACAGGGAGAAGAGAAGGGGGGCCAAGGACAGAACCCTACTGAACATGTATGGCTAGAGGATATCATTTGGATTAGGATCCAGCAGAGGACACTGAGGAGAAGCTGTCAGATAGGTAGGAGGAGAACCAGGAGAGAATGGTGTCCTAAAAAGCTAGAGAGAAGAGAGTATCAAGGAGAAAAGAGTGATCAACAGTGCAAAATGCTGCAAAGAGGTCAAGGAGAATGAGTACTGAGAAAAGGCCACTGCAGGTAGCAACTAGGAGATCACTGGCAACTTTGAAGAGAACAGTTTTGGTGTTGGAATGATGAGGCTGGAAGCCAGGCTATCTAAGAAGTTAAAAATAGAGTGAGAGGAGAGAAAGTAGAGGCACCTATTATAGACAGCCTTTTCAAGGAGTATAGCTATAAAGGGCAGAAGAGATACAGAATGATAGAAGGGTTGGAAGGATCAGGTGAGGGATTTTTCAGAATGTAGGAGCCATGAGCATGTTTGTTAAGAAGCAGGGAAGGAGCCAGCAGACAGACTGAAAATGTGATAATATGGGGCCCATAGAAGGGGAAATCCATTGAAGCAGAGGAGGTGCAATGGGATAGCTTGAGTAGGTGAAGTCTTGGCAAGGAGTAAGGATATTTTATCATGCGAGGCAAGAATGAAGGAAGAGACAGTGGCAGAAGGCATAAAAGTAATATGAAATGAAAAAGAGGGGTGAAAAGAGAACTCATGACAAATGGCCTCAGTAGGAGGTAAAGCTCTCAGCTAGATCAACCTGAGTTCATGATTTGCCATAAATAATCAAGAATTGCCTTACATAAAGCCTAACAATTTATCATAATTTCCTAGCTTCTTTATTTAGACCAGGGCTTCTTAGTCTAGTTCAGGAATGAAGAAACAGTGGCCTAGAAGCCACATGTGACTCTCTAGGTCCTCAAGTGTGGCCCTTTGACTGAATCTAAACTTCACAGTACAAAGCCTCAAGGCCACAGTTTCCCCACCCCTGGTCTAGTTGAAGCCTGTGAAACCCTTCTGAGAACATTATTTTTAAATGCATAAAACAAAATAAATAGAATAACAAAGGAAGTCAATTATACTGAAATAAAGTTATCAAAATATTTTTTAAAATAAGCTCATGAATTCTCATGACACAAACTAAATTATTCCTGAATTTCTTTTCTTAAAATTCCCATTCTTTAAAATTATGCTCAGGAAGGGTGTAGTCAAGATGGCAGAGCAGAAGGATGCACCTCTAGAAGCTCTCCCCCAAGTCCATAAAAAACTGTAAAAAATGACTCTAAACAAATTCTAGAGCAGCAGAAGCCACAAAGAGATTTCCAGCCCAAGGCAGCCTGGAAGGCCAACAGGAAAGGTCTATCGCACTGTGCGCAGAGCAGAGTGCAGCCGAATGTCGGCTGCACCATGGCAAGGACAGGACTAGAGTGAACTTCAAGGCACCACTGGCAGCAGCTGTGGGTCCCAGATTCCTCAACTCACAAATGCCAAAGACAGCTTCAAAGGTCAGTGAGAAAGCTCTTTCACTTGAGTGAGAATGGAATGCAGCAGTCTAGCTCCAGCCCCAGGTAGCTTCCATTGTTGGAGCTCAGGCCTAAAGGCCCTGGAGGAACTGAGCAGCTGATCTCAATCTCAGCCCTGAATGGCAGTGGTGGAGGGGGGGTGGGGGTGGGGTGGTGAGGAGGAGTGCTGGCTGGCATGGTGGAGCTGCTGGAAGCTTTGGAGAGGGAATCCTACTCACAGACCAGAGCACAGGCCAGGAGAGGAGTAAACTCCTCTCCATTAATTGTGCCACCTTGGAAGAAGTGAGAACTTATAGGTCCCCAGAATATACCCTCCTCTTGACAAAGAACTCAAAAGTCAAGTTAACTGGCTGGGAAAATGCCCCCCACAAAAGGGAAAAAGAATACATTAATGCTCAAAGATCCTCAATATCCACATTACAACTGTATCACTCATTCAAAGTAAAAAGGAGGGAGGGGTGTTTTCCAACAGTACCAGAACTTAAACTATGCTATAGAGCAGTAACCATCAAAACGATTTGGTATTAGTTAAGAAAGAGGTTGACTGGTGGAATACATTGGGTACATAATACATAGAAGCAAATGAGCACAGTAGCTTAATGTTTAATAAAGCAAATCATCCCAGTTATTGGGGTAAGAAATTACTATTCAACAAAAATTGCTAGGATAACTGGAAAACATTTCAGCAGAAATGAGGTACAGATCAAATTCTTATATCATACACCATTACAAACACCAAATATGTATATGACTTAGATACAGAGGAAAATAATATAAGTGAATTAGAAGAGCAAGGAAGGAATTACTAGTCATAACTATGGAGAAGAGAAAGTTTCATAAGGACACAAAGAAGATAAAATGGACAACTGTGATTACACAAAATTAAAACACTTTTGCACAAATAAAACCAATACAGTTAAAATGAGAAGAGAAGCAGGTAAATGGGGTAAAAAAATTGTTGTAGAAAATGTTTCTTGATAAAAGTCTCATTTCTAAGTTATATAGAGAATGTATTCAAATCTTTAAGACTAAGAGTCATTCTCCAACTGATAAATGGAAAAAGATATGATCAGACACTTTTTCAGAGGAAGAAATCCAAATGATCAATAACAATATAAAAAAATAGCTTTAAATCACTAATAATTAGAAAAATGCAAATTGAAGCAATTCTGTAGTTCCACCTCACATTCACTAGATTGGCAAAGTCGATCAAAACAAGAAAATTATAAATGCTGATGGGACTCTGGGAAAATAGGTACATTAATGCACTGTTGGTCAAGCTCTGAACTGGTTCAGCCATTCTGAAAGGAATATGGAACTATGTCCTCAAAATGATTAAACCATGCAGACCCTTTTTCCTAGTCATACCACTAACAGAAGAGATTAAAGGAAAAAGGACATATATGTACAAAAATATTTATAGCAGCTCTTTTTGCAGTGGCAAACAATTGGAAATCGAGGGGAGGTTATCAATTTGGGATTGGCTGAACAAGTTATGGCATAGAAATGTGAAGGAATACTACTCTACTGTAAGAAATGAGGAAAGTCATGGTCCTAGAGACATCTATGTAAGTTGATACAGAGTGAAGTGAGCAGAACTAGGAAAATAATTTATAAAACAGTAATAACTTTGGAAAAATTAGGGCCTCTCATCAACACAATGACAGATCATGATGAAGCATGCTAACCTATCTTCTGGCAGAGAGGTGACGAATTCAAGATAATATACTGATATCATTACATTTATAGCCATATAGTGGTATGTATATGAATGATGAACATTACCTCCCCACCACAATGTAGGTAGCTGTTCCATACATATATGGACATGGTCAGGGCAGGAGTTTGTTTTGCTTAACTATATATGTTTTTAACAGGGGTTTTGTTTTTCTTTCTCAGTGCGGAGGGAGATGGTGGGAGACATTTTTGGTGTTAAAACAACCAAAGCCCACTTTGGTAACTTACATTTTTTCCTACATCGTCCTTTGAGCTCATTAAGTCTTCCATATCAGTGCGCAGCTGCTTGTTCTGCCTCTCGAATTCCTCCTTTGCTTCTAATGCTTCTTCCAGGGCTCGAGCCAAGGACAAGGCTTTGGTCTCTTTCTCTCTTGCCTCTGCTTCAGCCCGATCTCTTTCTTCCGCATATCGAGCAGAAACATTCTTCTCTTCTGCCAGGAGCTGCACATATCAATACAATGGAAAGTTTAACCCTAAAGTGTACTTCCATCTCATGTCAAGTATTACGCAAGTAAAGGATTAACAAATGAATTATGAGATCCTTTCTACTGGATCTCAAGTTCAGAAGGAGACATAACCAATTGCCTACTTGATCAAACTTCTTCTGCTTTTTCTCTAAGTTGGAGACAATCTGGCGTTGATGATCCAGATCCACCATTAAGTCATCAAGCTCTTGCTGTAGACGGGTCTTGGTTTTCTCAAGTTTGTCATAAGCCAGTGCCTTTTCTTCTAAGCGTTGGCTCAAAGCCTCCATGTCTTTTAGCAACTTCTTCTTGTTCTCTTCCAAGTTTTCAATTGTTCCCAAGTCATCATCTACTTTTTTCTTAGAATCAGCCAACTAGATTTTGTAAGAAAAAAGAGGTGTTGTTATTAAAGAATCCAAATGCTAATCAATAGCTAAACAATCACAGTGTTATAGAGGAAATATTTACTTTGAAGAGTCTATGAGGTAAGATTTAAATTTAAAATGTTTCTACTTGTTTAACTGTATTATAAATCAATGGCAAGCAAATTTCAAGAGCAATAGTCAAAATCTATAATTTATTTGGGGGGATACAGTGAGTAGTTAATTATCTACAAATTTTAACTAAAACAAGATCTTACACGATTCATAGATTCTTATATCTTCATTTAAAACACTACTAGCATTGTGCCAAAATTATCTAGGTTGGAAAAAATGTGCTTAATTCTTAATTTAGCACAACCTAATTAACTGTCCTAAATGGAGTTGAAATAAACCAGCATCCTCACGACATCACTGGCTTAAGGGTTACACGGTCAGACCAATAACATTACCGTCTTAAAAAGAAAAGCACAGCACACCTGTGAATGCAAAACTAACACTTGTTTTTCTAGGCTCTTCCTGGCCTCTTCCTCTTCCTCTTGCTGCTCCTGAAGGTTGTTCTTCTCCTCCTCTAACTGCCTGATCCGGCTGCTGAGGTTCAACTTTTGGCGTGTCTCTTCTTGAAGCAACTCCTATGTTAGAAAAATCAATATGAACTTATGACAAGTATTCACTGTGTAACTATTAAGTTTAGAAAACCCTAATATACAAATTCATAGTGAACTAAATACTTTCTGTCTCAAAATGAGACCTACAGAATGTGTAACACATTTAAAATACAGTCCCAAACAATATGCAAGAAAAGTAAAAAAGAATTGTCTATAACTTTCTGCCAAATGAGTATCTACTTCATTTTTACCAAAATTAAAAACTATCTCTGCAAAGCACTTCTTAATTTCTAATATACTATACTGTTTCTCTGTATTATGTGAAAGGTGTGTAAGTTTTTATTTCAAGACTAGACAATACAGATAATTTACCACTGATTAATCTAAATTTCAAATAACAAAGTCACTTCCTGATGTTTATATCACAAAAAATACACCCCTATATGTATTAATGCAAGATGATGGCTATAAAATCAGATTTCAAAATTCCTGGCAAAAAGGGCCCATAGAAGAAACTATAATTATAACTACCAAGGACATTCCTTTGGAATTAAAACAACTGCCTTCTATGTTCAACAGCATCATATACTGTTATGGACCTGGGCACATGTGAGTGTGTAAGACAGAGAGAGAGAGAGAGACCGAGAGATAAACAGATATTCTAGACATTAACTATTCTTTTGGGTTATCTGTGCTAACATTCTAAAATTATCAAGAGCATACTCACCCTGTACAAAGTAAAAGACAAGTATAATAAAAAATAAGTAAGAGAGATTGAGCTGCTTTTAACTTTTTAGCAGATGCAATTCAATGACTAGTGTGTATTCCATCTACATATTAAAATGTAAGAGGAGAAATTTTATAAAGAGATTTTCCTTCCCACAAATGCACCTGTGTATCCTGTAGCTGCGACTCAAGACTGGCTGCATCCTTGGCAAATTTAATGCCCTTCTTCTCTGCTTCTTCCAGGAGGGTTGAGACATTATCCAATTCATTCTGTAGACAGGAATAAAAGTCCAAATTCAGCATAACAGTAAGCAGGCTAAAAAATGTCAAAAATTACCGTACTCAGAATATATTAGATTACTCATGCAAGAGTTATGAAAATATGGAAAAGAATTACATAGGATGAAAAGTGTGGAGGGACTCTGATCTGCGATTATTAGAAATATTGACAATGAAATCAGAGCCAGGAACCACACTGGTAAGCACCATTAATACCAACCTACTTTTAAGAGTAAGAATTTCATCTCCTAGAGGAAGAAAGTATAAACAGGAAACACCTTTGAAGTGTTGGAATATCAGTATTTACAACTAGTGAGTCTTCACATCTCTTCCTCAAATGCATAGCACACCAACAGAGCATTTTTATATTGGCTAAAAAATAGGAAATGCTATCACTGATTTGGGTTTAAAGAATGAAGGTTTTGTAATTTACCTGGAGCTTATTTGCTTTTTCAGCAAGTTCCACCCGCAACCTGTCTCCTTCTGTGACCTTGGCATGTAGTTCTTGTACCTGAGCATCTAGTTTCTTTCTCTTGTGTTCAGATTCAGCCTTGACTTGCTGTAGTACCTTCACTTCACAGGCCAATTCCTTGTTATCAGTCTCTAGACCTTGCTTGTTTTTCTCAAGGTTTACTTTGAACTATGAGACAGAAAAAGCCCACGTGAATAGAAATTATTTCATAAATGCACAACTATTTTTATAGCACTACATGACGCTTTCACCAAGAAGACTGTTCTTTGAATATGTGGTCTATTTCTACATAGGGACTATGTCTCATTAAATTTTTTATCTCCCTCATACTACATGTGTAGAAACCAGGCTAGGAATAGAAAATCAACAGGATTATCTTTGGCAACTGTGTCTCTTGCTTTTGACAGATGGGAGATCTCCAAGACACCTAATAAATATCCTTCCAAAGGGCATTCTTAGGCTTCTTCATTTTTTTTAGAGTATCATCTCATTTATTATGTTGACTGACACTATAACATTGTGGGACAAACAAAATAAGCATGAGACCTGTTCCCTGTCACAAAGAAATAGACCATTTCTTTGGGGTAAGAGGAAGACCAATACATTTAAATTAATGACATAGAGGCAATGTAAATAAAATGCTGATATGAGTGGGATAGAGAAATAATGAATTTTGTTTTGGTACACACTAACTGATAGGACACCTAAGTGGTAATATCCTGAGCTATGAGAGTGGAATACTGAGTGTGACGGTCGACAGGCAGACACATTAGCGTATTAGGGTAGAACTAACATATCTTGATGCTCAAAATGGATTTACAACTCTAATTTTAAAGATCATGTCAAAAACTAGATTACAAGTGGTACATAACTTTTAACAGCTGTGGCTAAGAGGAAGGGTAATTAATCAAACAAGGGGTAACAAGTTATACGGAGTTAAGAAAGCAGAGTTGAAATAATACAATGACTAAAATGTAAATGAAACAGCCAATGCAAAAAACCCCATATGGTCAATATTAGTGCCTTTCTATAAAGACTTAACAAAATGGATTTCTGGCATACATAGTTGCCTGAATATCCTGCTCTCATGTACCTACTCTGCTCAAGTCTGCTTCTACGCTGGCCTGTAGAAATGGCCAGCAAGATGCCCACAGGCCACAGAAAACGACCAGCAAAATGTATGCCAGTGGAAATGAGCCCCTCCATCCAGACCAGACTAGATCAGAGATAGCTCGAGACACATGGTCAGTCTACAAGGCTCTTCTGGAGGCAGCAAGAGCAAGAACATATGTTGATTTAATTTGGAGGTTCTTAATTATTTCCCTCCCTTTTTATCCTTTGCAACCAATATTGGTACTTAAACTGCAATTATTTTTATGGTGGTCTTTTTGGAAATACTTATTTTGAGTAGTACAATAAGAGACAGTCAAATATCTCATGAAATGGTGTTTCTTTACTACTGAGTACAATAAACCAGCTCTGCCAACTGTTGTATTCTCTTTTGCAAGTCTCCATGAGCTTCCATTAAATTCTAACTTTCTTCTTTATCGGTTTGAATTATAGTGAAATATCAAGGCTGATATGATTCAATTCCTCCAGGACTATTTCTATGTAAGGATCTCATATATAAAGGACCAACAACTCAATTAAAGTTTGCATAAATATGTGACTTGGTATTCTTCCAACCTACTTTGCTAACATTCCTGAAGAAGGGGAAGGGGACCTCAGAGAGCTGAAGGGCCAGTTTTATGGTTTACCACAACCAAAGAATTCAACACCGAGTGGGACTAGTGTTTCTAGACTTAATGAGTCTAGTCCTCAGAAAGCTGACTCAGACTGCTGACATGACTATGCTTTGATAGATTGATCTCAAATATAAGCATTTTGTAGTTATTTTGAATGGCATTTCCTTCTCCTTTATTACTTCTTGGATTCTGCTATTATTATACAAAGATACCATTGATTTCTGCAGGTTTCTTTTGTTGCTTGAAACTGCTGAAGTTATTAACTGTCTCAATTAGTATTTTCTCATGATTCTCTTGGATTTTCTAAATTAATTATGTTATAAGCAAAGAGATAGTTTTACCTTTTATTTACCTATAACCATGCCTTTTAATTGTTTTCTATCATCTTATTGCTATTTTTAGAATTTCTTTAACTACTTCAAACAACCATAGGGAGACTGGGCACCCTTGCTTTACTCCTGTATTTACTGGGAAAGAATCTAGTATATCTACATTGCACATAATGCTTGCCTTTGGTTTTGGATACTTTCTATAATATTAAAAAGTATAATAAAATGCCCATGTTTTTCATACAAATTATTGTTATACTTTGTCAAAGCCTTTTTCTCCATCTATTGGGATGAAATAACATGAAATACTTAGGAAAAAAACTCTATTTTATAGAAATAGCTAGGGAAACTGGAAAGTAATTTGGCAGAATTAGGCTTACCTCAACACCTTACACCATATCCCACAATAAATTCAAAGCAGACACATGATCTTAATATTAAATACCATAAAGAATAGGAGCAGATCATATACCTGCTATAGTTATAAGTAAGCAATGCACTTGTAACAAAACAAGAAATACAAGCATTTAAAAAGGATAAAATTTTGATTACATGAAATTAAAAAATTTCTGCACGAACAAAATTAAAATTAATGCACTGAGGCTAGGTAGAGAAGTGACTGAATGGGAAAAAATTCTTTATGTCATATTTCTCTGATAGAAGTTTGTTGTCTAATATATAAAAACATACACACAAAAGACCAAATGCTATTCAACAATAGGTAAGTGGCAAAGATTATGAACAGTTGTCAAAAGAATTGCAAAGTATTACTATAACGGCATGAGAAACTGCTCCAAATCTCTAACAATAAGAGAGATGCAAAATCAAAATAAAACTGAAGATTCATCTCACACACAAACTATGTATGACACATGAATATAATGAAATATTATTGTGCTATAAGACACAACAAATATGACAAATACAGAGAAACATACTTTTATGAACTAATTCCCAGTGAAAAAAGCAGAGCCAAGACAACAGTCTATATCAATGTAGGTGGAAAGATTCAACAGAAGAATCAAAATGTTGCAAAATGATGAAAGACAAGTAATGCCCCAAAGAAAAGATATCAAAAGACAATCAATTCCACAAGTGGTAGGTCAACAGCTATGGAGTATCACATATTTTCAGACTTTTGTCAATGTACTGATTGCTTTTGCTGGTTTTTTCCTCTTCCTTTTTCTTTTTAAAATTTATTTAGTATTTTATTTTTCCCCCAGACACAGGTGAAAACAATTTTTTAACATTTGTTTTTAAAACTTTGAGTTCCACGTTCTCTCCCTCTCTTCCCCTTCACAAGGCAAGCAATTTGATACAGGTTACATGTGTAGTCATGCAAAATGTATTTCCACATTAGGCATGGTGTGAAAGAAAACATGGGACTCGTCCTACCTATCCCTTCCCCGCAAAAACCTCAGGAAAAATCAAGTAAAAAAAAAGTATGCTTCAATCTGTATTCAGACGTCAGTTCTTTCTTTGGGGATAACATTTTTCATCATAGGTCCAGAGATATCTTGGATCACTGTATTGCTGAGAATGGCTAGGTCATTTACAGCTGATCATCTTAAAATGTTGCGATTAGTCTGTAGACAGTACATTCCACTTTGCAACAGCTCATGTAAGTCTTTCCTGGTTTTTCGGATACCATTCTGCTCATCACTTCTTGCAGTAAAAAAGTACTCCATCATAATCACATACCACAATTTGGTCAGTCACTCCCCAACTGATTGGCATCCCCTCAGTTTCCAAATCATTGCCAACAGAAAAGAGCAAATGTCAATATTCTGGTACATATAGATCTTTTTTCTTTTTAAAAATTTCTTTGGGGATGCAGACCTAGTAATGGTAATGGTAGGTTAATGGATATGCATAGTTTCATAGCCCTTTGAGTATACTTCCAAATTGCTCTTACAGAATGGTTCACAACTCTACCAAGGAATGCATTAATATCTCACTTTCCCCTCTATAACATTCGTCATTTTCCTTTTCCGTCCTATTAGCCAATCTACTAGGTATGGCATAATACCTCAGAATTGTTTTAATTTGCATTTCTCCAATCCATAGTGAGTTGGGGCATATTTTTACATGGCTAAAGATAGCTCTGATTACTTCATATGAAAACTGTTCATATCTTTTGATCATTTATCAGCTGGGGAATGGCTCTTTCATAATTTTGATTCAATGCTCTATGTTTGAGAAATGAGACCTTTATGAGAGAAACTTGCTTTAAACTGCTTTTTAGTTACTATTGCTAACTGTATTCTTCCCCCATTTATTCTATTCTCTCTCCTTTCACCTTGTCCCTCTTCCAAGTGTTTTGCTTCTGACTATATCCTCCCCCAATCTGTCCTCCTTTTTCAATACTCCTCCACTTCTTATTCTCTTCCCCTCCCACTTTCCTGTAGAGCAAGACAGATTTCTATACTTAATTGAGTGTATCTTATTCCCTCTTTGAACCAATTCTGATGAGAGTAAGGTTCACTCACTCCCCCAACCTCCCCTTTTCCTCCACTATAAAAGCTTTTTCTTGCCTCTTTTATGTGAGATAATTTCTCCCATTCTATCTCTCCCTTTCCCTTTCTTCCATTACATTTCTTTCTCACCCTTTCACTTTATTGTTAGCTACTGCCCCTTCATATTCAACTCACACCAGTGCCTTTCTCTATATACACACTCCTAACTGTTCTAATAATGAGAAAGTTCTTATGAGTTACAACTATCACCATCCCATGTAGGAATGTAAACAGTTTAACCTTATTAAATTCCTTAAGATTTTCCTTTCCTGTTTACCTTTTTATACTTCTCTTGAGTCTCATATCTTAAAGTCACATTTTCTATTCAGCTCTGGTCTTGTCATCAAGAATGCTCGAAAGACTTCTATTTCATTGAATGTCCATTTTTGCCCCTCATGGATTAGACTCAGTTTTGCTGGGTGGATGGTTCTTGGTTGTAATCCTAGCTCCTTTGCCCTCCAGCATATAATTTTCCAAGTCCGCTAATCCGTTAAGGTAGAAGTTGCTAAATCTTATATTATCCTGACTGGGTCCAATAAACTTCAATGTTTCTTTCTGGCTGCTTTCAATATTTGTTCCTTGACCTAGGATGTCTAGAATTTGGCTATACCATTCCTGGAAGTTTTCATTTTGGGATCTCTTTCAATTTCTATTTTACCCTCTGGTTTTAGAATTTCAGGGCAGTGTTGCTTGATGATTTTTTAAAGGATGATGGCTAGGTTCTTTTTTTGACCATGACTTTCAGGTCAGTTGTTTTTTCCAATGTGATATTTCACACTGTCTTCTATTTTTTCATTCTTTTGGTTTTGGTTTATTGTTTCTTGATTTCTTACCAAGTCATTAGCTTTTATTTGCTCAATTCTAATTTTTAAGGAATTTTCTTCAGTGATTTTTTTGTATCTCCTTTTCCATTTGGCCCATTCTACTTTTTAAGGAGTTCGTCTCTTCACTGACTTTTTGGACCTCTTTTACCATCTGGCCTAGTCTGTTTTTTTTTAAGGTGTTATTTTCTTCAGTATTTTTTTTGCATCTCCTTTACCAAGCTATTGATTCGTTTTTAATGGTTTTCTTGTATCACTCTCATTTCTCGTTCCAATTTTTCCTCTATCTCTTTCTTTACTTGGTTTTCAAAATCGTTTTTGAGTTGGCATGAGAACAATCCATATTTTTGGGGGGACACTTTAGATACAGGTGCTTTGACTCTGTTATCTTCTTCTGAATGTGTTTTGTTCTTCCTTGTCACCGTAATAACTTTCTATTTTTTTTATAATTTTTTTTCTGTTGTTTGCTCATTTTTCCAACCTATTTCTTGATTTTTGACACTTTGTTAAAGTAGGGCTCTGCCTCCATGGAGTGGGGTGCACTTCAGGGATGTTGTGCAGTTGTTTTCAGAGATACTTATAGGCACCTGTAAGTTTTCAGTTCTTCCAAAGTGGTATGATCTAAGGAGAGGTGTGTTTACTATTTTCCTGGCCTGTTAGTGACCACAAACACTCTTTTCTTCCCTGGGACTGTGACGGAGGTTCCTGCAAGTTCTGGCATGTTAGTGCTATTAACAGGAGTCCACAAAGTCCTGCCTCAGAACCTTGGCATCTCCTTCTGACCACTTATTCAATCCTCTTACCATCTGTGGGCTGAGAGCAGCTAGCCTCTCCTAATTCAAGGCCTTTCCTGGTTTGCAAGGGCTGGGTACGTACTTGCACTGGCCTAGGCTAGACTGTGCTTCACTCTCACTCAAGTATAACAGAACTTTCTTGTTGAGTTATCTTTGGCTGGACAATTATTTCACCCTATCCTTAGGTGAGTTCTGTTGCTCCAGGAATTGTTTTACAGCATTTTTAAAAAAGGTATTCAGAGGGGTTTGGGGGAGAGGCTCAGGCAAATTGCTGCCTTTTCTTCGCTTGGCTCTGCTCTCTTCCTCTTTTTCTTTAAAAAATATTATTACACCAGATAGCACTTTGGGAGGGGAAAATAGGTATACTAGAAGAATTTTTGTGATATAAGAAAATAAAATATAGCAATAAAATTTTATTTTAAAAAAGAAAATTATTTTAATGAACAATGAGAAATCTAATTTCGGGACTGGTTTTGAGAAAAATATAAATGACTGAAATTTTTATTTACCCTTTTAGCCTGTTCAAGTTGTTCAGAGAGTTCCTCCAGGGCACTGGCATGTCTCTGCCTGATGTCCTGGATTTGAGCTTCATGGTTCTTAGTTTCTTCTTCAATAGCCTTCTTCAGTTCAGCTACTTCCTGCTCACGTTTTGTCCTACAAAGAGAAACCCAGAATTATTTTCTTAGTAAATTTAAGAAATGGTAGTATAAAAACACATCCTTTTATAGAAGTTTTAGTTCCTTACTGTATTGTAATAAACTATAACTGAAAAGCTAGTTCAATTGGTATTTTATGAGAAGAACCAGTATGGTATAATGGCAGCCTAGAAACCCAGGGTTCAAATTCCAAGCCTGTATTTTACTATCAATGTAACCTGGGGCAAGGTCACATGGGCCTCAATGTCCTATTCTGTGAAATGGGAATAATAGTTTACTCACACCAAACCCACGAAATACACAGGTGAAATGCTTCATAAACTTTGAGGAATATGGAATATGATTAATTATTAGACCTACCCCTTAATAACTGGGCAACCTTGGTCAAGTCACTAATGTTCTCTGGGCCTCAGTTACTTTCTCTCTATGTAAGAGGAGACTGGTTTGCCAGGTTTCGTTCTGGCCCTAGTAGTCTATGATTTTATAAGCTAGAAATTTTTAGTTGTCACTTCGTATAAAAATTTGTTCATTCTACATACTGCTTTTACTGGAAAAGGAGCAAACAATAAGCTGATACTGAGGATCTATCTAAACAGCAACAACATTCATGAGGTAATATGGTACAAATTTAACTCCATCTCCTTTGCAGTCTATACCCGCAGAGTGATGATCTTGCAAAACTACAGACAGTTAATAAGGTAGAGAATAGGATTTTGGGAGCACAGCAGTCATGCTTTATGAAACAGGAAAACCTCTGTGTTTTCTCCCCAGTGCCAAACATAAGGCCTTGCATTCAGAACTCACATAAATACTTCTTACACGCAGCTGTCACTCTTGGGGAACAGTGTTTGAACAATAATAAGGTCATCTTATGTTTGGATTAGGCTTCCCAGTTTTCAAAGTACTCTTACACAGTTACAGTTGTGAGACAGGCTGAGCAAAGATTAGTACTTTAATTTTATATCAAGGATCCTGAGGTTCAGAAAAGTCGAATGACTTGCATGAGGTCACAGAGGGGCTAAACAGGCCCAAGTTTTCCAAGTCCTCATCCAATGTCCTTCTGATGCTACATGCACATACTACAGGCATATTTCAAGGTATTCTAAGTTAGGTAGGATAGTATTGGGGTTGGGGGAGAGATAACAGTAGCTACAAGCACGTGGGCACAGTCTACTTATGCACTAGAACCTTTTAGCAGAGGGACAGTTACAAACACATATTAACTATTTATTATATAAGGCACAATCTAGGAGACCCACAAACAAAAATAAAACAGTACCTAACTCACAAAAAACTTATATTCTACAGGAGAGAAATAACATTCACATAGGAAAGTAAATGGAAGATAATTTGAAGAAATCCCCTATCAACTAAAATTGAACACAAAAAAATTGAACTCATCTTCCATCTATACATTCTCCAAATATTTCGCTCTCTTAGTCAAATTTCTGGTTCTATCAAAGGCATTACTGCTTTCTCTATCTCCGAAGTCCATATGAAGTCTTGTCTGTCCTTGCTTCCTTAACGGATAAATGTCTAATCTTTTAGCCTGGCATGCACAGGAACCAACTGATTACTATCTATTCAAATTTATTTCTTTTTATTCCCCAATCTAGATCTTTCACTGAAGTGAAGTGGATCTTACTATTTTCCAGTCATGTCAGTCTCAATTTTGCTTTTTGTCTTTTTGCTTATACAGTTCTCTTTGCCTAGAATGCCCTCTGACAAGACGTCTTCTCACTAATTCAAGTGCTACACCTTCATCAAAGGTAGGAAATAAACTCTATGAAATGTTTAAAGAAATACTGGGAAGACTGGAGAGTAATGTGGCATAAACTAGGTATAGACCAACATCTCACACCATATAGCAAGATAAGGTCAAAATGGGTACATGATTTAGATATAAAGGATGATGTCATAAGTACAAAACAGTTTAACTGTAAGAGCTCTGGATATGGAAAGAATTTATGACCAAATAAGAGACAGAAATGAAATATAATGTATAATTTACACAAATTTCATGAAATTTGCACCAAAAAACCCCCAAATGCAGCCAAGATTAGAAGGAAAACAGGAAAGTGGAAAAAATATTTACAGCAAGTTTCTCTGATAAAGGCCCCATTTCTCAACTATATAGTGAACAGAGTCAAATTTTTAAAAATAAGAGCCATTTTCTAATTGACAAATAGTCAAAGGATGTGGACATGCAGTTTTCAGATGAAGAAATCATATATATAGTAATATGAAAATATGCTCTAAATCACTCTTGATCAGAGAAATGCAAATTAAAAAACAACCCTGAGACACCACCTCACGGCCATCAGATTGGCTAACATGACAGAAAAGGAAAATAATACATGCTGGAGAGGATGTTGAAAAATAGGGGTACTAATACAGTCATGATAGAGTTGTGAACTGGTTCCACCATCCTGAAAAACAATTTGGAACTATGTCTAAAAGGCCATACAACTGTGCATACCCTTTGACCCAGTAATACTAGTATATCTATATTTCAATGGATCAAAGAAGAGGTAAAAGGACCTTTATGTACAAAAATATTTACAGCATCTCTTTTTGTAGTGGCAAAGAACTGGAAATTGAGGGGATGCCCACCAATTGGGGAATGGCTGAGCAAGTTGTGGGATATGATTGTGAAGAACACTTGTATGCTGTAAGAAATGATGAGCAGGACGTTTTCAGAAAAACCTGGGAAATGAAAGGAAGGATTATTAATAACCAATGATTTGGGGAGATCCAGAGTTCTCTTCCTTTTTCTAAAGTTCTGTCTTTTGAAGGACAATACTGATAATGACACTTGACTAACTTAACAATCTTGTTCAGATCCACCCAGGTGGGGAAGGCATTGTGTTCTACTCAGGTTTAGGTGGGGATAAATTCTTTGAATAGAATGTCCAAGGACAGGAGTTGTCTGGCGGGGAATCAATCTTTCTTTGACATGACGTGACGTCACTCTCAAATCCCTCACGGTAATATTCATTTTCTCATTAATTATTAACCAGAGATGATTTCTACCCTCTGGAACACCTTTCTTTAAAAGGGCATACAAACCGTGAGTCTGCTTCCATAATTTCTTTGGTCTAAGAGAGATGGTCAAATGATCATCTTTTTATTAATAGACATTGCTGGCATTATTAATAAAATGATTAAATTACCCAGAAAATATGTCTCAAACTTTTAAAATGCCACAGAAGACTTACATAAACTGATACAAAGTAAACAGAACCAAGAGAACTGTGTTTGCAGAAACAGCAACATTATAAAGATGGCCAGCTGTGAAAAGCTGAGGACCTCTGAGCAGTACAATGATCTAAGACAATTCCAAATAACTCATGATGAAAAATGTTATCCATCTTCAGAGAAGATAAACTGGTGAACTCTTAAGTACAAATTGAAGCATATTTTTCCTACCTTCTTTATGTTTCTAGCTTTTTATTGTGTTTTTTTAAACATGGAGTTTTAAAAAAAATTATTTTTTTCTCCAATTACACGTAAAGATATTACTAACATTCTTTCAAAAAAAATTTAAAATTGAAATTCTGAGCTCCAAATTTTCTCCCCCCTCCCTGAGATGGTAAGCAATTTAATATAGGTAATAGATACACAATCAAGCAAAATATCATTTCCATATCTGTCATATTGTAAAAGAAAACATAGATCCAAAGGGGAGAAAAAAACATTTAAAAAATGAAGTGAAAAATTGCATGCATCAATTTGCATTAGTTCCTTCTCTGAAGATGGACAGTATTTTTCATCATGAGGCCTGTGAAACTACTGGATTAGTGTATTGCTGAGAGCAGCTAAGTTACTCAACATAAAATATTGTGGCCAGTGTGTGCAACATTCTCTGCATCAGTTTGTGTAAGTCTTTTCAGGTTTTTCTGAAATCATCCTGTTCACCATTTCTTATAGCATCATCGTATTCCTTCACAATCACATACCACAACTTGTTCAGCCATTCTCCCAATGATGGGTATTCCCCTCAAATTTCAATTCTTTTCCACTACAAAAAAGAGCTGATATAAATATTTTTGAACACATAGGTCCTTCCCTCACCACCCTTTTTAAAAAAATCTTTTTTGGATTCAGAAGTAGTAGTAATGTTGCTGGATCAAAAGGCATCCTTGGTTTTATAGCTCTTTTGAGACAGTTTAATATGGACAATTTTACTTGACTCTATATAATTAACGTCATATTGCCAACATTTTCAATGAGAGGAAGAGAATTTGGAAGTAAAAAAATTTTTTAAATGATTGTTAAAAATAAAGAAAAATGTTTGTACATATGTATATGTACACACACACACACACACAGAGTGAAAAAGAGAGCACCTTATTACATTACTTCAAGTATGTAAATTTTACCTCCCCAACTCAACTCTTCAAAGGCAGAGATGAAATCATATTTCCTCAAGGATAAAATACAAAATCTGTTAGGATGATATTTAAACCCCTTGATACTTTTGGTTCCTGCCATCCTTTACAGACTTATTTCATGTTACTCCAATTTCATGACATGCCATGTCCAGCTCCCATAACTGGAATGTATTTCCTCATTCCGTAGAATCCTAAGATTCTCTTAGAATCTCTACTCTCCCTCAAGTCTCAACTCAGAGGTCACCTCCTCTGCTGAGTCTTCTGGTTGTTAGTGTTACTTTAGGCTGTGTATATTTCTATGTGTGCCTGTTGTATCCTTCCATGAGAAGGTAATCTCCCCTTCAAGGCTGGGAATTACACTTTTACAAATCCTCTGCACACTTCAGGATTATAAGACACTATAACACAGTACCACTAAGCAGTGGGAAAATTGGCCCAGAATTCATTAATCTAGTGTCAAAGGATTATAGATATTATAATATATGTATAGATGTCTAATGAACATTTTATTTTGATAATTATGCCTTTTGTGTATGTACCTCTATTTTTATTCTTAGATAACATTCATGTCAAAGTCTGACTATTGTTGACCCTTTATCTTGTCATTTCTTAATTTTATTCCTTCCCTTTTTCTCATTAATGATCCATAAATCCCTTGCTAATCATTGACAGCTAATCAACACAGCTGAGGATACTTCAACAGATGTGGGGAAGAGGTCTAGAGGCAGAGAAAGGGGCCACCCAAATCTTTTGCTGGGCTTCTGCTGAACAGAAAACTAATTTACTTTAGACCATTACCACTGTTACACATGATGTACCCAAGAGCAAACATCAGAGTCTTGGTGTTGCCATGTACAATATGGGTCACTTGGGGACAACTGCTTCATTTCTCTGAACCTCAGTTTCCTTACCTGTAAGAGTTCATACCACGTGATCTCCAAGGTCTCTTTCAGCTTGACCCCTCTGTGCTATGTTTACTACTTACCTCAGACGGCTATCTGAGTTGTGGTGTAGAGCAAATTAATAAATGTACGGTGTACACAGTGTGCTTTGTACTGTAAGGCACTATGTAAATCTGAGCAAAAATTAAATCATAACTCATAGGCAGACTCAGAAAAATCCCAGGTTTCTGCGTTACAAAGGAGAGTCACCTTAACTCCTGCTGAGCTGCTGTAGTATCCAAAGTATCTTCAAGTTCTGTTTTCAAGGCTTCCAGCTCTTCACTCAAGTCTCTCTTCTGCTTTTCTGCTTTGTTTCGGGAGACTTTTTCTGATTCAAGGTCCTCCTGGAGTTCAGCAATCTGAGCTTGTAGTTCTCGTACAACTTTCAGTGCATTGTTCTTATGAAGTGTTTCATCGTCACCTCTGTTAAAAATCCAGGTATATCAGGAAATCAGATACCACACACATGTATCTATACATATTTCATGTTTCTTAAATGATACTAATTGCCCATTCATTCTTTCCTTGAGTATTAAGAGCCATGGCAATGATGGCAGGAAACTGGGTATCTGAATGTTAGTCATTCATAATAAAACGTTGGGGGATTATTCAATAACTTGCAATGATCAATACATAACCATCCATCTAATGTGAATTAAAAAAAAATGTGGCACACTGCCACATTACACACAATGAACTACTTTCTATCAGTATTGCAATGTATTAAGAAAACACAACAGCACAAGTGCATGTCACTGAGTATATAACAGATCACATGTAAAGAAAGAGAAGATTTAGGAATTTAGGAAATGGATAAGAAGTTTGGTCCAGAGGAAAGACATACTAGTGATAGGACTTCAGCTATCTAGACATCTGCTGGGCTAATCACATCTTGATTTACTTCAGTAATAACTTCATCATTCAAAAGATAAGGAACCAACAAGTAGAACTTCTCTTCTGGATCTGATTCTCATTAATAGAGGAGAACTAGTTGCCAGGTGTAAACAAAGGAGACCTTGGGAGAAATGATCACTCACTCCTAGAATTTGTGTTAAAGGAGGAGAAGAAAGTCACACAGATTGACATGCAAACCTAGCCTATAGGTTAGTTGGTTTTTACAAGGTTCAAAGAAGTCCAGAAAGGATAAAAAACTCTCAAAAACGACATTCTGAAGATACCCAGGTAAATGATGGAAGAAGAAATTGATGCAGATGCACAGGGAGCTCACCAACCAAAATAGATTTTTAAAATAAAAGTATAGAAAAAGGGTATGAGGACGGCTAACAGAATAAATATAAAAGTGTAGTAAGGACCTAGAAAAAGTTTAAGTACTTAAAGTTCATAATGAACTAAGTTTTCAAGTAAAGCTAAAGACATGTGTGTGCATGTATGTGTATTATGTATTTAAGCTAGATATCTGGAAATAGGATCAAAGAAAGAATAGGACCATTATTTAGGGCAAATGGGATGAAACAGGAGAGCTGATCAGCTCTAATTTTGCTTATGCTTTGCCTGACAAAGAGAAAGAGAAGACAGAATGAAAAAGGCTGATACACAAGAGGAGTAAAGAGTAAGGAACACATAAAAGCAAGAACTGTTAATTGCACATGATACCTGAAATATGATAGAAAATAGTCTACAATCTATAGATGAGTGAGTTTGATTGTGTTTAACTCCTAGGAAATAATCCCAGAGTGGATCATCAAAGAGATGATTAGAAAACATCTAGAAAAGAAGTAGTGATTACAAAGAGTTAGTATGGCTTTTATCAAAACCAAGTCATGCCTTATTTTTTTTAACCTAGATTTTAGCAAATAATTTTATTTCATGCCATTCTTGAGGAAAAGATGAAGGGGTACAGGAAAGATGATGTTATAGCTTAGCTAGATTCAGAACAGGGTGAATGGCTGGATTTGAAGAGAAGTTATTAAGAGTTCTGTCTCATCTTGCTAGGCATTCTCCAGTGGGTTGCTCCAGGAATCTGTGCTTGGTCTTATACTAGTTAATATTTTTATCATTTATGTGGATAAAGGCACAGATATGTATATCAAAACTGCAGATGACACAAAGCTAGGAAGGACAGTTATCTGGACTCAGATAAATCTTAATAGCATAGAGCACTAGGATAAAACATAACTCACTAAAAACAATTGTAAAATTTTACACTTGGGGTTAAAAAGATAAATGACACGTACAAGATGGCAGAAGCATGGTTAGACAGCAGTATGAAAAAGACCTGGTAGTTTTAGTGACTGGGCAGCTCCGCTCAGCATGAGGTGATCCTGGGTTCCACAAATTGGGGAATAGCTTCCAGGTATGGGAAGGTGATAGTCCCCTGGCCAGATAACATTCTACGCTCTTGTCAGATGTTACTCTGTAGTGTCAAGATTCAGTGTTGGGACTTAAAGTTTAAGAAGAACATTGATCCTTTGCTGGGCCTAGGCCAGAGACTCACAGAATCCAAGTTGAAGAGATAGCCATCCAGTCCATCCATACTTGAAAAAGAACTCTCATTACAACCCACCTGACAACTGGTCTATTCAGACTTAGAAGACTTTCAATCAAGGAAACCGCCACAATATGGTGAGGCAGCCAACTCCACTACTCATTAGTCATGTTTGTTAGGAAGATTTTCTTGACCTCACACTTAAATTTGCTTCTTTGAAACTTCTACCCTTTATTCTGGCCACTGGGGCAAAACAGAATAAGTCTAATGTTTCCTCTAAATATCTGAGTAGCTATTTTACCCTTGAGTCTACTCTAGGCTAAATATCACTAATTCTTCCAAATGATATCATATGCCATGAACTTAATGCTCTCTACCATTCCAGTGGCCCTTCTCTGGGTGCTCTAAAGCCTGAGCAATGTCCTTCCAAACTGTAGTACCCACAACTGAACCCAAATTTCATGATCTGCCCAGGGCAGGGAACATGAAGATCAGCACATCCCCATTCTTACTGTAGCTCAAGTTTGCATTACTATTGCTTGACTATCACATTACATAACTGCCTCATACCAGTAGAGTTTGCAGTCCACTAAAACACCCAGAATTTATTCAGATGAATTGTTACTGACTATGAAATGCACTACCGACTTTCACTTATGTGGTCAATTTTTTGAACCTGTGCCTTTATTTATCCCTAGTCAATTTCATACCCTCACAGTATTCATGCCAATGTTTTAAGACCCCCAAAATCTTTTTGGATTCTGACTATGATCTAGTGTGCTAGTTATGCTTCTTTGCATCATCTGCAAATTTGATAAGATGTCTTTATCCAGTATTAAACAATTACAATAGTTTTCTGTGTAAGATTATTTCTTGTAGAGAATTTTCTGTAATCAAGAGTCACTAGGTCATGTAGCCAAAATTATTCCAGAAGAACCCTTAGTTGTAAATTTAATTATGACACTGAAATGAAGAGATTCGTAAAAGCATAAAGTAAATAAATACATCTGCATTCTAAAAACAGAACATCTTATAAATGGGGGAAAAAACTGAGGTAAATATATTGTGCTTCCTCCCCAAGCTTCATCACAAAATAAATATATTTAAATGAACAGTAACACGGGCAATTATGTTATGGTAAAGCTAGTTAATCTGGTGTTAAATGAATGCTGGCATATGTAGCTGACATCTGGAAACAGCTCTCCCCAATTCCTCTCCAGCTTACTCAGAAATAAAATCCATATGAACATTACTAAATACAATGTTCTTAATAATCTCAGACCTGGCAAGAGCACCCTGTAGCTCCTCCTCTTTTTTGGCCAACTGGATCTTTAGTTCTTCAATCTGGGCCTGTAGCTCAGCTATTTGGTCCTGCAGATCTGTAGTTTCCCCATCAAGTTTTCTCTTGGCCTTTTCCAGCTCTTGACGAGTTTTCTCTTCTTTCTTCAAGCGCTCTAAGGCAAGACATAGGAGGCTCTTCAACACACTGAACACATCAAGATAACCAGGTTGGAACTTTTTCAAGAATAAGCAGCTTTTAAAAAAATTATTATTCAAGAATAAGCCACTGTCTCTGTTACATTTTATAAGGTGTCCAGATGTTTGAAACCTGTTACAATTTAAAAAGAGATATGAGCTTGATAGAAATTGTGTGAAGGAACATTAACACGGATGGCACCTTCAGAGAGGCAGATGCAGTGTCAGAGCACGTCTGTGGACCAGGAGCAAGAGAGAATTGTAGAAGAGGAATAATGGGGAGAAAAGCGGAGATTATTTTTTTCCTTTCCCTTTACCTAGATTAGAATAATACAAGTACTTCATCTGCTCAAGGAACACATTTCTAGAACAAAAAGCCTGCAGTGAGAATAGATTCTAAGACTGTAAAAGGGAGGGACTGTATTTCAACCTCAAATTATTCTTTCCTTTGCATCTGTTATAAACCAAGAGGTTGCTTAAAAACCACATACAATGGGTTTGTGTGAAATTTCCCATTATATCATTTTATAAAAGAATGCTGATGTTAGACTTTTATTAGAGAGGTTATATTCAAGGAATTTCCCCAAATCTTTATGTTTCTTCTAATTTTAGTGGTTTTGACTTTAACTGTAGTACAAAACCCTCCTTAAAAAATTTTTACATAACCAAAATATTCAGTTTCATCTTTAATTGTCTCCGCTATCCTTGCAGTTGTTACAAGAACTTCTTCAATATCTCTAGTTGTGAAGGATATGGTTTTTATGGTGTGACTTTGTTTTGGTTAGATCATTAATCAACTTGGAATTTCTTGTGGCATATCTGACATAAGTAGGTGGTCTAACCCATTTTCTACCAAACAGCTTGAGTCAGCCTAGAGTTTGTGCTCTTGGGTTTATCAAATACTCCACTACTGTGTGTTTTTGCTTTTAGGTTTGTCTTATCTATCCTGTTAATCAATTCTAGTTTTTCTAATCAGATATTCAATGTTAGTGATGTACAGCAACATACAATTTGAGGTCTAGTGTCCTTCTGACACCTAAAAATCTATAGGGTACCAAATAACAAATCAAAAACCAACTGGGGTATGACTTCATACCTATCAAATTAGAAAAGATGGGGTAATTTGATGTTTAGGATGATTTAAGAAGAGAGGATCCTAATCCACTGTTGATATAGCTAACTGATTAAACAACCTTAAATTATGCAAGAAAAGAATCACAAGATGACTCAGTTTTACCCAGAGTTTACACCACTGGGTCTATAATCCAGGGAGGTATAAGATCACCACAACAAAAAGACTCACATATAGGAAACTATTCAGAGCCACATTAAAGGACAGGCAAAGTGGAAGACTTTGGCTCAAAGCCTGCCCCTAGATACATACTAGCCATGTGACACAGGCAGGTCACTTAACAACTTGCTGTACAATGCAGAGAAGGTAACTCCTTGCTATGGTAAAAGGAGTTTCCTATATCGATGAATTTTCAAGTTCAGTCCCAAAAGGGTTATTATATGTAACATCAAAAAACTGGAAACAAATTATGTGCTTCAGAGATTAGAGAACGGCCGAACAAATCGTGGTATGTGAAGATAATGGAATACTATTGTGCAGTAAAGAACAATGAATATGAAGTTTTCAGAGAAAGAGGAAGAGCTGCACAGAGCTATACAGAACAAAGACAGGAGAACCAAAAGAACAATACACAAATGTAAATAAATGAAATGTAAAGACAACAAGGAAAGGCGACAAAGGTCAAATTAAATGGTGTCACCAATAATTAGCTAAAGCACACAGGCTTTCTGTTAAATAATGATAAACTATAAAAGCACAAGTTGAGATCAATACTATCATTCACAATCTCTCCATTAGGAGTTTGCCTAATTCTTTTTTTTTTGGAGTGGGGGGATGTATTTTGTGGGAGGTTTCACTGCCAAGCAGAGTGCGCTGAGCACTCCATTTTCTGCATTGAGAGCTCTAGTTTCTTACCTAAATTAATTCACTCATTAAGGCTGCTAGGTAGTGCAGAGAACAGGGGTCTGTTGCACCAGTGAAGATGGAGTGACATAAGGTCTATGAAAAAAATGATTAATAACCTACGGCAGTAGGAGAAAAGAAGACCTCAATAAAAACCTAGCATACAAACCTATGAACTGAAAGGATCCTAAAAATGAGAAGAAAAAATCAGTAACTATGAGAACATTAAGTATGACTAGCAAATAATACGATAAAGGAAAGCAAAGGCTTACTGCCTGTTAAAAGCCCAATTCTTGTGGATTCCCCTCCTTCCATAATCAAACAATGACAAAAAAACTCAGAATAGCTTGAAACAAAAATGGATATCATGAAATAATTATACTAATAATAGCTAGCATTTACAAGTACTAACGATGTACCAGGCACTGGGCTAAGCATTTCACAATGATTGCCTCATTTGATCCTCACAAAAACCCTGGGAGGTAGGTGTTATTATCCCCATTTTACATTTGAGGAAACTGAGGCAAACAGTTTAAATGACTCGCCCAGGATCTAACAGCTAGTAAGTATCTGAGACTGGATTTTAACATTTTTTTCCTGGCTCCAGGAGAAGTATGTTAGGCACTGCTCTACCAGCTGCCTCTTGCCACTGGATTCCAACTTCTGCTTACTACCTCCAACTTCGTAAGGGGTAAAGAGTGGGGCAGTCACTGTAGCTTTCAGGTTCTCTGCCTTAGGGCTTTCCCTACTTGCACCTTGACCCTACATCTACATAGGTTTTTAACTGACTTAGTCTTCCCCCTACTCTTTCTAACATATGACTGGGCAGTCAGTATGAGCTGCCTCTTGAGGGGCAGCAGTGTTTGGGCAGTCACTGTAAGCTAAGACAATCTCTGCCCTGAGGAACCTCTGTGGAATGCACGAATAGTCCCAGCTGGGTTTCTAACTGCCTCTCCCTCAAGTTCAGCGAAGCCAACTATGCCCTAATATTTTCCTCCTCTCTGTTCTCCTTCATATGAGTAAAACAGAGTCAGTGTTTGTTATATCTTATGGGGTAGGAGGGATGGGGGTGGTTCAGATAGAGGCTGTAGGCATCCCCTAGCATGAAAGTAGGCCCCTGGAAGAAGCCTGCAACTTAACCTGTGCTAGCTGCCCTAACTGTGTAGAGGCAGGTATATCTGAGTGAGAGAGCTAGTTCTCCTGGGTCAGTTGATGAAGTTTACTACTTTACCTGGTATTGTCTTTTCATCTTGGGGACTGGAGATCATAGGGCTGAAGTAGTTTATAGGGTAATGTACCATCTTGCTAGTCACAAGTTGTCCTTGCCAAAGCTAATCTCTGTACACTTGAATTCATTTCCTCCTGTTCTTAATGGATGGATTACACATACCACTCTACTGAAATTACTGTCTCCGAAATTACCAGCAATCAAGTCTTAACTACTAGGAGTCTTTTCTCAATGCTCACTAATTTCCTTGCCCTCATAGTACCTTGTGATACAGCCAACACCTTTCCTCCTTGACATGATCTCCTCCCCTGCATTCTGGGACACTGCTCTCTCCCGGTCCTCATCCTATTCCTCAGACTGCCGCTGCCTTGCTAGATTTACCTCCTTATACATGTCTATCTAGGAGTGGTCCAAGGGTCCATCCTGGGCCCTTTTCTCTTTTCATTACATTTTCTTCCTTTCTGATCTCAGCAGTTCCTGCTAGCTCAATTATTATCTGGACATCACTAACAGCTCTGGCATCACCAACAGGCTGCAATACATCTCCACATGAATTTTCCAATTCTCATCTCAAATTCAACATGTACTCTCATTTCTAACATTAACAGCTGAGAAAGCAAGAGCAAGTCACTAAACTTCTCAAACTTAGAGTCTTCATCTATAAAATGGGCTAGTATTGGTAGTACCTATATTTATGAGGGTCAAATGAAATCACTTACATTAAGTGCTTTTTTAAGATTATAAAGCATTATGTCAATTACTGTCATTTTTATTCAAATGGAACTAATTTCCTGGCCAAAGTGACAACTCCACCAAAGTTTCCAATTTCCATTACAGTCTTCCAACTTACTCAGGTTCACAACTGAAATTTCTGATTTATTAATATCCCATCAGTTGCCTAGTTTTATGGTTCTTCCTCTGCAACATTTCCTGCACATATCTTGTCTTTATTCACAGAGTCACTATTCTGAATTCAGGCTGCTTCATAGTTCCTTTATCATTTAATAGTCTCTTAAATGGCGTCACTGCTTCTAATCTACCTAATATATTAGTTTCCAACTTCTGCCTTCGAAGAACTTTAGCTGAAGGAGATTTGGAGACTTCTGGAATAGTAAAGAAGGCTCAGAGATTGATTTTTGGGGAGAAGAAATATGGGAGGAATTGAAGAAAAGGTATCAGAAAATGGAAAGGAAGTTAAGTTTGTCTATAAAGTTAATAGCAAGGTAAATTAAGAAAAAGATACTAAAGACCAAAATGAATGGCATTTCCACAGGTGAAAAATTCCATAAATAGTTGGACATTGCAGTTCTGTAGGAGATCTGCCAGCAAGAATGATAAAGGACTGAGAAAATATGGAAACAAGGAGAACTTTTCAGGGACATTCACAGTATTTATTTCTGCTCAATGGACTTAACTCATCTAATATAATGCAGGACTTTGAAGAGTGAAAGTAAAAGGGTTCAAAGAATGACTATATTCTCTAGGTTATCAAGAAGGGTTTCAATGTGAAAAATAAAAAAGCATCTGAAGAGGTAGAGGGGACCATCTCATCCTGTGTTGGGAAAGTGGAGAGTAGAAGTGACTCAGGATTAAAAGGAAGAAAGAACATTGAGCTCCAAGTTAAATAGCAGATATGAAGATCTTCTAAATGAGGAGGGAGCCAGTCTCTCTTGAGGGGAAGCAGCTGATCATCTTTCCAAGCAATAATGGTGTGGATCTACAACTGCCATCAGGACAGAGTTAAGACTCGGGGGGAAAAAAGATGAGTAGTGGTGGTTGGTATGTTGATGTTGACCCAAGATGAGAACATTACAGCAGAAACATCTGCTGTCCTGATGTGATACATGTCCAAGAACTAAAAACTAGAACATCAACATGTGCTCTGGTAATTCACATGGAAACAAACAATACTGCTCCAAGGACTCTAGAAGAATGGTAACAGATGTCTCTACCTGAACATTCCACTGGCATGTCCATAACAACTCATCGGGCTCCTTTAAGCATTCCTCTATCTGCTGTAGGACCCACCTAACAGTGACTTGGGTTCACAACCCTGAAGACACCAGAGACATTTTGCTTTCCTTCATCCCCCGTAAACAGTTATAAAGTCCCGTCTATTGTAGCTCTACATTCAACATCTCTTGACTCTGTCCCCTACTCTTCACTTTCCAGATCATGATACTAGTTTATACTCTTATCATCTCTCAATTGAATAATTTTTAAGAACCTTTAAAATAAAGTCTAATTAATATTTTCTGCTTCTTACATCACCATAGAATGATGTATCCCTTTCCTCAAGAGCCATCCCAAATGATAAGTGCTTTTTTTGGAAGGGGAAAAAAAGGCCAGCACAACTGAAAAATCTGAAAACATGTGTAATGTATAACAACTATGGACCTCCCACTTTCAAGAAAAGGTAGGAAGGGAATCTTCTCATATCTCTTCATTTGAACACTTAGAGAAGTTCCATTCTGCCAAGGATAAAATGCAAGTTCCTCAGCCTGATATTTAAGGAACTTTATAATCTGTTTCCAGCATTATGTCATATAGTTTCTCTTTATGTCCTAGTCATACTGGGGTAACAGCTGTTCCTGAAACTCAACATTCCATATCCTGCCCTTGCTGCCCTGGCACCTCTCCTTCTGTCTCTCTAAATCTTTATCTTCCGTCAAGGTTCAGCTCAGGTGCTTTCTCGTCTGTTAAGTCTTCTCCAAGTTGATTCCTCTCTCTCTTCAAAATTATTTAGCATTTATTTCTTTCTTTACATATATAATTTTGATGAGAGCACTGTATTGAACCAAATGCTTTTTTATAGAGAACAAATAATGAGCATAGTGTAATCTCTGGAGTCCCAACACCTTCAGCCCAATATCTTTTAGATGTGGACTGTTTTAGAATATTGTTACCTGACCACTCCTTTCTCCTACATCATCAGTGAAGCCCTAGAACTATTAAGAGGATTCTCACAAAGATTTTTAAGGGAGGAAAAAGTACACATTATCCTTTGGATTGGAAGTTATTTTCTTGACTGCCTTTTGTGAGAAGTAATAACATTTGAGATCCTCTCCCCTCCAATTTGCTATTCTCGCCTTCTTCAAATTATCTTGAAAAATGATTCTTGGCTGTCCTTGAGGGTATCTGCTCTGTTCTTGGTTCAGCCCTGCTGTCGCTCCCATCTTTGCCCTTATACTGATGCTTTGGTATGATGGCACTCTCACTCTGTTACAGAAATCTTGATAGAACTTTTCCACTTTTCATATGTTTGCTCTTTTCCTTTTAGTTTCCTCAAGTTCAGTTCCTTAATTTGATCTCACTGCAAAACTCTTGTGACGCAATAGTTTTGGGGGAAATGTGCTCATAATCACGTTATCTTCTCTAAGATTTTATTTTTTACCACTAAGTTAATATTCTAAACTAGTTTTTTCCTTGGCTTCAGTTTCTCTGCTTGGCAAGGGATCACATGCTTGTTGGCTAAGGTTAAAGTTAAACCTTTTGGTGTAATTGTGGTGTAGGATTTATATTACTTGGAAAGGGCAATGGTCTATATCTATGCCTTTATTTTTTTTCCTAGTTCTTATGTTTTGGTGTCACCAGTTTGTTTAAAAAGACCAAATGAGGGTTGCCTCAAATACATACCCTATCTTCCATTTACTCTTTCTTGAAACTTGGCGTCGATTTTTATCTTTGTTCTAATACATTGATGATCTGACTGTAAACAGAGAGCTGATCTAGAAATGAATTCCACCTTGGAAACCAGTCATTCCTGTCTACTAGATACTCACTGTTACCTTGTGAAGCTCCTCTTATCTAGCGCCTCCCAACTTTCTTTTTAAAGAATGTATTAGAGATGTTGACATGGAATATTTCTGCACTCTTTAAGTTTTAGTCGTGCTCCTCTGTTTATCCCAAGTCATGTTTTCTACCTTTTTTTTGTTGTCTTCCACAGCAAATAATAAACTAAAACTAACACTAAATCTATAATTACAAAATAATGTGTTCAAAAAACTAATCACAAAACGTGAATGAGTGAGCTTCTAATGAACATACTCCAAAACACTCATGGTTACAAAATACTCACCTTCCAAGTCCGTGATCATCACCTCCTGCTTATTCCTGAGTTTGGCCAAGTTTTTGGATTTCTCTTCTTCTTCAGCCAGCTGAGAAGAACATTCAGCGATGCGATCTTCCATCAGTTTCTTTTCCTATTGGGGAATAATTAATTAACCTCTTTATAAAGGAAACTGAAGGTGGCAATTCAAACTTTTAAAAGTGGACAAGCTACTATATAAAACAATGACAACACTGCCACTATAGGGCTACACCGGAACAAGAAATTTGAAGCTAAGAAATTATATAATGTATATTTCACACTAAAATGATTAAAATAAATCAATCTGAAATAATTTATGAATTTAATTAGAATTGCTAATTTCTATAATTTGGTCTATAAAAGTAGGCAAAAAGAAAGAATTCAATTCATTTTAATCCAAACATTTACTGAGCACATACTATATGTGAAAAGTACTATGCCAGGCTCTTTGTAAGCACAATCCTTGAAGGATAAAACATCAACTGAGCACAAAATAAAACTCTGGGAGTTTGCATTTAAAGGACATGCAAAAAGATCTTTTTCAAATTCTAGACTTGAGGTGGCAACACGATGATACCTTGATAAATTTGGAGTTTTGGTCCTCTAAAAGTAGAATTTCCTCTTCCATTTTCTTGATTTTGGCTTCTGCTGTGACTTTTTCCAACTGTAGCTTTTGCCGAGCTCCTTCTTCCTCATCAAGCTGCTCTTCTAGATCCTTCATAGAAGAAGAATACTTAATACATACTTTGCTCACTTTTCCTAGTAAAATAGTCCTATATCTTAAAAAGTAACATATCAGAATCACAGTAAAAAGGAATAGTTATTTAAAGACTGATTAAAAGCAACATATATAGAAAGAATTTAAGATTATTCCATTTATTTTAGATTACCAAGTATTTACTCTATTTTCAAAATTTTCTTGAACATATTCAGTCTCCTTAAAGGTATTAGATGATGTGTCTCAAATTCTGACACTTGGCTAAAGATGAATAAAAAAAAAAGTAACAATGGAATTTGTGATTAGCCACCTTTTTTGAAGGTCACTGATCCATATGACATTTCAAATCATTTAGAATCTATAAATTGCACTTATAAATCATTAGTTGCTAATTGTACCATTGTACAGGCAGTTTTTTCCCTTTATAAAATACTTCTCAGTCTATCAAAGTGTTTAAAAACCACCTGTACTAATCTGCATATAGCTTATATCATAGTTTACATCTGTTACCTGAGGCTCAGAGAGGTTAAGTGACTTGTTCACTGTCACACAGCTAGTAAATTAGAGTTGGGATTTGAACCTGTCTTTCTGACTCCAAGTCCAGCTCTCTATTATTCTATGCTCCTTCAAAGCATTTTATAGAAAGTAAAGTCCTCACTCTTCTGGGATTCAGCATCCAATTCTGGAAGCAAACAGTCAGTAGGACAATGGGATTTGAGATTTCAGGACCAAGGCTTAACTATAGGAATGATGAGTTCCCAAGCAATCTGGCATACACCCAGCAAGGGTTAACAAGAATGTATCCCTCAAAGGTCTTGTGAACGTAATCAACAAAGTTCTAAACTTAAAAGGAAGGGAAGAGATGAGGAGACGTGGGAAGGAAAAAAATGCCTACATATATCCACTAAGCTAGATAATAAACCAAGTCCCTATAATGTGGGAGGGAAAGTAGGCGTGAACACACAGTTTTGTTGGAGAAAAAAAATCCAAAGAAGGAGTCAGCAAAAAACTGCAAAGATCTCACATCTATCACAAATGCACAAACAGGTAACAAACAGGCTAAAGAGTTCATAATGAAAGAAGGCAAATCTGATCTCTCAGGTTTCACTGAGATTTGGTGGGATATGACCATTAACTAGAATGTCTCTAGATGGCTATATGTTAAAAAAAAAAAAAGTGAGGGAACACCTATCATTGCATATAAAGGAGGTGTGTATATATCTATATATCTATACATATGTGTATATGCACGCATACGTACACATATATGAAGAAATACAGGAACCAAAGGTGGGGAACATGGTAGAGAGCAACAGAAACATGGACAGAAATGATGTTTGCACTAGAATATATTTCAGATTCTTTGGAAAGAAAGCAGGAATGGATGAAGATGGTTCATCACTGTGCCAAAAGAATTTATTAAGCTAAGCGCTAGGTACTGTGGACACAAACACAATAAATGAACAAAAAACATGGAAAGACTTACATTATAATGTACAATTAAGCTAAAAGAACCAAGAAAACAATTTATGTAACTACAAAAATGTAAAAAGAAAGAATAAAATGAAACTGAACGCTGTACTGATGGTGACCAAAGTCCCCAAAGAGCTGAATAAAGCTGCCTCTCTCCCTGCACAGCAGAGCTGGGGACCAGCCATGGGCAGAGAATACCATGTGCAATATCAAGAATAATGTATCTTATCTATGTTACCTGGTGGTTGGCAAGTGGGAGTGAAGACACAATTTTGTTAGAGAAAAAAATTCTCCATTAGATGTTGCCTTTCTTTATATTCCCAGCACACAGTACGATGCAAGGCGCATTAATGCTTAATAAATTTTTTTTTGATGGATTGATGGTTGTGTTACTTCAACCTAGGGTTCAAGAACTTATTTTGTAATCTATCTGGTAAATGTATTTCAATATAATTGGTTTCACCTGCAATCCTATGTATTTTATTTTATGCATTTCAAAACTTTATGCTGAAAAGGGGTACACAGGATCCACCTCACTGCCAATGGGATCCACAACACAAGAAAGGTTGAGTTGGTTTTGATGAACTGCTTTGTAAAAAAACAGATAAGTTTGTTAAACAATGTAAGCCTGGAACACGCATGAGATACTCATGATAGTGAACTTCAATTATCTGGCAACCTACTAGATTTGAATTTCCAATGAAAGTCAATAATTCCTTGGCTTGCCTTAATGAGAACTTCATGCCTCCAAAAGTGCAGGGACCAATGAAAGAATTTCTATTCTGGACCCGATTCTCAACAAGAAGACATGAATTGCTAGGGTGGAAATGATGATGAGGAAAATAACAAATTAATTTTAGAGTATTTGTATTGTGGAAGATCAGAGAAAAGTTCTCCTGTGCCCTAGTCTGACATGTGCCAGAGATATTGTGAAAGCAGATTTCAAATGTTTCAGGTACAACAGAATGGCCTGACACTCTATAGGTGAAGTTGGCAAGAAGGGATGGAAAGTCTGTAAGAACAAAGTTCTGACAACACAAAGGGGAAAGCATATAATTGGACAGATGTGGCTAGATAGGGAACTTGACAAACTTAGATTTTAAAAAGATAAATGAAGAAGACACAAGCAAGACAACGGATGATGAAGCATGAATCACGCTGACGTGAGTGTGTCAAAAAAAATGAATATAAGAAAAAGGGTGTTTTTAGCTCTATCAGGAAAGAATAGGGATGCTGCTTGTTGTGCATATGATAACAATGGACAAGAGAAATAAGGGGGAGATGCCCGATTTTTATTTCCCTTCTGTTTTATCTGACAAGAAGAAAGGTCTCTGGATTGTAATGGTTAGGAAAAAAATCAGCCATAGGTAGATGAAAACCAACATAAAGCAGAGATGTAACAAGAAGGGCTCTCCAAGCAAGTCACCAGGACTTTGGGATGAAAGAATCATGGGATGTGACTGCTGAGACACTGTCAGCAATCTCTGGAAAATCTTGGAGAACAGGAGAATGAATGGAAAAAGGTAACTATTGTACAAATTTCTTAAAAGGAAAAAAAAAAATCTAGAAGCTATAGACAAGTAAACCTGACTTCAATTTCAAGAAAAATTCTGGAATTAGAGAGACATTTAATAAACATCAATAAAATGAAGCCTTCATCACAAAGAGGGGCACTGTTTCATTAATAACTTTGGTGGTGCTAGTCTAACCTCAATTTTCTTTTCTCACAGGGTTATAAAGACTATTATTGGTGAGACTATACTGGACAAAGTATCTTATGCTGTTCTTTTGGTCAAGATGGAAAAATGAAGGCTAAGTGCCACAGAGTTGCAGTTGAAATGGTTAAATGACTGGACTGAAAAGAGCAATCTTTAATGCTTCAATGTTGGTTTTGAAGAAGGTCTCGAGGGAATCTTTGCTTGGCCTTGTGCCTTTTAAACATTTTTATCAATGACATGGATAAAGGAAAAAATGGAGTTTTCATTAAATTTTCAGATTGTAAAAGAAAACAAAAAACAAAACTACCTTTGAGGGACAGGTAACACAATGAAAAACAGGTTGCAAAATGCTTTCAAGAGACTGGAATGGTGGGCAAAATATTAAATTTAATAGAGGAAAATGTAAAGTCGTAGAGGTATTGGGAGAAAAAAAAAACCATCTTCAAAATTAGAGTAGAAACATGGCTAGACAACAATTTGTCTGTGAATATCTGGAGAGTTGAACATGAGCTTAGCAAGGGTTAACAGTGTGATGTAGCAACCAAAAATGCTAATGCAATCTTAATTTACATTATGACACATGTATATATGTAGGCACATGCATATATTCTCAGCAAGAGAAAGATAAGATGACAGATCCAGAGCTGAAAGGGATCTCACAAGACATTTAGATCAACTCCCTCATTTTTCAGACAGGAAAACCGAGGCTCAGGAAGGTTTAAGTGACCTGCCCAAGGTCACAGAGGCAGTGTCAGCGAGGTTAAAGATCATGTCATATTGGGCTCTGCTAAAGGAAGTGGAGAGGTTTAACCTGGAGAATGAAAGACTAAGGAAGGACATGAAAATTGTATTTGAAAGACTGTCATAGATGTATTAGATGTGTTCTATTTGTTCTAATAGCTAACTCCAGGAACAGGTAAAAGGTTTCAGAGAGGTAAATTAAGGCCTTAATATTACATAAAAAACCTAATGATTCAACTATTGGAAAGTAGATGGATTATCCCTGGAAAGAGCTGGTTTACTCTCACTTGATGCCTTCAAGTTAAGGTGATGTCAACCACCTGACAAGCAGGCTGTGGAGAGGATTCTTGTTCAGATCCAGGGTGAACAAGACAGCCTCTGAAGTCCATTCTAGAGCTCTAGGATCCTATGTAAAATGAAACGAAAATGGGAAACCCATTGTGGGGAATGGAAGAAACTGACAACTGTTTGCTCAAATAGTGGTGGTCTGAGTGGGGTTCATATGCTTCCCATGATAAACTGGCATCATGTTAAGTACAGTTATGTAGTAAAAAAATACCCAAATTCAGAAAACATTTATTAAATGTGTCTATGATGCCATGGACTATTGAAAAGAATATCTATTGCTACAAGGTCAATTCAGTGTTGAAAGGGGCCGAAAAATTACTTTTGCTGAGAAGAATTAAGTGCACTCATAAAGGGTGCAAGGTACTGCCTTTTTCATGAAGGAACCACATGACGCCTGGAAGGAGAAGAACAAGAACTGGGATTTAATGGACAGTTTTGGACAGAAAATGAACCGTCACCCTGGAAAGGATATGGCCTTATTGGTATGTGAACAATCTGATGACTCAAAGGGTCAGAGAAAACTTTTGTTACGAAAAATTGGATATATATGAGTATGAAGAAGCAGTTTTCAAGGATATAAAATGTGAACTGATTAATGGTGGTCACAGCCTATTTGCATCTAACTTTTGAGACTCAAGAAGGTAAAACTCAAATGACGTAGAGCACAGGTTCCCAAAGGAAGGGGGGGGGTAATACTACTCCCTAGGGGGCACTGGAATGATTGAGGGGTGATGGTGGTAGTAGTTTGAAATGATTAAAATTTAAAAAAAAACTGTTAAAGAAAGTAGATTTCCAGAGCGGTGTTGAATAATTTTTATTTTTAAGGAGGTGGTAGAGGTCAAAAGGGGAAACCATTTGAATTATTAGCACATAAGTGAAAGGTGAGTCACTGAGTAGAGGACTTTAATTTAAGCCACTGAAAGTATTTAGGCTGAGTCTGAGAGTCTATGGTGAGGAGACTCAAAAGCCTGCCAGGAAAAGAGACTCAGCAGGGTTTCTAAAAGCAGTGTTTGAAGAAACAGCAGCAGGAGTAGTCAGTTGACAAGAAAGCTTTGGTTGCTACTTCATGATTGGATAAATTAAGATTAAAGCTCACTGGAGACAGTTTTATCTCCACCTGTGGCCTTTCGGCAACACCTACAGAGGTAATGAGTCTCAGGTCATTATTAGCAAGGAAAATGCAGAAAGGGGAAGGAGACTTTTCAATTTAAGAAGAGATGCTGAGATCTAACGGATAATACAGAATCTTGGGGAATGAAGAGCTGGCTAGGGTGTGCTTACCTTGCTCAGCTCTAGAATAATGAGGACAGTCAGCAAAGAAGTGGTTAAAAGACACCAAAGCTTGAGGTCCAATTGTAAATTACCAATTCTAAGTACCTGGACTCTCCTTCTCGGTGTATGTTCGCTTTTCCCCACAGATACTGAGTGTTATTGGTGGAAGGTTTAAATGCAGATTTATTATTACCGCATTTGCTTCAATACGAATACTTGTCATGCTGTTATTTTTCTTCATTGGTAAGTAAATGGCTACATTTAAGACCTAGATCTAAAAGTGTTATGACTGGGAGTAGCGGGGTCATGTAGATGGAGGAATATTGCTTCAGGCTTAAGAGCTAAATGATGAGCATGGAAGGGGTCTTGCAGGACCCCACGAGAACCTGGATGGAGGTTGGTGCTTCCTAAGTGACACTGACCTGGCCAGTGGCATGACAGGTTAGGGATGGGAGGTGTCAAGGATAAGAACTCTATCTTACAATGAGACACACGTGAGGCATCGCAGTGTCGTGAGAAGAGTGCTAAACTTGGGCTCAGGGGAGGCCTGGCTTTGGAGTCTGACTGATACTTACTAGGTGTTTGACCTTGGGCAAGTCACTTAACTTCTGAGCCTCAGTTTCCTCATCTGTAAAAGAGATAAAAAATACCTGTAGTACTTACCTCATAAGACTATTGTGAGGATCAAATGAGACACTATTTTGTAAATGTTTTGCTAAACTTAAAAGCACTATATAAAAATCTGCTATTATTTTTAATATTTACCTTCGTACTCTAGTGCTCCAAACATAGCAGGGGCTTAATAAATTTTTGTTGAATGAAGATTAAGTTAGATGACTACAATGACTAAAAAAGAGAAAGTCATGTTCATTATACAATTCCTCAAGACCAGCCAGAACTGACACCTAATGAGTGGGACCTTCTCCATGCTGGCAGCTGCTCAAGACTCCACCTGGGGGTACCTGGAGAGCCCTGGCAGACCCTATCTCCACCTCCCTCTGCCACAACAGCCACCCCAATCTTCCACTGATGCCCCCTTTCCTTTTCTCTTCCTGGCCAGGCCTCTCAAATCCTCCCAGAATCCCTTGTCCATTATGATCTGTGGGGCCACTCCCTGATTCCCAATGGTAGCTGCTGCTCCTGTGGGGACAGATACCCAGGTGCAAACTAAGGACTCTGGACCCCTGGAACACATCTCTTAGGATTTCCAGGCCTAGGCCCAGCTAAATTATCTCATTTATATGCCCTGTTTTATTCACTAATTAGATTTCTAGAGCAGGGACTATCTTTTTTTTTTTTCCTATCTGAATTTCCAGTGCTTAGCACAGAGCTTGGCACATAGGGAGAACTTGCTTTTCATTCACTGTTCATTATGATTTCATAAATGGTAAAATATTACTTAAGAATGTAAAAAAGAGATTGTTACTATTGCCTGTTACTGCAAAGAAAAGAATAACTTTTGAAGATATTATTAAAAATATCACTATTACGGAACTTCTAAGTTTGACTATAATTAATATAATTGAACCAACCTCTTCCTATTCGATACACACATACAAATCCATGTCTACAACTTCTATTCATTCAGCAAAGGCACTAGGAAAACTTCAAGGCCTGATTTCTTTCCCTGTGATTGGTCAGTGTTCTCCGGGGTCTCAGTCTGGTGTAGTTACATGCGGATAAACAAGCTCAGGCCAAGAGGGCACACAAGCCAAAAAAATTCAACAAACATTCATTAAACGCTGATTATGTGGCAGCAAAAGAGATGTAAAAGATAAGAATCCAACCCTCAAGGAGCTTACGCTCTGTTGGAAGAAATGTTAAATAAATGTGGGGCCGGTCCTATCTCCAGGGAGCTCACAGACGGGTACAAAAATCTGGCAGCTTGTTTCTGTCACAGAGACGATCTCCTTGGAGCCACACAATCCTGCAAAGGAACATTTATGGATACCTGAATGTGCCCTTGCATTTTTTTCTTCTCATTCTGGAGCACTTGATTTCGTTCTTCTTCTTCTTCAACCCTGGATTCCAGGTCATGAAGTATTTCTTCTAGTTCTTGTTTTTTTGCAGCAAGACGAGCTCGCATCTCCTCAGCTTCAGCAAAGAGCTCTGTTTCTGCTTGCAGCTGCTCGGCAAGGATATTCTTCTCCTCTAAAAGCTATAAACACAGGGAAATACCTAATGAAGTGTCATCCATCCATACAAAAGAGTCACCTGAGAGGATTGTAATAGTCCTGAAACTTCATGCCAAAGAAAGTTATAACCTGAATTCACAATTACTAGTATGAATCAAAAGATATTAAATTTCTGGATACATAATAATCATACTTTTCTTAGGTAATAATTATTTGTTCAATGATTGTGCACAACAAAGAATAAAACCAAGTAGACATACACTTTCAAACAATACAGGATTGAATTTATGAATGTCAATATATAAAATTCATAGTAACTTGTTCATAATAACTTGTCAGTTAGATCCGATATCCCTTTTTATTGTTTTGCCCATTCTCTGCACATTTACACACCCACCCACACACCTTCCCCTTTGATGTTGCTACTGTCATTGTCATGCATTATTTCATTTAAATTCTAAATTTCTTTACTTTATTCATATTCTCAATCTTAACTGCATGAGTTTTAGAATTTTGCAATCTAAACATACCACCACTGATTCAGCCACTTCCAGTTGTTGGAAATGGTCATAAAAGATAATGCCACCAAAAATATATTAGAAATTACAGCTTTTTCTCCCTTTTTGATATTACTTAGATACGTTCTCAATAATAAGATTACTGCATCAAAAGATATAATTGTCATTTATGACACTGGAGTCTAAACTGCTTGCCAAAGATTTCACCCACTTAGAATTTCCTGAGCACAGAACAAGTGCCATTTCTCCACAATGAGGCCTATTTTTTTTTTCTCATTTTAATGTGAGGTAGAACCTCAAGGCTGATTTCATTTGGATTTTTTGACTAGTAAGGGTAGAACATTTTTCAAGTGATTTCTAGTACACTTTCTGGTGCTATCTTTGACCACTCTGACCACTCTTATCCACTAGATATTGAGTTTTATCCTCAAATAGCCTATTTTTCTTCTTGGGGTCACTGAATATTTTTATTGTGCACAAGTCTTTAATTTATATAATATAGTTCAACTTGTTTTTTCAATTTTGTTCTGTTTATTTAGTGGATAAATTTTTTTCTCCTGACAATGAGATATTGTACACTTTTTATACGCCTTTTAAAATTTGCTCTAACAGTGTTTAATATGGAATATGGTTTTAGGCATATACATTTTTTATCATATGATTACTCAATCTTCCTAAATATATAAAATAACTCCTCAACTTTTATAGGCATATCACTCTTATATGTAAATAATTCTCTCTTCTGCTTCATTGATATGATTTTAATATTTTTGTCTAATACCAGCTAGCCTGAGTCCCTACCTCTCCCCATCAAACTTTGTGTCTTCACTGACATTCTTGCCTATTTGATCTTTTATATAACATCCATATTTTAACCAGTTCTATTTGGAAACTCATATTTTGATATTTTATAACAACTATAAATTTAGGGATATTGTACTTAATTTTCATTATCCACAAACACAAGAGTACAGTTTTGTAACTGTCATAGAAGTGTCTAGATGAGTTAATTTCCGAGTACTTAATATGTTTTATTATTTAAGAATCTATTTAATTAATATGTTAACATATATTAGGGACAGCTAGGTGGCAAAATGAAGAGAGTACTGGGCCCGGAATAAGGAAGACTCATCTTCCTGAGTTCAAATCCAGCCTCAATCACCTTCCAGCTGTGTGACGCTCTCCTGCTCAAGAAAGATACACAGAAGTTAACTGAGGCTAGTTTGACAGTTACAGGTGATTTTTATGAACACAGAGGAAAGACAGGTGAGAAAGAGAAGTAGCTTTTGCCTTTTTAATATGGGAGTTCAGGAGAAATGCTAGACAAAATGATACGGCTCAGCCTTCCAACCACCTCTAAATTTGGATTCTAACTGCTTTGGAATATAGTTATAAAACTCTCTTACCTTTAATAAAGCAATATATTACATACAGTTATTTTTTCCAAGATTTTAAAGCCTCTGCGTGAGCTAATACCAAAGCTACTAACAAAATGATTAGATCTAAAATAAACATGGAGATCATCATTCAGTAGTAAATGTCATTTTCCCTTGAATGCCAAATATCACTAGGTGAACTCATATTAATTAATGGCAATAGTGGAGGTTTCAAGTTGTCCATGCACATACCTGTTGATGTTTCCTTTCCATTTCTTCAAGCTCTTCTTCTACCTTTGTCTGCTTTTCCTTAACTTTCAACAGCTCTTCATCCTTGGCCTGAAGCTCCTCCTCCTGGCGGGTAACTTGTAGTAGAGGCTTCACCTATGACAAACTCAGAAATGAGTTTAACATTGTCTTTGTTCTATTACGTAACCACATTGCTACTCAAAACCATACAAGCAACTCACCTTGGTAAAAACTCGCCACCACTGCCAGTGCCGTAATTTTAGATAAGCTGCACAGTTACGCTGTAAGACTTTCAGAGCACTCAGTTGTTGCTGTTTCTTGGCAAATGCCCTTAAAAATAAAATAAAAAGACAAAAGCACATTTATGGTAAGTATTGGGGCAAAATTAATAGCTTTTGGGATGACAAAGTTTTCTGAAATAAGTAACATAAATGTGGTCAGAGCAGAGGGGATTTTAGTTAATCAACTATGTTCTTAGCATGAGAAACCTTGATTATTACAAATGCATTATGACCCAACTTTGCCAAGGCCTATACATTTGCCTAAGCAATCCTTCTTTATTCATTCTATGGGTTTTTAAAGTGCATTTCTGAATTGGCACTGTCCCACTTGCTATCAATGTTTATCCCCTTCCCACTTTGCACTTCAAGAAGCTGCCTTGTGTCAATCTGTGTCAAAGCCAACTCAGTAGTTACTGCTCTCAGTCATGTGTGTCTCTGCTCACCCATGTCCTCAACTTCATTTTCTCCCACTTTTTATAATACCTCGACTTTGAGTTTATCGTCTCTCCTTTTCCTAGCAAACTATTTCTTCTTTCTGTTGTATATTTTCCCTTATGCTTTAAAAAGCACAACTCTGCCCTATTTTGAAAAACTTCACTTAGTGATAACGTCCCTGTCTAGCTCTTGTGCTATTTTCTCTCACTGCTGAAATTTCTTGAACAAGCCATGAATCTCCATGGCCTCTATTTCCTCATAATCCACTTTTCTCCCAGAGCTCTACAATCCATCTTCCACTTCCAGTTCATGCCTCTGAAACTATTCTCTTAAAGGTCCTTTTTGATTACCTAAAAACGGAAATCAATGGACCTTTTCTTCAATAGTGCTTTTGACTTCTCTACAGTATTTTACACTGTTTGTCTTCCTTCAACTTGGGACTCTCCTCCTATGGTTTCTATCCCGGGAGACTTGAGAAAAAAAAATCATCTTATGTTTCCTCTGATGACTGCTCTTCCTTCTCACATCCCATAAATATACGGTGTTAGACTGACTACTAAAGTGAAGGTCTATATAGTCACTGTGCTGACCTTACTGTTGTATGCCTATGAAACAATGGACAGTCTACCACCGCCATGCCAGGAAACTGAATCACTTCCATTTGAATTGTTTTAGGAAGATCCTGAAAATCACCTGGCAGGGTAAGGTACCAGGCACTGAGGTCCTTACTCGAACTAAACTGCCAAGATTCAAACTATGCTTCAGAGAGCGCAACTCAGAGTGCAACTTATGGTCTGGCAACGTTGTTCAAATGCAAAATGTACACTTGCCCAAAAGACTATTTATGGAGAACTCGCATGGGGCAGGTGATCACATGGTGGTCAGAAGAAGTGACACAAGGACACTCTTAAGGTCTCTCTCAAAAACTTTAGATTTAACTGTGTAACATGGGAGACTGACACAGAGCTGCTCAGCATGGTGTGCCCACATCAGAAAGGGTGCTGTGCTCTATGAACAAAGAAGTGAAACAGAACAAAGGAAAGGTAGGATGCGCAAATTTGGAGTAACCACCCACCCCAAATATTCACACCAACTATCTGTGCCCAACATGTGGTAGACCATTCCAAGCTCAGTCACAGTCAGACACAATGAAAACTTCACTTTATCATGGTGATGTCATTCTGGTCCTCTTTGAAGATGAAGTACAACAACCAAGACCAAATATGAATGTTTTGCCAAGGTCATTTGTTCTCATTTTCTTCTTATGGCTTCAAATAAGACCCAAATCTACACATGCAGCCCAGTTTTTTCATTCAATAGTCCTGAAATCTTCTACTGTAGATGTACTGGACAGCCACATAACTTACATAACTAAGTGAGAACCTGTTAACTCCACACTTCCCTGATCTACTCATGTAGACCTCCCTCCTAACTTTCCTCTCTCCATCACAATAACCTCCCTTCTTGTCATCCTGTCTCATAATGTTGCTACCCTTTGTTTCTTTATTTTCCACCGTCTTAAAGGCCAATCAGTCTTCATATCATGATTAAGTTTTCTTTTATGACTGTTTTTAACCACCACATCTATTCCCATTACTTACTTTCTAGTTTAGGTTGTCATATTCCCTCCTTCCTGAACTCTAACAGATCTGGAGCTGGAAGGAACTCCAGACGTTAATTATCTAGTACAACTACTTTATTTTATAGATGAAGAAACCGAGATCCAGAGATGTTAAATGACTTGCCCAAGGTCACAAGGATGGTCAAAATTTGAACTAAGGTACCATTTCTGCAAATTCTTCAGGATAGTTCACTATTCTTCCCATTGCATTAAATTGCCTTCCTAGTGGAATAATCTCCACTGTTCACTCCTTCTCCAGTCTGTCATGCATCTAATCTGTTCTACATCTAGCCCTAATACTGAACTCAAATGGATCTGTCAACAGATGGATGAGAATACTCTTTCAAATAAGGCAGATCAATATTCTCTCATACCTACCCCATCCTTTATCATTCCTGTTCTCTCTGCCACAGGTATCTGTGCTGGGGCCTGCCTAACTTTCTCTTGATAATGGAAAGGAAGTAGTAAATGATATAGGCTTATCCCCTGTTTATCCTATGTTCTTGCCACATAAATACTTCATTTTCTTTTCCAATCAAATGCTTCTCTGATGACATCCTTTACTCTAAATTTGAGAAGTTTTCCCAATGAACAGTGAATGGAAATACTATTGGAAGAAGTAAATCATATCCATCAACATTCTTATTCATATGTATCTTTTTCAATCATCTGGCATTTAATCATATATGATTCTCAGGGCATCCCATTTTTGTTCTGTATCATTATTTATCTTTTCCTTTGTATGTGTTGTCAACTACTTAACATCTATCTCTCTCATCCATTCCTTTCTCTCTACCAATTTGGCCACCAGACCTCTGTTGCCTCTCACTTGGATTATTTCAAGAGCCTGCTTATTGCCTCAAGACTCTCCCCACTCTATTTTATCTATCATATAGTTGCCAAAGTGACTTTCCTAAAGCAAAGGTTTGAAGATGTCATTGCCACAGTTTTACTAATGAAAGTCCACTACCTTTAGGAACTCCTAAACTTTATAAACTCCTCTGTTTGGTAAAACCCAGCTCTAACCTACCTTTCCAAACTTGTTATATACTTACTCTCCATGACACAGAGTGGTCTAGTGAAACTGGGCTTCTGGCTGTTCCTCACACACAACACTTAATCTCCCATTTTCCCACCTCTGTACAGTCTGTCGCTCAGGCATGGAATATGTTTCCTCTTCAACTCTGCCTCCTAAAATGCCTAGTTTCTTTTGAAGCCCAGCTCTAACACCAATTTCTATAGAAGGCCTTTTTCAAGCTACTGGATCCACCCCCTCCACCTAATTATTATGGACTTATTTTATATATACTTATATGTGTGCATGTTATCTTACCTGATGGACTAGAAATCCCCTAAGGCCAAAGACCATTTTGTTTTCACTTCTGTATCCTCAATTCCTAGTACGTAGTAGATATTTTAAAATTGCATTTTGATTCTCTTATTTACCATAATTATATTTCAGCTTCCTTGAGCATAGATATCTTGTGTTATTCTTTTAGCACGTAGGACAGGGCTATGCCCTCTAAATAAATGTTTTAACAGATTATCAAATTTCAGAGAACTAGCACATTATAAAATAAACTTAATGATAAAATCATATGCAGATTTTTGGGCAGGGACTGATTCGTATCTCCTCAATTTTTAGTACAGGGATCTGAATATATCTACATAAATCAATAAACATTCATTAAGTAAACAGCCACAACATTCCAGGAGTATGAGACAGACTAGAAAGTCTCTGCCCTCAAGAATCTAATTTTTTATTAGAGGACACAGCAAGTTTACAGTTCAGAACATATAAGACACACAGAACAAAAGAACACTGGTGCTGCTGGTGACAGAAGTGAGAGTTAGGAGTGGGGATGAAGAACTGGGGAAGTCAGGAACAGCCCCTAGAAAAAAGTAGCATGTAAGCTGAGCCTTTATGGGTTATGCTATCTTTGCAGAATTTAACGTGTCAGATAAACGTCAATTATTGTTGTTAGAACATTCCATCTCAACTCACTTTCTGGCTAAGTATCCTCTACAAACAGCCTGGAAGAAGATGATGATGTCTGTAATCTTTAAATCTCGCTCTTCCTCCAAGTGGGCCAGAACGCCTGCTCTGAAGAATATCTTGCTTTGTCCAATTCTGTACAAGTTAGGGTCCAATTCTAAGGCTCGGATCTAAGAGATAAAAGGTGGTTTAGTTTTTGCTACAAATGACAATGTAACATACAAACAATAATTTAAAAGTTAAGGAAAACCTACCATTCGTTCACAAGCTTGTTTACCATCCATAAAGCCTTTTGGAATAGCATTTGGAGTTAGAATCTCATATCTATAAGAAAGGCACAGAAGAGAGAACTCAAAATACATTTTTAGCATACATATGTTTTCATCTATTCATAGCAATTTTCTCCTCTAATAGGTACATAATTAAAGTATGAATACCATATTTGGTACAATTGAAAGTTCCCATTATAAGAAATTATAATATGTATATATGTATGTGTAACAAATTACAATATGAATATTGTGTATGTCCTCCCCTCCTACCTCCCATCTCCCACTGAATTCCTTGACAGTACATGCTTGTGTCTTTGTATTCCTAGAGCCTGGAACATTGGAGGTACTTAATAAATGATTGCTGATTGACTGAAAACTTGAAGAAAAACCACATTTAATTCTTCCTGTCCCACACTATAATGATGACGCTCACCAAAGCCATTACTCTCATATATTCCTAGATTATGTGAGAGAAGATTTTATTCCTACCTGGTCATTTATTGGGGTTAAAGCCAGGGGTGGGGAACCTGCAGCCTTAAGGCCACATGTGACCTTCTAGTCCTTGGGTGCAGCCTTTTGACTGAGTCCTCAGTTTTATAGCCCATATCCTTTTATTAAGAGAGTTTGTTCTATGAAGTTTGGATTCAGTCAAAGGGCCCCGTATCTGAGGATCTAGAGGCTCACATGTGGCTTTGAGGTCACAGGCTCTCCATCCCTAAGTTAGACAATTAATTTAAGGATAAAGAATCTCAAAAGTAGAAGTAACTTAAAAATGACATTTACATAGAGCTGTATAACATTATAAAACACTTTTGTATCTCATGTAATCCTTAACAATAATCTCATGGAGTAGACATTGTTATTCTTACTTTATGTACAAGGCATCTGTGGCTCAGAGAAATGAACATATTTCCCAAAGTTTGCACAGACTGAGATGGTCCTTGAACCCAGTCTTTTGACTTTCAAGACTAGTCCTCTTCCTATGATAGTTATCATAAAACAGATACCGGATGAAAAGAATATGGAGAAAAAACATGCCTCATAAGGCTAGCAGTAGATGACAAATACATCACATCAGGAAAGGTGTGTCATGGTTAATAGATGCCACTGAAGATACTAAAAATTTCCTAATTGAATTTTTTTTTTATAATTTTGTAATTAAAAATAATTATAATCTTAATTTACAGTATTTTTTAGGGGCTAGCTTATTAGATACTAAACATCTTTTTCCTGTGTTCCCTCAGTTATAAAACAGAGGTTTTAGATTATGAGAGACTTTCTAGTCCAAATATGATAAATGTTTTGCTTTTTTACTTTTGGCATATGAATGAGGCATGGGGAGAATATTTAGTGGATTCAGTTTCTGGAATGTTAATCATGTCCTTTTTGTTACAAGGAATAAAAAGGAGAATACCTATTGAAATGTTCAATATACAATTTAAATGTCACCAATATGCTACTTCTCTGTGGGGTCTGATATAGGTTGCCAAAAAAGATCTAAGAATCAGGGAACTCTAAATTAGGTACTTCTTGTAAAATAATAGTTTTTGAGTAATGTCTTTTAGAGCAGGGGTTCTTAGGCTGGGGATACAAGGATTATTTTTAAAAACAATTCTGACAACTGCATTTCAATATAACTGGATTTCTTTGTTATTTTATGTAGTGTATATATTTAAAAACATTGTTCTGATAAGGGGCCCACAGGCTTCACCAGACTGCCAAATAAACAGTTAGAAAATGCACACATATACAAAGAAAGTTAAGAAGAACCCCTAGTCTAGAGACATGTACTGTATGATCCAAAGGAAGGATAACATGGGGACTTTAGGTCAGATATAATAACACAGTTTATCAGTAGGCAATCCGAGAACATGACTCAACTTGAGCACCAATTATAATAAATTTGAAGAATTATTTCCTAAGGAAAACTCTAAGGAAAAAGATAAGTGAAGAAAAATACCTATTCTTATTGATGCCATAACCTTCCTTTCCCCTAAACTTGGAGTTATTTCTCTAAAAGGCAAGGAAGGTAACCCTGAGACTTGACTGGCCCAGGATACTAAAGCTCAAGTCTTATTTTCACCTGTAGCCTTATTGACATGGCTTGCTGGTGCCCTAAGGCATAAAAAGGCTATCTACATGGAGTCAGGGCATTTCATGGTAGAAACTATCCCAAAGACAATGTTCCATATGGAGCCAAGGGAAGATTTGTCCACTGGAGCTAAATGTTGCCATGTTCTTGTTAAATAGCTTTTTGATAACTGTTTTTATTTCATTTTACTTCAACTCTGAACCTAAACTAATAGTCAGTCCTGTCCATTATATCATCCTGACATTGAATCTTTCTTTATATTATTCACTTCTCCCTGGAACATTTTGTGCTCTCCATTCTGTCTTCATTGCCTTATATTCTGACTCACTTTTCCTCCTTTATATTAAGTTAAAGGAGAGATTTAAAGGTTAGAAAAAGAGTTTATCTTATTGATAGTTATTTCAAAGAGTTATCTCATTGAACTTACATCTTAAATTAGTATTTCTTCCTACATATGTCTCATCTCTGCTAACCACATTATTTGGAACCATATATGTCAACCATAATAAATTTTCAATAAATTTTTAGACACACTGATTGCTGGTATTTGATCTCAATATGTTACTCTCCAGTGCTTGGGCAGCATATTTAATTGAATCTGGGAAAAAATAGGAAGACTCTGTTACCCTCTCACTATTTCTTAAGGATTACCATAACCTTTTCAGTTAGTAGTGAAGCACATGTAAAGACGTCTGAAGTCCTGTTACCTCTGTCTGAATTCCTGGAACACTATCCGGTTCGGGAACCCTTGTCGACAGATTCTAATCCCTTCCAAGACACCATTGCAACGGAGCTGATCAAGAACTAGATGAGGATCCAGTTTTCCAGCCTAATCAAGTAAACAACAGGTTAAAAGTCATCCTTTGTAAAATGACACAAATATTTGCAAATTAGCAATGAAAATGATTACAACAAAAAATGTTTATCATTTGGTACACAAACATAATGTTTTATTTAATACTTGCCCTCTTCTCATGATTGGGAATGATGCAGCGAACAAAATTAGGGTTAGTATTTCGAAGGGTAGCCATCAGCTTAGTGAGAGATTCTTTGTACAGCTGCCCAACAGTCCGAAACATGCCCTTTTTGGTTTTATATGCGGAGCCAAAAGCAGTCTCTGTCATGCCAGTGACTTGATCCAGACCCACAATACGATCCACTGGTAAAAACAAGAAGGAAATATAAAATCAAACCAGTTATGACTTATATCAGATAACAACATGACAGAGAATAATAGGGGAGCAGCACAAGCTTTGTGAAACAGATGGTAAAGGGGGATGCCATCTAGGGAAGGCAGTCAGCATATCCAGACACTGGGCACAAGCAGTGGAATCATAAGCCACAAACTTCTATGGCACGATGTCTTAGTGCTTTGATAACTTAATATAAATACAGACTAACTTTTAAAAACATTAGTTATAGTCACATGAAATACATCTCCACATTGTCACTATTTTAAATAAATTATCTTGCCTGAAACTATATAAGCAAACTATGTAAAAAATTCAACTTACTTTCCAGAGCCCGAATATATATGTGTTGCCCTAAAAAAGAGCGTATGAAAAGGTAAACAGAGAATCCTTAGGAAAATCAATGGACAATGAAAATATCCATGAAATGGGGACCATAGATTCTCTCCATTCACTCATCAGCTTTTTAGAAAGAAAAGTGACTCTGGGAAGAAGATGAATTTAAACTGCCAGGGAATACTTTAACTGTATAAATTTCTCCAAATTACAAAAATGTTAGAAAGACTTAGATAAAGGGAAAGAATCAATGCTATAAAAAAAATCAAAAAGCAGGAAAACAAAAATACAGAAAAATGTTTTCACTTTCAATCACCTTTCTATTTCTTTAAGGAAGAATAAACCCCCGAGTTTTCCATGTGAATACTAGCTAAAATTTCTCATCATAACTTCATCATGAGTAAGTAAAAACAACGTTAAATCTATCATGTTAGTAATGGCCCACAATTATCTAAACAATCCATGCTAATATTTACTTTTTACTCTACCTCCAGATCACTAGCTAAGAAGAATGTAAGTATATAGCTCACAAGAACAAATTTTAAAAACAGGAATAAAGGATCCTTTGTGGATCATTTTTTTTTTTTGAAAACCACAAACATAAGGAAAGAGGCAACAGATAATAAAAATTTTAAGAACTGCTCCTCTTCCATTTAGGTAATATAGCTGAAATGGTACTGATTTTCATAGCTACCTCAATGAACATTATAAAAACATAAAAAAATTTAAAATTTTTTTAAAGCCTTTTATCTTCTTTTATTAACAAATAAAGCTAAGAAAGATCATTATCTAAATGAACACTTGGAAATGAAATACATACACATTGCTAATTCATGTTTATAACTTGGAGTAATCCAAAACTTAATTTTTGATGATACATTTAGTCTATTATTTATGTTGAAATTATCTGCCAAGATTTGAAGAGCTAAAAGTTCCTAGGAAAATACAATTCCTTTATATTAAGGCATCATGTTTGGAGGGGCGGGGTAGAAGGTTCTCAAAGAGCTTTTACTTTTATAATTTCTGCTATTATTGCTACAGTCAAAGAAGGCACTTATTAATATTGTTATTTCTGGCATTTCGTTCAACAAGAAGTGTCCAAACAAAATTTATCAAACTTCTTATGTTATTCCTATAACAGGAATTTCACTCAATGAGTACTAGAGTTTGGCATGCAGGTGGTGTATCAATGAAATCTTTGTTGTGGCAGTTTTCTGCATTACACTGTGGAGCAGCCTATAACAGCAGAATCATTTTAATTTTAACTTGCAAAGTAGCTTTAAATCACACTACTCATAATGTGGAACTTTAAAAAATAATTGGCACTAAAAAAATTACTGATGCAGAAGGAAAATGTCACATTTTTATGATAGAATTCTGCAAATTAAAAATCACTGCTACACAGATGTATGCTATGTGAAAAAGGGAAGGTATGCCCAGATATTCACCTTCTAAGAGGTAGAGAGCCAGCGATAGTGTTCACTGCTATTGAGACTCCAAGGGTCTAGATGATCTCAGTTATGAGTATTCTTGGTACCGAAGCCTCAATGTTTAAGGCCCTTTATACTAATTTTTTGCCCAATTCATATTATAGACTTTTAGCTTATGCCTCATTATGTTACTAATTGGTAACATATATTCAGTGTGCAAATACAGTACCTTGATTATTTATCCATCGCTACAATGCTACTTCTCTAGCATGTTACCCTATTTTGTCCTTTTGGTAAAAAGCTTTTCAATTCAGTCCTTGCACTAAGCAGCTAAATAAATGTTCTGTAAGTTTTCTGAACAACTGTATTTCACCCTGAAGATCTGCTAAGTCAGGTTTTTTGGTTGACTTCCTTAAGAGTCTTGGCAAAGCTAAGCTTGTGTCTATGAACTCAAATTACTATGGGGCATAAAAAGGGTGAGGTTTTTAGGGACACATTAAATATATGCATGATATAATAATGTAGTAAACTCACAATGAATTGTAAGTGAATGTTATATGTATATGTTCATTCTGAAACATTTGTAATAATACTTATGAACATCTTTTTCTAACAGCCTCTTTAACATACTGTGTTATCTGAGGATGATGGCGGGTAGGGGAAGTGAATATATATTTATATATCACTTACTCTGTGTCAGGTAGTGTGCTAAAAGTCTTCTACAAATATTCTTATCTGATCCCCACAAATAACCCTCAAGGTAGGTTATTTATTGATATTATTTTAGAGATGAGAAAACTGAGGCAAAGGGAAGTTAAATGACTGGCCCAGTATCTAAGGGTATACTTGAACTCAGAACTTCCTCACTCCAAGTCAGCTTGTAGTATCAGTAATGTATGGGTTATTTTGGGGGCAAAACATTTATCCCACATTTTTCTTTCAGACTTTGTGGGGGAGAGTCCTTTGGTAGTTTAAACTACCTTTATGGAGGCTGAAACTTAACTTATTTTTTGCCCATCCTTCTTTCAAGCTCATGTTTCAGATTTTTATACTTACATGATCCTGGTGACTAAATATGGATTCTTTGTTCAAAGGAATTAAATACTGCCTTCCAAAGTTATCATGTTGCCATATTCTTTATTGAGCCTTCTCATTTACCTATTGTAGTAATATTGTATTATTGTATGTATATCAGGCTATGTAAAACTTTTAAAAAATATAATACAGGCCAAAATTTCTTGTATGTTAATTAGTAAAACGTTCAGCATAACAAACTACAGCTACACATTAAAATGATTATTATTTTTAAAATTATTTCACAATGACTATGAGGTGGGGCTGCCTTAATGGTGAGGATGCCTAGGCCTGGTGAGGTAAAAGCAAAATCAACCACAGGTGATGCTCTGCTGCAGGTACCATTCAGCATCTGGAGGGCATGTGGTAAGTTACCTCTAAAAAAACCTAAAGACGGAAAGTAGTTTTCTCGTTTATTTTTACAAAACTATGCACAAGTTTTCCTGTCATAAATGGCAGTGATCTTCTTAAGGTGATGTTTGAAAACAGAGACTCTTGTGAGAAAAAAATACTTTTCAATTACTTCAAGGGAACATAATCTTAAGAAATGTTCATGGTTCCCTTGGAAATGCTGTAATCTTATATTTTATGTCACCAAAATTATTATTCTCTGCATGTGAATAGTTCAAAGGTTTTCACGTTCACATTTAAATTAGGTAAATAACTTCATTTTTAGAGCTATGTTTAATTTCAAAATTTTGTTTTATTTTGGATAATGTAGATAATTCTGTTCTTTGCATTTATAAGTACAGACATTTAAACTGCTACTCAATTCTGTAATTTTTATAATTACAGTATAATGATATCCTTAAAGCATTTAAAAGAAACCCATTATATGCAACTTATAATTGTAAATTTTATTCTTCTGAGAAAATGCTAAAACTAATGATTTTAAAAAAAGAAAAAAAAAAGCAAGGTTGGACATCCAAATCCAAGGACCTGGGCTTCAAAAACAATTTGAAGAAATTCAATATAATGGGTCTTAAATCTGATTTTGTGTTACTCAAACTAAATTATGTTAATATACTAATTTTCCAAATGCACAACTCTGACCAGCTCATCCTACTGCGAAAAACAATCACTCTTTAACATCTCTCAGTACCCAAATTCCTTGACCTATTATCTCAACATTGTCTACTTAGAGCTGGAAGGGACTTCAGAGGACATCTAGTCCAACTTTCTCATTTTACAGGTAAGGAAACTGATTTGCTCATAGTCATGCAGGCAGTGTAAAAAGTAGGATATGAATTCCTCTGACTCCGGAGCCAGTATTTTTTCCACTGTCCCCTTAGCAAATAGTTGGATGAACTGGCCCAGAGAGGTTGTCATATAACCAAGGTCATAGATGCAGTAAGCAAAAGAGCTTCTTGGGGAGGGTGTAGAGGTGCCAAGGGCTGAGTCTGGGGTACAAGACATGATCAACCCTGGGTCTAGAGGTCCTTGTAGCATAGGACTGGTGGTGTAGAAGCATGAACCCAGGGGCTGCGTTGCTCATGGTTCCTTTCTCCTCTGCTTTCAGGCCTTAACAAGAGGCAAATCTGCTTCCAAAATAAGCACACTGTCCACTGAACCATGATTTGTTCTAGATCATTTACTTTACACTTCCTCCTACATACGGAGGTATCTATGCCCTGAGGCACTTGCTTTCTGACTGGTAACTACTTGCAGAAAACCACTATCTCAGTAAGGACCTTACCCATGCTTCCCTTCATTCATAACCTCTTTCAACTTCTTACAGATTACCTACCCCAAAATCCATATTGCTTTCAAGTTGTGTGTTGTTTTGCCCCATTGTGATATAAGCTCCTTGAAGGTAGGGATTATTGTTGGTTTGTATTTGCATCCTTAATGGTTAGAACAGGGCCTGGTACTTAACAGCTACTTCATAAATGCTATCATTTACCCATCTATTAAAGAGCTGTTGTTTGAATCTAAGTTTTGTAAATATAAATCTACTATTCTTTCTGCTGTACCATGATGCCTATCCAAACATGCACTGTGACTTTCTGGCTGTGCCCTTAGGTCTAGGTTGTTTCAACCTATATTTTCCCCTCTTCAAATTATTCCTTCAAGATCCAGTTCAAACGCTATCTCCATTATAACTTCCTGGTCACTTTTCTAAATGCTACTCCTATAGCATTTGGCCTATCTCACTTATCACATATGTGCTTGTTATTGTATGTCTTATACGACTCCTCCCCCCATCCTTTAGCTGGTATTACATGCAAAAGGTATTCAATAAATATTATTGAATGACCAACCACTACTTTTTCATCCTGCTCACTAGTGTCATTCTGTATCCCACAGAATAGACATAGTCCCACCAGAGCCTTGCACTACTTCTCAGCAATAGTCCCAACTTACAAAATGAAGCACTTTTAGCTGACAATACTCCACATTTCACACATCTTAGCTCCAAGAAAACGAGACTGTCTACTATTTTCATGACACATTTCAGGCAGATGCCCAGGAAATGGTTATTAAATATATATTTGACTGCATTAAATTTTTACCTCTACTCAATCAATCAACAAGAATTCATTAAGACTCATTAAAACTTCAGAGTTTAGGGATATAAAGGCAAAACTGAAAGATTCCTTGACCACAAGGAGCTTATATTTTCATCAAAAGGAAGAACCAGACTCCAAGTCAAAAAGCATCTAAATGACAATCAACATCTCCAGATTCTGACTCTTTCCCTGCCTTGGAAAATTACTTTATATTTATGTATTTGATTGTGCAGATATATTTTGTTAATATATACTTGTTAACTGATTGCAATCAAGTGGCTATTATATGAATAAAATCACTGTCTTATGGCAGAAATTAAGGTATTTGACAATTATTACTAGAAAATTCCTTTGTCCTCCCAAATTAATTGTATTATGTATTAAAAGACATAAAGAATAAACATATAAACAAACAACATGTAACCAGGGAAAAGGAAAAAGTGATTTAAACAATTACACATGCCTGTGGACACCTTTTACTTACAGATTATTCAAAAATAATGCATTAACTCAAGAAATATGAAAAAGTCATCTTTATTTCTGTGAACTCAGCTGAGGAATTCTGTGTATTTTTTTGTTTTCCTTGCTATTTTGTCTTTGTTTATACAGCTATAGTCAGTATACATATTATTCTCATAGGGGCAGCTAGGTGGTGCAGTAGATAGAGCACCAGTGCAGGAGTCAGGAGGACTTAAGTTCAACTCTCACCTCGGACACTTGACACTCACTAGCTGTGTGACCTTGGGCAAGTCACTTAACTCCAAGTGCCTCAACCTGGGTCATCTCCAGTCATCCTGATGAATATCTGGTCCCTGGATTCAGATGGCTCTGGAGGAGAAGTGAGCCCTCCCTCACTCAAAACAAAGTCAAGTGCAAGTCATGTCACCATCTGATGTCATGGTCTTCTTTGGCAACGAAGGATGAGCACACACACATAATACTCTCACGGTTATGCTTTTTTAAAAAAATTAGTATCATTTTATATAACTTTGTGTATGACAGCAATAATAATGTTCTATTTCATGCATATGGCCCATAATCTGATCGATTTGTAAATCACAATTTGTTCAGCCAGATCCCATTCCTGGATACATGTTATTTACATAATTTTGCTATTATGAATGGAAATAGTTTTGCATGGATAGGTCAAAGATCAGAGCTTCAGAGCTCTTACAGATACCTCGTATGTAGCAGGTAATCTAGTCCAAATCCTGTATTTTACAGATGAGGATACTGGGGCACAGAGAGGTTATGTGACTTTTCCCAAGTCCGCACAATCATGAGATAGTGAAGATTGTGCCCCAAGTCCTTTGATTCCAAAACAAGTATATGTCACACTTATCACAATACCTTTCAGAACAGACTAGAAGAATTTCTTAAAAATTAAAACTTTTTTATTTGCAATTTTTTTCTGATTAACAAAGACTGAGTTTTTGTCACTCTCATCTGTTCCTAAAATTGAACAACTAACTTACTACTACTGATGATGATGCTGACAGTAATGACGGCAGCTGACCTTTCACCTAGAGCTCCTAATGCATCAGGTGCTATGCTAAGTACTCCACAGCTACTGTTTTATTTGACCCTCAAAACTATGATTCTCTCTATTTTGAAGATAAGGAAAATGAGGGAAACCGAGATTAAGTGACTTGCCCAGTGTCACATGGTTAGGAAGTGTCTGACGTAGACTTGAACTCAGGTCTTTCTGACTTCAAACCCAGTGTCTATGTGCCAAGCCACATTGCTGCCTAAAGAAATGAAGGAATAAATCCCTGTAACAAAAAAGAAATGATGAAAAACACCACAAATTTCCACATTAGCCATGTCCAAAAATGTATTTCTCATTCTTCCTTTTAAGTCCATCACCTCTTGCATTGTTAATGTACTTTTTATATAATGAGATCTTTCCCATCCATTAATAGGCCCATGTGCACTGCTTGAGTCACCTAAGTCTATGGTGGGAGAAATTTGCCAAATGGGTAGAGCAGAGAGTCGGACACAATAGTTAGAGCTGAGGGAGAGAGATGAAGCAGGCAGCATGCTGTGAGCATTTGTGGGAAGGCCCTAGCAGGCGGAAGGGGGGTGTCATTAATAACATTGTTATTGTGTGTAGATTTCTTTGTTGCTATGATGGATTTAGCTTTCTGATGTTTAAGTAAATGTTTTGGTTCTGTCTCCCATGAGGAGAGTTTATTATATTGTGCAATTCAGATTTACACTGCCATTGCCATAGGCACTATGATTATTGCATTGGCACTACACCTCTCTAGCAAGAGGTGGATGGGATAGCATGTTTCATCTTCAAGTCCTTTGAAACTGTAGTCCGTCACTGCCTTGATCTAAGTTCTAAGGTCCTTGATAAGTGTTCTTTTAGTTTGCTCACTTCACTCTGCATCAGTTCACAGAGATATTCTGTGAAACTGTCCATTTCATTCATTTCTTAAGGTGTGAGGATAATATTCCATTATATCTATCTAGCATAATCTGGGTGGCCAACCCCCAACACATGTATACAACTTAAGCTCTGCTCCCTCCCCAAAAGAAGTGCAATGTTTTTGAATATACGGATCCTTTTCTCCTTTATGGATCTTTCTGGAGCCTACACCAAGCAGCTGTATAGTTGGGTAAGCACAGCTTAGTAACATTTGAGGGCAGAGTTCAAACTGCTTCCAGAATAACGAGAGCAGTTCATCGTTCCACCAACAAGTTACTAACAAGTTGTCTTTCCACAGCCCCTTCTTCATTTGTTATCTTCCTCTCTGGTCATCTATGCCAGTCTGATGGGTGTGGGATACGAGGAGGGATTTGTTGTTCCAACAGCTAAATTTTTATTTGATCTACAGAAGAGGTGTTAAATCTGTGATAATATGTGGTCATCTATAAAAGTGTATGTATTCCTTAGTGAATTAGTTCTGTAGTGCTTTTGTTTCCCTTATCTATAGCAGTTTTAAGGAATGAGAAGCTTTTACTCATATAAAGAAGTTCAGCAGATTTTATTATTTGGGAGAACAGTTTATAAAGAATGAGACCTGTTCTTTGAATTTTAGAAAAAATATGCTCATAAATGATTTATGATATAAACAAACTAAAGGAGAATGGATTAAGATGCCATTTTACAACTAATGTTAGGGAAAGACAAAACAAACAGATCACAGGAAAAAAATGTGCAGTTTTCATTAAATAATATTGAAAAACTTTGCATAAACCAAAGTAATTCAATTAAAATGAAAAGGTAATGCCTCCCCTTCTGGACCCTCCCCACCAACTCTTCTACTCTTCAGTCTAAATAACCCTAAGTCCTTCAATTGATTCTCTTTTGACATGAATTCAAGGCCTTTTACCATGACTCAATCAATCAATCAACAACATTTATTATGCATATACTAAGCATCTGGTATAACAGTAGTTACCACCCCCCCAAATCAAACAGTTCTTACAAACAAGGAACTTACAGTCAACAGGGAACACAATAAGTACATTTAAAGACATATCTAGAATAAAATACATAAAACAGAGAATGAATATAAACAGAAAATAACAAGAAGTTTAATACAATAAGTTTTGGAAGGCAAATACTCTAAGGGGTCAGGATGAGGTAACCAGGAAAGTCTTGATCTAGGACATGGTACTTACGAAGAGTCTAAAAGGAAGAGAAGACTTCTTTGAGAGGTTAGAGGGAGTTCTATGAGGAAGAGAGAAAAGGCCACTTGAACTGGATCAAAGGGTTGTTGGGGAGGGGTGAGAAGTCATGTCCAACAAACCTTGAAAAAGTTAGACTGGGGCCAAGTTGTGAAGGGCTTTAAAAGCTAAACCGGAGTTTGTAATTTGGCCTAGAATTAATAGGGAGTTGACTGAGTAGGAGAGTAGCAGGGTCATTATCTGGGAGTGTGGTCAATCATTTTGGCAGTACTGGGTAGTAGAAAATTACAGTACTGAAAGACTTGATGAAGGAAGACCAAGTTAGCAGGCCCTTGCAAATATTCAAAACTGGAGGTCATGAGATCCTGAACTAAGACTAAGGTGATGTCTGTATAAGCTGGGAAGGGGTAAGATGTAAAAAATATTGTAAAAGAAGTGACAAGATTTGGCAACTGATATGTGGAATAAAGGAGAGTGATAAGTCTAATGTGATGCCAAGATTATGAATCCAGGAGACTAGAAGAACGGCACCACCTTCAACCTGATATAGAGGAGTTTGTAAGAGGCTGTTGGGGAAAAGGTAGTGAGCTCTGCTTTGGATATGATCAATGAGAGACATTCAGTTTGAAATGTTCAACAGAAAACTGGTAGAGAAGTACTCAAGCAGAGGATGGACTGTGGTTGCATGATCAGATATGTCAGTAATCTGCAGAGAAATGATAACTCACAGGAGCTGACGAGGTCACTAAGACCTCACGGGGCTCGAAACAGAATCCTGTGCATCCCCAACAGTTAGAAGACGTATTGGAGGCAGCAAAGGAGATGGAGAAAGAAGCAGACAGGTAGGGAAAGAATCAGGAGAGATCAGTGTCACAAACACTCAGAGAAGATGGTCAACTGTGTCAGATACAATACGCAGGCAAAAAGTATTAAAAACTATGCTGGGCTAGAGATACAAAAATAAGCAAAAAAATAAGGTGAGAGTCCTTGTTCTCAAAGAGCTCAATGTTCTAAGTGGGAGAAGACAACACGTACGAGAGTCTAAAAGGGTGGAGCATAGAATGACAAACAGGAAGGTACAGGGGTACAGTGGCACAGACAAAGAGGGTGGTCAACACTACTAAATGTAGTTGATTAGAGGGAGAAATAGTACGGAAAGACTATAAGAATGAGCAATGAAGACATTTGGTGGAAACTTATAGGACAATTTCCATTGAGGGATGAGTGACAGAAGTCAGACTGCATGCAAATGGTTTCCTGTATCTCTCGACACAATCATGTAACTTTATTTTTTTCTTACTAATTTATTTCCTATGGTTACGGTTTTCCCACCATTTAATCATCTATTTGTTCCTTACACAAATCCAACCTAGTCTGAGTGTATAAACTTTACAATGTTACTGTAGTTTCCTTGCTAACATTATATTTAATATTTTGTGGTGATAATTAATGTGGATTCATTAGGGATTTTGGTTTACAGATTATTTTCTTGTTGCTACCTGGTATCAGGACATATTTGTCTCATGGAAAGCATCTGGTAAAATATCATCTTTCCCCATTTTTGCAATGCATATAAAATCATATATTTATATAATTATATAAGCATATAATGTATAATTATATAAAACAATTTATATAAAATTGGGGTTTGTTGTAGTTGGAATATTTTACCAAATTCACTTGCAAATCCATCTGGTCCTGGGAAGTTTTTTGACTAGTTTTATAGCAAGTTGAAGTTCATCTTCTAACATTGGATTATTTAAGATGTCTATATCTAGTCCTGATAATATGAAACATTTTTCTATTTTTGCCAATATTCATACAAGTGCTCATTTTCATTGGCACAGAATTGGACAAAATACTTTGTAATAATTTCCATTATTTGATTTTTACTTTGGTTTTTTTTTCATATTTGATCATAGAAATTGAGTTTTTCACATTTTTCCCATCTAAGATTAGTAGTTTGTCTATTTTATTACTTTTTTAAAAAGCAGAGTCTAGTTTTATCTACCAGTTTTTAATGACTTCAAAATAATTTACATAGGAGAATTAACAGAACTCTTGGCTGTGAAAAATTTACAAAGAAAAGGCTATATACACAAAGGGTATTCAGGACACTGAGAGGAGGTTGAAATAGTGTGGTACAGTAGATAGCACTAATTCTGATGTCAGAGAACCTAGGTTTAAATACTACCTACTCCCTGTATGCACTTGAGCAAGTCACTGAATGTTCCTGGGCCTCAACTTTTCCATCTATAAAATGTGAAGTTTATGTTAGATAGCCTAAGACTCCTTCTAGTTCCAAATATATAATCCTACGAAGGATAAAAAAATCATGCAGGGTGTATGACCAAGTTTGAAAGATTTTTAAAAATCTACTTCGAGGAATACATGATTCATGCCTAAAGCCCCAGGTATAATTCTAGGCATCACTGTGAGTCAACGTTAAGTGAAACTTCTGAAGATATGTATTCTATAGACATATGAAAAACAGAAGCATCACACCGAAGATAAACACCATCCAAAGAATGGAATAAGGAAGACAAGACGCCAAACGAACCACAGTCAACAAAACATGGAAAGGACAACAAAAGGCTTTACTGTGCTGTTCAGAAGAAAAAGAACACAGAAGGGTGTGAGATTACTTCTTGGAGCACCCGTGTTAACAGATGACAGAAGGAAAGCAGAATTATTCCATTACTAAAGATACTACCACTTTTTACACCAACAGGAGTTTATGATAGGGATACTATTAATAAATGACTTCAGTCTGGTAGGAAAAAGGCTGACCTAGCTACCTATGTTGACTTTCCATTTTCTGAGTCAGGTTAGTAAGTACTTCAAACTCTCCTAACTCTTCTATTTCTACTAAGCCCAACTAGAAACCATTGAGAAATCCCGATGAACAGTATTGCTATAGGCTTTATAGTCTTCTTCATACTTTATACTTAATGGATTACAAATCAATTAAAAGGAAAAATATAGGATTCCCTATTACAAAATCATAATAATGTATCAGTTACAATACCTCTATTTGGTAATAGAGACTACATGGATATAATGGATGAAGAACATGATATCGCACTTGGAAGAGGTTTGGAGTTTTTGTTTTTATAGAAAAATAATCTAAAAGTACACGGTTTTATAGAAAAATATTTACATATAAACATAATCATACCACATCTAAAATAGCATACTGCAAAACTTCTGGGGGGGGGGAGGGGGCAGAAACAATTTCCCTAAAATCTAGGACAAATATATTGCATAATGCTAGCTGAAAAGTTCTTCCCAATCAATTGATAAGCATTATCAGTTTCTACTTCATCTTGGCTGCCATGCTGGACATAGGGCATACAACAACAAAAGCTTAAACAGGCCCTTCTTTCAAGATTACATTCTAAAAGGGGTAAAGACGTAAATATATAGGTATCTACAAAACACAAAATCACATTGGATTAACAGGGAGGCACCACAGTGGGGAGGATCAAAAAAGTCTCTTGTGGATAAAGCGAAAGTTAAGTCTTAAAAGAAAACAGGTTTGAAGAGACAGGTAGAGAGGAGAGCACTTTTTCTGGAAGGAAGAGCACCCTGTGCAAAAGCAAACAGGTGATATGTGATGAACAGCAAGGGGCCTGGTATGGCCTTCAAAGTCCTTCACAGTGTGGCCTCTGTTATCATTCCAGTCTTCCAATACCTTTCCTTTCCCTGCCCACTTTCTAGTACTCAGCAGCCAGCTGACATGGATGCCTTCTTGCCATTCTATGAAGAAGACACTACATCTCTTGGCTCTGGGAATTTTCTCTGCATGCTCCACAACCCTGCAATGTTCTTCCTCTTCTGTGCTACCTTCTGGCTTTTTTTTAAAAGGCGAAAATCTCATCTTATTTGAGAAGCTTTTCCTGATTCCCACAATGCCAGTCACTTCCTTGTGTTGGTTATCATTCATACAAAGCTACTTGCATGTGGTCTCCTCCCCAATATCAGAGACTCTCTTTTTCCTTTCTTTGAATCCCCAGTGCTTAGCACAGTGCTTGGCACAGAGTAGGCTCTTTAAGATTACTAACTACAGGGTACGCTGAGGAGAGTGATGTGTGAGAATACTAGAAAAGTAGTAAGGGGACAGGTTTTAGAGAGCTTTAAACATCAGAGGAGTTAATGTTTTTAACCACAGAGAAACTAGAGAGCTAATGAGTTTAGGAGGTAACATGTTCATACTTGTGCTCTGGGCAAATCACTTGCCAGCTATGTTGAAGATGAACTGAAGTGGGGAGAGACTTGAGATCTCTAAATGAATTCATTTCAACAGACCAAATACGAAGTTATTCCAATAGTTCTGTGAAAAGCAATGAGGCCTTGACCTGATGTGATAGTAAATGTGAATGAAAAAGAATGGGATTCATGGAAGATGTTCTGGAGACAGAACCAACAAGATCTGTCAACTGGATGTGTGGCATAAAAGTAAGGTGTTAAGGCATCACAAATTTGAGTGACTAGGAGGATGCTCTTAAGAACAGCAGAGAAATTCAGAAAAGGGGAAGGTTTGGGCAAAAAGATAACGGGTTCTGTTTTCAACATGTTGAGTTGGAAAGGCTAATGGGACGTCCCATCCAGATCTTTGTCCAAAAGGCAGCTGGTGATGTGGGACTAGTGCTCATGAGAGAGACTAAGGCTGAACATAGACCTGGGAATCATCTGCACAAAAATAACTGACCCAGGACAGTTCTAGGCTGTGTGTGTATGAACTATGGTTAGTGGGTTACATAGATGATGATCCAGTAAAGGAAAACAAAGAGTGATTAAACAGGAAGGGGGATAAAGAGGGGAGAGAGCTATGTCATGAAAACCTAGAGAAGATTAAAAGGAGACTTGAAGCAGTCAGACTGACCAGCAGAGCCTGTACCAGACAGAGTGTGGGAAGTGTCAGAGAAGGGAAGAAGACATATTTGAAAGATGGTGCAGTAGTGAAGTCAACAGGCCTTGGCAACAGCATGGACATGAGAAACCATGAGGAGCTCAGAATGACTTCTATGTTGTGAACTTGGGGGACCTCAACCGTAGTTGGGAAGGTTTAGGGGGAAAGATAATGATAGTTACTGGTATAAAAACTTTTGATAAAGACTCTCCCTTTATCAATGTGGACTGGCAACTTATCTTAGAGGACGTTAATCCCATTAGATAGAAATCTCCTTTTGGGTAGGAATTGTTCAGTTCTTTGTATCTGAATCTTCAATGCCTAGCACAGTGACTGGCACATAGTAGTCACTTAAATACTTGTTGACTGACTGAAATGGCTTGCCCATAGTCACTGATACTGTGTCAACAAGGCAAGCCCTCTAAATATTACTGCTTCTTATAGTTTCTGAAAGTTACTAAACTCTCTGAAATTCTTCAATAAATCTAGAAAGTCTAAGAGTTTCTGGGTAAGATATATGAATTTAAAGGTAAAGAAATATCTTAAGAAACTCTAGCCACAATTCTACCCCAGGTAGACCAATCTCCAACTTCCAACTTTTCTAATCCATCACCCATGATTTCTGCTACTCTCTGGGGTCAGCATTCTTTGGGTTTTGGACCTCTCCCTTCTCCTAGAGAAGAGCTGTTTAGAATAACTAATTCTTCTGTCAGATTTCTTGCCTTCACACCTGATGCCCACTTTCTCCTGAAGAACAGGAAAGGAAGAGCTATCAGAGATGGGAACATGGCATTAACAAGGAAAAATGGTAGTTTTAATTACAAAATAGTATGTTTAGAAAAGAAACTGTTTTTTGTTTGAGACTTGAGATGTTTTCAATCACTTGAGAAATTTTAATCTAGTCATTCCAAGAAGAATTCAATTCTGTTTTCCCAGTTGTTAACTTTCTTGATTTCACCTAATAACTCAAAGGGAGATAATAACTATACTACCTACAACAAAAGACTGTCAATAGCAATGAAAATGTATGTTAGATAATATAAAAATATGAAGTACAATTAATTCTGAGCAACCTGATGTCACTTATCTTGATCAGGATGTGCTACAGAGAAGCAGGGATAAAAGGCACCAGTTCTGAACTCTATCCAACAAAGTCAAACACAAACATAAAAATTCACACAGCATAGTTTCATTTAGTACTGAAGCCCCAACCTAGACCCAGTTTTAGTATTTCAAAGTAGTTTAAAAGAAGCCAAATGGATCTCTTTTTTAGCTTTTTTAACTAGATCTGTGTTTTCACCGGTTTAGAAAACTTCCAACTCTCCATTATAAATGCAGATCAGCACAATAGAAAGTTGCCTGGGGTAATGAGAGATTTAAGTGACCTTCACAGTTACAGTCACATAGTAGGTGTGCATCATGACACACCATGGGAAGGACTTGAATTCAAGTCTTTCTGACCAGGAAGCTTGCTCTATTCCTATGACATGCTAAATATTACAAATACATTCTTACAATATAATGGTAACATGAAAAAAAAATCTGAAATAACTATGTGTCTACCCTATTTAATTGTTTAGATTCTTAAAATTCCTCAGCACTGCACTTTAAAACTAGCTAAAAGATAAATAATATACCAAAAAGCTCTCTAACATCAATATTTAATTATTTGGAAAGCATGTATCAAAATGGCACTATTCAAAAAGGTAATCACATACCTTTTAATTTGCAGGCCTGTAATAGCTGTGTATAAAATAATAAGCAAAATGTAGGCAGTAGCAATTGAACCAATATGCACTCAAACAGTAGCTTTGAGGCAGTATAAAGAGCATGAAATGAAAGAATCATGCAAACCTATGAGCAAAAATAACCAAACCTCCCCCCAACCCCAAACCAACAATCCATTCCTCCTCCCTCTCCCACCCATTATTTCCCCCCTCCCAAAAAAAGGAGAAAAAAAAAGTTTTCCTGTGGGAATAGAATCCTTTGGCTTTGAGAAGACCTACAGTTTTTATACATTCACCTGGTAGATCATGAAGACCAGAAATATTGTCATAGAAAGAAGCTCTCTGAATATTCTGAATCTCTAAGGCAGAGAAACAGCAAAAAACAGAAGGACAGAAGAGTAGATACATAAGACACTTGAGTTAGTACGCAGAACATTTGAAATCACAAGTAAACTTTGCAACTGGGTTACAAAAATAACTAGGCCGTAACAGATTCCATGCAAATATATAGGATTTTCACATTTTGACAGGATTCTTCATAGAATAATTAACTCTGATGAATCTAAAAGATAAGAACTGTGACATCCTTGATAGAGGGAACCTCTGGGTGAAGAAACTTCCTCTATCAGTCTAGGTCAGGACCTTCTCTTCAGCTCATAGTCTTAAAGAACTGCCTAGAGCACTGAGAGGTTAAGTGACTTGCCCAGAGCCACACAGCCAGTGTGTTGGAATTAGAACCCAAGTCTTTCCTGGGTTCAAGGCCAGCTTTCTTTTCACTCTCTTTTCATCACTGTCTCTCTGATGAATCTGAGGGTGGCTGAATTTACTGGAAAGAATAGTAAGGTGGAAGAAAGTTGATTCCAGACTCTGTACATACATATCAAGATCAGTATTTGTCAACTTTTATTAAGTTTTTTTTTCCCCGTTATGAGTGAATGGTGTGATATTGGTAGTGAATACTGTTAGAGTTATTTATGTAATAAGACTAATTTATAAACATTATGTTGCTTACAAATGAGGAAAAGTTATAGTAACTTAAGGGACTAAAATGAATGTAAAAATCAGCTTATTTTACATCTAAATATACTAATAAATGTGTTGTTTTAATTATGTCAATGGGAAATTTGTAAATGTTGGTGACAATGGCATGCAGACAACTATAATAAAGTGCAATTCAAAGGAAATGCTACTGTACCACACTGTTAAAAATATACAAAGTAGCAGATATGAATTTTCCAATGAAGCTGAATACTTTTCAAATCGCATAATTATTCATGAAAATGTCTCATATGTCAAAGTACATTTCATGAGAAATTTCTTATTATAAGAACTTTGAGGGATAATAATGTCGATTAAGGGACAAAATGGTCAGCTCATAAAAGAAATCTGTGTTGAAAAAGGAATCCCCAAAATTGCATGTGACAGTATATGAAAACATACATAGGCAAGGGGGCATTACATCTCTAGGGCAGGGCTGCCACCAAAGAATCTTATTTCTCCTTATTTAACCTTCAGAAAAATCTGCAAAACTCAAATACAATCTCTGTTTCAGAAGAAAATAAGAGGTTTTAAAGGTAGCTTAAATGCTTTATACTCACTGTTAACATGTCCTCACAAGGTAATTAAGTTATCTTGAGAGTTAACTTACCTTTTTTCCCTTGTACATTTAAGTGCAGTGCAAAAAGAGAAATTATGTAGTTTTCTAGTTTTTATGTCAGAAAAAAAATTTCATCCATCCCAACTCACCTCTGTTTCCTGAGGTCAAGTCATTTAAAAAATTTCCCTAAGAAAAATTCTTCATCCTTCAAGAACTACCCAAATCTCAGACTTCAACTGAATTTATGCACACAAGCCAAATTCAACATTCACACTGAGAGTCCCCCTTGGTGCCGGTGGCCAAGTCAGCTACTTTCTGCTTTTCACTTCAAAATTTCTTCAATTTTGAATATAAATGTTGATCCCTAAAACTCTGTCTTGCAAATAGCAGATGCTATGAAACTACTATCGCTTAAAGCCTTGACAGTGGCAGTGGATAATATCAGGTTAGTGAGAGCACGGTGCTATAAGAAAAGAGAAACAGGATGGAGATGGTTCATTGAAGTTCAGAGGCAGGGTTAGTCTCAAATTTTCCACCTAAAAGTGTATTAACTTAGAAGTGCCACTGTAAGATACTACAAGCACTGATTCTGTCACATTTCTTTGTATTCCCCTCAGGGTTTTAAAAACTAGTTCGGTATAAGTGCTCAGTAAAAACTTACAGCATAAACTACAGAACCTTTGATGAACCTAAAATAGCCTCTCTGAGAAAACACAAAATAACGTCTCTGCCTTCATGATATTTTTTATTCCTAGGAAAATATACTTCAAAGTCAAAATTAGGAGTAAAATCTAGGTCCTCTAAATTATAGTTTGATGTTGCCAATAATTTCAAATGTTTATTTTTCTTTTCATGAGAAAGAATGCCAATCATAATAGAAAACAACTTTTTAAGGTATCAAAGGACCAATTTCCACCTGAATCTCTTTTCATATTTTTAAATTTCTTTCCATTTCCACTGGTAATGATAAGGCTCATATATCTTCCTTTTTTACCCCATCTTCTGTAAAAATGAAAGAAGAGATTATCTTTAAAGCTACTTCCAGCTAGAGAACCTCTTATGATATTTGGAGAATTAGATGGATCATCACTAAGAATACTGAATACCCATACCACATATAATTTTTCAGTCTTCTCAATTCCAACAGTTAGTCATTCCTCATTCAACTTTGACCAAATAGTGGTTCAACCACATCTTAAACCTCACTGTCTCACAGAACTGTACTACCCCTAAGACGTTAAACTCTAAAATTCCATATTCTCACAACCTTCTTGCCTCCACTTTCTCTGACTCACTACCAATGGAGGAACTAAAATTTTTCCAAACTCAAGCCTCTAATTTCACTTCTAACTCACATGCTTCAAGCAAATGATGATCTCATATTTCACAAAATTGAGTCCACCTAGTACAAACTCCTTCAACTCCTTTAATTTCTCCCTTTTCCTTTCTGTCTCAGAAGACACAAGTTTTTCCTATTCCAAACCATCTACCCTCCTTTCAGGACTTTACTCTTGCAATCCCCTCCAGTTCTCGTGCATCTTCAAATTCACTGGCTCCTATCTATCTATGAACAATGAGGTATCATGCTATGTCTTACCTTTCCTTCAACTCCAAATTTCTCAGGAAAGTTGTCTATATTGAATACATCCATGTCCTCACTAGCTATTCTCTCCTCATGCCTTGGATTCTGTATGCCTGAAATAAAATTTATTATTTTCTCCCAAATACCTCCCCTTTTACTCTCAAAAATACCAGTATCCTCCCAGACTCTTCATTAGCACTCAACTCATTTGTCCAATCTATGGCCATATCTCGTTTCTACCTTTACAAAATGTCACCTTTTTATCCCAAAATGTCTCATTTCATTCTCTCTGCTCATACAGTTGACACTATGGCACAGGTCCTCGACACCCTAAGCCTAGACTACTGCAAAAGCCTTTGGAGAGGTCTCCCCATACTAATCCAACCTCAACTCAGCTTGACAAAGTGATTTTCCTGAAGTGAAACTCTGACTATGTGGCCCCTTCAAATAAATGAACTCTAATCAGTCTCTTCCACCTTTAGGATCAAATATAAAATCATCATTTGGCTTTTAAAGCTTTTCCAATATCCTCATACTTTACTCCCCTTAACATTTTTTTAAACACAATAACTCTGATCTTCATGCTGTCCTTCAAACACAACCCTCCTTCCTCTAGCTTGATACCTTCTCACTGATTTTCCCTTCATGTCTGGATTTGGGCCTTCCATCTTCATTCACAGGACTTCTTCAGGAAATCTTCCATATTTCTCCTTACTACTAAAAGCTTCCCTCTGCAATTACTTCCCATTTACACCATATATATTTTCAATCTGATTTTTTGCATATTGTCTCCCCCATTAAATTATGAGAGTAGGGACCATGTCTTTGTCCTTTATTCTATGTGTAGTGCTGATCACAACAGTGAGAATTTAGTAAGTTTTTACTATTTCCATCACTCTACAAAAACTACTTTACTCAAAAGGTCACCAATAGGTTTCTAATCACAAAACTGGAAGATGTTTCAAAATTCTCTTTATCCTTTACTTCTGTGTGACCCTGTGGACCACCATAAAGTTCCCTGTGTATACTCACTTCTTTAATTTCAAAACACCCAAATTCTCCAGGTTCACCTCTTAACACTCCAATAACTTTGTTAAGTGTGTATGGGGAAAGAGAGAGTGTGAATGTGTGTGTGTGTGTGTGTGTGTGTGTGTGTGTGTGTGTGTGTGTGCGCGTATACGTGAGCACGTGTGTGTATGAGGGGAGAGGAACAGGACAGAGTTAATAAAGGAGCATCTGGTAAATTTGACAAATTATCTCTTCAAGTTGATAAAATTACAATGTGTGAAATAGTCCAAATAGAATCTTTAAAGGAAGATGGGCTTAAAAATACCCTGTCCTACTTTATCTCTATTAGCTCTGATATTTTAACTAGATGAAAACACTTCTTAATTAAAAGACCTCAGACTAAACGTGCAGTCTTTGAGAGTCATCAGATGAAGTGAAACTATGGTTCTGAGTATAATGGACTTTCCATCTTCCCATCAGGGACCTAAACTATGTCCTCAATTGATTAGCAGGAAGCAGTGTATACATCTTCAGGAGTCAAGGGCAGAATGGACTCCTATGTCAATCAGCAAAGAGACATGACCATACTTAAAGGGCATTTCTTGGATGCTATCCATGATGGAAAAAAGACTTCCAGCAACCATGAACTATGTCACTCACTCCTTTGCTCCTTGAACTTGCCCACTGTCCTGTACTTTGTACAAATCTTTGGGAGACTGTGGCAGAGATGTTTTTGGGAACTGTCCTTAATATAGTAAATATTCCTTTCTAAAAGTTACTTAAGGCTGGCTGATAATACTCAATTGATAATCTTGATAGGGGGAAGCATACTGGTGATGACCCTAGCAAATAGCATAAGAGAAAGTCAATCCTGACTCTTCAGTGGTTCCCCCAGAACTCTTACAATCAGACTAACTCTGGGAACTCAACTTGTCTATGAAACTGGGAACTGTGGAAAGGATGTCCCCCCAAAAGCCACTGATTTGCAAGAAAATACAGGGAATTCCTCTGGTCCAGAGAGAATGGATAATTAAATGGATTCTGGGGGAATTAACCATTGTCAAAAGAGTTGTTCCTACCTAACTATAGGTGACAGGGAGATGGGAAGGGTGGGTGGGAGGGAGGGAAAAGAAAACAATTCTTCTTCCAAAAAATGTCCATTCCCTCTAACTCAGTCACCTATCATATTAGTGGTAGGCTCACTGCCTGTGGACCAGAAGAATTCTTCACATTCTCTCAGTAAGGTACTAGGATACATATCTGCCTCCTTCAGGGTACCATAATATAAAGTTTATGAAGGTACATATCAGAATGATCAGTAAGTCCCATAAGCAATTTTTTTTAACTCCTTTTTTGTCTGTTTTTCCCCTTCAAGATGAACATTAAGTTCAGTTCTCAAGACTCTTTTCTTCTCTCTTTATATTCTGTCCCTCAGCAAACTTGATCACTCCCATGGCTGAACTTCCACCTCTACATTGATGATTCCCCATCTAACATTTCTTGCTCCGACCTTGTTTTCATCTCCAACTGTCTACAGAACATCTCTACCTGGACATCCTACTCAACTCAACACATGCAAACCTTGACTTATTTTTCCCCCAAACCTGTACTTCTTTACTTCCCCATTTCTAGCAGTGGCCTCACCATTCACCCTGTCGCTCAAATTAGAAATTTTTCACTTTCTTTTTCCTCACCTCTCACGTTTTATAAATTTTACCTCAGCAACATCTTTTACATCCATCTCACTATTACTAAAATTTCCATGTTATCACTCTAGTTTAGGTTCATTACAATAGTCTTTTAAGTTTTCCCATTTGTACGCACTTTCCATCCTTCATATACATTCCTTATACACAGATAAAATCATAATATTTCAAGTAATTCCTTACTACCTACTGATGGAAGGTCATAATCCTTTCCCTGAGGACCCAAAACCCTTACTATTACTCCTCAAAAACGACCCTATGCTGCTCCAGCCAAAAGATTTAGACATCATCTAGTCCATTCCATTCATTCTATAACCTACAGAGCTTAAGTGGAATCAAACCTACATCCTATCATTCCAAATCTACCTGGAACCTATCCAAATATGTATTTTGATTTCCCATCCTGTTCTGCCTGGAATGAATAAATTCATACATTCCCCTGTCAAAATCAGCTGTCATTTCAAGACTTGACTGACCAAATGTCAGCTTCTCCCTGATCAATTCAGGTCTGAGCCTCTATTCTCTTATGTTATCAAATATATGCCCTTATTCTATGTTACTGTTTATTAGAGGCATGTGTGTTACCTTACAAATATGTATCCTGCAAAAGGAAACATATAGTAGGAGAGAAATGGATCTGTGATTTCACTGGTCTAAGGACATTGTGGGTGAAAAAAAATCCTCTATGAATAAAAGGTGGTAACTTTTCTGAAACAAGCCTTTGAGAGTTGTTTGAAATACTGAGTGACTTACTCAGAGAAATACATATAGCTTGTAAGTAGGATTTAAACTCACATGTTCTTGGCTTATAGGCCAAATGTATCCAGTAAGCCAGAAAGTCACTTACAGCAGGCACACAACAAACACTTCTGCTGAATGATTGAGTGACCATTTCATTCCTCTACTCCTGAGCACGTTTATCTTAGTGCAATGCCACTGCCTTTGTGGTAGACTGTCCACTACCACCTAAGGCAGTCCTGATCACACCAAGACCTAGAGACACTTTCCACTAGGATATATAATTTGTCATAGTACCTGATGTTAAGTTCAAAGCAAGAGAGTGTCACACTTCTCACATGGCCCTACAGACTGAGTTCACTTAAGAATACTGTTTGTTACTCAGCAACAACAAACAACTTTCATTTAATGCCTCAGAGTACTGAAGCTTCTGCTTTAGTAGTTGGAAACCAATCTCCCCTCCCCAGTTCTTTGGAACTTGAGTTTAACTCTACAATCACTCTCATTCCCTCAAAGGCCCAGGTACTTACAAACAATTGCCCTCATGACACCTTTCACATATACATTGCAAAAGACATCCTGCTCTTGAAAGAGTTCATTTCTTGGGACGGCAGGCCCTCACCCAGAAAGCCATACTGGTTCACTATATCTCTCAACTTTCTTCCCTTTACTTTTTCTTTTGCTACATGTGCCTATTTCTGCTTCCTCTCAGTTGTATTTTCTCTTACCTCTTTATTCCTTGGCATCTGAGAAAGGGTCTGGAAAGATTTCTGGGATCTGGAGATGATTTCCTAATAGCAAGCTTGAGACAAAGCTGGGGCGGGGCAGACACATTCAGAATAAAGGAGAGTCCCCAGAGTTCCACCACAAATAGCAAGGCAATAAGAGAGAACTCAAGAGGCAATGAAGACAAGTGAATGGTAGGTTTTGAGTAGCAGAGATAGTATAGTACAGGTAATTTCTGTTTACCTGTACTCTTGGAAGCATGGACTATATTAGGTTGAAGTACCAAATCACAAAAATAATTGTACTCACTCATGAAAACAAATTAAATAAATCTGTAGCAGAGATTTCCAAGAACAAAAGCAGATCAAGGGCCAGAAACAAGAGGAGCAGATGTAGATACAGGGCATTCACTGGTTGCTCTGCCAGTCACTGTGCACCCTTGCACCAAACAGGTGCTCAGAAAACAGAGCTTCAAGTAGTCTCTCCTCAATTTTCTAATATGCAAAATATGAAAAGGGACAAATCTGAGGGAAAAGACTTTAACTGTAAATGACCAGAATATTTTTCTGTTTTTATGTGCTAATGTAGAATAGCAATGGTACAAAGTGAGGATCATTTTTTACAGCTGTCTATGACTCTGGATCCTGGAAATGATTGGACTAGATTTCTAAGGTCCATTTCAGCTCTTATCCTACTATTTTAAATATCTAATTTTCTCCTGTAACACAATTCATTCTTACCAGAAAACCAGGTAGAAGCCCAATTTTCTAAATATTTTATTTATTTCTTAAGGTGAATTATCTTTAAGATGGACAAATCCCATTAAAACGGCAGCCCTGCTCTAGGGAGAGAAGCAGCTTCTATTTATAACTATATAAAGGCAGACTATCAGAAAAACTAAAATTTTAATTATTCCAATTAAGTGAATTACAAGTACCAAATCATAAATGAATGGACAGGAAAAAGTTTATGCATTTCTTACCATCTTTCCAAAGCTCTGCGACAAATCTGTCTGACGACTGGTGTAAAAGGGTAGCTACATTGTCATTCAGAGGGTCCATGTTCTTCATCAGCCATTCATCAGCCTTATAGTCCACCTGTAAGAAAAATAAGAGGTAAGAACTGGCTAGATGAAGTAAAAAAAAATTCAAAATTAAACTAAAAAACTTTAAGATTGAGCTAAGAAATGGGCTAAATGGAATTCTGGGCTGTTTTAAACAGCATGGAATCCATACAGTCATCTCTCTAAATACCAATTAGAACATGAACACATTTACATCTTCATACTGTGTCACATTCCGACAAAAATGGTTTTAAATTTTCTACTGAAGTAAATCATTTGATACAACACAAATTTCAGAAAAATCTAACTATATGTAACTCTTACCTTTCCTGCGTAATGAATAATACAAAAATCTGCCTTGTCTTTCAGTTGCCGGGGTTTTTGGAACTTGGAGTGCGTGCCTTGCTCTTGAACCAGTTTTTCCACAAAGGTCTTGTCAGTAGCTTTAGGAAACCAGCACTCTTCATCCAAAAGAGCCAATACACCAGGTGGATTAGCCTAAAAAAAAAACACCAAAAAAAACCCCCAACAATTACTGACAAACTTTTACATCCATCTTAGATATTATAAATAATTCCTTTAGTGATCTGTAAAGGTTTCTCTTCATAATTAAGAGCTTTTGTATTGCACTTTTTCATTAAGTACACAGAAAATGCTTCTCTAAGGTTTCCAGCCAGGTAATATATACATAATAGGATAATAGGCAGATTCTTATTTGATGAAACTGGAAATTGCTATTTGCCATTTGCATTACTGGAATAGGGATGGGGATTAGACCTGACCGGTCATTTCGCCAATGTAGGGAACTCTTCCTTAGTGAGCAAACTCTCTTTATCATAAATCTTATAGACTTGGAGAGTTGCAAAGAGAACTAAGAAATGAAGTGACTTGCCCAGAATCATACAACCAGCACATATCAGAGGCACTAACATACTTGGAAATCTCCCAGGTTTGTAATCTTAGCGTTATAACAAGTTCCTCACTCAACAAATCTAATCAGTGGTCAAACCTTTCCAAATTCCACAGCATGTCTCACATCTGACCCTTTTTCCCTACTCACACACCTCCTTAGTTCAGACCCCTCTTATCTAACTTATTCCAACAGCTCCTCTCTTTGCTCTCTCTGCCGCCAGTATACAAGAAACCTCCTAAGCACGGATGCCCAAGATTTTTGTTGCTGTCGTTTGGTCAATCATATCCAACTCTACACATCGACTTCATCCATGAGGTTTTCTTAGCAAGGATGCTGGAGTGGTTGGCCATTTCCTTCTCCAGTGTGCCTTCATTTTACAGATGAGAAAACCAAGGTTAATAGAGGTTAAATGACTTGCCGAAGGTCACACAACTATACTAAATATCTGAGGCTGAATCTGAACTCAGATCTCCCTGACTCCACGTCCAGTGCACTATCCAATGCACCCCACAGATGCCCCACTGATAAAAATGCCCCTATTCCACTCATAGAACTCCACGTACAGGGACTCTCTATTACTTCTAGGATAAAGTATGAACTCCTCTATTAGTTTTTAAAGCCCTTCACACCTTGACCCCAACGTAACTTCCCAGCCTCAGTTTTCATTGCTACTCTTTTACACTGGACAGTCCGGACAAGCTGGACTGCTCAGAGTCTGGACCCTACCTCCATGCCTTCGCTTTGGTTGTCTCCTGTGCCTGCAATGAACTCTCCTTCTCAGCCCCTCCCCTCACTTAATCTCTTTCCTCCTTTAAGATACAACTTAAGCATCACTTTTTATACATAGCCTTTCTTAACTATCCCCAACTTAAAGACCATATTCCAGAACTACTTTGTATTTCATAATTTTGTGATTCTCTTTATTTTGTATATCTACAAATGCATATGGGGATGGAGTCAAGATGGCAGAGTAGAAAGATGCCTATTCTCTAGCGCTTCCCCACAGCCCACAAAATACATGTAAAAAATGACTCTCAACAAATTTGAGAGCAGCAGAAGCCATAGAACAAAAGAGTAAAAGGGGTTTCCAGCCAAAGGTAACTTGAAAGGCTGACAGGAAAGGTCTATCAAATGGAACGCTGAGCAGAGTGGAACCCAGCCCTGGCCACGTGGTACTGGGAGGAACAGGATCTGAACAGACCTCTGGGGCAGAATTTCCAGCAGGGAGGGTCCCAGATATCTCAACCCACAAGCGACAAAGAAAGCCCCAAAGAAAGCCCCAAAGGTCAGTGTGGGAGGGCTATCCCAGCGGGGCAAGGGGGAAGCGGGGTCCTTCCAGCAGACGTGGCAGCAGCAGCAGGCAGCTACAGTGGCCGTGGAGGATCCATTGTCCAGGCAGCTCAGTTTAAAGCCCCTGAAGGAACTGAGCAGCTGATCTAGATCTCAGCCTTCAGCACAGTACTGGGGAGAGGAGGAACACTAGGACCCTCCTCTTGACAAAGGATTCAGAAGTCAAGTAACTGACTGGCAAAATGCCCCACAAAGGGAAAAAAAAAATAAGACCATAGGAGGTTACTTTCTTGGTGTACAGTTGTCTCCTTCCATCCTTTTGGATGAGGAAGAACAAGGCATAATGTCACAGGAAGTCAAGGCTTCTGACTGCAGTACTTCCAACAAAACAAATATGAAATGGGTTCAAGCCATAGAAGAGCCTGAAAAGTGAGTCAACAGCTTGCTAAAGGAGAACCAAAAAAATGCTGAGGAAAATAATAGCTTTAAAAGGAGGCTAACTCAATTGGAAAAAGAGGTTCAAAAAGCCAATGAGGAGGCGGCTTTGAAAAGCAGAATTAGCCAAATGGAAAAGAAAGTTCAGAAGCTCACTGAAGAAAATAGTTCTTTCAAAGAGAAACTGGAGTTCAGGGAAGCTAATGACTATGAGATAAACCAAAGAGTTAAAAAACAAAACCAAAAGACTGAAAAAACAGAAGATAATGTAAAACATCTCACTGGAAAAACAACTGACCTGGAAAATAGATCCAGGAGAGACAATTTAAAAATTATGGGACTACCTGAAAGCCATGATCAAAAAAAGAGCCTAGACATTATCTTTCATGAAATTATCATGGAAAACTGCCCTGATATTCTAGAACTAGAGGCAAAATAAATATTGAAAGAATCTACCTATCATCTCCTGAAAGAGACCCAAAAAGAGAAACTCCTAGGAATATTGTGGACAAATTTCAGTTCCCAGGTCAAGGAGAAAACACTGCAAGCAGCTAGAAAGAAACAATTCGAGTATTGTGGAAATACAATCAGGATAACACAGGATCTGGCAGCTTCAACATTAAGGGATTGAAGGGCTTGGAATAGGATATTCCAGAAGTCAAAGGAACTGGGATTAAAACCAAGAATCACCTACCCAGCAAAACTGAGTATAATACATCAAGAGAATAAATGGTCATTCAACGATAGAGAGGAATTTCAAGCATTCATGATGAAAAGACCAGAACTGAATAGAAAATTGATTTTTAAACATAAGAATCAAGAGAAGCATGAAAAGGTAAAAAGGAAAGAGAAATCATAAAGGACTTTCTAAAGCTGAACTGTTTACATTCCTACATGGAAAGATAATATTTGTAACTCTTGAGACTTTTCTCAGTATTTGGGGAGGTGGAGGGAGTGTATACACACATACACACACATAGTACAGGTTAAGTTGAAGAAGAGATGACAGCCATAAAAAAAATAAAATATAATAAAATTAAGGGGTGAGAGAGGAAAATATTGGGAGGAGAAAGGGAGAAATGGAATGGGGCAAGCTATCACTCATAAAAAAGATAAGAAAAATCTTGTTTAGTGGAGAAAAGGAAGGAGATGAGAGGGGAAAAGTGAAGCTTACTCTCTTCACATATGGCTTAAGGAGGGAATAACATGCTCATTAAATTTGGTATGAAAATCTATCTTACACTATAGGAAAGTAGGGAAGAAAAGGACAAGTGGGGTAAGAGGGATGATAGAAGGGAGGGCAAATGGGAGAAGGGAGCAACTAGAAGTAAACACTTTTGGGAAGGGATAAGTTCAAATGAGAGAATAGAAAAAAAAAAGGGGGGGAACAGGGTAGGATGGAGGACAGTCTTACACAACATGACTATTATGGAAGTCTTCTGCAAAACTACACATATATAGCCTGTACTGAATTGCTTGCCTTCTCAGTGGGGATAGGGAGGGAGGGAGGGAAAGAGAAAAGTTGGAATTCAAAGTATTAGAAACAAATGTTGAGTCCTGCTATTGCATATAACTGGGAAATAAAATATACAGGTAATAGGGTATAGAAATTTATCTTACCCTACAAAAAAAGAGAAGATGGGGATAAGGGAAGGGTGGGGTGTGATAGAAGGGAGGATACATTGAGGGAAGGAGTAATCAGAATGCAAGGTATTATGGGGTGGGGGGAAGGGAGAGATGAGGAGAAAAATTAGAAATCAAAATTTTGTGAAAATGAATGTCCAAATCTAAAAATAAAATAAAATAAAATAAAAATAGGACTTTTTGTGTGTATAAACAATATGTATATGTGTATTTGTTGCCATCCCCCTTTTGAGTAGGGATTTTCATTTACTGTATTTGTGTGCTTCTACTTAGTATTAGGTAATTAATAAATGTTTGTTGATTGATTAAAGCAGAACTTGAATGAAGAACCTTAGTCTTTCTGGTTCTGGCTTTCTATCTACTACCTCTTGATACCTCTCCTTAGAACTATGCATCAATATAATATTTCAAATTACAGCCTGGTTCCATTAGAGCCCATAATGAATCCCCTGAAGACTACTCAAATCCACATTGCATATTTCCCTTGGGCTGGAGATAACTACCAAATTTTACATAAATATAGCTTTTAATAATGTAGATTTCAAATGCATGTGACCACTTCAGAGGACTCATAATGTACACTATTCAGGACCTAGCTGTAAAACTTTAATGTAAAGGAAGACAAGTGTAAAAAATGGCAGATAGGTGAGATGGTAAAAATCTTAAACAGCAGATTGAGAAGACTACATGAGACCATGGCCATGTCATTTTACTTCTAGGACCTGTAGCTTTTTCTTCTACAAAAGAGACGCTCCTTAAAGTCAATTCCTGCAAAAACTTCCCTAAATTCCACTCTTACCTACCAAAGTAGGGAGGTTGACTTTTTTTTCCTTTGACTCCAAGGCACAGGAGATATTCCTATGGAGAGATTGGGTATGAGGTCCAGATGCGGTAGGGAGATGACAGCAATTCAGAAGTGGGAGGAAAGTGACCTAAGAAAATGGCCCATCTGTTTTCCTTTTCAAATCCTAAAAGCTCCACCCAACTCTTTTTCACACTTTTAAAACAAAATTTCCAGGAAGTACTAATGAAATCCTTGGATAAACAATAGGATTCTAAGAAATAAAGCCTCATCAATATTTCAGAGGAAAAACAGAAGAGCCTAGGGCACAACTTCTTAAGTCTTTTGTGTGTCAAAGTCCCCTACTCAGAATAAGGATTATAAATGTGTAAAATAAAATGCACAGGATTACAAAGGAAACTCAATTGCAATACAGTTATTATTAAAAACAAGCACGTGTTTACCAAGTGTAGGTCATGCGGCAGAGCAGGCATTAATGGTTCAATGACAATTTGGTATGATGTCTCTAGTGCAGGGGATCAGCAAACTACAGCCAGCTGTGTTTGTACAGAGCTAAGAATGGTTTTTACATTTTAAAAAACAATAAACGTTTATTTAAAAATGTAAAATACACTTGGCTCATGAGCTGTACCAAAAGAATGCCACAAGGCCTACAGTTTGTGGATGCCTGCTCTAGTGAGATGCACTAGAGATCTATCCTTGGATCCATGCTGCTCAACATTTTCCCCTATAATATATTTACCTTAGGATGTGTTCAATACACTTCATTTCCCTAATGCCACCCCCTATTCCATGCTCCTTGAAGGCAGAGAATTAGTCCTTGTCAAGGACTTGGTTAGCCACATGCTTAAAGATGATAGAAAGGAAATAGGTTAAGGAGTTTTAGGGGAAAGGCAGGATCAAGACAATATGCTCCAGGAAAATCTGAGGAAGAACAAATGATTCTCAGTTTGAGGGAAAGTATTAAGAAATCCTCTTCTAATATGCTTCATTAGTGAATAATAATAATGACGATGACAGCAACTATCATTTATATTGTACTTTAAGGTGGAAAGCAGGTGCTATTACCCCCAGTTTACAGAGAAGGGAACTGAGGCAAATTGGATTTAAGTGAATTGTCCAGGGTCACAAAGCTACTGAGTGTCTGAGGCAGGACTTGAATTCAAGTTTTCCTCACTCTAGGTGAGTAGCTACTGAAACTCGAAACAGGGATGTTTTGCCTACCCTGTACTGAGGAATGAAATATTATAGGTAGGCCAATTTTCTAGATAATGGTCATTTAGACTAGCTGGTGGTATCAAACTGAAATAGAAGTAGGTCCACCAAATCATACATAAGAATCCCTGTGTGCCACATACTGACTTAGAAAACCACGTGTTAATCTAATTTTTTTATTAATTTATTTTGCTAAATATTTTGCAATTGTATTTTAAGGTTGTTTAGGTTACCCTCAGGAATGTAGGCTGCACATGGTCTGTGGGCCATGTATTTGAAATCTTTGGTTTACAAAGTCACACCACTAGGAAACTTTCTTTTATTTTAGTCAGTTATAATGGCTAAAATTCAATATACATTTTCCTCCTAAACATGCCTTACTTAATATATGAATAACTGCTATTTATTCCCACTATAGCCACTCTAGTACAAGGCATACTTTCAGGCTTCCCCATTTGCACTCTCTTCCCTTTTCCAACCAAGCCATTCTTAAACATAGATAATTATCCTCTGAAGATGGAGTAGACTGGCTCTGGCATTTAAAGCCCTTTGTACACACATAAATCATCCCTTCCTACTACTCCCCTCTAGTTAAAGTGGTCAACTATGTCATCCAACAATGCGTCATACTCTCATGCATTAGATGCTATCCCCTTTGCCTAGAATGCCTTCTGATTCCTCTTTGCCTTTTTGCCTACTGGATTATTACTCAGTGTTAAAGTCTTGTTCAGGTCACCCTCTTCCAGAAGGATCCCCTGTTACAACTTTATTCCTCAAATATCAAAAACCCATTTGTTTTGTAGCTCTTATGAATTTATTATTGTGATTTTAGTTGTTTAGTCATTTCGGTTGTGTCTGACTCTTCGTGACCCCACTTAGGGTTTTCTTGGCAGAGACGCTGGAATGGTTTGCCATTTCCTTCTCCAGCTCATTTTACAGATGAGGGACTAGGCAGACTACGTTAAATGACTTGCCCAGGGTCACATAGCTACTAAGTGTCTAAAATCATATTTGAAGATTGAGTGTCCCTGATTCCAGGCCCAGAGTTCTGTCTACTGTGTGGACAATTAAATGATAAAGTGCTGCAAATAGTTTAATTTTTTTTATAAAACACTGGTTAAGGTACAGGAAAATAATACAGTTCTGTATACTTTTCAGTTTTTCCACTGAAGCCTTCAAAGTGATATGCTGCTTCAAACTACTAGGTTCTTACTGGGTTCTTGTAAGAGGAAAGTACTATGCTAAGTTATTTAATAAAGACAGAAGAGAAAGATTACAGTTACGTGGGCAACACTAATAGTCACTCCAGGCCAAGCATTCTCAACTCTAGATTATTGTATAAAGAAGGTTATTGAACTGAACTGGAAGAAGAGTCATTCTGGGATAAGACCCAAAGCTGAGTAATCCAACTTTCCCTTTGTTGCTTACTTTTATTATAAACTCACTAGAGGAAGGTGTGTCTACCAGGCACAGTCAATTAATTATTTCATATCATTTATTAGAGTGACTTCAGGCTATACTTGTAGCCACTTACCCTTTTATTTTGGTGTAGACATGTGACTTCAGTGGTATACAGGAATCCTGATCCCATTAACAGTGATCTGCCACTATTCTACTATTGACTTAGGACTGCTGGGGACACCGAGAATTTAAGTGACTGGTCCAATGTAATGCTAGCCCACATTAGTGGGACTTCTAATTCCATTATGCTATTCTAAAACATTTATCTTGTAATCTTTACACCAATGGTAAAAGGAGGGCTTTTCCCACTGCTACGCCACTTTGTTTTCTATGACAAAATTAATAAATACATAAAATCTAAAACCTAACAAAACAAGATATCAAAATGGCCAATATCCCAAACAGAAAATGCCGAATTCTTGAAAAGAAATGAGCACCAACAAATTTGTTACTAGATTCCCTCAATTATGTAAAAACATTCTGAGAAGAGGTCTATATATAACACATCAGACTAACAAAGGAATTCATCACACAAAAAGGTTAAGAATCTATTATAATTTGCTAGGAGCTAGGAAATCAACAAATTAAGGTTGTTAAGAATTACTCATTAAATAAAAGTTTATTGAGTAAGAGTTCAAGTGTGTGTTGCTTTATTACAATGACTTTTCAACAACTTGAGAAGGTCTAAGTTTACTAAAAGACTAATCTCTGAAAAAGTGGTGTTACTATAGTGTATTTTATTAAGCCTCCTCTGACAACCATACTCTCATGCCCCAATATGTTTTCTTCTTTGAAATAGGAGCTCTTCAAAAATTGCCTATCAAACAAAAAGGCTGTTAAAAGTGACTTTTCACTACTAAGCAGGAGCTAAGGGAAAGGAAATCAAGTGAGCACTCTCTTCATCTTCATCACCTTCCTTGGGTCAGAGCTATTTGACCAGGACATAGACCTTAAATATACAAATTATTTTTTTCTTCACAAAAGTATTTTTTTAAAAAAAGCTCCGACTCTATTATGATTCAAACTTACAAGTAAATAACATTTGGAGAATTGCAAACATTTCTTCCAACATGGAAAGAATCACAGTCTCATAATTCTAGAACTGAATGGGATCTCAGAGATCATCCTCTTTAATAATTTTACAGATGAGGAAATTATGCCATGGAAACTAAGGCCACATAAGTAGTCGGAGTCAGAGAAGGGGCTCTTAGGATTAGTCATGTCCCTGTATCCAGAGCTATTTGGCTAGAAAACATTTAATTATATAACAGCAGCAAGAAGGAACTTATGTTAATACTTGCAACATAAAATCAATGCTTTTGAAACACTGAAGAGTCACTGGATGTTAGGGAATCTCCTTCCTAGAGACCTTAAAGGGGAAGAAGGGGCAGGGGAGATTATTCCTTTTCTTTAGCATTTCAAATATACAGAGAGATTGGTTAATTTGGAGCTAAGAATGTCATGAATTTGATTATGTATATTTTATGAGCATGTGAGAACTTGAATATTTTCTGACAATCACCCAGAGAAGCAGCCTGGGATCATGGATAGAAAGCCTGCTTAGGAGTCAGGAAGTCCCCATTTAAGTCTCACTTCTGCCCATCCTTTCTGGCTGACACTTGGGCAAATCATTTAATATCTCAGTGCCATAGATAACTCTCTAAGACAGAAGTTGCCCTACAAATGCTGATATGAATGGGTACAAGGAATTTCTTGTCCAAAGGGACATATAATAATAAAATCATAGGTCCAATAGAAGAAATTTTGCCCACATTTTCAAGTAATAAGTACACAATAATTACACAAACAGAAAGGACTCCTTGTGGCATTCCTTAAGGAACTGACTATAGCAGAAAAGCTTGACCATCAAATACTGAACATTACAACCATTATGAAATTTAGACTAAATGAATTTCTAGATATTTCTGGCAATGGAATAAAAATAGATGAAGATTACAAGAAGTTGCCTGCTAATTTTAACTAGCTGCTGCCATTAACTCTATAACTGTAAGGTAGGTTTGGATTCCTATTCCCTATGTCCTCTCCATTATCCCAAATTGTTTCTGTAACTGCCACCTGAATGTGAATGAATATATAAAACTAAGCAAAAATGAGCATTCTTACTGGTCGTTCTATTAAATCAATACAGGGCTGCAGATCTAGTCCAAAATCAATGAAGTTCCACTCAATGCCTTCCCGTTGGTATTCTTCTTGCTCGAGGACAAACATGGTATGATTGAACAACTGCTGTAGTTTCTCATTGGTATAGTTGATGCAGAGTTGCTCGAAGGAATTCAACTGTAAAAGGGTTGAAGGAAGAATGAGGTTCTAAAAGGCCATTTTCCAAAAAACACAAACAAGCAAAAAAACCAAAAAAAACCCCAACATGCAGACAACAGGAGAGATCAAGTAACTAAGACCAATTTTAAATCATAAAAGTGAAGAACAGAAGGTTATGTCTTTAACAATTATGGATAAAGGAAGAACTTCTAATAAGACAGAATAAAAGGTCATCTATTCCATCTCTCTCCATTTAAAGATAAAAGAAAATGAAGCCTACGATGTTAAGTGAGTTGCCAAAGATGACACTAGTATTTGAGTGCCAGAGAAGGGATTTGAACTCAGTTTCTTTATTTGTAGAAAGAGGAAATGAAATCTAGATGACCTTGGTCTAAGGTGAATCAGACAGAAAAGACAATATTAATCATGGTCATTTAAAAGGCTTTTGAATAAATAAAAATCAATGCTTCTAGAATTAGGGGAAAAATACATATTAGAGAAAAAAATTTTAAACCAATCATAAATAAAGTAGGACAATCCAAATCTACAGGGCACTGATAAAATCCATAGGACTGAAAGCCATTCCAAAAGACAAAGGATCAAAGCATATGAATGATTTTCAAAAGAAATGTAACTTATTAACAACCATCCATAAGAAAAACTCTTCACGGAAACTGAAGGGATGCCCATCAACTGGGGAATAACTGAACAAGTGGTGGTATGTGAATGTAATAGAATATTATTGTGCTATAAGAAATGATGAGCAGCAGGGGGCAGCTAGGTGGTGCAGTGAATAGAGCACCAGCACTGGAGTCAAAAGGGCCTGAGTTCAAATCCAGACTCAGATATTTGACACTTACTAGCTGTGTGGCTTTAGGCTAGTCACTTAATCCCAACTGCCTTGCCTTCCCCCTCTCCAAAAACAAAACAAAAACAGAAATGATGAGCAGGAGGACTTCAGAAAAACCTAGAAAGACTTATATGAACTGATGCAGAATGAAGGGAGCAGAACTAGGAGAACACTGCACCAGTTATAGCCACACTGTGTGAAGAATGTCTTTGATAGGCTTGGCTCTTCTCAGCAAGGTAAGGTTCTAAGACAACTCCAAAAGGCTCATGATGGAAAATGCTACCCACACTCAGAGAAAGAATTACGGAGTCTGAATGCAGATCGAAGCATACTGTTTGCTCTCTCTTTTTGTTTTATTTTGTTTCTTCTTTCTCATGGTTCATTCCATTGGTTATAATTCTTTACAACATGACTAATGTGGAAAATATGTTTAATGTGAATGTATACGTAGAACCTATGTCAGATTGCATGCCTTCTTGGGGAGGGGGAGGGAGGAGGAGAAAATTTGGAACTCAAAAGCTTGTGGAAGTGAATCTTATTAACTAAAAATAAATAAATTTCTAAAAAAATAAAAACTGTTCAAAATTGTTAATGAAAAAAATTTTTAAAGTCAACTCTTAGTTATCACCTTATACTGATCAAATGATCACAGTAAGTAAAAAACAGAGAAATTCCATCTTCGAAGAATTGTGCAGAAGACAGGCCCATAAATTCCATTCTGGTCAAGCTGTACATTAGCTAAACTACTCAGGAAGACAATTTCAAATTAAGCAAGTTAATTCTTAAGTTGTTTATACTAAGTAAAAGAGAGCTCTTATTACAAGGATTATACTTGAGACTGACAGCAAAAAAAAAGACACTTGTATCAGTATTATCCTTGACTATTCACTATGCGTCACCTGATCTATCCAATTAATTACTAAACCTTATCATTTTTACTTTCATAACATCTTTCACATTCACCCTTATCACCTCTTGCTTAGAATATAGCAAACAGCTTCTTTAGTTGAACTCTCCTTCTCAAAGCTCTCCCCTTTCCATTCTATACATTTCTATTAAAACATTTACTTTAAGTGCAAATCTGACTCTCCTATCAACTTCTCTCAACTTTTAAATCCTTTCACAACTTGACCCCAATCTATATTTCTAGTCTCACTGGACATTACTATCCCCTCCTCTCTCCCCGCAAAAGCCAAAATGGTTTTTGTTCCCCATATGACGTAACATTTCCCACTTCACAATTAGGTGAGGTATAGGGAGTGACAAAATGATAGTTATAGTCAGATAGAAGAATGTAAAAGTTTCTGACTGAGGAGAAGTGAAACACCTGTACATAATTCTAAGATCTAAGGTGTTAGAGATAGGTTTGACATTGACACGCTAATAGTTGAAGTTCAATGTTAGCATGACATGAAGTACTGATTAGTCGCTAAACAAAAATATAATTTAAATGAACATGTTGAAATACCTCAAAAATTTCAAACCCAGCTATGTCCAGAATCCCAATGAAAGATGCTCCTTGTCGCTTGGTCCTATCCAAGGCTTTATTGATTCGATGGACAAGCCAGCGAAAAAGACGTTCATAGGTAGCTTTTGCCAACGCTTCTACTGCAAAATCAGCCTGAAAATCAAAATGTATCAAGCATTTAATTTGAGACATTTCAACTGAGCAGTAAATAAGTGATTTAGAAATTAAGGAGATCTAATTTAAAAAAAAACCCTTAACTGATCTACTCATAAAATAGCTTCATCACAGAAAGAAATGAAGTTAAGTTTGGTAGAAGAGGTAGTACAATTTGATAAAAATAAGTGCTGAAAATTTGGAGTGAAAGGACCTGTATTCAAATCCCAACTCTGACCATGGACAAATCTTGTAACCTTTCTGGGCCTTAAGTTTTCTCACCTATAAAATAAGGTAGCGGGACTAGATGATTTTTTAAGTCCCTTCAAATCTGCACTTATAAATCTATAATTAAAAATCTCTTTTGAATTTTTATGTTGATATAGGAAATTATATCACAACTAACTGAAAATATGACTGACAACTAGTTTGAGGACATGACTATGTCCTGCTAAATACGGAAGCTTTGTGGGAATGGATACTTTTATTGAGTACAAATAAGTCCTCCCAGTAGGAACATTCAAGAGTCATTCCCCTAGAGATTCTTGGAGCTTTTATTACCAAGGACTATGACAGACAGACAGACAGCTGGCTGGCTCCTCCTTGCCCTTCAGCTGAGCCAGGCTCAAAATATCTCTTCTTGGTGGTTGCACCAGGTTAGTTGTTGTCCTTCGTTCTCCAAGAGGACCAAAGTGACATCATTGTGCTAGAGTCAAGTTTCAATGTGTCCGACTGTGGCTGATCAAAGCTCAGAATGCTCTATCACAGCTCAGGTACTAATGTCCGTGTGAACTTTTGAGTGGATCCTCCAAATTGGCGCAGTCTCAATTCTGCTTTGCTCATATAGTACTGCACCTTTTCTGATGTGGGCATGCCATGCTGAGCAGTCCCATGCCAGTGTCTCCCATGTCGCACAATCAGATCCAAAGTTCTTAAGAGAGACCTTAAAAGTGTCCCTGTATTGCTTCTTCTGACCACCATGTGGTTGCACCAAGTACTCTGGGCAAGGATAACACACTCTACTCTTGTTGGTATACCATTATGACATGAACAAGATTAATACGCTTGCAGGGTAAGTTCCCAATGCGCAAATTCATGCCATAATGTGAGAAAACGGTATATAGGAGTGGACTTTTGTACAATTACTGTAAAGAAGATTGGATGCAGGGGGTTAAAAGAATTAATGACTCGCTTTGGCATTTAAGAGCTCTGTGACATTGAGTAACCTATTTCTCTGAGTCAACTTCCCTATCTAACTGACAAGGCTGCTGTGAATATAAAATATTATTATTATTTGATTAAGGTGAAACTTTTTAAAAGAAAGAAGTGTTGCTGAAAAAATTCACAAATGAATCCAAGTAATAACATGAAGAGGCAATGTGACATAATACAAAGAAATCTGTTCTCTGGCTCAGGAAGATCTGTGTTTGAATCCTGCCTATTACATACTACTAGCTATGTTACTTGGGGCATTTAATCTCTGTGTCCCAGATACTAAGACTAAGTTTCAGAACAGCTGCTGATGTATAATGGTAGAGCAAGCTTCCTCACCAGGTGTTTCTTACACTGATGGAATCACGAAAACAAAGAAGTCAAATACAAAGAAAAAAAACAATTTCCTAGGTTTCATTCTTTCTTGACTTTGAAAAGTTAAAAAGAATTAGAGTAGAAAGAACAGAGATAAAGGATCAATACCCTAAGAATATCTAGATGACTGAAGTTTGTATTATCTCAATATTACATGTCAAGAAGTAGATCACTTAAAGAAAATATAGAAGAAACCATTACTAAACTTACCTGTTCCTTGGTTTGGGCTTTTTGGACATAATCTCTGCCAACCTTGATCCGAGGAGTAAGAATGGCACGTGTGAATTCCATTACATTCATCCCCAGTAGATGACAGAGTTTCTGTGCAACTGAAATTTTAACAAGATTTAACCCTTAAAAATACTGCGAGCTCTGATTTAGCAACTAGTCCTGATACTACAAGCAACCAACATTCTATCATTTTTATGAGGCAATAGTGACTAAAAAAAGGAAACACAAACATTTAATAAAACACATTGCAACAGGCACAAAATGACACCTCTCACTTCTGGCAGACCAAGCATGATAGATGGCATTTAATAAAGACAAAAGTAAAGGCCTATATCTAAGAAACATAAATTTTCACCAACAAAGAATGAGGCAGGTATGGTTAGACAACAAGATGTGTGCTGGGGGATCTTAATACTCGAGGAGGTAAATGAGTCAAGAATGTGAATAAAAGCAAAAAATTGATGTATATCTCTCTACCCTCCCCTCTCCAATTACCAAGAACTGAGCTTAGAAAGGATTGATGTTATAGATGTTTCTGGAAGAATATACTTGAACTGGCAGACCCAAGGAAAACAGGTAGGAGAGAGAAATAGAGCTGAACATAAATATAGGCAAGAACCAAGAAGTAAGAAACATGATGAGGGAAAAAGCAGAAAAGAAACAAAATGGAAGACATACCTAAAAGATAGAGTATTTTGGTATTACTGATTCAATCAATCCTACATTACTTAACAAGTGCTCTCCTAATGAACTTTGTCATAAGGAAGGAGTGATCCTAGATTTTCTGAGTTCTCTCAAATCCTCACTGCTGAAAGGACTTTATAGACTCAGTAAACAGACTCAGATGGCCTAGCTTAGTGAGGTTTTGAGATGTTCATCATGGGGGGTGGGGGAGGGGGTGGGGGCAGGGGCTGGCCAACAGGTGTTCTTTTTAATTGTCTACTAAGTATGGTTCTGATGAAATCACAGTAAGACATATTTTACAGGTTTTTTTTGGTTGTTGTTCACTTGTTTTTCAATTGTCTGACTTTATAATCTCATTTGCGATTTTCTTGGCAAAGATAATGGAGTGATTTGCCATTTTCTTCTCCAGGTCATTTTACACATAAGAAAACTGAGGCAAACAGGGTGAAGTGACTTGCCCAGGGTCATGCAGCTAGTGTCTGAGGCCAGATTTGAACTCAGGAAGATGAGTCTTCCTGATTTCAGGCCCTGTACTCTTTCTACTGCACCACCTAGCAAATAACAATCCCATATATTTTCGAGACTGCCAAAGTTGACATAAAAGGTATAATTTATGTAAATAAATATAAATACAGGTGGCAATGAAAAGTAGCTCCCTAGCTCGTCTCAAACCCAGGAAGACCCATCTCTGATACTAGTCATTTGACCCTGGGCAGTCACTCAACTTCTCAGTATTCTTGTTAATTCTAAAAGATTCTAAGTTCCAGAAGAGATGCTGACTCTCATTGGTAGAAGGAACTGCTTGATCCTAGAGGCCCTTATGCAACAAAATCACGTCTAATCCCTATCACCAAAGTTCAATGTGTCAAGCTACCATTCCAAATTAAAACTGAACAAATGACAGTTATTATAACCACTGTTGTATTTAAATGGTAAAACCTAGACTAGAATTCAGGTTTCTAATTGTTAATGCTCTTTTACACTAATGCTGTTGGAGGAGAAAAGTGAAAGTATACACTAAGTGAAAATATAAATCCAGTCATACTTTTTCTTCTTTTAAAGCAACTTAAATTTATTTTAAAATGTAAAAACCATTCTTAGTATGCAGGACATACAAGAGAGGCCAGTTTACTGACTCCTGTTCAGTGAAGACAGTTGGCCTATATGCCTTAATTTTGTCTTTTCTAGACAAAGCATTTCTAATTCCTTCATTATTTATTTATTTAATAGTTAATTACATTAAATCTGAAAGTTCTCTACTCCTCTTTAGGAACTGTCTTCAGAGCCTATAAAGCACAGGAGAAAAAGTAGGTAGTATTTTGCTGCTCTACTGAATCAAAGGTTTTTTTGTTTGTTTGTTTGTTTGTTTTTTAAGATAACACAAAATAGTGGAATCTCAAATTCTCTGTACCTCTCAGTCAACTGTGCTGGGCTGCAACATTCTTTTAGAATTTAAACACATCTGTAAAATCTTAAAGAACATAAGAATGGAATAACATAAGCATTACCACTTCATAAAATGGGGAGAAACAGCAGACAAAAAAAGTTTAAAGATTGGCAAGAGACTAAGCAGTCATCCCAAGGACATGGAAGAATGCTACTGAAAAAAATGAAAACAATAAAAAGGAAGGATGAAAATAAAAAAAGAACGCTACTGCAAAAACAAGATGAAAAATAGGAAAGTGTCAAGGTGTTTAAGAGAAGCTTTTCATTAACAAGAACAATGGTGTCACCACTTTTGGACTCACTATCAATAGAGGTTCCATGTATGTTGCTTTTGTAAGTGAAAATGGCATTGGAAAAGACAATCACAGGAAATTAAACTGGAGAAAGGACACAAAGAAGATGTCCCTTCTGTGGGCTCCATAACTTTTCTTAACTCTAGGCTAGTAGGCTTACTTTAGATTCCTGCCAACAGCTAAACCTGGGGTCAGGAAGACTCATCTTCCTGAGTTCAAATCTGGTGTCAGGCACTTACTAACTGTGTGACCCTGGATAAGTCACTTAACCCTGGTTGCCTTAGTTTCTCATCTGTAAAATGAGCTGGAGAAGGAAATGGCAAACCACTCCATTATCTTTGCCAAGAAAACCCCAAATGGGATCACAAACAGTAAGGTAAGACTGGAACAACGCAACAAAAGGGACATTTCTAAAAGGAAGGAGTGATCACAAAGAGGCAATATGGCTTCACCAAGAAGAGGTCACATCAGACAAACTTCATTGCCTTTTTTAAAAAGGTAATGAAGACTGCTAGATGAGAGTGTCATACTTTATCTATATCTGAACAAAACTTATCACATTATTCCTGTGGGTAAGACAAAGAGATAGGCTAGCTACCTAGATAGCGACACAAGAAAATAGATTTGGAAACTGGTGTATCCCTGTACCATTAACAGTCCTGTGTGAGCTGGGTTGCCAGTAAAGTATGTACATTTTTTATCACTGACACGGAAAACACTAACATATTTATCATAACTACAAATGACACAAAGTTGAGAAGAACAGCTTATACAATGGATTCCAAGGATATAAACATCTTGATCAGTCACAATACTGGCCTAAACAAATGCTAAAACATTTTACAGATGAAAACTTAAATTCTTATGCTTGAGGTAAAAAAGAGTACACAACTACAACACAAGTACAAAAATGGATATAGTATGACTAGACAGCAATTCACCTAAAAAAGATTTGGAATTTTTAGTAAATTGCAAGCTCAATACGAATAATCAGAATGACATGAGAACTAGTAAGGCAACTGAAATCTTGGGCTATCTTGACAGGCATAACTTCCAGAATGGTGAATGTAAAGGTCCTATAGTTAAAACTGTAGCTGGAATATTGTGTTCAATTCTGATGACCACAATCTTGGAAGGATGCTGATAAGCTGGAAAGCACACCGAGCCTTGAGATAATGCCATATAAGGATAATCTGACAGAACAAGGATGGCTGGCTAAGACAGTACGTAAGGGGAGGACAAGAGCTGTTTTGAAGTACTACAAGGCTTGCTGATAAGTGGAACAGAATTAAGCATGCTTAACCCGGCTCCAGAGGAGAGAAGCAGAAGCCAAGGAGAAGTTTCAAAGATGCATATTTAGGTTAGAAACAAATGAAGCTTCCTAACAAGGAGCACTTTCCCAAAGTCGGATGTGCTTCTGTAGTAAATGGTAAATTTCTACACACATAGTTATTCAGGTATGGTTGGACTAAATGACCCTAAAATTCCTTCCTATTATTTTGAGAGGCTACGATTCTAAAATAATTTATTACTTAACAGATCTAAACAGCTAATGCAATAACAAAAATTCAAAAATCAATCATTTCACAGGGCAGTGTGGAAGCATATGAAAAACTTTTTTCAGTTTCCCCCCAAAATATTTCTCCAATCTAAAAACCTGGGGTGCTCCTTAGGTGAGTACGGTAATCAAGAGCAAAAGACTTTCTGATGTGCAGTAAGGGTCGAAACCAAATTCTGAACAAAGAACTACACTAATGTCTTCTTGAGATTCTTCCTTTTCCTACACCCAGAAGGACCCCGTCCTATGACCCACTAAAGGGTATGTGTTCATTTCTCCATTCAGAAAGAATTAAGATATTGATGAGAGAGAGCAAGCCCTTTTGATTACTGCCAGAAAACACGTGGAAAGAGTAGTCACTGTTCTGGAATGGTAAAGTGAAACCATTCGAATAATGTTATAACATTTCATAATACAATGACCTCAAATTGTCTTAGGGTAGATATGTATGGAGAGAAGAAAGATTATGGGGGGAGAGGAAAGATTCTGCCAGTTTGAATTTATCTCTAAAATAGAAATGTCTAGATTTTAAACTTCAGATAAAAGACTTGTGCCTGAAACACAATACCGAAATAATATTTTTTTCTTTAACAAAGGTAGCAGTTGACAGCAAAACGGCTACAATGCATGGGACAAATGCATGAAATAGAACAAAAAAGGAAAATGAACCAGTATAGATGTGTTCTTTCCATTTATGCAATCACATATAATTTTAAGAATTCAGGACAAATGATACCACAATGAGTAGTCAAATATCTTACATACGTTAACATCTTTTACTTCATTTGGTCTTCCAGAAACAAACAACAATATCCACAATTCAAACTTCCAAAAATACACAAAAATATCCACAAACAAAAACTACACAAAGTTTGAGCCTTCTCCCAACTTTAGAAAGATACTGAACACTAGATGGCACAGTAAACAGAATGCTGAGCACCTGGAGTCAGTGACCTCAGGCACAGATGTGTAAACCTCGACAAGATACTTTGAAAGAAATTCTTCCTGATCAACATTTTTTTAATATGATAAAGAGTTAAATGCGTTTCTCCCTCCTTCATCTCATATTTAATATCATGTTTTATAATCAAAACTAAAATTATTTCATTAGGTTACCTGTGTTTTCCGGCATCGAAGCTTGATCAGTATTCCTCTCTTTTTTGAAGGAGATGTTTCCAAACTGTAGCACTGAAGATACTACTTTAAGCATTGCTATGTTAAAAGGCAAATGCAAAAGATATTAACAAAAAATTTTTTTAATCAAACTGTGAGTTACTGATACGTTCAAATTAGGTCCAAAATTTCTCAATGTTCTTTCTTAAGCTTATAATTCCTGTTACAGGTTAGCAAACCCAAAACTTAAAAGAAAAAAAAAAGCATAAGATATTTTGTGAATTGTATCCCATTGTGGAACTAGTCAATACACTGAAAAAAATTTAAGAACTTACCACCTATAAATACAATGCAGTAGGGAACAAACATGAAAAATCATAGTTCCTGTTTACATGAATTTACAAGTTATGAGGGAGGATTACGGGTTACACTGAGATTAATGGATATAGAGTGTTTGATTGAGGGAAAGAACTCCTTTGAGTTTCCAAGGGAACTTTTAAAAAAGTATGTAAAGAAAACATGAGGAAGGCAAAGCATATTCAACTCAGAAAGATCACGTAGTCCCTTAGTTGTATAGGCTACATCACTGCACAGAGAGAAGATGCCAAGTTCAGGGAACATAAAGCACTCCAGTTTGGGTTTTTACGGAGCTGGAGGGCCAGAGGAGGGTATACCATAGATTATGAAGGGGGGTAGCTTGAATTTAAACTGGAAAAGGAGGGTGGAAACAGAGTGTGAAGGGTTTAATTTCCAGGCTACAGCGGTTTCTACCGTATCCTATGAGCAACAGGGAGACACCGAAGGTTTCTGAGGCGGAACGTGACACGGTCAGACCTGTGCTTCGGGAAGATTATTTTGGCAGCTTTGTGAAGGTTCGATTGACCAACGCTTAAAAGTCCTACTGAGGCGCACACCGGACCTTACAGACCCCACACGTACATAAGACTTCCTCATGAGAGAAGCCCATTATGTGCATTGCTTCCATTGTCTCTTGAAAGTTCTCTTTGTCTTGCTGGCCAGGAATAGGGATATAGCCATTGGATAAAAATCTGTAGTTATTAAATCCTTCGAGAAGCAAGTCAGCTGAGGGAAAAACAAAACAAAGCCATTTTTTAGCAATTACTCATCAATGGTCTTTGAAATGAATTATAGCTACAGCGTAACAGACTATCATTGTCTCAACTGCATTTTCCCAATTTTAACTTATCTGGTTTGGGATTAGAACTTTATAGACAGCAGGAGCACTCAAAACACCAATCTTTACCTCATGTCTCATTTTCCTATTTCCATTAATTACATCACTTTCTCATTCACCCATGACTGACCTCCATATAAATGACTGTGTTCCAGTATCTGCTTTAGGCATCCATAATAATCTATCTAAAATGGAAGCAATACCATGAATATCACCTGACTGAAAATCCATCTGTCCCTTTACCTAACATTGCCTGTTGTCTTTATATTCACTTCTTAAATCACGTCACAGAAAATATAGCAAAAACACAGGCTTTAAAAAAAATCTAAGTTCTATATTCGTTCATAAATAAAAGAATGTCAAACATATTATCTCCCAACAGTCATGCAGATTTTTAATTTAGTTTATACAACTGAAAGCTAAAAACACTTAAACTTTAATCTGAGAAAATCTACTTGCATTCTGGAAAACTCAACACATGCTCTGGCTTAAATAATTATTTAAAAAACAAGCATTACTTTTGGCTTAGCAATAGAAGACAGCATGTAGACCAGCCATCTATTATCACCTGGGACTATATTGGGTTTTTTTGTTTTATTTTTAAAAGGTACAACTGTAGTAAACCCTAAGCCTTGACCTCTTTAAAGGGAAAATACAAAGCTCTATTATTAAATAAAAAATATCTGAAGAAAAAATTTGAAACTTTTTGCTGTTTTATTCAAAGCATTGGTAACTTACACTTTAGATGTTCTCCTGCTCCAGACAGCAGTTGGTAAAATATGTGAAATGTACGTTCATCTTTAGCTTGACGAACTGCTCGAGATTTTTCCAAAAGATCTGAGTTAGAGAAGTTAAGGATTAAATATGTTGAAAGACGGTAAGTCCATTAAGAGTGTCAGTATCTCTTTTAACTCAAGCGTGATCCAAAAAGACAATCTACACAAGCTCTATTTCAATCTGCTTCCTACATTCAGTCATTAGACTAGAAGAATCCAAAGGTCAGCCAAGACTCAAGTCAAGGCTATCGTTGTTGTCTGTCCTTCTACTTGCCAAAGTTGTGTCTACTTATGTCTCAGAGTTAGGAGAAAAAGAGAAAGATAGCCTTTCCCAATAACAATGGTTTTTTTGGAGGGATGAGGAGTTGTTTTCTTTTTTGACATTTATTTCAAAATCATCCAGTCTCTTATAAATTAATGTGGAAGAAATTGGGCCTAAATGATTTGGATGATGCTGATTACTTGGACAGGCAGTGGAAACTTGCATGACAGTTCAAAATCTGCCACCTGGTTAAGAAAAAAATCTTTTTCCATACAATTCTTAAGGTTTCTTCCCAGACCATTCCCCCCTCCCACTGCTCCTTTTCCTATTACCAGAAAAGATTCAACTGGGAAAATTCATTACAGATAGGTTCAAGGAATAATTCCACTCAGTATTAGACGACGTATTCAGGGACTCTAAACTTTTGTGCATCATAGATACCCTCGGCAGCCTGGTGAAGCCTACAGACTCCTTCCCAAAATTAACCTTTTTAAAAGTAAAACATAAATTATATAGGATTACAAATAAAACCAATTATACTGAAATAAAGTGTAATTACTTTTTCCATCCAAAGTTCAAAGACCCCCCTGAAAGTTATCCACAAACCTAAGGTTAAGATCTAAATGGCTAACTTGAGGATCCAGGAAACAATAGCAGAAAAGATGTATACTTTTAAAAAACTTCATTAACCTCTTTCTTAATTTAGATCACCTACATTTCCAAATGACAACCTCATTCCCACTAGAGAGCCAACTTTTAAAACGAAGAATTAAAAAAAGATGGACAAAAAATAACAGTTCAGGTAAAATAACAAACCTATTAACTAAATCTGACATTACATAAAATGCTGCATATTCATACTAGGTCTGCAAAAAAGGGAGAGGGAGGAGCATTCTCATAGCTTCTCTGGCATTATGTACATCCATTATAACTTCAAAGGATTAAGTTTTTCCACTGTTTTACTGTTTTTCCCACTTACACAGTTGTAGTCTTCCTAAATATTGTTTCCTTGTTTCTGCTTACTTCACTGCATAAATTCATTTAAATCTTCCTATTTCTCCCAGTGCAGTCATATTCCATCACACTTATGTACCTCAACTTTTTTAGGCCACCCTCCCAATAATGGGCATACACTTCGTTTCTAGTTCTTTGCTACTGCTGCCATTAACATATTTTTATGTAGAAAAGCATGCTTTCAACCCTTGACCTTTTGGTCATATATAACAGCAATACCACTAGGCCAAAGGGTATGGACAGTTTATTCACTTAGCACTGCAAATGGTTTTCCAGAAAGGGACCAAATCATGGCTCTATCAATGGCATGTTTATTTGCCTGCCTTTCCCCAATCTCTCCAATATTTCCTATCCCCATTTTGACCATCTTTTTCAATTTACCGAGATGAAATCTCAGCTATTCCAATTTGCATTTCTGCTATTATTGATAAATTGGAGCAGTATTTCAAATAGCCCTTAATAATTTCCAGTCATCCTTTTGAGAACTGTTTAACTACTTCTCTACTGGGAACAGCTCTTAGTTTTAAATATTTATTAGTCCCCAATATATCCAGAACCACATACTTGACTAGAGGCAGACTTCTATATAGACTGATTTGGTTCATACAAAAACTTTTTAATGTTATATACTTAAAACTATGTCATTACAGAGTTTTACTATTACATTAACTCTATGCCTAATTTCATTAAGAATTTTGACCAAATCAATAACTAGGAAAATAAAAACATTTATATAGCTCCTATTATGTGCCAAGCACTGTGCTAAATGCTTTATAATTATCTCACTGGATCCTCACAACCCTCTAAGCACTAATGTTTACAAATGAGGAAACTAAGGCAGAGGCTAAGTAACTTGCCCAGGGTCACAAAGATAGTGTCTCAGACTAGATTTGAACTCGGGTCTTCCTGACTTTTGGCCCAGTTCTTTACTGCAACCACCTTACTGCCCCAAAGTTCCTAATCATCTTGTTCAATTACGGTATGACTTTTGATATTCGTCATGTATGCACTGATTTTACTGTGGTATGTGGTGTAAGTTATTGATCTAAACCTAACTTTGTCCAAACTATTTTCCATGTTGCCCTGCAAATCTCGTCAAATACATAATTCCTGCCTAAGCTATTCAATTGCGTTCAACTGGTTCTGGTTTCCTCTTCATCTAGCTTGTTCCAAAAACCTACTTTTCTATTTTTAATGCAGTGCCAACAAGTCTGATGATTGTTGCTTGAGGATATGAACTAAGGTCTGGAAACGAAGGACTTTGATCCTCCAGATGAACTGTTAGTACTATTACAAAACTCTGTATTCTTTGAGTACAGTTTGATTGACATAAGCAGTAAATCTACAGATTAATTTAGATCATGTATGGCTCAACTATGAGCATGGAAGATTCCCTGATTATAAACATAGTTCTTTATTTCTTTAGAGTAAATATATAGAGAACAAGATTGAAAGCAAGGAAGACCCAAGTTTTAAGGACTGCCTCTGACCCATCCTGGTTTTGAGATCCTGGGGGTTTACTTAACCTCTCAGGGGTCTAGGAATCTTTTCAGAGAAGATGCTGACCTTTACTAGCCAGTCAAGTTACTCCCTGAAAGTATCTTTTGCCAGTGAAATCCCAGGTCCACTCCTTATCTTTCCAAGGTATAATTTGTAATTATTTTAAATGGGGCTTCCCCTCTATATTTCTTTTTCTTGGAGTCTGTCATTACTACATAGGAATCTTAATTCTTTTGGTCTTATTTCATACAAATACTTTCCTGAAGCCACTATCTCAATTTCTTTATTGAATTTCTAGTTAAAGTAAACCATCATGTTATAATTAATGAGGCATAATTTTTTACCCTCCCCTTTGTATATCTTTGTGCCCTTAATTTCTCCTCTCTCAAAGCATCACAAGCTTTTCTAAAGCAATTATAAATCTTAACAGTGGGTAAAGAGTCACTACTGCTTTAGTTCTGTATCTACTGGGGAAGACTCCCCATACCAGATAATACTATGTTTTTCATTATTTTTAGAAAGATTTTGTATCTATGCATAAATGAATGTTGTACATTGTCTATGACTTATTCAGTATCTTTAGCTATCATATGGTTTTGAACAATCTCTTCCCCCCTACCCCGCCCCCCCCATTAATGGTATCATGGAAATAATTGTTTCCCTTGCTTGCATCCCTGGTGCAAATCCTATGTGATCATATTAAGTAATTTTTGGGATATACTAATATAGATTTTTTTGCCAAGGTTTTATTAAAACTTTTTGAAACATGCATATTAATCATATTGAGCTATAGTTCTGTTTTAATCTCCCACAACTTAAAAGCATTAAGACTCTATTTGCCTCAATAAAAGGAGATTGGAAAAGGGTTTTTTTCTCAATTTGAGAACAATTTGCTATCAGTTAATTGGTCTTTATAAATGTGAGAGAATCCCTAGAATCACATTATCAGAGAACATGAGAAATGAAGGGCATCTTAGCAGCTGTCTAGAAGCATCTATAATGTAAAAGATTCCTAACTTCTGCCTGAAAACCTTTGAGGAGAACCTACCACTTTTACGGGAGTCCCGTTCTCATTTTGGGGCAGTCCTGTTAGAAGGGTTTCACGATTAGATTCCATTCAAATCCCTCATACACATGACAGTCTTTCAATGCCTGGGTGTAACAACTGTGAAACTTCTCTTCTCCAGGCTCAAGATGCCCAGTTTTCATCTCTGTGACATGCACCTAGCTGCCTTTCCCTGAATGCTACTCTCCAACTAAACACTGATACCTAGAACTGAACAAGATACCCTACAAGAGGTCAGACAAGGAAACTTCCATTTCAAAGCATCATTTCATTACTTGTTTAGCAAAAAAGTCAAGAGACTAATCTAGCAAAATCTGTTCATGATTAAATTATCATGGTTCTTTATCATTAACATGACTCAATCTAAATACTAGACAATTAACCCTTTCATGATCCATTCTAGAATTTTTTCCAAATTTCTTCTATAAATTCATCTGGACAAGGGTTCACCCACTCCCAGGAATTTTGAAGCATTCAATTCAAATGCCTTTTCTGAATTTAGATTATCTAAATACCTATTTGTCATAACTTGGTTATTTTGGACTGACTACTTTCCTTTATAAAGTCAGCTAAAGCTTTTTTGATTTTGTTAATCTTTTCAAAGTACTAACTTTTAGCTTTATAAATTATATATATTTTGTTTTCACTCATTTTTTCCTATAACTGAAATTTTCCTTTTTGTCTTTTAGATTTTTTTAGTTTTTAAAATTGTGAATTTGGTGCATTCATCTTCTATTTTGCTAATGTGTTTATTTTGGATATAATTTTTCTTTTGAGTATTACTTTGGCTTTATCCTTGATATCTAGACATGCTGTCTTTATATTATCATTCCCTTTCACACAATTATTGGTTCTATGATTTCTTCTTTAACCCACTTGCTATGCCTATCATTCTGAAATCTCCATTTATGGTTGTATCTTTTGTTTGTGTTCCCAGTGTCACTAAGTGTTTTTATTTGTGTTATTTTTATTTGTGTAAAGGATGTGCTTCATATATGTTTCTTGCATTTATTTACAATTTTTCTATGGCTTTGTACATGGTCTATTTTTCTAAGACTTGGTGCTGAGAAATATATATTCTTATATTATCTTTTTTCTTCCATGTATTTCTATCAGATTAACTAAATGTTTCTCAATTTGGATTTTTACAAGTTTTATAGCCTTTGTTTCCCAACTAATCTTTTCCACTTGTCATTTTCAAAAGTTCCTCTCTAAACTTATTTGTTGATGTAATAAATTTTAAATGAAACTTAAGCAGTGATCTCTAAACAAGAAATAAGTGATTTCTTCCTTTATATCTGTACTTATTTCTATGGTGTGGGATCTTTACAAACTGAATATTCCATTCATGACTTTGGCTGGATGGGGGGGAGAACAATATCCAGGAATGACTCAAATGATACTCTTTTCTTGATTGTTTGCCCTTTTTCACTTATGGTTAAACTCAGGTTTGAATGGTATGACAACAAGCAACATGCATTTATTAAATACATGCTTTCTATACAGCAGGCACTATTCTAAGCACTGTTCCCCCAAAAAACTGTTTCCTAAGAAGGGTAAAAATAATCCCTGCTCTCAAGGAGCTCACAGTCTAACAAGACAACATGCAAACAATTACATACAAACAAGATATATACAGGATAAAATGGAGGTGGTCAGATTGTATCTGGGACTTGAGAGAAGCCAAGAAGCAGATGAAGGGCACCAGTTCAGACATGAAGAACAGCAGGTGAACGTACACAGAGCTCAAGGAATAGTAAGGAGGTCAGAAATACTA